>CAWUFW010011009.1:0-649583 GCA_963921515.1 Calotriton arnoldi | reverse complement strand
ACAGGCCCCCCATTCATTTTTATTAACCCCCACATGCCCCCGGGACTTGGCCCACCCGGGGCCAATTAACAACGAAGCGCACAACACCGCGCGTCGTTTTTTTTTTTTCGGCGGGATCCGCACACCCTAAGCGCATCCCCCCGATTTTTTTTAAAAAAAATGCTTTTTTCTGCCCAGGGGGTCCTTGTGGGACCCCCTGAGCAGACCTAGGGGGTCAGGGTGTTTCTACCCTGCCCCCTTTGTGCGCTTGCGCACTTGTTTCTGTCCCTCGGTTCTACCGAGGGACAAAATGGCTGCCAACATTTCCTGAATCGGAATGTTGACAGCCAGCTGACAGCCAATTAGCATGCAGCTCGTGATCGGGACGGTGCGCGCAGGGTGCGCTCAGGGTGCGCGAATCCGACGCGGCCATAGATATATATGTACTTTTACTTTTGATTTTCTCAGCAACTACTGAACGGATTTACACCATTTAACAAAAAGGGTTCTTTCTGAACCAAGAACTACCTCTTTGCCAAATTTGGTGTAATTCCGTTCAGCAGTTCGGGCTGTAGCCGTGTCTAAAGTTTCCTATGGGAAATTGATTTTTGACTCTTTTTTTTAAATTTCTCCGCAACTACTGAACGGATTTACACCATTTAACAAAAGGGTTCTTTCTGAACCAAGAACTACCTCTTTGCCAAATTTGGTGTAATTCCGTTCAGCAGTTCGGGCTGTAGCCGTGTCTAAAGTTTCCTATGGGAAAATGAATGGGGAAAACACGTTTTGGGACCCCTTTTTCTCGGCCCCCACTTGACGAATCACCCTGAGACTTTCAGGGTAGGAGCGGACCGGAGCGGGCCATAAAGTTTGAAAATTTCGCGAAGATTCGTCAACCGACGCAAGAGTTATTTCAAATAGAATGTTGCGGATTTCCTATGGAAAATAGGTCCTAACTATAACTATCTACTGGCGACCGCCAGTAGATAATATATATATATATATATATCCACACAAGAGATTTCTTCACTGGAAGGAAAGAAACCGGAGGGACACAACGGGGAGCCAGGAAGATTCGTTTTATTCAGCAAAAACGGCATGACCGGTTTCGGCTTGTGTGCCTTAATCATATGCCTGTACCAGTATCTCACACCAGTCGCTTTTCAAATGTTCCATTTTATTTCCATTGGTGGAAACCCAGCTCAGTCGATTGGTTCCTGAAAACACATGATCGCAGTCTTATCCAGCAGACTACGATTCCCAGAGAGCACCATCTTGGCTAACAGAGTAAGTGTTTTTGCGTCGACTGGTAAAACCCCAAGTGAGTGCTGGTGATCTTGACAAAACGAAATAGGTGCTGATTAAAATGTCCCGGTATTATTACTGAACACACTCTACTCCCTGGCCCCTTCACGTCTCACCGCATTGCCCAAGTCCTGTGATGCCAGAGATTCCGCTACAATGAGCTTGCCTCACCGTGAAGTCACGGCCTGAAAATAACAGCAGCATTTCACTGTCCTTGGATACGGGGGGCCAAAGCATGTCCAATCCCTTGGAGCCAACAAGCTGTGAAGCATTTTCCCATGAAGCTCCGGCCACAAATGAGATGGGTCCCCCAAGCACACCAGGGAACAGCGCGCAAAATATCCACACAAGAGATTTCTTCACCCGAAGGAAAGAGACCGGAGGGACACAACGGGGAGCCAGGAAGATTCGTTTTATTCAGCAAAAACAGCATGACCGGTTTCGGCTTGTGTGCCTTAATCATATGCCTGTACCAGTATCTCACACCAGTCGCTTTTCAAATGTTCCATTTTATTTCCATTGGTGGAAACCCAGCTCAGTCGATTGGTTCCTGAAAACACATGATCGCAGCCTTATCCAGCAGACTACGATTCCCAGAGAGCACCATCTTGGCTAACAGGGTAAGTGTTTTTGCGTCGACTGGTAAAACCCCAAGTGAGTGCTGGTGATCTTGACAAAACGAAATAGGTGCTGATTAAAATGTCCCGGTATTATTACTGAACACCCCTGGCTTTGAATCTCAATTCAGACTCCAATTGGCATTTGGCTAGGTCTGTGGGATTGCTGCAGATTCTCCGCAAGCGCAGCATTTCTCCGTATGGATGCTAGCTATAAGATGTTTTGGGTGAAAACTGGTGGCGTGAAGGGTAGAATTACCTGCAGTGATTTTTCTATGGAGGGTGGACTGTAGTGTGTTGTCTGAAACATAAATTTTTACATCTAAAAATTCTACAGTGTCAGTGCTGATGGTGGCATTGAACTCCAAATTTAAATCATTACAGTTGATATCATTGATAAATGATTTAGCACTGTCCATAGAAAGATTAGTTAAACTTTTCCTAACGATAACAAATATATAAAGATAGATAGATAGATAGAGAGATAGATAGATAGACAGATGATAGAGAGATTGAGAAAGAGAGAGATAGATAATGTGTATATATATATATATATATATATATATATATATATATATATATGGTACAGATATGCAGAATTAGGTATAATAATCAATAACCCTATATATACTTACCTGCATGATATTTGGTGGTTGTTGATATTTCAGTCACAATAGTTTTGCACACCAATATTTTGTTGTTGGTGTGTTGGTCTTCCCGTGGAATAACCCAGTAAGAATATAGTTAAAGGTCTGTGTGCAGCAACGAATTCATACACACACACATACTGGCTCACAAATATACACTCGTGGAAGATACCGCAGTGGGTAGCCCTTCAGTTTCTTGGCTCTATTTCAATGCTTGCAAATGCTGCAGTGATCAATTTACCAGTCCAGCCTCTGATTCAATGCAGACATTCGAAGAACAGAGGCGCCGCAGCGTTACGATTCCTGCACCGGATTGTGTTTGAGAAGATGCGTTTGAAATCATCATGCCCTTGTCAAAAATGTGGTTGGCTTATTATGCCCCAAACAAAAAATTCCCCTTTCCTGAAAATTCACTGTAGCACGATTCAGCAACTCAAATGTAGTTTTTTTTTTTTTTTTAATATTGTCACTTCGTGCAAGAATGCTATTCGTGCGATTGTTTATTCCCTGAAATGCAGTAAAGGATTTTCAAGGTTATATGATGTGTTATCCTCGAGACTCCAGCTACTCTCTAGCAGAAGCAAACAACTTTCTGTCTCTCAACAAGCAGATTTCCCCTCACTTCTCCTCTTCTTCTTTTTCTTAATCCTACTACTTTTCAGTACAGAGAGAGAATTTTCATACCTCTCTGAGGAGCAGTGTGTCAGTTTTATGAGCCACAGCTGCTCATCCCATGTAAGGAATGCAATTTCCATTGAGAGCTATGACCAGAAGAGCAGAAATAGCAGCACCTTTTGGCAACAATTCCCTGCCTGTTCAAGGTGACCTCTGGCAGGGAATAATGAAGTCCCACCATTTTGAATCACCGCATACAGAAGTACAGCCACTCAAGGTGCTGAACTAGTCCATCTATCTACCCTGCACTAAGGTGTAGTTTTCTTCTGAATCCCTTAGTGCAGTTACAAGCATTGGCGTCAATTCATCAAAATGCCAGGGGTAGCGGAAGAGACATCACACACCCTTTGACCTAACTGACATTATAGGAAGTGATATCATGTGACCTTTGACGCTCAATGTTCCATGGAAGTGTAATTCCATGACATTAATCCTAATGACATGATCATAATTGATATAGCTGACGTTCAGAATAACTGAATGATTAATATAGCAACACAAGAAACAGATAAGTCTGTTTTAGCTACCGCCAATGTCAGGGTTTTGGCATGATCTTTGGAAGAGGTGGTGTGTAATACTTACCCTGAACTCTAGAGAGCAAGAGAAATGAGTGAGCCTGACCTCTTCTGACAGCATTTGAGGGGAGTTATACTAGTTCCAGCATTTTCCAAGGGTGCCACATATTCCAAGAATTTCCTCCACTGTGCCAGTATTTTATCACAGGTGTCATTCATGCTAAGAATTGCCTGCAGTATGCCAGCACTAGTTTTTTGCCATGGGTGCCTTTATAAGTCAAGAATTACCTTCAGTATTCAAGGGCTAATAGCAGACTCACGAGCATAAAACAACATTCTCGAGCAAGCTCGCTTACATTCACTCACTCACACATTCCTGCTCACTCACACTCATTCTCACTCATTCATTTCCACTTGCTTGCAGTCACTCACTCATTCTCACTCATACTCTTACTAATTATCACTCATTTGCACTCACTCTCATTCATATTCTGACTCGCATATACTCTCACTCTCTCACATGCACTTGCACTAATTCATATTCTCAAACCCTCATTTATATTCCTAGTGAATCACTAATTCTCACTCACTCATTCACCCTCAGTCATTTTCACTTTCATTCACTCTTACTCTCATTCATTAATACCTTCTCACTCACGCTCACCTGCTCTCAATTCTACTCATTCTCACTTATGCTCACTCAACCTGACTTATTCCTTCTCACTCACAGATACCCGCACTGCCCCTCACATTCATTCATTCTCAATTATGTTCATTCTCACACTCCCAAACACTTCTTACACTCATTCTTAGCCATTCACGCTCAAACACCCACTCTCTTACTTGCGGTCCTTCTTACTCTCACTCATTCCCACTCACTCTGATTCACTTAGGCTCACTGACAATCTACCGCACTCATTCTCACTCACTACTTGTCACTGACTCACACTTGCTTACATTAACACATATTCTCAAACATAAACACACTCTCAAATACACATGCTCTCTCTCACAGAAAGAAACTCTCACCCTCAAGCATGCACACAACATACATTTAAAACCTTTTTTAGATAACTAAGCTGCTAGTGAAGGTCTTGTTGTAGTTCCTAGCACTCCATTTTTTATTACATGAACAGCTTATTATTAACTGTTAGTGTAATAAAAAATGGGCAGAAGACAGGGAGGTCATAGCAAACACAGCAAGATGATGGAGAGAGTGCTGAAACCTTTCAACCACTCACCCCTAGTCAAGAGATTTGGGTTTAATCCATTGTTCTTTTGCTCACTATGCCACCCCAGTTTGGACCAGCCATATGCAAATTAATCTTGACCCTGCTCCTCATGGGAACAGTCCAGCCTGAACTGCCATGCCAGGTCCTCCCTGGACTGGAAACAAGCATCCTGGGACTGGATTCGGGGTATCACCCCTTATCAGCCAGGCTAGCTTGAATCCAGTGGCACAGAGAGCAAGGGACCCACGTCTGGGCATACCCTTGGCCACAGGGTGGTTGTAGCCTAAAGCTACTATGTTCTTGGCACTAATTCTGTCACCTCTGAGGCCAGTGGTTGCAAAGCCAAAACTAGGAATTGCAAGGGCCAAGTCAGGGGTCACAGCTGTGACAACTGAACACCCCTAAATGGCATCCATAGTTACAGAGACCCCATAGGCCGAAGCTTCCTGGAAATATTTGCATGGACACCATCCAAGACATCGGGCTCTATCTACCCAGACAAATGTACATACTACCCACTGCTGTAAAATTGCTTTAATGTGTCACAATAAACGTCTGAATATTTAAGTCAGAGAATTACTGGTTTCAGGTTCAGCCTTGCACAGCTTATACTGCTGATCATGGATTCGAACTCCTTGCCACACACGTTATACACAGTTAGGGATGGTATTCTCCAAGCCTCCATCAATGTACATCAGAAAGAGTAAACCTTTAAAGATTCTCTTTGTAATAACGTATGTCAATAACTGAGCCCTCAGAGGTGTATGGTTCCCCAGATGACCCAATAGGGACCTGTCCAACCATGAATCCTTAACATGCCAGCATTGACTGCATCCTTTATATCATGTTTGAATTTGAGCGCAGAAGCCCAGGTAGCACTTGGAAGTGCATAAACATCCAATTAATGTTAAATGCACACAACTGGAACTTTCACTCCAGTCCAAGAATTGTCCTCCACAATGTTGCTCTAAGCAGAGGTAAACTGATTATTGATCTTGCACCATATTTGTATTGTAATTGCCAAATGGCAGCATTATTAATAGTCCTTACCCTGCTACTCTTTGATATGAGAAGTGACTGCTATGTTAGGCCATATTCTATGCTCCAGCCATGGTAAATATACTCCTTGACTGTCTCTGACCACTTCTCTGCATGGTTGCTGTTAAGATCTAGATTGAGAAATACCTAAAAGGAGGGTCTGTGTCTTTCTGAGATTTACTTTTCGAAACTTACCTTGACCATATGACTTCAGGACATCTACGCATTGTTGGCACCCTACTCTTCTGTTGTGAGTGAATTGTACCAACAGCAAATTTAGGAGGGTAAGCTTATATAGAACCAGAATCCTGGTCCAGATCACTGATATACACAAAAACTAAAATAGGAGCCTCAATAAACCCCTGCATAATACTTCTCCCATGTTCAGTCCGATCACAGAGCTTTGAATACCATCCAATCGCACCATATCTCAGCTTCTATTCTATAGCTGACCTCAAGCTATTCATCTTTGTCCTGGCTCAAGATCACTCTCAGGCGCTGTTAGACCTGGCACCATTGACGTGGGTCTCCCCTGCATTTTTTGCCTTTGCCTCCTGTGTTTTTGTTGTGTGTTGGACTCCGTTTTGTTGGCTTAGATGCTTTGGGCACTTTGACACTGCTGTTCAGTGCCAAAGTGCAAGTGCTCCCTTTGTAAATTGTTGTTATGGATTAGTGATTCCATTATTTGGCATATTTGATTTACCAGTCAGAACCTAGTACAGTGCACTGTGTGTGCCCAGGGCCTGTAAATCAAATGCTGCTAGTGGGCTGCAGCACTGATTGTGCCACCCACAGGAGCAGCCTGTAAAATGTTACTCTGGCCTGCCATTGCAGAGCCTGTGTGCAGTCTGGTACTGCCATGTCGACTTGGCAAGTGCACCCACTTGCCAGGCCCTAACCTTCCCTTTTCTTACACATCAGTCACCCCTAAGGTAGGCCCAAGGTACCCCTGTGGGCAGGATGCAGTGTATGTGAAAGGTAGGACATGCACTGGTGTGTCTGGCATGTCCTGATAGTGAATTTCTGCCAATTTCGTTTTTCACTATTGTAAGGCTACCTGTTCCCATAGGACGGAATGGGGAGATGGCTTACAACATCTTATAAACATAACTGCCCCTGGGAACAAGGTGGGAAAATAAAGTTTAGTATGCCTGAACTCAGAATGTTAAAATGCATCTTCTAGTGAGGGTGATTTTTACATTTTGTGTTTGAAAATACCACTTTTAGAAAGTAGGTATTTTCTTGCTTAACCATCCTGTGTGCCTCTGCTAGGTTTGTGTATTGCATGTCTGGCTTTTTGATGACAGGGGCTGGAGAGGGGCAGTGGCTCCAGAGAGCATGATGAGTCAGGGCTGGGCTGAATAGACCTGGGCTGCATTTAGAGTAGGGGGAGGAGATTTCCTTTCACCTGAATGGGCCTGGTCTGCCTTCAACAATGCTGTCTCCACCTCCTGCAAGGAAGCTGCACCAGTGAGGACAGAACTGGTTTTGGCTGGGTACAGACACTCTCTGCCTTCAGAGAACAAAGGAGATTTGTGTATAAAAAAGGGGCCCAGACCCCAGACTTTTAGATCACTTCTGGGAATCAAGAGGAACCTTTGCCAAGGAGAAGAGCCAGAGAAGCTGAGGAGGAATATTTCCCCTGTGCTGTTTACTGTCTGGGGTTGGCTTGCAGTGGCTACTTGCTGCCAAGGAAAGGAGAAAAGTACTTTGCTGTTTGCTTTGTCACCTGCTTGAGGAAAAGATCTCCAAGGGCTTGAAATTGAGCTTGCCTCCTGTTCTGCAGTCTCAGGGACACAAAGACTTCATTTCTTCTGTCTCTCTGCATATGGAACTGCTGTTTCAGTGCCACAGAAGGAAATTGCAACACCGACGCCGGCGAGCGACGCCGTAACCTGCACCGAAGCCATGGGCTCCGCTTGTGAAGAGCACGACGCACCGCCCCGACTTGCACCGTGGACCCGACGCATGCTGACACCGTGCCACATCGACTCCGAAGCCGTCACCGAGGCCGCTGCTTGCACTGGAGCCGAGGACACCGCTCGTGACATCCACGACGCATCGTCCCGACTCACACCGCAGCCCCGACTTCACCGATGCCGGTGCTTCATCAACGCGGAGCCGATACTCGACGTGGGTGACTCCTAAGGGCATCGACACCGCACTGTCTTTAAGGAACGGACACCTCGCCGCCACCATGACGTCACCTTCCCAACACAGTAAGGAACCAACGTCTCACCTCCCCTGCACCGCAGTAAGGAACCAAGGCTTCACCTCCCCTGGGGTCGTAAGGAACGGACACCGCCTGGGGCCAACGAAGCATCACCTCCCTGATGCCGTGCACCATCTTTGCTTTCATCAATTCCAAGGTACTGCTCTGTGGGGGTCTGCTTGACTCCATGCCCAACGCCGCGCACTTCACGGTCGGCGCCGTTCTTTGGGATTTTAAACTGTCACGACGTCGTAATAACTCCAGGTGGAGTTATTTGTTGCTACAAACTTTAATTGAGTGAATAACCTATTTTTGAGGATATCTTGATAACTGTATAGTGGATTTTTGTCGTTTGGTCTTGTGTTGGTTTAGATAAAGATTACTTATTTTTCTAAACTGGTGTGGTGTCCATTTGCAGTGTTTTCACTGTATTATTGTATGTGTTCACAAATGCTTTACACACTGCCTCTGAGATAAGCCTGTCTGCTTGTGCCAAACTACCAAGGGGTGGGCAGGGGTTATTTTAGAAGTGTATCCCCCTCACCCTGACTAGAAGCAAGGGCCCCTATTTGGACAAAGGTACCTACCTCTGCGAACTAGAGACCCCAATTTCTAACATTGGTGGTCAGCGGTGAGGATCTGGACTTGCATTTGTGTCTTACATACAGTGCTTGGTGTACACTACTGGTATAGTGCAGACCATTACGTAACCACATACATTTGGCGGAACGTTTCCTTTGGGACTATTTTTTTTCTTGCAACTGAGAAATGCCAATCTTCATCATGTCAAAACCAGCATCACTTGCATCTGTGGATATTGAATTTGAAGAGGAGAGGGTTGATACCTACACTGTGCCACAGCTTAAAGTTGCCTGCAAAAAGTTCAAAATCTCTGTAAGAGGCCTCACCAGAAAGGAGGAATACCAAAAGGCGCTGAGGGCCTCGGAGTCAAGGAATGCCAGAGAGCATAACGAGGAGCCTATGGTGGAGGGAGAGGAATGGGCTATTGGGTCTGCCTGGGGGGGAGGGTACCTTCCCGGGGGGCCAGCAGTGTCTCTTCAAAGGGCTGTCTCCAGCAGAAGAGCTGGAGGACAGGGAGAAAAACAGGATGCATAAGTTGGAGCTCACCAAGCTCAGGCTGGGGAAGGAGGATAAGGAGTTGGCATTTCAGAGGGAGAAATTAGCCCTGGAGGGGAAAAAGATGCTCTTAGAGCATGAAAGAGGGTTGAGAGAGCTTTATCTAAAGGCAAAGAGTTTAGAGCCCAATCCCCATGGTGGCAGCGCACCATCAGTGCCTGGAGAAGGAAGGGTATACATTCCCAAAGATGTTATTAAGGATTTCATGAAGCATGAGGACATTGGTCAGTGGTTCAAGGCCTATGAAGTGGCAATGAGGTCCCACAGAGTCCCTGAGAGAGATTGGGGAGTGGGGTTGTGGGGCCGCTTTATCAGTGAAGGAAGGGAGGCATTGCTAGCTTTGTCCACTGAGGATCAGATGTCCTATGACCCAATGAAGGAAGCCTTGATAACCAGGTATGGGTTGACCCCAGAGCTGTATAGGCAGAAATTTAGAAACTGCAAGAAGCTGGAGTCAAGTACTTGGGTGGAGTATGTGTCCTATTTTTGCAGAGAACTGGATGGTTGGGTGAAGGGTACCAAGGTGAATGATTTGCAGGGGGCTCTATGATTTGGTTGCATGGCAGCACTTGTCAGATAATTGTTTTCCAGAGCTACGCCAGCACTTGATTGACAGTAAGCTGTCTGACCCCAGAAAGCTTGCTGTGGAGGCGGACCGCTGGGTCAGCACCAGGTCCAAAAAGGTTGTGTGGGAGACTCTGCCAAAGGTGGGCAGGGTCCCCAGCAGAAGAGTGGAGGGGACAAGGGTAAACAGAAGGAGTTCCAAAAAGGGCCCCAAAGTAATCCCCAAGGGAACCAATGCTAAGGGTTCCCAGCCTCCCACTGAGAAGAAGCCATTGATCCCGACAGGTAAGCCTGTTCATAGGGGTTCCAAGGCATGTTTTGGTTGTGGTCAGGTAGGCCACTTCCAAGGGGATCCTAGGTGTCCCAAAAAGGTTACCACCGCACCCACTGGTGCACCGTCCCAGGAAATGGCTAGTGTAGCCTTGGGGGAGGAGTCGGGTGCCCAAGAGGGGTGGGGTCCCGCAGAAATGTCCCTGGTCTCTTTAGGAGACAGTGAGATGGTCCCAGGAGCTCATTTGCCTGATAACACTAAGAAGTACAGGCAGTGGGTGACCATCAATGGCCATAGTGTGTAAGCTCTGAGAGACACCGGAGCCAGTGTGACAGCTGTCAGTTGTCGGCTGGTGTCTGAGGAGCAGGTGGTCCCCAGGGCATTCTACCCAGTAGTTGCTGCTGACAATTCAGAGTGCCTCTGCAAAGTGGCACAGGTTCCCTTTGAGTGAGGGGGTCTCAGGTACCTTGAAAGTAGCTGTGAGGCCAGCCATGCCTGTTGACTGTCTGCTAGGCAATGATTTGGAGAGCTTCCCTTGGGCGAAGGTGGAGCGGAAGTCTCATTTAGAGATGTTGGGTCTGCCTGAGTAGGCGTGTGTGACCACTCGGTCAATAGCAGCAAGTAAGGGCATTCGAGAGGACCTGGAGCCCGAAAGAGTGGCCCAGGTGCCTGCCAGAAAGAGAAGAGGCAGGGGGCGTGGAAAACTGGCCCCCGAAGTTCCCACGGTCCAGGAGGAGGCAAACCTTGAGGGGGATGCCCTGGAGCTTACAGGGGAACAAGTGACCGAACTGGGGGACCTGCCTGAGCTGACCCATTGGCAGCAGGAAGGAGGCCCCTCCAGGGAGGAATTCTGCCAGGAGCAGCAGAAGTGCCCTTCTCTTGTTGGTTTGCGGCAACAGGCTGCAAACCAGGCAGCAGGTGATCAGTCTGGATCACATTGGATTTACTGGGAGAATGGTCTCCTGTATAGCGAGCCTAAGGTTGCTGAGCCTGGGTCAGCCCGTGTGCTGGTGGTACCCCAGCTCTTCAGAGCCTTCCTACTGGGTCTGGCTCATGATGTGCCTTTGGCAGGACATTTGGGGAAAGACAAGACCTTTGAAAGGCTTGTCACCCACTTTTACTGGCCCCAAATGCATAAGAGTTCTAATACTTATTGTAGGTCTTGCCAGACTTGCCAGGCAAGTGGTAGGAGTGGGAGGAAGTGTAAGACTCCTCTCCAACCTTTCCCTGTGGTCAGCACCCCCTTTGAGAGGGTGGGTATTGACATTGTGGGGCCTCTGGATCCCAAGACAGCCATGGGCAACATGTTCATCCTGGTCTTGGTGGACCATGCCACCCGGTACCCGGAAGCCATCCCGCTCCGGACTGTGACGGCTCCCGTGGTGGGTCGTGCGTTGATGGGGATTGTCTCCTGTGTGGGGTTCCCCAGAGAGGTGGTAACCGACTGTGGTACCAACTTCATATCCAAGTATACGAAGTCCCTGTTGCAGGAGTGCGGTGTTACCTATAAGTTCACCACTCCTTACCACCCCAAGGTAATAGGCTGGTTGAGAGATTCAACCGGACCCTGAAGGGCATGATTATGGGTCTTAATGAACCCATGAGGCGTAAGTGGGACGTCCTCTTACCATGCCTTTTGTTTGCTTACAGAGAGGTACCACAGAAGTCATTAGGGCTCAGTCCCTTTGACCTCCTGTATGGGCATCCTGTAAGAGGACCTCTAAGTCTGGTGAAAGAAGGCTGGGAGAAATCTCCCAGTAAACCTCCCCAGGATGTATATAGCTACATGCTGGCCTTCAGAAACCAGACTAAGGGCTTCAGACAACTCGCTCAGGCGAATCTGGAAGCCAGCCAGGAGGAGATGAAACTTTGGTATGATCAGAATGCCACTCTAATCGAGTTTCAGCCTGGACAGAAAGTATGAGTCATGGCCCCAGTGGAGCCTTGTGCGCTCCACGATAAGTGGACCGGACCATTTGAGGTGGTGGAGAGAAAGAGTAAAGACACCTACTTTGTGGACTTGCAGTCTCCTAGGAACCCTTTGTGGGTCCTGCATGTGAACCGCCTGAAGCCCCACTTTGAGAGGTCCGAAGTGGGCATGCTCCTAGCAACAGATGCTGGAATGGAGGATGAGACTGAGCCTCTTCCTGACCTCCTGTCTGCAAAGGAGCACGATGGGTCAGTGGACGGTGTATCACTCTCCCCCGCCCTGACTCCTAAACAGCAGAGTAACTGTCGCCAACTTTTGGGACAGTTTGCTGCTCTATTCTCCCTGGCCCCTGGTGTCACTCAGTGGTGTGTCCATGATGTTGACACTGGGGACAGTCCTCCTGTAAAGCACAACATTTACAGAGTGACTGACAGGGTCAAGGCTTGCATCAAGGAGGCGGTCTCCAAGATGTTAGCGCTAGGGGTGATTTAGCCCTCAAACAGCCCTTGGGCCAGCCCTTTGGTCCCAAAAGCTGCCGCACCCGGTGCCACGCCAGAACTCCGGTTCTGTGTGGACTACCGAGGGCTCAATTCGGTCACCAGGACTGATGCACTCCCCATCCCCAGAGCTGATGAGCTCATCGATCAGTTGGGAGCTGCCCGGTACCTCAGAACGTTTGACTTAACGTCTGGGTACTGGCAGATTGCCTTAACTGATGGGGCAAAGGAGAGGTCAGCATTCTCAACACCAGAGGGGCACTACCAATTTCGGGTGATGCCCTTTGGGTTGAAGAATGCCCCTGCCACCTTTCAGAGGTTGGTCAACCAGGTGTTGGCTGATCTGGAGGATTTCAGTGCTGCCTACCTGGATGACATTGCAGTGTTCAGTGCCACTTGGGAGGAACATCTGCACCACCTCTGGGAAGTGTTGAAGGCTCTGCAGAGGGCAGGCCTCACGATCAAGGTGAGTAAGTGCCAGATTGGGCAGGGTTCTGTGGTGTACTTGGGACACCAGGTAGGGAGCGGCCAGGTGGCACCCCTACAGCCCAAGATTGATATCATTCTGGCTTGGGAACCCCCCAAGACCCAGACAGAGGTGAGAGCCTTTTTAGGACTCACAGGGTATTACAGGAGATTCGTCAAGGGTTATGGCTCGATTGTTGCCCCCTTGACAGAGCTGACTTCCAGGAAGCAGCCCAGGAAGGTGAACTGGGACTGACCCCTGCCAGAAGGCTTTTGATGCCCTGAAATCTGCCATGTGCACGGCACCCGTGTTTCAGGCGTCCAACTTCTCAAGGGAATTCATTATGCAGACAGATGCTTCAGAGCATGTTGTGCGAGCGGTGCTCTCACAGCTAAATGAGGAGGGCCTAGACCAACCTGTAGCCTTCATTAGTAGGAGGTTACTTCCATGGGAACAGAGGTGGAGTGCGATCGAGCGTGAGACATTTGCTGTGGTCTGGGCACTGAAGAAGCTGAGGCCCTACTTGTTTGGGACTCACTTCCGGGTTCAGACAGACCACAGGCCCCTCAGATGGTTGATGCAGATGAGGGGTGAGAACCCAAAGTTGTTGAGGTGGACCATTTCCCTACAGGGGATGGACTTCATGGTGGAACACCGCCCTGGTACAGAACACACCAATGCTGAAGGTCTGTCCAGATTTTTCCGCCTTAGTGAAGAGAACTCCCAAGAGGGTGGGTAGTTCTCCCCACATTTTAGCTGGAGGGGACACCTGTTAGACCTGGCACCATTGACATGGGTCTCCCCTGCATTTTTTGCCTTTGCCTCCTGTGTTTTTGCTGTGTGTTGGATTCTGTTTTGCTGGTTAGATGCTTTTGGCACTTTGCCACTGCTGTTCAGTGCCAAAGTGCTAGTGCTCCCTTTGTAAATTGTTGATATGGATTAGTGATCCCATGATTGGCATATCTGATTTACCAGTCAGACCCTAGTATAGTGTACGGTGTGTGCCCAGGGCCTGTAAATCAAATGCTGCTAGTGGGCTGCAGCACTGACTGTGCCACCCACAGGAGCAACCTGCAAAATGTAACTCTGGCCTGCCATTGCAGAGCCTGTGTGCAGTCTGGTACTGCCATGTCGACTTGGCAAGTGCACCCACTTGCCAGGCCCTAACCTTCCCTTTTCTTACATATCAGTCATCCCTGAGGTAGGCCCAAGATACCTCTGTGGGCAGGGTGCAGTGTATGTGAAAGGTAGGACATGCCCTGGTGTGTCTGGCATGTCCTGATAGTGAAGTACTGCCAATTTCGTTTTTCACTATTGTAAGGCTACCTGTTCCCATAGGACGGAATGGGGAGTTTGCTTATAACATCTTATAAACATAACTGCCCCTGAGAACAAGGTAGGAAAATAAAGTTTAGTATGCCTGAACTCAGAATGTTAAAATGCATCTTCTAGTGAGGGTGATTTTTACATTTTGTGTTTGAAAATACCACTTTTAGAAAGTAGGTATTTTCTTGCTTAACCATCCAGTGTGCCTCTGCTAGGTTTGTGTATTGCATGTCTGGATTTTGGATGACAGGGGCTGGAGAGGGGCAGTGGCTCCAGAGAGCCTGATGAGTCAGGGCTGGGCTGAATAGACCTGGGCTGCATTTAGAGTAGGGGGGAGGAGATTTCCTTTCACCTGAATGGGCCTGGTCTGCCTTCAACAATGCTGTCTCTACCTCCTGCCAGGAAGCTGCACCAGTGAGAACAGAACTGGTTTTGACTGGGTACAGACACTCTCTGCCTTCAGAGAACAAAGGATTTTTGTGTATAAAAAGAGGGGCCCAGACTTTTAGATCACTTCTGGGAATCAAGAGGAACCTTTGCCAGGGAGAAGAGCCGGAGAAGATGAGGAGGAATACTGCCCCTGTGCTGTTTGCTATCTGGGATTGGCCTGCAGTGGCTACTTGCTGCCAAGAAAATGAGATAAGGACTTTGCTGTTTGCTTTGTCACCTGCTTGAGGAACAGATCTCCAAGGGCTTGAAGTTGAGCTTGCCTCCTGCTCTGAAGTCTCAGGGACACAAAGGCTTCATTTCTTTTGTCTCTCTGCATCTGGAACGGCTGTTTCAGCTTACACAGAAGGAAATTGAAACACCGACGCCGGCGAACGATGCTGTAACCTGCACCGAATCCGTGGGCACCGCTCGTGAAGAGCACAACACACCGCCCTGACTTGCACCGTAGGCCTGACGCCTGCTGACGTTGTGCCGTATCGACTCTGAAGCCGTCACCAAGGCCGCTGCCTGCACCAGAGCCGAGGACACCGCTCGTGATGTCCACGACGCATCGTCCCGACTCGCACCTCAGCCCCGACTTCACCGAGGCCGGTGCTTCATCAACGCGGAGCCGATACTCGACGTGGGTTACTCCTGAATCCATCAACACCGCACCGTCATAAGGAACCGCCGCCTCGCCGCCACTGTGACGTCACCTCCCTGACACAGTAAGGAACCGACGTCTCACCTCTACTGCACCGCAGTAAGGAACCGAGGATTCACCTCACCTAGGGTCGTAAGGAACCAACGCCGCCGGGCGGCAACAAAGCATCACCTCCCCGACGCCGTGCACCATCTTTGCTTTCATCAATTCCAAGGTACTGTTCTGTGGGGGTGTGCTTGACTCTACGCCCGACGCCGTGCACTTCCCGGTCGGCGCCGTTCTTTGGGATTTTTAACTGTCACGACGTCGTAATAACTCCAGGTGGAGTTATTTGTTGCTACAAACTTTAATTGAGTGAATAACCTATTTTTGAGGATATCTTGATAACTGTATTGTGGATTTTTGTCGTTTGGTCTTGTGTTGGTTTAGATAAAGATTACTTATTTTTCTAAACTGGTGTGGTGTTCATTTGTAATGTTTTCACTGTATTACTGTATGTGTTCACAAATGCTTTACACACTGCCTATGCGATAAGCCTGTCTGCTCGTCCCAAACTACCAAGGGGGTGAACAGGGGTTATTTTAGAAGTATATCCCCTCACCCTGACTAGAAGCAAGTGCCCCTATTTGGACAAAGGTACCTACCTCTGCCAACTAGAGACTCCCATTTCTAACAGGCGTCAAATGCTGTTGAAAAATAGATTAATACTCAGTGCGGTGAGGGAATATTCTTTTCTGAAATTAAGGTGGGTAGGTTGCAAGATAACTCAATTATCTACACAATCGGTAGGGTCGTCCCTGTGACCCTGGTGAGGACTTTAGTATAGAGAGATAGCCTGAACTAAAACCTTATCTTTACATCCAGTGAAAGAATGATAGCTTTCAGATATGGATTTCCCGAATAATTATGTGGTACAATGCAAATAAATTGGATATTGATGCTCATATAGCATGTTACGCTTTCGGACAATGGATATTTCTGTCTGGAATTGCATGATTTTCAATGCTGTGGTGAGGAGGTTGGTACTTCATGTTGCTGGCGTGTTGTATTTTTGTGTTCTAGTTCTTTTGATTCGAGTGACTGAAATCAATTGCTGCTGTATCTTCACTGTGCACGGATTCATTGTGAGGTCTGACCTCTATTATTTTTCCATCTACCTCGGATTTTCTTTTGTTATGGCTGACTGCATTGGACGAGGTCATGTAACAAGGCAAAACAATATTACAGAAAGTGTTCTAATCAGCGGTGGTCCGTGCAGGTAAGTGCAGTGGGGCAGGGCAGGAGGGGGGAGTCGACAGACGACGGAATAGGAAAAATTAATTAAATTGATAAATCCTATTCCGTCATCTGTCGACTCCCCCCTTGCCCCGCCCCACCGTGCTTATGTGCACAGACCGTGGCTGGTTATAATTGTTTTGGAAAGCTGGAAAATATGTTGTTTTGAAGTAGTGCAAAAATAGTCAGAAAGTATTAGTGTAGAAAAACAGTATAATTGGTAGATCGTGACACCATTACTTGAAGATCATTGATTTTTGGGGGAAATTATGTCTATAAGCTTTCTTTTCATGTTATTGACTATAGTCACACAGTGAGTGTCATTTCTGAAATCTGGCAAATGCACTTGTGATGTGCATGGCAAGCATGCATCAGCCACTTTATCTGTAAGTAGGTAGCAATTCACAGGTAGGACAGGCAAGCAAGAGAAGTTTGGTCAGCCACAAAAAAACTGAATGGTTTCATGAAGCCCCCCTCCAAGAAAATGCTGCATTGGTGTTAGTGAACTCTCATGATGAATCATAAGATGGAGGGACAAGAAAAGTCTTATGTCAGAAGTCCCTACTGGCTCCAAACAAATGGTCCTGGGTATGTGTATCGCTGGATGGACCTTAAGGCGCTCATCCAGAAATTTTTGTAGTATTTATCTCCTACTGCCAATTTGGTGGTAAGAAAGAAATGCTAGACAACAACTGTCATATCCTGCAGAAGAATTGTTGTACAGATTCTTGCAAGGCAGGTTGGGAACACATACTTCCTTTAGCTGCATTGACTGCCTTCTGTTGCATGAGTTGGGTGCCAGATCTTAGCAATAACCTCTATAAAGGAGGGATGCACTATGATCTATGCCTACCATATCCCAGGCCCAGGATCGCATATCTACACAGATCTTACAAGCATGTTCACAGTTACAGTGGATTTTGCACATGTACAGATTCCTATTCTGACTGTTTGCAAGCACAAGATGCAATTTTAATGCAATCTGTATGTGTTTTAAATAGGTGTGCGAATCTATCCCAAGTCCTTTATACCAGAATTTAAAGTAATGACAATATTACACAATAATGGGGCTGTGCTTTCTGTACCTATGCATTCGAACTAGTACATTGGCGTTTGTGCCTAGTTTTGGGGTGGACCTCTTTGTGTGTCAATAGCTTCTCTTCTCTGTTTCCTATATATATTATTAAGATTAAGTAATAGGTAGATGGAGGGTGGTCCGTCATGTTGATTAATTTCTAAAACAAAGAAAGCCAGCTTGACGAAAACAAACTGACAAAACTTCATTTTAGAGAAAAGTTAAAATTACGAAATTTCTTTTTCAAGAAAATATAATCTTTGTGTGAAAAAGGTAAACGTTCAATTGAAAAGACAGCATGAAAAAGAGGTAAGAAGGGAAAAGGGGGTGGATAGCCAAGCCGGGGGAGGCATGAATGGGGAAGGGGATTTTGTAAGGGATTTCTAGAAAAGGAGAAGCGTAAAGTATGAGGGGGAACATCTAGTGTGTGAAGAACAACAGGAGTAACTAGACAGTGAGTAAGGGGTTTGTAAGAAAAGGCAGTAAAGTGGAAGGGGGAATAAAGGGCTAGTAAAAGACATGAGAGTACAGAGGGAGTGGGAGTAGGGGAACTGGAAAAAATGGGAGGAAAGTGGGAAGGGAGAGTAAAGGGTTTGGAAAAATGGATGTAAAGCAGGAGCAGGAGTAAGAAGTGTGTACAAAAAGGAGTAATATGGGAGGGTGAGTAAGGGATTTGTACAAAAAAGTGAGTAAAGTGGGAGAGGGAGTATGGAATTTGTAAAAAATGAAGTAATGCAGGAGAGGGAGTATTATAAGGGGCATGGAAGTCAGGGAAGAGTGTCTTTAAAAAAGGGGAAAAGGAAATAGAAGGTTAAAAGGGGAGGGACCCCCACCTCAGGTAAAGAGCCAAATAAACAGGTTTAAAAAAGGATTTTTTGAGCAAGAAAGACTTTCACCAGGTTGGTTTCATGAACCTGGGGAAAACCTATTCTTGATAAAAAAAACAAATTCTTCAAAGTTGGTTCAATGAAGACACTTTCTTCGCACATAAGCACACACAACCCAAACGAGTATGTTCACCAGCTAACCTTGGGCTTACTCTTTTAGCACGTCTCGAATTCAGGAGTAGCATAGGTGTGCTACAAACTTTAGTCACACTTACTCATAGCAAAATCTTTTTAAATTTGGATCATGGTATTATATATCTTTACAGGCAATATTTAAATCTTGGAAAAACCAAGCTTAAAAGGCAGTGGTCGGTTCACAGGATTGTAGAACTGACTGAGTTGTTTATGCTCAGTAATAGGCTGAATTTCAGTACATGCAGCTACAAATGAGCTTATCTATAACTTGTAGCCATCACACTAATCCAGCCAAATGGAGGTTAACACGTTTGCCTTATCTGAGATATTGCACATTTGGAGTAGATTGGATCACATGTATTTGAAGGTTTTGATTAGGTATAGTTAAGGATGCATGTTCCGAAGCGTGTGTTTTATTAATCTTAACTAGACTTACTGTGGCCACCACCGCTTGGCCTCTGACACATGGGCTATGCACATTAGCATTTTCTTTGTCCAATAAGTCAGCCTCATATCGAGGATGATCTATAATTATGTAGTCTGGAGCACTGCACATTGTTGGTTCTTTTGATTATCCTATCACATAAATGTTAAATTTGCCTAATAATGTTATCTACTATTTGTCTATACATTGAGTGAAAAAGGCCATTCCTTTCTCCATAAGAGGCTTTCTTCCATTGCCCAGGACGATAAAGTTGCTCTTGAGTAGCGTGCATCATTCCTGTCTTTCCGTGCTCAGAACGTGGCCTTTGATACTTTTCTCTCTCAAAAAGCCACCCAGTGATCTGGGATTCTGTGGATGTCTCCCAATTCCATGTTCTTTTTGATATATATCTTATGCTATCTTTTCTTTGCTCACTGACTCACAGGTAAGGGCACAATCATATGCAAATAACACCTAGAGGCTTATTTATGAGAGCCCTGCACCACGTTTGCAACACGTTAAGTGGTTGTCATAAAGATTTATGAACCTGCGCAAAGCCACTCTGGGTGGCCTCATAAATCATGAGTAAGGCGACGCAACGCAAGTCACTGCGTTGCCTTACTCTGCGCCTCAGAGTTGTTCCATGGGAATTGTGGTGGTTTTTCCCTCGCAACACCCTGGAATTTGGCGCTGCTCCAGATTTACAAAGTGATGTAAACCTGGGGAAACTCTAAATCCATACACCTCCAATTGCACCCTATCTCAACTTCTATTGTATAGCTGACCTCCAGCTATTCATATTTGTCTTTGCTCAAGATCACTCTCTGGTGCTAAATGCTGTTGAAAAACAGATTAATACTCAGTGCGGTGAGGGAATATTCTTTTCTGAAATTAAGGTGGGTAGGTTGCAAGACAACTCAATTATCTACACAGATAGATGATGAGGCTTAACGAGGACAATATGTTTATTTCTCTTCGTTTTTTCCTCTTTCCATGTGGAAAATGCCTCGTAGGATTATTTTTGTGCAGTAAGGTGCCCCATCCTGCTGAAAAACAATCATGCCTGCAACTGAGGCACCCATGGTGCAAGGGCACCTACGTTGGCGCTAGGCTGCCGAAACTGCGCCAACGTTGGCAGAAAGGACAGGAATGAACCTTATTGCTTAAATATGATGCATTCATGCTCTTTCACTTTGGCAGAGGGCAGCGCAGCAAGGTGCCTTGCTGCGCAACGCCAAAATGCCATAAATGAGGCCCCAAGTGTACATCGAGTTCTCTAGCAATAACAAACCCATCATCAACCTCAATCCAGTTTAGGGAGAGAGGATAGATAGATAGATAGATAGATAGATAGATAGATAGATAGATAGATAGATAGATAGATTTCGGAAAGCCAGATTTGTCAGCAATACACTTACCATCATTCCATTAAAATCACCTTAGCTATGGCCATGTACCAGGAAATTATATTTGTGTTTTTAACGTTTGTTTCTGTTTTTGTAGTAGTTAATACAAAATTTAAAAATATAGCGACTACATCTCACATGATGCACTTAAATCTGAATACCTGGAAACACATTTACATTTAGCATTAGATGCAACCCATACAAAAACAAATGTTTGCATTAAATTAGTAATCTGCAGGAACAAAATTCATAAACTGGAACACTATTTCTCGCTGTTCTTTGTAAATCAAAACAATTCTATTTTCCTTACATTTACCCATATCGAGAAAATAATTTGCTGTTGGAGTTCTTTCCTATCCGAGCATAATACAAAAATTGCTTTTCCTGTCCCTGCAAGAATTATCCGCTGAAATAACTATCTTTGCAGAAAATACAATAGTATCGCACTTATCAGAAGACCTGTGAAATACACTAGTAACATTTCAGTTCCTTTCAAGGTCTAGACTATATTCCATTATGTTTATTATATTTAATAAGATCTTTGCCTTTAGCTTTTTATTTGAGCAGTAACATTTTATGCCTTACACATGAGAATTTATACAACTGCGATAATAGATAATGCTTCCCTCTTAGCACTGCATAGGAATATGAAGGTACATCTGCCAATGCTGATGTATACTTTTTTCCACACGAGCCTTTGGGCACATCTCAAAAGAAACAGGACCAGCTGTTCTCTCGGCCTAATAGCAGTCTGCTCATTTCTTAGCATCATTATGTGATTAGAACTAAATGCTGCCGACAGGGCGTCTTGATGGCGAGTGACAGCAGCTCCTCCTCTCTCAAGGAACATTGGGGCATATTTACGAGCCCCTTTTGTCACCACAACGTCACTTTTCACGACATTGTGGTGGCGATAGGGGCTTCACCTTATTTACAAGGCAGCATTAAGCCACTTAACGTGGCTTAATGCTGCCTTGTAAATAAGGCCTGGAGGGCAATGGGTGTTGCAGTGGGCATTCCACTGCAACACTCATTGATTTTGACGCTGACCCATATTTACAAGGGTGGCGTGAATATGAGGCAGTGCCAAAATTAAGACCAGGGAAAACCTGGTCTTACCCTGGCGGAACGAGGAGAAATGTTTAATTTCTCCTCGTTTTTGCTGTTTCTATGTGCGCTGCGTTGTGCAGCACACATGGAAACAGAAAAACACCATTGATTGTTTATGTGCAGGAAGGTGTCCCTTCCTACACATAAACAATCATAAAAATAATTTAGTGTTGCATTAAGCAGCACACATAGAAGTTACAAAACGCCATTTAAAGATTGTTTATGTGCAGGAAGGGATATGTTCCTGTACATAAACAATCTTCCCCTGCAACGCAGACAGCCTTACACTATGGTGCAAGGGTGCCTGCGTTGGCACTAGACAGATAAATTTAGTGCCAGCACGGGGGAAATGCAGGGCTGCACCATATTGTTGTAAATACGGTGCAGCCCTGCATTTCAGAAGTGGCGGAGCACGACGTTAAGCCGAGAAGGCTAACGCTGCGCTCCGTCACTTCCATTGTAAATATGCCCCATTGTCTTTTTTTCTGGGGCCAGTGACAAATAGTGAACTTTCAAACTAACGGGGCATACTCATGTGCTGTGGACTGCACTTTCGGAAGGAACTAAGCAAGTACTGCCCATTTCAGGCACAAGCCCATATGAGCATTGGGGATGTTCACACCCAAAAAAACCTTTGGCAGCACAATGTTCCAAAGAAATTGGTTGCAAACTGTTCAAATATCTTGGGTGTGCAATTTGACACGGCCTCCGGTTATTTCTCAACTGCATTTTCCACTTACTATTTTCCCTTTTGTACCCTTTCTAATAGATTAATAGCCATATGGCTGAGAATCTAGTTTGAAGGGAAAGGATGAAAAAACATAAATCTTACACAGATCTCAGGCATTGGAGAGCAAAGCAATGCTTCTGGTAAGAGATAGCTTACCTTGTCAGACAGCAGAGATACTTCTCAGGGTACAGACATTTTAAGTGTGCACCCAGCAGACTTACCCTTTAAATTATACTGACATCAAGCCGGCTGAGGCGCTGCATTCAGTGATAATATGTAACACTATTGATATAAATCATGAAATGCTGCTTCAGTTCATGCCTGAACAGCCATCACACTCTGTATTTCTTTCCTTTGTAAACAATATTTAGGACACAACATTGCAGTCAAAACAATACTGCTGTCAAACATGTTTTTTTTGCTATCGATATTCTCACAGTAATTGTATGAAACTCTTGCCTCACTCTTGACAGCTTGGCTTAAGGAACAGATCTTTCCTCAGGGCAAGTGTATATTTTGTATGTGCAAAAACTGGCGAAACAATAAAGTTAAGATATAAATACGAGAAAGGTCCAAGATGTACTGGTAAACAATAATGAGCATGTAAAGAAACAAGTGGAAGTATACACCAATGAAAATGAATAAAATAAATGCAAAGAAATAGTTTTATGTCTAAATACTCTAGAAAACATGGCTAAAATGGTCCCTATTAATCTAGAATTTGAATTCAATTGAAAGCACAGTTTATTTACATGTGCACGGGTCGAACTAGTGTTGGACTTTAAGCTTGATATTAAATTGGCAACTTTGATAAAGAGATACAAGAGCCTAAAAATGCTTCATAGAAGAACTTTGAGAGCACCACACCCCTGTACTTAACTGAAATCCGGTGGTAAGCAGCTCAGAAAAAGCTGGTGATCTATGCAGTTAGTTCATTGGAAGCCCCACAATGGAACAACGCCATGGCAACTGTTGATAAAATAACCATTCCTTGGATTAAGTGGTCTTCCAAAATATTTTATACTATCCAAGATTTAGTGTGGAAAGCCACAGAGACAAGAGTGACGGGTGATCACAGGCAGTACTGTGTATGCCTTTTGGAATGCACCTCGGCTTAGCTGAGACAGGGCATACATCATATTGCAAAACTTCTATAAGTGCGACAGGCAGTATGCACCTTCACTGCTAGTCTTTTCTGCCCAGGTGACCCATTTACTGTAAATCTGGTTTTAATGGCACTTTCCTATCAAACGTCACAGATTAAAGTTATAATACAGTTCACACAGTAGGGATATATCCATGCAGCCATCTTCTATGCGAACTTGTAATCTGAAATCACATTTTATGGTGTAGAACAGCACCTGGGGTATAGCAACGGCTGCTGGTGAATCCAAAATTATGCTTTAGTCATCTTCCCTCATCATTATTAGGAACATACAATATTACCTTTGAACCTAAAAAAGGCAACTCTGTGTGACTGCTTTTGTCCATTCTTCTACACTCTCTCCTTTCCTTTATTACTCTAATTTGAAACCTTTAACATTTGAGATGAGAATTATATTATTTCCTAAAGTGTTTGTTATCTGTCTGTAGCATCTAAGGTGTATGACCCAACTTGATTTAACCAAGAAGTCACCTCTCCCTTGTCAAGGTATATCTCTTTCCAGAAAACAATTCAATCTTCGTTAGGTCTAGTACATTAAAGTAAGGTTCTTTTAGGTTTGTTTCTGACTATTTTAATATTGCATGATAAGAAATGTCATTCTTTCTCTAACTATCAGCCCTCATTCTGTACATTTGGCTGAGATATTGTCAATTTACATTCCACAAAAAACGCATGCAATTTTATTCTCTGATT
Organism: Calotriton arnoldi; assembly: GCA_963921515.1. Classification (NCBI taxonomy): domain Eukaryota; kingdom Metazoa; phylum Chordata; class Amphibia; order Caudata; family Salamandridae; genus Calotriton; species Calotriton arnoldi. The sequence goes on along the minus strand of CAWUFW010011009.1, from coordinate 625,179 downwards.
ATCACATCTAAGGATGTTCCCTTGTTTCAGGAACATCATAACTTACAAAATTGTTCAGCTATTCTTTTTCTTTTCCTTTCTGACCTTTCCCTGATTGGTCAAGACAATATTTACTTTAAATTATGGAAAAGTCATGAATTGTATTCTTCAGCAAAACTTTGTGCTTGTCTCAAAATTGAATTCTTGCAATCATTCCTAATACCCTGAATCTGCCAATGTGTTGTCCTCTACCAAAGCCCATCATCTGTTTTACAGGCGGTGTTAGACCGGACAACAAATGCGAAATTATCTTCCTACATCAATTCAGATTGGTAGGACAATGTGAACGTAGATTCCCGTGTCAGAATATCCTGGGTGGTTTACAACAATTTGCCTCCGTTTCTTTTTAAATGGGATTCTGCTTTGCAAGAGTCCTATGAAATCACTTAAATGCATTGGACAAATATAAGGGCTTCACCTAGAGTACAGTGGCAATGGGACTTCTGTCAAAAAGGCTGATTTCCTGTCTGTCCTTTTCTTCAAACAATCCCCATATTTAGAAGGATGTGGTTGTAGGTATTTCTGATGGCAGAGCTGCATTTTGACAGGCCGAAGCTTACATAAATGCCATTGGATGACCCTTCATGGTTCCCACTGAATCTTCCAATCTTAAAAGGCGTTAACCCTTTTTGAAGTCTAAACTGGCATTTACTTATCTATTCTGTATTGATGACCCATTTATTTCAGCAAAACAGATTTTTACCAGTTTCCTGATTGGGGCGAATCCACTTACCATATTACTCTCATGGACTGCCAGTAAGTGATTTGGTGATGGATTTGTCAATGATATTTATGCATTGATATTGTGTATTTAATGATTCTTGAATTATGTGTTTGTAAGCCAGAAATGCCTGAGACGATTATCACTGCTCACAGTAGCAGATGCCATTTACTTAGGAACCATTGTCTCTCTCTCTCATCACCTACCCCTTTCCCACTCATATAATCATACGGGGTGCACTTATATTACTTATTGAGTTGACCCTGAGATTTGTGGGGTTGAGTCATGTTCTTCTCGTACAACCATACTGTTTCTTAAAATTTACTAGTAAGGACCTGACACATTGCAGTTCTGGCACCCTGACTTTTTTTTTTTACTGTTAGGTGGCTCCCATCATGTAGGCAGGAGACACTTTGGTGAAATAATCCTCACCAGAAAGACGGCCACTTTAAAACACTATGGGCTTCATTTAGAGTTTGGCAGAGGGATACTACTTCAAAACGGATATCCCTTCCACTGTATTACAAGTGCCATAGGCTAAAATGCATTTGTAATATGGCAGAAGGGTCAACCACCACGTTTATATTGCACAGTCTGTCTGACAAATTGTAAACGTAGCACTAAATGTTCTTTCAGAAAGATCAAGTACACAGTTGCTAACATTCCAAGATACCTCAGGCCTACTCTGGACCGGCCAAACATTTTAAAGAACATGTATCTCTTCTAGTTTCTGCCATTTCTGTTTTAGGGTTAACCTGATCAATTGATTGTTTATGTTGTGACTTTCACTTGAGAGTTTTAGATTTAAATTCCAGCATAGCTCTTTCTTCTTGCATTGCAGTATGGCTACTGCAGATTTCGCCAAACATTTGGAACCTTCCATTTCATTAGTCCCCTACTTTTCTAATACTCTAAATAAGGCCTCTGCTATTTCAAAATTGGATATCATTGTTCAGCTTATGTTGTAACATAGTTAGGGACAGCTGACACTTTTCCTTAGGACACCTTGAGGTACAGACCTCACCTTTGACTTGTGGCTTCACGCTACATGACCCTGGTTGTAGTTACTTCTTAGGAAGGCTCTAATCTCTGACACCTTTTTTACCCTCAACTGGAGCTTGCTTTAGATTAGGATTTCCACTTTAAGGTAGTGTAGGGATAGCTCGGGATTTTTAGGGCTTTTGCATGAAATTTTAATGCAATCCAACATGAATTTTTGCCTTTTGATAACATATGTTGCGGTGATCTAGTTAGTCGTTTGCTTTTTGTTATAAAGGGTGAATCACTTCGGAGATTTGGCTTCCTCCTATTTACACTATGTTTATAACCATAATGCTTAGATTGGTGTACATTAATTTGTTTCAAAATTTAAATTAAACAAACTAACCTGTATTCAGTTGTCGACCGGAGTTCTTACTTGGTAGCGTGGATACTTTGAAATTTAGATATTGTTATAGGAGTTTTCTCTTTACCTCTCATGCTGCGTAAAGAGAACCATCGATCAGATTGTTGAGGAGTAGGGGTTCCAGGTTTCCTACTAGACAAGTTCAAAAACTTTTACCACTTTGTGTGCTTGCTGCACAGTGCAGCATGCCTGCAAAGTAGGAAAAGAAAAGAGAAATTAAAACATTTCTCCTCTTAACGCCTCCTTTTAGTTGCGTTAACTTTTGACGCTAAACCCTGTCTACAATTGTTTGTAGATAGGGTTTTGTGTCAAAAGCAGCCACGGCTCGTGCAGGTAAGAGTGGTGGGGCGGTGGGACCGGGTGGGGGGGATTTTGACAGATGACGATGAGGGAAAATTATTTATTTAATTTTCCCTTGTCGTCGTCTGTCGAAATCCCCCCCAACGCCCCACTGCTCTTACCTGCACGAGCCACGGCTGGTCAAAAGGCACAGATGGTTGCATGGGAATGCCCATGTACCACCCAGGTAATACACCCTTGGCACTAAGTAACACAAAGCAATGCATCACGCTGCTTTACATTACTTGTAGGGAACTTTCCAACGCAAAACAAGTTTTGCGCTGGAAAGTAAATTGGTAAATAATATTTTGTACTGGTGAGCGTCACTTTTGTGACACTAACCCAACACAAAATGTTTGAAAATCATCCCCACGGTGTGTACTTCGAAGTCTGCGGGCTGATGTTACATGTGCATGTAATAGCCTTTCCTCTGCCCACCAAAATCAGATGGCTGAAGCTTTAAGTAACCAGGATCACAGGAGGTGCGAAACAACAGCAAGTGAGGCTCCTGAAACCAGGGCTGAAATGAGATAAGCCAGGCAAAATCTGCGAAAGCAGGCACATACGCACTAGTACATGTGCCTGTAAAAAGTGCCATGCCTTGGAGTCGCACAGAGCGAGGGTCACAGTGATCATGATGTAGAAGGGTATGGGAATTTCTAATCGAAAAAAATATGAGGCAGGAAAAAATATAAGACAATATTAGGATTTGAGGGTGGGGCCCTCTAGCCCCTCTCAATGAGTCGTCCTTGCATCTAATAATACTTTTACTTAAATAGAAAAACAATTAATTCAGAGATGGCCGAGTTATCTCTGTGCATGCACCGCAGCCACCTTTGAATGATTTCTTTGCTTTAAGTAAATAATTACAAGATGACTGAATTGTGTGCACACAGAAGCACAGCAGCCATCTTTGAATCAACTTTTTTAAACCAAAAGAAAAAGCATACTAAAATGGGTACCACGCATGTGTACGCATACCCTAAGGCCATTTTGTAAACTTTCTTTTTATTTGACCATTCCAAAAGGGCAGACGACCCTCTCAGAAGCAAAACAAATAAAGTCTTCAGTTCATTGGTGGAAAAGCAAGCAACCTGGTAGCATTGTTTAACTGCCGGGCCATCTGGAAAAGTATTAGTAATAAAAACAGTAAAAAGAGTAAGGGGCAGGAGACAGTGGGTTAAGACAGGGAGCCCAAAACCGAGAGGTCCAGCAGCAGTGAGCAGTTGGTAGATCCTCACAGAGTAAAAAAAAAAAAGTAATTAAAAAAAGTGAGCGCCATATTAAAAAAAGATAAAATAAATAAATAATGAAAAAGGATGGGGAGGCATGGGGAGCAATGTACACGCTGTGGCAGAACGTTGTGAGCAGAGGCGGGAGAGAGAGAGGGTGGAAAGCGAAGCACTCCTATCGAGTTCTGAAGCAAAAATAAATAAAAGCAGTCTCCCCATGTCAGCAGTGGAAGGCTACAAGTCTTTCAATCAGAATGGATGTTAAGAAGCTATGTTCTAGGAACAAATCCAAGTATATGTAAAAAAAAGACTGGAAAAAACACATAGCAATCTAAATAGGGCAAACAAGCTATCCAACCATGACTTAAAGACCACTCTGGATATTATTATAGTGTAGCCAGCAGGTCTTAACCAACAGACAGCGGTCTGTAGGTTGGGACCTAAAAACAGTATTTTACTGCTCCTATAACATTCATTGCCAAAGCCATAAGGTCTCTACATTAAAAAGCAGAGCTATTGACTATACTAGTGCTTTTTTGCGTTGGATTTACATAATGCAAAAATGGCCACCAGTGTTTCAAAACACATGCAAATTCTATATTATGAGCAAAGGAGTAGCTAGAAAATTAAAATATCCCCCACTTGAAACAAAGCTCTGATGGAACCAAGGAGGTGAGCCAAGTGAAACCTGCCCCACCCTAGAAGAGCTCCCTTGTCTCTTTCATCCACGCCTCTGCCCATTCATCCTTTCACTCTTCCTTCCACCTGCTGAAAGCCACCATTTCACCTTTACATTCTGTCATTCATTCATTCTCTCATCCATCATTCAGTCGTTCACCATTCCCTTCATTCATTGGCCATTTCGCCATCCATCCATCCATCCATCCATCCAACCAAACATCTATCATTTGACTTACCCATTAAACAATAAAGCCTTTCATCCATCTATTGATATTTTGTCCATCCATTCATCCTCTCAGATTTCCATTTATTCTGCTTCCATCCATCCATTTATCCACCACCCATCTATTAATTCATCCATCTGCTCAGGTTTCCATTTACTCTGCCATCCTTTCACCCACCCATCCACCCATCCTTTCACTCACCCATCCTTTCACCCACTTGCCCATCCATCGTTTTACTCATCCACCCATCCTTCGACCCTTTCATCCACTCGTCCATTTTCTATCGACCCAACTTCCTTCCTTAGGGTGTTAATTGTGAGCTTTTGCCTGCCACGTTGCAGACAGAAGAGGCCATTAAATTAAATTAAACAGAAGAGGCCATTAAATTAAATTAAAATTGAAAATGTGGAGCGGGATGGGGAGTGAGAGGATAAATAGTATGGGGCTACAGTGTGGGGGTACTGGGCCGTACTTAATTTGAGCCGGTGGTTGCCGGTGGGGCCCACCAGCACTCAGATTCATGAGATATTTACGGAGAGCAAGAGAGGAAAAAACACACAAAGAGGAAAGAAGTAGGAAGAGGGGAAATCCATTACAAAGGGAGAAAGCAGAAGTGAGATAAAGGTGCACAGAGAATCTGGTAGTGGAGTAAAGAGGCGCACAGATGTTTAATTGCACCCTCCGGGGCTTCTGAGAAGAGCTTTGGGCACCGGCACTCATTGTTTTACACATTAAGCACTGGTGCTGTAAGGGAAATAAATAAATAAATTGGAAATGGGACCCGGGATCAGAATGGGTATAGGGAGCTGGGGTGAAGAATAAATAGAGAGTGCACAGAGGTCAAGGATGCTTGGATGTTAGGTGCAACAAGCAGAGAAGAGGTCAAGGAAAGACATGCACTCCCATGGAGTGCAAAACGGCAAAGAATAAAAGAATTTGCCCAAGTTATCAAGAAAAGGATACAACTCATCCTATCAGAAAATGGTGAGACTGAAATGCTTCTCAAAGGAACAAAGACAAGAATCAGGAAAAGGCATTGAACCTAAAGCAGAGACCTGAGGCAGGCAACGCAGCCATTCACCCATGAGCAAGAAATTGACCAAAACCAAATGTTATGTGTTGAAAACAATAGGTCTACAACAGACAGTTAAAGCTGTCTGTAGCTGAGACCAGAAAACACATTAAGTGAATGGTGTTTTCTCTTTACACATGAAGAGACAGCTTGTTGAAGCATTGATTAGTGTTCGCAGATGAAAAGATTAAGGGCCAGATGTATCAAGCAAAATTGCGTTCGCAAACGCAGAAATTCTCAGAATTTCGGCATTTGCAAACGCAATTTTGCTTAGTGGTATGTATTAAGGAAAAACTGCCTCGCAAATAAGGAATTGCAAAATTTGCGATTCCCTATTTTGCGATTGCATTTAAGGAATCGCAAATTGCGATTCCTTAAATCCAATGTAACAAGCACCAAAAAAGTGCAATTTGGCCTTAGGAATCGCAAATTACCACCAACTTCAAGTTGGTGGTAATATGCGATTTCTTTGAAAAATGCACTTTTAGCATTTTTCAAAGTGCCATGTGGTGCACATACATGCCCTTAGGGCATGTATGTGCGCCACATGTGCACACATACATATTTCAGGGGTGCAACAGGGTGTCAAAAGGACACCCTGGCACCCTTGAAATTGCATTCTCAATTTGCGATTCTCTAATTGCGATTCGCAAATTGAGAATGTCTTCCCATTCATTCCTATGGGCCTCTACGCCCATAGGAATGAATGGGAAGGTATTCCTTAATTGCGAATCGCAATTTGCAATTCGCAATTAAGGAATATTAAGGAATCGCAATTACTATTGCGATTCCTATATACATAGCATTTTGCGATTCCTTAATAGCAATTCGCTAAAATTTGCTATTAAGGAATCGCAAATGCAATCCTTGATACATCTGCCCCTATGTTCATACTGTTGGGTAGCACTTTCTACGGAAGTCATATATCCCACATACCTTAATAAATGAACCCACTTTTATATGTTTGAAACGTAGGCCTAGGTGCATGGCCTGAAATCAGCTCTTTCAAATAAATGCTTGCAGTCTCGCGCAGTTACTTCTAGTTTTCAAATGACACTGATTCAATACACTACAAATTCCAATGCCCAGAAAACATTTTTTCTTGCTATCATAAGGCACCTTGCATAGCGGTTTTATAATAATGACTTTAATATGCCTGGAACATATTGAGCACTTAGTAAAAATTGCTTTAGGGCTCATTAGGTATATGTCTTAAACCTTTAATGGATATAACATTCGGAAAACTGGCACTTACTGAGTGAGCTTAAACTTATCTCTGCCTTCGTACTGCACCATGTTATTTTATGTAATGTTGATTTGTATAGCGCACTAATCAACCACGAGGGTATCCAGGCACTTGGGCATGTGGTGGGTGGGCCCAAGGTGCTTATATGATGAGCCAGGTCTTCAGGTTCTTGTGGAACTCAAGAATTGAGGAGGAGGGTCTGATGTGTTGATGGAGGTCGTTCTATCTCTTGGGCGCCATGTAGGAGAATGAGTGACCTCCAGTTTTGCTTTTGCAGATACGGGGAGTGTGTGCGGGTGAGGCAGAGCGTAGGTGTCTAGTTGGTTGGTGAAAGCGAAGGCAGCTGTTCAGGTATTCGGGTCCTGTGTTGATTAGGACTTTGTATGTGTGCCTGAGAAGATTGGATTGGCTGCTCTGGTGAATGGGGAGCCAGTGAAGCTTCCTGAGGGGCAGTATGATGTGGGTGCGGCGTGGGAAGTTGAGTATGAGTTTTGTGGGTGTGTTCTGGATGTTCTGGGGTCGGTGTAGGAGTTGTTTGGAGATTCCGGTGTAGAGAATGTTGCCCTTGTCCAGCCTGCTGGTGATGAGTGCTTTTATGACAATTTGTCTGGTGTTCTGAGGGAATATACCTCGTTATCACGCAGTCTTTTTCCCCGCAGGGAATTACAACACGGTCGTTACAACGAACGCGTTGTAATTCCGCATACCATTACCCCGCAAGTCGTAACAACGACTTGCGGAGGGGGGGCGCTGGATGTTGGAATAGTATAATTTACTATTCCAACTCCAGTCAGTGCGGACAGTAGGGAAGGTGTTGGATTTTAAATCCAACACCTTCTCCCCCCTCCGCAAGTCGTTGTTCCGACTTGCGGAGTAATGGTATGCGGAATTACAACACCGTCGTTGTAACGACCGCGTTGTAATTCCATGCGGGGAAAAAGTTTCGTGGTAAACGTTGTTTACCATTCTGAGGCAACCATTTGAAGACCTTTCGAGGCATGTGTAGGAAGTGGAAGCAGGAGGTGCACACTGCATTGACATGAGCCATCATGTTGAGCTTGTCATCTAGGATGATCCCTAGATTTCTTGTATGGTCAGTGGGTATGGGTGTTGGTCCTAGCTCACAAGTCCACCAGGTGGAACCCTAAGGGAAGGTCTTGCTGCTGAAGACCAGTACTTCCGTCTTGCTAGAGCTGAGCATCAGGAAGTTGGTTCGCATCCAGTCTGCTACCATGGTCATGCAGTTGGTGAAGTTGGTTCTGGTGGTGATTGTCTTATCCATCAGAGAGAGGATGAGCTGGGTGTCATCAGCGTAGGAGATGATGATAATGTCTTGTGATCAGAGGATGTAAGTGAGCAGTATCATGTATATGTTGAAAAGAGTGGGGCTGAGGGACGATCCCTGTGGGACACTGCATATCAGTCTCTTGGCCTCTGATGTGAAGGGTGGCAGCCTGACCTTTGAAGTCTTCCCGTGAGGAAGGAACAGATCCATTTCTGAGTGGATCCTTGTATGTCAATCTTGTGGAGTCTTCTGATGAGGGTGTTGTGTGAGACAGTGTTGAAGGCCACAGAGAGGGCAAGCAGGATGAGGGCCACTGTTTCTCCTCAGTCCAGGATGTTCCAAATGTCGTCAGTGGCCATGATGAGTGCTGTTTCGGTGCTGTGGTTCTTTCTGAATCCTAATTGTGTATTGTCTAAAACATGATGAAGTTTGAGGTGGGTTGTGAGTAGTTTGTTAATAGCCTTCTCAATCACTTTGGCTGGATAGGGGAGCAGGGAGATGGACTGGAAGTTGCTCACTTGATTCAGGTTGGCTGTGGACTTCTTGAAGAGGACATTGATTTCCACAAGTTTCCATTCATCCGGGAAAGTGGTAGACGTGATGGATGTGTTGATGATGTGGGTCATGGTGGGTCTTATTGGTGATATTCCCAGGTTGCAGATGTGGTGGGCGCACAGGTCTGTTGGGATCCCTGAGTGGATGGTCCACATGATTGCCGTTTCGGGTGAGTGTTGTCCATTCGGTCAGGTGGCTGTGTTGGTTGGTGGTGAGTAGGTTAGCAATTAATTCTCTGGTGTTGGGTTAGTGTGCAAAATTGCTGTAGATTTGTGAGATGATGCTGTGGAAGAAGTTGAATAGCTTGTTGCAGAGTTGTTGGGAGGTAGCAATGTTGTTGACAGAGGCTGAAGGCAAGGTGAAATCCTTGACGATCAAGAAGATCTCCTTGGAGCTGTTGGAGATTCCTTAGCAGTCCACTAGTGCTTTTTTCTTGATGTCTCTAATTTGCTGGTGATAGCGTCTGAGTGCAGCTTTTGTAGGTGGTTCTGTCTGTAATGTCATGGCTGGCACTCCTTTTCCTTTCTAGCTGTCTAGAGAGTCTCGGAGGTCTTCTGTATACTAGCTGGTCTGCTTGTTTGATCTGCTATGCTTGTTGGGCTTGATGGGTGCGAATGAGACCATGAAGTTTTTGATTAAGTTGTTGAAGTTGTCAATGTCCTTGTCAAGGTTGTCTGTGGTGCTAGGCTGATCAGTGCAAAGGATTCTGAGCCAGTCTGCTTCTGTGATTTTGCCCCAGCTGAGGCTTTGAGTGCTGAATCTGGTGGGAGTGCTGACTGGAGGTATGTTGATTTGGAAGTGGATGATGGAGTGGTAAGTCCATGTGATCTGTGTGGTGGAGTTGTATTTGGTGCTGTCGCCATCGGTGAAGATGGGGTCCAGTGTGTGTCCTGCGATGTGTGTTGTTTCTATGATGAGTTGGGCGAGTTCACTGTTGCTCAAGCTTTCAAGGAGTGCTGTGGAGCAGGGGATATTTTGTTCTTCCAGGTGAAAGTTGAGGTCACCAAGAAAAAAGTAGGCTCTGGAGTCGATGGTGATTGGAGCGATAAAGTCGCAAAACAGTAATACATACCATACTGACTCTGTATAAGGAAGGGAAGCCCTAAACAGCCCCTTCCTCATACCGAATCGGTATGAATTTGCAATTCCAAACTGCGATTCAGTAACATGTTACAGTAATACTTTACCACCAGTTTAAAACTGGTGGTAACTTATTCGCAAAGGGGAAGGGGTCCACTTGGGACCCCTTACCATTTTGAAAATGTAAGTAAAAAAAATTTTAAGAGCAGGCTGTGGTCCCAGACCACTGCCTGCTCTTAAAAAAAATGAAACTGCAAAGTTTCATTTTTTTCTTTTTAAATGCATCCCATTTTCCTTTAAGGAAAAGGGGCTGCATTTATAAAAAAAAAACCGATTGCTTTTTTAAAAAGCAATCACACACATGGTGGTCTGCTGACCTCAGCAGACCACCATCCTTGTGATGGCTGTGATTCCTAATGGGTGCAAATTGCAAACTACCTCATTAATATTCATAAGGTAGGTCTAGTTGCGACCCACTAGGAATCGCTAATGAAACTCAAAAGTGTTTCATACATTAGGAATCCTAATTTCCTAATTGTGATTTGGAGAGAATCGCAATTAGGAAATCGTTATTCCTAAATTTAGTGCATCTAGTCCTTAATTCCATATTCACCAAAAAGAACATAATGGGTACACTTAGGCCTCTGCAATGTTGACATTTATATCTTCTTCCTTATCAGTACATTCCTGGCTTATGTCAGAGAAAGCCCAAAAATAATTTGTTGACTTTTATGTGTACGGCCATTTCCATTAGGTGTGCACTCCGCCAGACGTGGGTTCAGGAAAAATGCACATTTTGCACATTTTGTTAAGACTAGATTTATTAATTGAAAATATTTTTCTATGTGAACAAATCCATTCCCCAACATCCCTCAAAATTTAAATCATGAAAGTCTAGAGGCACTATAAATATAGGAAGCGCATTGCAAATGTTTTTCGAATATAGACCAAGTTATTCATTTGTGAGTGTTCAACACATTTGCAGTACCCTCTGCTGTGACATTCGCATGATAAAACCAATTTACCCACTGCTTAGTTACACTTTCTACACTGGATAAATCTACAAGAAAATCTACTGGAAAATCTACAAGCTGATGAACCTTGTAGATTCACTGCAGTCGCAAGTACAATTTCTACATGGAAATAATTTTTGAGCAGAAAATCTTTTGGTTATGCAAGTCACATAAAAGTGTACAAAGATGACTTGATCCTGGCCATAAGAATGTTGCAATTTCACTTATGTGAACATCAGACGAATTAAATAAAATAATTATGTTTTGTCTTACTATTTCTCTAACATTAATATTTCTCCAATACATCACGTAACTCCCAAAGCAAATACTAACACTGAGCATTTTAAACAAGTGCTAACGGGGTTTGAGTCCTTAAAGCCACTCTAAAATGCCAGAGTCACACATCTTAATACATTTTGTTGAACTAATCACGGATTACTTCAGTGGTGGCTGGAACTGAACGAGGGTGGCGGGGGAGGAGGGGTGGTTAAAAACATAAATATCACTTATATTTGTAAGGCTGCCAACTTTCTTCCATCGTTGTCTCTCGTCTGCTTCTCTTCCGGTCCGGCGTCAGGAAGCACACCGGCTCCCCTAAGCCAATCGGAACACTGCTGTTAGCAGCATTGTGATTGGTCTGAGCGCCATGGTTCGGTGCTCAGATAGGCAGTGGGAGCCTGTGCATGTTCTCCACCAGGCTGTGCATTGCAGCCTGGTGGGGAACATGGTAAGTGCGCATGACAGTTTGGCCGTCCAAACCGTCAAGCACACTTAAGTGCACATATTTCCTCCTTCCCCTGCTGGCTGTGACGACAGCCAAGCCCCGCCCAAAACCTGCTTCAGCATGGAAAATTAAATGATAACAACATCCTGTTGTTATCATTTTATTCTTGCTTCTTTGCACTGCTGAAAAACAGTGGGGCGACGCTTCTCCGCCTTAGCAGAGGAGCCGCCACTGGATTACTTTGTAAAATGGAACCATTTATCAGCTTTGCAAGCTTTGCATCTTCATTAGATAGATTGAATAGTCTAACAGAAAGTTAAATACATACATAACTTGTAATTCGTGTGTGTGAAAAGGCGGGCATTTGCTGGTATTAAAGACAAATTCATAAAAAGGGAGAAAGGTGCACAAAAACATAAATACAGAAAGACAGGCACGCACACACAAACTCACCATGTGAATATACCAGAGACCATATTAAACAATGCGGTGCATTTTTCCTTGTTAGCGCTGGGTGCACCTTTCAAAAGGTGTGCTAGGCGCTAACAACTAGAGTGTGCCATATTCAATTGAATGCGCTGCCCCAGGGCGGCTACGAACTCATGCTTCCCTGGGGGAAGCACATTCAAGTGAAACACGGAGCGGCTTTGAAGCAGCCGCTCTGTGTTTCACTGTGCAGGTGGCAACCCGCCTGCACTTTAAGGAGGGATGAGAGATCCCCTTGCAGGCAGGTGTATTGAGTGACTGCACCTGCCTGCAAGAGGATGTCTAGGACATCCATAGGACCTCCTTCACCCCCTCCACAGGGCTGTCATCAGGGGGCACACTGACAATGCACCACCTTTAGGTGGTGCACTGTCAGCGCGTCTCCTGATAGCTTCTTTACCTTTGTGCCCATGTCTATAATATGGCGCAGGCGCATAAGCACAGAGATTCCCTCATTTGCATGGGACCATGCCCCTATGCAAATGAGGGAGTGGCCTCTGATGATGGCGGAGGCGCTACATGTGTGCCAGCGCCATCTGTATTACAGAAGGGGCCACACAAGCGTCTGCAGCTCCTTCTGTAGTACTAAAGTGCCCTGGGCTGCACGAAGGAGGCATGTAAAGCGGGAGCATACGGCCCCAGGTGGGCACACTTGGACTATAAAGTTCCCAGAACATATGTTGCAGCAACTTAGAAAGCCAGAGACTCATGCATATATATGCCAGAGGATGTGTTTGTCTGCAAATAGCAACCCACACACAGACACCCACAACCATAGAGGCATCACTGCATACTGAACTACAATCAGACAAAACTGCAGCATGAAACACAACGTGATGTGTATCAATGGAGCATTAGATGACGTGCAGCAGGGTCACTATGCATTCAGCATCAGTAGCTGAGCAAAAGCTGATGTGCACATCATTGGAGCAATGGGTGAATTACCTCAGGGATGAGCCAGATGATAAACTCCATGGGAGCACTTAGTGCTCTATATAAGGGCTGTGCAACAGGTGGGGTGTGAGGGAGGGGAGTTAATTTCATCATGCACAGTTCAGGGACAGCAGCTGGATGTTCTATGGTACACAGGGTGATGCGCCCCTGTGGGACAGGATGATGTACTCTCTGGGTATATGTAATCTATGTCAGCGTGGATTCAGTGGCCACCGGGTGAAGTTAAAGTAATAATTGTTCCTATGTCAACCATGACCAGCTCATGCAGTCCAGTTTTTCATTCAGAGGCTTAAAGTATTCTTCCAATTTTTAGGTTGAATAATATATTGTCACGTACCCTCCGTGACTACGACCATGAAGGGGAGACGGTATACTCGTGAGGAATAAGGAGAGGCCCCTAGATGTTTCGTTAAGAGGCTTTTTAATGAACAGGGTCAAAACAATAGTTGCGGCCAGTCGCTATCGCCGTGGTAATGGAGAAAGGAGAAAGCAATATAGTCTTTGTGGTCCAGGGGTGTCCCAGGGCCAGGGAAGCTTCGGCGGCGTTCAGCGCTGAATCAGCTTCATCTCGCGGACATCCCGGCATTCATGAAAACAAAGAAATAAGCCTCGGTCAGTGGTATGCTCTAGTGGGCCATTTTGACAAGGGTAGGGGTGTGCGAGGGGAACACCACAACGACCCAACACCTGTGCAGCCCTGTAAAATAAGATCGGTGTCCACCCCTTTTGATTTATCCCTTCCCTCCCCGTGAAAACGCAAGCCCCCGTAGACGCTGACGTACCTGCTCCAGCCACTCTCCTCCTGGAGGGTGGCGGGGCGATGCGAGGGGTCGTTGGCCTCCGGGCGTCGGATCCTCCTTCGGCTTCGTCTCGCGGTCCTCAGGGATACTGGACGACACTGGACTCTGTAGTGGCTCCTCCAGGCTTCCTTCACGTTCCTCTGCTTTCCTCGGTTCTCCGGCTTGCGCGCTTCCTGGTTCCTTCTCCTCCCCTTTGAACGAATCGAGGCTTCCTGATTGGGCGATGGAGTCTGACGTCAGGCTCTCAGGGATGTCCTCCCGCAGGCCCCAAGCGGGCTTAAAGGGGTCAGGCCAGTCCTGTTCACGGAGGAGGAGCAAAGCGTCAATATCAGAGGAGGCTGGTGGGGCCCACTCGCTAGGGGATCCGTGACACAACCTCCCCCCAGATTTCCCCGCTCGGGGGAAAGAGGATAGCGGGAAAGAAAGTCCGCGTTCCCCTGGTCCGTTCCCTTACGGTGGCGCACCTCAAAGCTGAAGGGCTGTAGGGCCAGGAACCACCGGAGGACACGGTCGTTGCAACCTTTGTTCACCTGGAGCCATGTCAGGGGGGCATGATCAGTATACAAAATGAAGGGCCTGCCTTCGAGGTAATAGCGCAGTTTCTTGATACCCCATCGCACAGCCAGGCATTCCTTCTCAATCGTAGGATAGACCCTCTCCCTCGGAAACAACTTTCTGCTGATATAGATGATAGGCCTCTCAGCACCCTCACTATCGAGCTGGGATAGTACTGCACCGATACCCACCCCTGAGGCGTCCGTCTGGAGGATAAAAGGTTTCAGGAAGTCTGGCGTCATGAGCACCGGGGAGGTCGTCAGGGTTGTCTTAAGGAGTAGGAAAGCCTGGTTTTCAGAGATCGATGGGGTACGCAAGTGTGAGGCCGGGACTGTCTTTCGTAAAAGATCAGTAAGGGGGGCAGCGACCTCAGAGAATTGGGGAATGAAGCGCCTGTAGTACCCCACCAATCCGAGAAAAGCCCTAAGGTCGCGTTTAGTCACAGGGAATGGAGTATTCTGGATGGCTTTTACCTTCTCAGTTTGGGGTTCTATTAGACCCTTCCCCAGAACGTACCCCAGATATTTAACTTTTTGAAAAGCGAACCTGGACTTTTTCGCATTGATGTGTAGATGAGCAAGTCCCAGCTCGGTAAGGATGGCCTGGAGGTGTTGTAAGTGTTCCTGCCAAGATTTGCTATATACCACTATATCGTCAAGATACGCGGAGGCGTAGGACAGGTGAGGTGCCAACACTGTATCCATTAATCGCTGAAAACTAGCGGGGCCCCATGCAACCCAAACGGTAGGACAGTGAAGTGATACAAGCCATCGGGTGTGGAAAAAGCCGTTTTTTCTTGGTCAGCCGGGTTGAGGGGAATCTGCCAGTAGCCCTTGGTGAGGTCTATGGTTGAGATGTACCGAGCCTCACCAAGGCGCTCTATCAGTTCATCCACCCTGGGTAGTGGGTACCCGTCCTGCTTCGAGATGCGGTTAACCGCACGAAAGTCAATACAAAACCGGATGCTGCCATCCGGTTTTGGAACAAGGACCACTGGGGAACACCAATTGCTCTTGGAGCGAACTATGATCCCTGTTTTGAGCATTTGTGTAACTTTGTTCTGGAGAGCAAGCCGTCGGGCCTCAGGGACCCTATAAGGTTTCTGTCGGACCACGACTCCTTCTTGAGTTGGGATGGAATGTTCGGTCAGAGGGGTCCTGCCCGGCTGATCGGAGAAGATCTTTTTATGGTGAAGGAGGAGGTCCATGATTTCTTCCCCTTCTTTGGGAGTTAATTCTGTGTTGATTATGGTATCCTGAACTGTATGGGTCAGGGGTTCTACGATGGATACAGTTGAGGCCTGTTTAGGAGGAGGGCCCAACCACTTCTTGAGATTTATATGATACATCTGCGTTTTTTTCGGGGAGAGACGCAGAATGTAAGTAGTTTTCCCTATCTTTTTGGTGATTGGGAATGGTCCCTGCCACTCCTTCCTCAACTTATGTGAGGAGGATGGAAGAAGGATCAGAGCCCAGTCTCCCACCCCTAGCTCACGCCACTTCCTCCCTTTATCATAAAAGTGTTTTTGTTTTTGTTGGGCCTTTTCTAGTGAAACGTGGGCTAGGGTCCTCAGCTTGTACAAACGGGATTTGATCTGGTTTGCGTAATCCAACAATGAATGTGCTTCCTGAACCCCCTCTTTTTCCCAACTCTCCTTTGTGATCTCTAGGAGAGTTCGGGGCTTTCGTCCAAAGAGCAGCTCAAAAGGGGACATACCAATACTACTCTGGTTCTGGCTTCTTAGCACGAATAAAGCCAACGGTAGTAATTGGTCCCAGTGTTTTCCATCCCCAGTGAGCATTTTCTTCAGGGTGAGCTTGAGATTGCCGTTGTAGCGTTCTACAAGCCCATCCGTCTGGGGATGATAAACTGACGTCTTTATGTGCCGAATGTTCAGTTCTTTGCAGACCTGCCTCATTAGCTTTGACACAAAAGGAGTCCCCTGGTCGGTGACGACCTCACGGGGAAACCCCATTCGTGAGAACACTTCTACCAGTCTCTGGGCTATCGTGGTGGTTGTGGCCGACCTCAAGGGAAGGGCTTCCGGATATCTTGTGGCATAGTCCACAATGACAAGGACGTATAGATAACCCCTGCTGGACTTGGGTAGGGGGCCTATAAGGTCCATACCGATTCTATCAAAGGGTTTACTGATGATAGGAAGCGGATGCAACGGGACGGGGGGAGGAACATAGGGATTTTTCCTCTGGCATATCTGGCACTCTTGGCAGTATCGCCGAACCTGTGCGTAAACCCCTGGCCAAAAGAAACTACGAAGTATGGACTGGGTCGTTTTTTCGGCACCGCAATGCCCTGCAAGGAGATGGGCGTGAGCGAAAAACAAGATCTGATCCCTAAACCCGGTTGGTACTAATAACTGGGGCTCTTCGCTGTCCGTGGCTACCCTATAGAGAAGCCCGTTCTGTTCGATAAAACAGGGATAAACCCGTCGTGGTGTTTGCTGTGTTTCCTTAGCACTCTGCCATGCGTTACTGAGAGTGGCGTCATTGAGTTGGGCCGTTCTGAAGTGTGTGTCGATGGCCCAAGGCTCGGAGGCTAGGAGGTCGTTATAGGGTCTATCGTTTTTGGTCTGTTTTGATAAGGCTTCTTGCATGAGAGCAGCGAAACATGGGTTGTCAATCCCCACTATAAAGGACTCAGGGAGAGAGGGCAAAACCCCCACATCTATTGGGAACCCACCTCCCCACTTGGTTTTGAGGGTAACCCGGGCCAACGGATAGTCCTTGGTATCACCGTGCACACACCTTATACTGACTGTCTTGTTGACTAGCAGGGCGAGGGAGGACAAGAGTTCTTTCCTAACCCCTGATTGTTTACATCCTGAGTCTAACAGGGCGGTTACAGGCTGGCCGTTCAAGGAAACACTCACGTAGAAAGTAGGACCCATTTCTTGAGCGTAGAGGATGGACCGGGGGAGATAGCTCACATCCATGGGTTAGTCTTCCGTTTTCTCCCTCTTCCTTCTACAGTACCTTGCGATATGTCCCCACTCCCCGCACTCAAAACACTGGGGACCAGATGGAGGGGGGGCATCCGACTTCGGGGCTCTTGTCCTAGGAAACTCATGTACTGGCCTTAGGGGTTTCTTCTCTGCCCTTCCGATTTGTGGGTTCTTAGAGTATTTCTCTGGCTCTCTTGTCGGTATTCGGTTTTGAACCCTAGCATAAGACGTGGCCATCTCAATGGCGTGTGCCAAAGTTACTCCTGCGTGTTGCCGCAACCAACGTTGTGTACCATAGGGTAGAGCTTCAAGGAACTGTTCGAGGTAAATCTTTTCCATGATTTCCTCGGGGGTGGATTCTAGTGGGTTCAACCAGCGGTCGGCGGCATCTTTTAATTTATAGAACAGCACTTTCGGGGGGTCACCGGGATTACCCCATTCCTGTCTGAACCGCAGCCGATGGGTCTCTTCATCTACCCCCAATCTGTCCAGAATGAACTGCTTCACGTGGCCGTAGGCGGCTGTACCGTCTCGGTTTGCCATCTGGTACGCCGCTTGTGCCTCCCCTGTAAGTAATGGAGCCAAATAGAAGGGCCATCGCTCCCCAGACCACGCACTGGCCCTAGCTGCTCTTTCAAAGTTTAGAAAGAAGGAAACCGGATCGTCTCCTGGTACGTATTTCTGTAAGGGGACCACGGTACCGGACTGAGGGAACGCCCTCCCTTGTCCCAAGGCAGCCAGTTGCTGGGTCTGTCCCTCTGCCAGTTTGGTGATATTGTCGGCCTGGGTCTGTATTGCCGAGGTAAAGAGTATCCTGTCCATTTCCGCCTGGCCGGCGATTTTCTCCATGGCAAACTCTAGTTTGCTCTGGCCTTCCTTCATTTGTGCGATGAGGTTCTCCATCCTGTATCGGATGATCGATCCCACTTCTGACACCAAGTTGTCACGTACCCTCCGTGACTACGACCATGAAGGGGAGACGGTATACTCGTGAGGAATAAGGAGAGGCCCCTAGATGTTTCGTTAAGAGGCTTTTTAATGAACAGGGTCAAAACAATAGTTGCGGCCAGTCGCTATCGCCGTGGTAATGGAGAAAGGAGAAAGCAATATAGTCTTTGTGGTCCGGGGGTGTCCCAGGGCCAGGGAAGCTTCGGCGGCGTTCAGCGCTGAATCAGCTTCATCTCGCGGACATCCCGGCATTCATGAAAACAAAGAAATAAGCCTCGGTCAGTGGTATGCTCTAGTGGGCCATTTTGACAAGGGTAGGGGTGTGCGAGGGGAACACCACAACGACCCAACACCTGTGCAGCCCTGTAAAATAAGATCGGTGTCCACCCCTTTTGATTTATCCCTTCCCTCCCCGTGAAAACGCAAGCCCCCGTAGACGCTGACGTACCTGCTCCAGCCACTCTCCTACTGGAGGGTGGTGGGGCGATGCGAGGGGTCGTTG
The DNA here is from genome assembly GCA_963921515.1 of Calotriton arnoldi. Taxonomy (NCBI): domain Eukaryota; kingdom Metazoa; phylum Chordata; class Amphibia; order Caudata; family Salamandridae; genus Calotriton; species Calotriton arnoldi. The sequence continues at coordinate 606,356 of CAWUFW010011009.1, read as the reverse complement.
GCCTCCGGGCGTCGGATCCTCCTTCGGCTTCGTCTCGCGGTCCTCAGGGATTCTGGACGACACTGGACTCTGTAGTGGCTCCTCCGGGCTTCCTTCACGTTCCTCTGCTTTCCTCGGTTCTCCGGCTTGCGCGCTTCCTGGTTCCTTCTCCTCCCCTTTGAACGAATCGAGGCTTCCTGATTGGGCGATGGAGTCTGACGTCAGGCTCTCAGGGATGTCCTCCCGCAGGCCCCAAGCGGGCTTAAAGGGGTCAGGCCAGTCCTGTTCACGGAGGAGGAGCAAAGCATCAATATCAGAGGAGGCTGGTATGGCCCACTCGCTAGGGGATCCGTGACATATATATATTATCTACTGGCGGTCGCCAGTAGATAGTTATAGTTAGGACCTATTTTCCATAGGAAATCCGCAACATTCTATTTGAAATAACGTTGGCGCCGGTTGACGAATCTTCGCGAAAGTTTCCAACTTGTTGGGGCGCTCCGGTCCGCTCCTATTCTGAAAGTCTCGGGTGATTCGTCAAGCGGGAGCCGAGAAAAAAGGGGGGGGTCCCAAAACGTGTTTTCCCCATTCATTTTTCCATAGGAACCTTTCATCGCAGCTACAGCCCGAACTGCTGAACGGAATTACACCAAATTTGGCAAAGAGGTAGCCCTTGGTTCAGTGTCGTGCCTTTTGCTTAAATGGTGTAAATCCGTTCAGTAGTTCCTGAGAAATTTGAAAAAGAAAACACATATATATCTGGGCGGAGCCTAACCACACATGTCATCTTGAGATCTGATTGGCTGTCAGCACTTCATCCTGGAATTGCTGGCAGCCATCTTGGGACCAATATAAATGATAGTACCCCATTGAAATGCATTGTAGTGAATCAAAGATTTTGAGGGTTACCAAAAGGAGAACTATAAAGGGTGATAACAGACTTTAGTTACAATAGAATTCATTTGTTGATGGTACCATACTAATTTCAGGAATTGTGGTGTGTTCTAAGGTGATTTTACCCTGTGAAAAACCTTCTGCTGGGATATCATGAATCATGTTTGAGAGAAAACTATTTTCACATGCTTGTCCCATACAGTTTTGGAAGGTGCTCCAGAAGCTAAAATGAGAGCATATTTTCTGTAAATTCACATTATCTTTCTCAGTCATGTGAGAATGAAGTCTGACATTCTCAGTAAAACATGTACATCCAACAAGGGCAGAGACTGTCAGTTGATGCCTTTGTGTTCTACTGCAGCTTCCCAGAGTGTTCTAAAGAACAACTAGAGTGCTAACAGCCTTACTTATGACAAAAGTATGGCACACCTGAAGCCATCTTGATTGGAATAAACTGGTAACACTTAAAACATTTAATTTAAAAAGGAACAAAATGATGGGGTTCATTTTGTCATAGAAATTATGGTTAGTGCTGTAGAAAGAAAAATTAGGACATGTTTCAAGTGAGATCTCAAATATCTTCCTGTTATATTTCAACAGGAGCAGCCTGCCAGTTGATGCCTTTGTGTTCTACTGCAGCTTCCCAGAGTGCTCTAAAGAACAACTAGAGAGCTAACAGCCTTACTTATGACAAAAGTATGGCACACCTGAAGCCATCTTGATTGGAATAAACTGGTAACACTTAAAACATTTAATTTAAAAAGGAACAAAATGAGGGGGTTCATTTTGCCATAGAAATTATGGTTAGTGCTGCAGAAAGAAAATTTAGGGCATGTTTTAAGTGAGATCTCAAATCCTCTTCTATTTCATTAGAAAATTCTGAAAACAATCACTTTCAATACCAGCAGCAGACTTCCAGTTAACTCCCTGGTGAGCAGTAGCTTTACAACAGTGATCTAATGAGCAACTAGAGTGCTAACATTCTGAATTTATTGCAAATGTGAGACACATCTGAATGCCTTCTTGATGGAATCAAAGTAAAAACTGAAAGCATTTCCTACTGAGGAGACTGCAGTAAATGAGGAAATTAGGAAACTTCATAACAAAGAAGTCTTCCAAGATGGCCACCAGTGAAAAAAGAGCCCAAATGTAGCACAAATATTACCCAGATGTAGCCCACATATAGCCCAATGACAAAAGTGTGCAAAACACTTTTTATTTTTAGTTTTTTTGCAGTTTTATGTAGTGCAGACTGGTCAGGTATTGGAGCGTTGCATCTTAAAACATGACCCCCCCTACACTACAAAAACACCACTGCACTACCCTAAACCCTAAAACACTACCCCAGCATGACCCCCTACACTACACACACACCACTGCACTACCCTAAACCCTAAAACACTACCCCAACACCACTGCACTAACCTAAATCCTAAAACACTACCCCCAGCACGACCCCCTACACTACCCAAACACCCCTGCACTACCCTAAAACATGACCCCCTACACTACACAAACACCACTGCACTACCCTAAACCCTAAAACACTACCCCCAGCACGACCCCCTACACTACACAAGCACCACTGCACTACCCTAAACCCTAAAACACTACCCCCAGCACAACCCCCTACACTACACAAATACCACTGCACTACCTTAAACCCTAAAACACTACCCCCAGCACGACCCCCTACACTACCCAAACACCACTGCACTACCCTAAAACATGACCCCCTACACTACACAAACACCACTGCACTACCCTAAACCCTAAAACACTACCCCCAGCACGACCCCCTACACTACACAAGCACCACTGCACTACCCTAAACCCTAAAACACTACCCCCAGCATGACCCCCTACACTGCCCGAACACCACTGCACTGCCCTAAACCCTGAAACACCAGCCCCTGCACGACCCCCTACACTGCCCGAACACCACTGTACTGCCCTAAACCCTGAAACACCAGCCCCTGCACGACCCCCTACACTACCCAAACACCACTGCACTGCCCTAAACCCTGAAACACCACCCCCAGCACACACCCTACACTGCCCGAACACCACTGCACTGCCCTAAACCCTGAAACACTACCCCCAGCAAGACCTCCTACACTGCCCGAACACCACTGCACTGCCCTAAACCATCACCCCCAGCAAGACCCCCTACACTGCCCGAACACCACTGCCCTAAACCCTGAAACACCACCCCCAGCACGACCCCCTACACTGCCCGAACACCACTGCACTGCCCTAAACCATGAAACACCACCCCCCAGCACGACCCCCTACACTGCCCGAACAGTACTGCACTGCCCTAAACCCTGAAACACCATCCCCAGCACGACCCCCTACACTACCCAAACACCACTGCACTACCCTAAAACATGACCCCCTACACTACACAAACACCACTGCACTACCCTAAACCCTAAAACACTACCCCAGCATGACCCCTACACTACACAAGCACCACTGCACTACCCTAAACCCTACAACACTACCCCCAGCACGACCCCCTACACTGCCCGAACACCACTGCACTGCCCAAAACCCTGAAACACCAGCCCCTGCACGACCCCCTACACTGCCCGAACCCCACTGCACTGCCCTAAACCTGAAACACCAACCCTAGCACGACCCCCTACACTGCCCGAACACCACTGCACTGCCCTAAACCCTGAAACACCACCCCCTTCACGACCCCCTACACTGCCCGAACACCACTGCACTGCCCTAAACCCTGAAACACCACCCCCAGCACACCCCCTACACTGGCCGAACACCACTGCAGTCCCCTAAACCCTGAAACACTACCCTCAGCAAGACCTCCTACACTGCCCGAACACCACTGCACTGCCCTAAACCCTGAAACATCACCCCCAGCAAGACCCCCTACACTGCCCGAACACCACTGCCCTAAACCCTGAAACACCACCCCCAGCACGACCCCCTACACTGCCAGAACACCACTGCACTGCCCTAAACCCTGAAACACCACCCCTGCACGACCCCCTACACTGCCCGAACACTACTGCACTGCCCTAAACCCTGAAACACCATCCCCAGCACGACCCCCTACACTGCACGAACACCACTGCACTGCCCTAAACCCTGAAACACTACCCCCAGCAAGACCCCCTACACTGCCCGAACACCACTGCACTGCCCTAAACCCTGAAACATCACCCCCAGCAAGACCCCCTACACTGCCCGAACACCATTGCACTGCCCTAAACCCTGAAACACCACCCCCTGCACGACCCCCTACACTGCCCGAACACCACTGCACTGCCCTAAACCCTGAAACACCAGCCCCAGCACGACCCCTACACTGCCCGAACACCACTGCACTGCCCTAAACCCTGAAACACGACCCCCTACACTGCCCGAACACCACTGCACTGCCCTAAACCCTGAAACACCACCCCCAGCACGACCCTCTACACTGCCCGAACACCACTGCACTGCCCTAAACCCTGAAACACCACCCCCTGTACGACCCCCTACACTGCCCGAACACTACTGCACTGCCCTAAACCCTGAAACACCACCCCCAGCACGACCGCCTACACTGCACGAACACCACTGCACTGCCCTAAACCCCGAAACACTACCCCCAGCAAGACCCCCTACACTGCCCGAACACCACTGCACTGCCCTAAACCCTGAAACATCACCCCCAGCAAGACCCCCTACACTGCCCGAACACCACTGCCCTAAACCCTGAAACACCACCCCCAGCAAGACCCCCTACACTGCCCAAACACCACTGCACCGCCCTAAACCCTGAAACACGACCCCCAGCATGACCCCCTACACTGCCCGAACACCACTGCTCTGCCCAAAACCCTGAAACACCAGCCCCAGCACGACCCCCCACACTGCCCGAACACCACTGCACTGCCCTAAACCATGAAACACCAGCCCCAGCACGACCCCCTACACTGCCCGAACACCACTGCACTGCCCTAAACCCTGAAACACCCCCCCCAGCACAACCCCCTACACTGCCTGAACACCACTGCACTGCCCTAAACCCTGAAACACCAGCCCCAGCACAACCCCATACACTGCCCAAACACCACTGCACTGCCCTAAACCCTGAAACACCAGCCCCAGCACGACCGCCTACACTGCCCGAAAACCAATGCACTGCCCTAAACCCTGAAACACCAGCCCCAGCACGACCCCCTACACTGCCCGAACACCACTGCACTGCCCTAAACCCTCAAACACCAGCCCCAGCACGACCCCCTACACTGCCCGACCACTGCACTGCCCTAAACCCTGAAACACCAGCCCCAGCACGACCGCCTACATGCCCGAAAACCAATGCACTGCCCTAAACCCTGAAACACCAGCCCCAGCACAACCCCCTACACTGCCCGAACACCACTGCACTGCCCTAAACCCTCAAACACCAGCCCCAGCACGACCCCTACACTGCCCGACCACTGCACTGCCCTAAACCCTGAAACACCAGCCCCAGCAAGACCCCCTACACTGCCCGAACACCACTGCACTGCCCTAAACCCTGAAACACCACCCCCAGCAAGACCCCCTACACTGCCCGAACACCACTGCACTAAACCCTGAAACACCACCCCCAGCAAGACCACCTACACTGGCTGAACACCACTGCACTGCCCTAAACCCTGAAACATCACCCCCTGCACGACCCCCTACACTGCCCAAACACCACTGCACTGCCCTAAACCCTGAAACACCACCCCCTGCATGACCCCCTACACTGCCCGAACACCACTGCACTGCCCTAAACCCTGAAACACCACCCCTCAGCACGACACCCTACACTGCCCGAAAACACCACTGCACTGCCCTAAACCCTGAAACACCACCCCCAGCATGACCCCCTACACTGCCCAAACACCACTGCACTGTCCTAAACCCTGAAACACCACCCCCTGCACGACCTCCTACACTGCCGGAACAACACTGCACAGCCCTAAACCCTGAAACACCACCCCCAGCACGACCCCCTACACTGCCCGAACACCACTGCACTGCCCTAAACCCTGAAACATCAACCCCAGCAAGACCCCCTACACTGCCTGAACACCACTGCCCTAAACCCTGAAACACCACTCCCTACACTGCACGAACACCACTGCACTGCCCTAAACCCTGAAACACCACCTCCAGCAAAACCCCCTACACTGCCTGAACACCATTGCTCTGCCCTAAACCCTGAAACACTAGCCCCAGCACGACCCCTACACTGCCCGAACACCACTGCACTGCCCTAAACCCTGAAACACCACCCCCAGCATGACCCCCTACACTGCCCGAACACCACTGCACTGCCCTAAACCCTGAAACACGAGCCCCAGCAAGACCCCCTACACTGCCCGAACACCACTGCACTGTCCTAGACTCTGAAACACCAGCACCAGCAAGACCCCCTACACTGCCCGAACACCACTGCACTGCCCTAAACCCTGAAACACCAGCCCCAGCATGACCCCCTACACTGCCCGAACACCACTGCACTGCCCTAAACCCTGAAACACCCGCCCCAGCACGACCACCTACACTGCCCGAACACCACTGCACTGCCCTAAACCCTGAAACACCAGCCCCAGCACAACCCCTACACTGCCCGAACACCACTGCACTGCCCTAAACCCTGAAACACCAGCCCCAGCACGACCTCCTACACTGCCCGAACACCACTGTACTGCTCTAAACCCTGAAACACCAGCCCCAGCACGACCCCCTACACTGCCCGAACACCACTGCACTGCCCTAAACCCTGAAACACCAGCCCCAGCACGACCCCCTACACTGCCCGAACACCACTGCACTGCCCTAACCCTGAAACACCACCCCCTGCACCACCCCCTACACTGCCCGAACACCACTGCACTGCCCTAGACCCTGAAACACCACCCCCTGCACCGCCCCCTACACTGCCCAAACACCACTGCACTGCCCTAAACCCTGAAACACCACCCCCAGCACGACCCCCTTTACTGCTCGAACACCACTGCACTGCCCCAAACCCTAAAACACCACCCCCAGCACGACCCCCTACACTGCCCGAACACCACTGCCCTAAACCCTGAAACACCACCCCCTGCACGACCCCCTACACTGCCCAAACACCACTGCACTGCCCTAAACCCTGAAACACCACCCCCAGCACGACCCCCTACACTGCCCGAACACCACTGCACTACCCTAAAACACCACCCCCAGCATTACCCCCTACACTGCCTGACCACCACTGCACTGCCCTAAACCCTAGAACACTACCCCCAGCACGACCCCCTACACTACCCGAACACCACTGCACTACCCTAAACCCTAAAATACTACCCCCAGCACAACCCCCTACACTACCCGAACACGACTGCACTGCCCTAAACCCTCAAACACTCCCCCAGCACGACCCCCTACACTACCCGAACACCACTGCACTGCCCTAAACCCTAAAATACTCCCCCAGCATGACCCCCTACACTACCCGAACACCACTGCACTAAACCCTAAAACACTCCCCCCAGCACGACCCCCTACACTACCCTAACACCACTGCACTGCCCTAAACCCTAAAACACTACCCCCGCATGACCCCCTACACTACCCAAACACCAATGCACTACCCTAATCCCTAAAACACTACCCCCTGCACGACCCCCTACACTACCCTAAACCCTAAAACACTACCCCCCGCACGACTCACTACACTACCCAAAGACCACTGCACTACCCTAAACCCTAAAACACGACCTCCTACACTACACAAACACCACTGCACTACCCTAAACCCTAAAACACTACCCCTACACTACACAAACACCACTGCACTACCCTAAACCCTAAAAAACTACCCCCAGCACGAACCCCTACACTACCCAAACACCACTGCACTACCCTAAACCCTAAAACACTACCCCCAGCAGTACCCCTACACTACCCAAACACCACTGCACTACCCTAAACCCTAAAACACTACCCCCAGCAGTACCCCCTACACTACGCAAACACCATTGCACTACCCTAAACCCTAAAACACTACCCCCAGCAGTACCCCCTACACTACCCAAACACCACTGCACTACCCTAAATCACTACCCCCAGCACGACCCCTACACTACCCAAACACCACTGCACTACCCTAAACCCTAAACCACTACCCCCAGCACGACCCCTACACTACCCAAACACCACTGCACTACCCTAAACCCTAAAACACTCCCCCAGCATGACTCCCTACACTACCCAAACACCACTGCACTACCCTAAACCCTAAATCTACCCCCAGCATGACCCCCTACAGTACACAAACACCACTGCACTACCTAAACCCTAAAACACTACCCCCAGCACGACCCTCTTCACTACCTAAACACAACTGCACAATTTGTTACAGGCGTTGCAACGCAGGCCTGTGGTGCTTACTGGAAGTACCTGGTGGGCTAGTTGGGCCCCAGGGACCCTCAGGATTCAAGGTGACCGAATCCCCCAACTTAAAACGCGCCACGGGGCGCGTTTGCACAGTGGTGAAAGGAGGGGGTGGGGCCTCAGGTGACATGTGCGCAAACACGCCCTGTGGTGCATTTTAAGTTGGGGAATTAATTCCCTTTGAATCCTGAGGGACCCTGGGGGCCAACTAGCCCACCAGGTACCTTCAGTAAGCACAACAGAGTTGCGTTGCAGAGAGGTGAAAAAAGGTGCGTGGCCTCGGAACGCCTCTCTGCAACTCATCTCTGTGGTCCTAACTGTAGGTACCTGGGGGGCTAGTTGGGCCCCAGGGACCCTCAGAATTCAAGGGGACTTAATCCCGCAACTTAAAACGCGCCACGGGGTGCGTTTGCACACATGTCACCTCAGGCCCCCCGCCCTTCACCACTGTGCAAACGCGCCCTGTAGCGCGTTTTAAGAGGTAGTTTTAATCCCCCTGCCCTATTATGTACTAGGGACTTGCAGAGGAGGTCATGCTAATCACAGGGGTACCCCAACGCATAGTGTTCCCTAGTGTATGTAGGTGTTTTCACTGTATTCTAAGTGTCTTTTAGCATAGCACTGGCTCTGGTTAGTCAGAGTCAGTTACCACCAGTACCCGTCTGAAAAAGTTGTGGGCACAGGATGATTTTGCAACAAGGCCTCTTTCTGATCCTCTGTTGGTTCTTTCTGCACATCTTTTGCTTCTTTCTGTGCGTTTTTTCTTCTTTCTTCACATGTCCTACCTCTGTAGGCATAGTTAGAAACTAGCATTTAAAAAACCTTTGAAATTCACTTAAAAATCATAGGTTTCAGGCACGTTATAGTTAGAAATTAGCATTTAAAAACCTTTGAAATTCACTGAAAAAACCATAGGTTTCAGACACGTTATAGTTTGAAATTAGCTTTAAAAAACCTTTGAAATTCACTGAAAAAACCATAGGTTTTAGGGACAGTTATAGTTAGTTGGACATTTCACTCGTACAAAACCATAGAAATTCCCCCGTTATAGTTAGTTCAGCTAACTATAACTCGCGCCCCCGCAATGCACTGCTGATGACGTCACATATTACATCACTCATGACATGGTCAGTGACATCACTGATGACATCACTGACAGGATCCCAACTCCGGGCCCCGAAGATGGTAGCAGAGAGGAGGGGGGTCCGCTGTCATGCAACCCCCCTCGCGAGGAATCCCAAAGCCGTGGAGCGGCGTTGCGCTCCCCGTGAAGATTGCCCCGGGCCCGGGACCCCATCCCCGGGCCCCCGACGTGAGGGAAGAGGAGGGGGGAGTGCCGCCGCACTCCCCCGTGGCCGGAGGAAGGCAGGGGAGTGCCGTCGCACTCCCCCGCAGAACCGCCTGTCAATCGGCAGCCGCCGGGTCTGCCCGCCGGAGCGGGCAGACCAGAAGAGCAGCGCTGGCTCCCGCGGCCGCACACAAGGGTGTGGGACGGACCGGGAACCAGCCGGAGCAGCCGGGGTTGGGCTCCCTCACCTCCCCCTTACGGGGACACGCAGCACGGGGTGCCCGGGTGGGGCCGGGTCCCCGAGACATGGCAGAGGCAGCCGGGGTTGGGCTCCCCGAGCTGCCAGCAACTCACCTGGCAGTACGGGGTCCGGGTGGTACCGGGCCCCCAACACAAGGAAACGCGGAGTGAGGCAACCCACGAGGGCGGCGCGGCTCTCACCGAGCAGCGGGGGAGCCGCTGTTCTAATATTCATGGAGCATGGAAGAAGCGCCCCAGAATGCTTTGCAGCGCCTGGACAGGCCTGCATGAAACCATGCCGTGTTCCACGTGTGGTGGCTCCAGGAGAACGGGGTCACCACCAAGTGAGTGCCAGGGTGCAGGGGGAGCTGCAGGAGCAACACAGTCTCCCCCAGCACAAAGGAAGAAAGTCCCTCCCTAAGTCTCTGGGGACTTGTAAAGAATAACCCCTCAAAGGCTCAGCCAGCAATCCAAGCATTCTGAGGCTGGAACTTTTGTTCTGCAGCTGGGGGTGCATTATGGACTGCACCAAGGTATGAAGGTCTGAGTTGGGGATGTCTGGAAAAGGGCATCCCCTGGAGGCGAAGAGGTGTAATTGCACCAGAAATGCATTTACCTATGTTATTTCTTTTTAGAGGGACTGGAAGTCACAGGTGTTATGTGAAGTACCTGTGTAAGGTGGAGTCATAAGCAAAGGGGGGTTATGTTGCCAGACATTCCTGCTAGGGTGTCTGGCTGTAAGTGCTTAATCCTGTGATTTTACCTGTGATGCCTTTTAGAGGCTGTGATTGCAATGCATTACAACTGTTATCAGCTATGAAAAGTACTTCATTTAAAGTGATGCCCAAGCATGTATTCTTGCTACTGCGTTAGGGGAGGAACAACCCAGACTGTCAGCTACTAAGATGTAGAGGTGCATACTGTATGGACAGTATAAAATGCTAAGTCACGGTTAAGTGTCCCCAGGGCAGGATTACCTATTTTTAATGCCTGTTGAGATGATGGGGTGGGTCGCCACTGGGATGGTGCCAGTTGGCAAGGCCCTCGCTCCAGGTTGTGTCAACCCACTGCATTAGGGGGCAAGATGATGTGCATACATGGGAGTGGTGGTACTAGACTCCCACCCCCTGCGGGAGGGGTGGAGATGTTATGCAATGTCACAAAAGTAATTCCAACAGCTTATGTATATTTGTAAATTGGTGCATAGCATTAAGTAGTGTGTGTGTTTAATAAATGTACTCTTACTTTTATAAAGCAAAGTACAGACTGGACAATCAATTATTGAGTGTTATTTCTGCGTACTTGTAATGGCGATTACTAGCCTACACCACCTCCCTTGAGTAAGCCTTAGACTGCTCTGCAACGCTGCCCTCTGAGAGTCAAGCGCTACAATAGGGTGTTTGGTTCCCAGTGAAGGACAAATGTGACATGTTATTTGTGCAGGCCTCACAGGTACTGCCTCGTTTTCCAACTTTGGTGTCTAGCGGCGGGAAACATAGTATCCCATTCTGGTACGCATTTATAGCATTTGATAAGTACAGTTTTGCCACACATTACCTATGCAGTAATGAGCAAATGGAAGAGCACAAGGCTCTGAGAAGGGTTCAAAGTTTTGGTTATGTGAACTAAAAGTATGGGATAGGAAAGCCCTGCGCACATATATGTCATGTGAAGATATTATGGTTTAAATGTAAACTGTATTAATATGACTGAGTTATGTGGATTATCATGTGATAGCGGGATGGTGCTTTCCAGGAAAATGATTGCATACAAGTGTTCTAAGCCATATTGTACACCTTTGAACCCTAACACTACACGCACTACACCTGCATGAGGAGGGTGTCTCCTCAAGAGATAGGGACAGCAACTGATACCTACATCACAGATGGGGGTGTAGGGGTGGATTGACCTTTGTGGGGGACAGGAGAGTTGGGGGGTCCTGGAAGATTCCAGCGCTTTTTAAGGGCAGGGAGGGTTTCCACAGAAGGGGCCCCAGATATCCTTCCCCCGTTGAAAGTTTTCTTGCCATTGTCGCAGGCCAAAACCACTGGAAGGGTGGGGCAGGAGGTTTCTTTACCCTGAGTAGTAACACCCCAGGGGTTCCCATGGTGGGGGACCCCAAGAAACTTTTCCCACGGTGGGAGGAGGGTGTGGTAGAGTTGTGGGTCCGGCAGGCCCCCCAGGTTAACTGGTGGGGAAGGTGAGCAACCCAGGGTTGGCCCCTGGTAGTGGGTGGCCCCAAAGGAGGGTAGTTCTCGAGCAGGATGTGTAGTGGTAGCCCCTAGGTACACTAGGTGGGCTAGGTAACTGACCCAGTGGAGATCTGAGAGGGGGTGATGTGCACCCTAGATTCCAGGGGAAGGGTTAGTGGTGGACCCTGAGGTGTCAGGGTCGAGTAGGCGGTTACCCAAGGAAGCAACAGGATGTCATTCTGGGGCTGGTGTAGTGAACCTGAAGTGGTGGCTGGGGCGATGCCTAGCCGGTGACCAGCCAGGTAGGTCCTGTGGGACTTGGACCCGAGGACCAGGAGCATGGGGGTGTTCCCCTAGCTCTGGGCAGGAGGTGGACTTCTGCAAGGTAGTACCACCCTGAACACAGGTGGGGCCCATCTTAAGTGAAGGGACCCTGTGCTTCCCAAAGGGGTGGTGCAGGCCTAGCCGGGATCTTTAGGGTCCCTGGCTGAGTGTGGTAGTACTACCCTGAAGGCAGGTGGGGCCTATCTTAAGTGAAGGGACACTGCTCTTCAGAAGGGGTGGTGCAGGCCATCCAGGGATCATGAGGGTCCCTGGACGGTCTCCCAAGGTGCTGCAGGGAGACTGAGGAGAGACATGAGAGGTGGGCCTGGGTGTAGCTAGCTCGGGGCCCACAGGCTCTCTAAGGGTACTCCGGGAGGAGAGCGCGCCTCTCGGAGGGAAGGGTGCATAGGCCCTGTTCTCGCAGCGGAGAACAAGGAAGGGGTCTAGGTTCCCGGGGTAGTTTCCGGGTGGAGCTACTGACGGGGGGAATGAGCTGTAGGTTGTCTGACGAGGCACCCTCAGTGTTCCTCCCTGGCACTGCCAGTGTGGCAGTGAGGCCGGTCTGAGGTCCTATCAGGGAGCCAGGCCAGTGGCCAAAGGTGCTTTTCTGTGTGGGGAAAGTACGAATGGCTGTGCTTTCTTTAGGGAAGACAGTCATCCCGAAAGGGTCGTGGCAGCTGAATGACCCCAGCGGCAGGCTGAGGGTGAGTGTCCAAAGAGGTTGCATCTTTGGGGTGCAAGGACCAAAAGGAGAGAGGGTACTGGTTGGAACAAACTCCGGAAGGGAGACCAGCTAGTGACCCAGGGGATGGGATGTAGACCTATCCCAGAAGACCGCATCGGTGCGGAGGCACTGTACCCTTGTCCAGAGAAGTGGTAGGCATAGTGTTGCGTGACCAAGGGCAAAGGTGGGCCTAGTTAGGCTGAGTCCATGTAGACCGTGAGTGACCTAGAGGTATCTAACCTAGAGCCCGGAGAGTCCTTAGGGTAGTCTGGGATCCCTGTCATGGGTGGAGGTCTCATGGATGGGAGGAGTAGGTGGTCTGAGCGGATAACTGGTGAGTAAGGGGGGTCTGGTCAGAACCCCTTATAACTAGTTATCGCTGACTACGGGAAGAGTACCCATGTAGAGTGGCTATTTCTTCCCTGTAGGAATCAGCTGGGCGCGGCGTGTGTTAGAAGGTGGTTCTGACCATCCGAGCCGCCCGGATTTTTCGCTTTTTGAACACCTATTTGTTGAGCTTTTACTGTGGGAGAGCCTCATAAGTTGGGACTCACCCACAGTGAACTCATGATGAAAGGGACTGCATGTATATTTTACTGGTGTCCCCCTGGCGTGAGTAGGCCGCTGCGCTGCAGCCAGAGTAAGGGGCATTGGGCTGGTTACATGCAGAAACGTGTGTACATGCGTGTGCACAAGTGTAAGGGCTGCACAGAGGAGATTCCTGGCGTGCGCAGCCCGGGAGCAGCTACAAAGGGACTGGTGTGGCAGGACTTATGCAGAACTGGGTGGTGACATGGAATAGGCTTTCTACAATGGGAAGAAACATTTGAGGGAAAGTCAGTGTGCTTTACTGTTTTCACTCCATTACTCTCCTATGAGGATGGGGAGCACATGGGCTAGTTTCACTTTCCTAGGGCCTACAATTTCCAGACACGCACTAAAGTCCACTGTAACTTATGTGAGAAGAAGTATTCTGCAGAGTCCAAAGTCATATTTGTACTGCTTTTGGGTCATCCAGAAATGTCATATTTCTCTGAGTCAGCTCATAACCAGGGCCTGGCTGGGGCTGACCCTGCCAGGCTGAATTAATGACCTTCCTCCCCAAGCTGTAGCATCAGAGGCCCAGCCCTGCACGACAAGCATTCCAAGAGTGAAGGCCTCCTCTCCAAGAAGAGAGGATGGGTGGAGCTACAGGTTAATCCATCAGCAGCTGTCACCTGGTGCCAGGCACCAAGCTGCTCTGGAGGGAAGGCAGCGAGGGGGAAGGGGCTTTCAGAGACCATGTGGCATGAGACCCCTGGACGACGCCATTTTGAACAGACCCAGAGGCCTGGGCAGGAAGGAGGGAGCAGGGGCAAAGAAGTGATGTGTCGCTGTTTGATAGGGCAAACAGAGACTTCCTGCCAGCTCCCTCCCAATTCTTTAAAAGAGTTTGCACAGGAAGAGGAGCTCTCTCTGGGGTGTGGTCTGCGGAGGACGACTGGTGCTGGAGATTGGCACCATGGGCAGCTGGAAGGAAAAACCTCCAGACTAGCCCAGGACCCTGACTTGCGCCACAAGGGGAGACCAGGACAAGTGACCAGAAGCCTGGGCCTCTGCGCAAGAAGAAGAGAGGCCCAGGAGGATAGCCAGGCGAAAGGCTGGTGCATGGAGCCAGTGAAGACCGCTCCCTGCTGAATTCACCCTCCTGGAGACCAAGAGGGCGAAAGAAAGTGCTCCCAGTGGCTGGGGTGCGCCGCCAGGAGCAAGAAGAGGCCAGAATCGTGAAGATCGGTCCCCTGGGGGCTGAGATATGCCCCCCAGAAGGTAGGCGACCTTTGACCTCTGGCCGACCGACGACAAAGCGCGTGGGGCTCCGCCGCTGGTCCAGGATATGCCCCCGGGGTGGGTCAGGTCCCGGGGGCTGCCCCCAGCAGAAGATAAGTCGGGGAGCGCCGTCACGCTGCCCGTGAAGAATGGCCCGTGGGGTGCCAGGAGCCCACCCTGGCCCCCGCCAAAACGGGAGACAGGGGAGCGCCATCGCGCCCCCCTGGGCATGGCGTGAGGGGCCCGGGATCCCAACTCCGGGCTCCGAAGATGGTAGCAGAGAGGAGGGGGGCGTGCTGCAGTGCAACCCCCCTCGCGAGGAAGCCCAAAGCCGGGGAGCGCTGTCGCACTCCCCGTGAAGATTGTCCCGGGCCCAGGACCCCATCCCTGGGCCCCCGACGTGAGGGAAGAGGAGGGGGGAGTGCCGTCGCACTCTTCCGAAGAACCACCTGTCAAGCGACAGCCGCGGGGTCTGCCCGCCGGAGCGGACAGACCAGAAGAGCAGCGCTGGCTCCCGCGGCCGCACACAAGGGTGTGGGCCGGACCGGGAGCCAGCCGGAGCAGCCGGGGTTGGGCTCCCCGGGCTGCCCTCACCTCCCCCTTATGGGGAAACGCAGCACAGGGTGCCCGGGTGGGGCCGGGCCCCCGAGACGTGGCAGAGGCAGCCGGGGGTGGGCTCCCCAAGCTGCCAGCAACTCACCTGGCAGTACGGGGTCCGGGTGGGACCGGGCCCCCAACACAAGGAAACGCGGAGTGAGGCAACCCACGAGGGCGGCGCGGCTCTCCCCGAGCAGCGGGGGAGCCGCTGCTCGAATATTCATGGAGCCGGGAAGAAGCGCCCCAGAATGCTTTGCAGCGCCTGGACAGGCCTGCATGAAACCATGCCGTGTTCCATGTATGGTGGCTCCAGGAGAACGGGGTCACCACCAAGTGAGTGCCAGGGTGCAGGGGGAGCTGCAGGAGCAACGCAGTCTCCCCCAGCACAAAGGAAGAAAGTCCCTCCCTAAATCTCTGGGGACTTGTAAAGAATAACCCCTCAAGGGCCCAGCCAGCAATCCAAGCATTCTGAGGATGAAACTTTTGTTCTGCAGCTGGGGGTGCGTTATGGACTGCACCAAGGTATGAAGGTCTGAGTTGGGGATGTCTGGAAAAGGGCATCCCCTGGAGGCGAAGAGGTGTAATTGCACCAGAAATGCATTTACCCATGTTATTTCTTTTTAGAGGGACTGGAAGTCACAGGTGTTATGTGAAGTACCTGTGTAAGGTGGAGTCATAAGCAAAGTGGGGTTATGTTGCCAGACATTCCTGCTAGGGTGTCTGGCTGTAAGTGCTTAATCCTGTGATTTTACCTGTGATGCCTTTTAGAGGCTGTGATTGCAATGCATTACAACTGTTACCAGGTATGAAAAGTACCTCATTTAAAGTGATGCCCAAGCATGTATTCTTGCTACTACGTTAGGGGAGGAACAACCCAGACTGTTAGCTACTAAGATGTAGAGGTGCATACTGTATGGACAGTATAAAATGCTCAGTCAGGGTTATGTGTCCCCAGGGCAGGATTACCTATTTTTAATACCTGTTGAGATGATGGGGTGAGTCGCCACTGGGATGGTGCCAGTTGGCAAGGCCCTCGCTCCAGGTTGTGTCAACCCACTGCATTAGGGGGGCAAGATGATGTGCATACATGGAAGTGGTGGTACTAGACCCCACCCCCCTGCGGGAGGGGTGGAGATGTTATGCAATGTCACAAAAGTAATTCCAACAGTTTATGTATATTTGTAAATTGGTGCATAGTATTAAGTAATGTGTGTGTTTAAAAAATGTACTCTTACTTTTATAAAGCAAAGTACAGACTGGACAATCAATTATTGAGTGTTATTTCTGCGTACTTGTAATGGCGATTACTAGCCTACACCACCTCCCTTGAGTTAGCCTTAGACTGCTCTGCAACGCTACCCTCTGAGAGTCAAGCGCTACAATAGGGTGTTTGGTTCCCAGTGAAGGACAAATGTGACATGTTATTTGTGCAGGCCTCACAGATACTGCCTCGTTTTCCAACAGTCCTCAAATGGGCTTTCAAATGAAAGTCTTGCATCCTGGGAATTGAAGTTTTTAAAAACAATGTCTACCCATCCTTGGGTTAATACTGCCAAACATTACATTTCGTTCTTCCGTAACTTACCAGTATTGCATGCCTGAGTTGTTAGAAAACATTTATGCCGAACCTGTTGTGCCACATGAGGCTGTGAACAATTTCCAACCTCGGACCCGCCGTCAATCATTTCGGTGGTGCATTCTCCCCGGCCTGGACCAGCCGTAATATTTTCATCCAGTTTGCCCACAAACGGAGAAGCATTCACTTCCAGGTTCCTTTATTCATGGCGACCAACTGCTCAGGTAATATGATTATTTTGCCTGACGCGTTTCAGACCTCCTCGGTCCTTATTCATAGGCTGTATAATTGGCCAATCACAAAGACCTTCATAATGCCCAATTAACCAGTACTGTCCTCAAATGGGCTTTCAAATGAAAGTCTTGCATCCTGGGAATTGAAGTTCTTAAAAACAATGTCTACCCATCCTTGGGTTAATAATGCCAAACATTACATTTCGTTCTTCCGTAATTTACCAGTTTTGCATGCCTGAGTTGTTAGAAAACATTTATACCGAACCTGTCATTCCACATGAGGCTGTGAACGATTTCCAACCTCGGACCAGCCGTCAATCATTGCGGTGGTGCATTCTCCCCGGCCTGGACCGGCCGTAATATTTTCATCCACAGTTTGCCCACAAATGGAGAAGCACTCACTTCCAGGTTCCTTTATTCATGGCGACCAACAGCTCAGGTAATACAATTTAAAGGCAATTATTTTGCCTGACGCGTTTCAGACCTCCCCGGTCCTTATTCATAGGTTGTATAATTGGCCAATCACAAAGAACTTCATAATGTCCAATTAACCAATACTGTCCTCAAATGGGATTTCAAATGAAGGTCTTCTATCCTGGGAATTGAAGTTCTTAAAAACAATGTCTACCCATCCTTGGGTTAATAATGCCAAACATTACATTTCGTTCTTCCGTAATTTACCAGTATTGTATGTCTGAGTTGTTAGAAAACATTTATGCCGAACCTGTTGTTCCACATGAGGCTGTGAACGATTTCCAACTGCCGTCAATCATTGCGGTGGTGCATTCTCCCCGGCCTGGACCGGCCGTAATATTTTCATCCACAGTTTGCCCACAAACGGAGAAGCACTCACTTCCAATTAGGACAGTATTGGTTAATTGGGCATTATAAAGTTCTTTGTGATTGGCCAATGATACCACCTATGAATAAGGACCGAGGAGGTCTGAAACGCGCCAGGCAAAATAATTGCCTTTAAATTGTATTACCTGAGCTGTTGGTCGCCATGAATAAAGGAACCTGGAAGTGAGCGCTTCTCCGTTTGTGGGCAAACTGTGGATGAATATATATATATATAGTTAGTTGAGCTAAGTATAACTCGCGCCCCCGCAATTCACTGCTGATGACGTCATATATTACATCACTCATGACATGGTCAGTGACATCACTGATGACATCTCAAATGACATCACTGATGACATCATTCAGTGACTGTGTGTTTCTGTAAAGTTTAAATATGTTTTATATATAGGCCATGGTGTATTGAAGAATGTGTGGGTGTATGACTGTCTGAATGGATGATTTAGTAGGTGCGTGACTGACTGTATAAGTGAGTGATTAAACGTGTCTTACTAAATGCATGGGTTAATGAATAAACTGTGTGAATTTCTGTATCAGTCTGTCTGTTGGTGTGTAAGCGGTTGCATGGGTTGGCGAGTAGCTACATGAGTGTCTATGTGGGTTATTGATTGGTTGTCTGAGTATCTGTATGGGTGCCTGAGTGTCTGTGTGGGTGGGTGGGGTGTGTGTGACTCACTGCATGGATGTGTGAGTGTGTGATTCACTGGGTGTATGGGTTCAAGAGTGCGTCTGTGAGGGGCTGTATGGGTGGGTGAGTGTGTGTATGGCTGTGTTGGTGAGTGAATGGATGTCTCAGTGGTACATGTGTGAGTAACTACATATGTGAAAGGCAGTATATGTGAGTGTTGGAGTATATAAATGACTATATGTAAGAGTGAGTAATTGTGAGAGTGGCTGTGTGGATGAGTGTGTGCTTGTGTCAGTGATTGTATAAGAGAGTAAGTATGTGTTAGTATCTGTGTGAATAAGTGAGGTGGTGTGTGTATAACTGTATAGGTGAGTAAATGAGAGTGTGATTGATTCTTTGCATGACTAACTAGCTGTGTAAGTAACTCTATGGGTGAGTGGCGGTGTGTGAGTGTCTGTATAGGTGTATGAGTGCATATGATAGTGGCTGTATTGATGAGTGACTGCATGTATGAGTGACTGTATGGGTGAGTGAGTGGATGTGTGTGTAGACCTAGGAATCAGTGAGTGGGTATGTAGTAACTGGTATTGGTGTGTCTATGGTTTCGAGAATGGCAGCCTGTATTTTAGAGTGGGTGTATCAAAGGTTACATTAGGCTGTGAGGCGGTGCATCAGAGAATCACATGGATGATGTCATCAGTGATGTCATTTGAGATGTCATCAGTAATGTCACTGACCATGTCATGAGTGATGTAATATGTGATGTCATCAGCAGTGAATTGCGGGGGCGTGAGTTACACTTAGCTCAACTAACTATAACGGCCGAATTTCTCTGGTTTTGTACGAGTGAAATGCCCAACTAACTATAACGTCCCTGAAACCTGTGTTTTTTCCAGTGAATTTCTAAGGTTTTTTAAATGATAATTTCTAACTATAACGTCCCTGAAACCTATGGTTTTTTCAGTGAATTTCTAAGGTTTTTTCAATGCTAATTTCTAACTATAACGTCCCTGAAACCTACGGTTTTTTCAGTGAATTTCAAAGGTTTTTTAAATGCTAATTTCTAACTATAACGTCCCTGAAACCTATGGTTTTTTCAGTGAATTTCAAAGGTTTTTAAATGCTAATTTCTAACTATGCCTACAGAGGTAGGACATGTGCAGAAAGAGGAAGAAATGCGCAGAAAGAAGCAAGAGAAATGCAGAAAGAGGCAACAGAAGTCCAGAAAAACGAAGAAAAGTGCAGAAAGAAGCAAGAGATATGCAGAAAGAACCGACAGAGGTGCAGAAAGAGGCCTTGTTGCAAAGTCATCCTGTGCCCCCAACTTTTTGCTGACTGGTACTGGTGGTAACTGACTCTGACTAACCAGGCCCGGAGCCAGTGCTATGCTGAAAGACATTTCGAATACAGTGAAAAGACCTACATACCCTAGGGTACACTATGGGTTGGGGTACCCCTGTGATTGGCATGACCTCCCATGTAAGGCCCTAGTACATAATAGGGCAGGGGGATTAAAACTACGTCTAACTCAAAGGTGCAGAAAGAGGCAAGAGAGGTGCAGAAAGAAGCAAGTGAAGTGTAGAAAGAGGCAAGAGAGGTGCAGAAAGAGGCAAGAGAGGTGCAGAAAGAGGCAAGAGAGGTGCAGAAAAAACCAACAGAGGTGCTGAAAGAGGCACAAAGGGTGCAGAAAGAGCAAGAGAAGTGCAGAAACAGGCAGGAAAAGTGCAGAAACAGGGAACTAGGGTACAGAAAGAGGCAAGAGAGGTGCAGAAACAGGCAGGAAAAGTGCAGAAACAGGGAACTAGGGTACAGAAAGAGGCAAGAGAAGTGCAGAAAGAGAAAAGAGGGGTGCAGAAAGAGGCAAGAGATCTGCAGAAAAAAGCAACAGAGGTGCTGAAAGAGGCAAGTGAGGTACAGAAAGAGGCAAGAGATCTGCAGAAAAAAGCAAAAGAGGTGCTGAAAGAGGCAAGTCAGGTGCAGAAAGAAGCAAGAGAGGTGCAGAAAGAGGCAAGAGAAGTGCTGAAAGAAGCAACAGAGGTGTAGAAAGAAGCAAGAAAAGTGCAAAAAGAGGCAAGTGAGATGCAGAAACAGGCAAGAAAGGTACAGAAAGAGGGAAGACAAGTGCAGAAAGAGACAACAGGGGTGCAGAAAGAAGCAAGACAGGTGCAGAAAGAAGCATGGAAAGTGCAGAATGAAGCAACAGGGGTGCAGAAAGAGGCAAGAGAAGTGCAGAAAGAAGCAACAGAGGTGCAGAAAGAGGCAAGAGAACTGCAGAAAGAGGCAAGAGAGTTGCAGAAACAGGCAAAAGAGGTACAGAAAGAGGGAACAGAGGTGCAGACAGAGGCAAGAGAGATGCAGAAACAGATAAAAGGGGTGCAGAAAGAGGCAAGAGGGGTACAGAAAGAGGCAAGAGGGGTGCAGAAATTTGCAAGAGAGGTGCAGAAAGAAGCAAGAGCAGTACACAAGAACCAACAGATGTGCAAAAAGAGGCAAGTGAAGTGCAGAAGGAGGCAAGAGAACTGCAGAGAGGCAAGAGAGTTGCATAAACAGGCAAAAGGGGTGCAGAAAGAGGGAACAGGTGGGCAGACTGAGGCAAGAGAGGTGAAGAAAGAGGGAAGAGGGGTTCAGAAAAAGGCAAGAGGGATGCAGAAATTTGGAACAGAGGTGCAGGAAGAATCCATAGCAGTGCAGAAAGAACCAACAGAGGTGCAGAAAGAGGCAAGAGGGGTACAGAAAGAGGCACGTGAAGTGCAGAACAAAGCAAAAGAGGTGCAGAAAGAGCCAACAGAGGTGGAAAAAGAGGCAAGACAGGTGAAGAAAGAAGGAACAGAGGTACAGAAAGAGGCAAGAGTGGTGCAGAAAGAGGAAAGAGAGGTGTAGAAAGAGGCAAGAGAGTTGCACAAAGAGTGAAGAGGGGTGCATAAACAGGCAAAAGGGGTGCCGAAAGAGGGAACAGGTGGACAGACTGAGGCAAGAGAGGTGAAGAAAGAGGGAAGAGGGGTTCAGAAATTCGGAACAGAGGTGCAGGAAGAATCCATAGCAGTGCAGAAAGAACCAACAGAGGTGCAGAAAGAGGCAAGAGGGGTACAGAAAGAGGCAAGTGAAGTGCAGAACAAAGCAAAAGAGGTACAGAAAGAGCCAACAGAGGTGGAAAAAGAGGGAAGAGGGGTGCAGAAAGGGGTAGGAGAGGTGCAGAAAGAGGCAAGATGGGTACAGAAAGAGGCAGGTGGGGTGCAGAAAGAGGAAGAGAACTGCAGAAAGAAGCAACAGAGGTGCTGAAAGAGGCACGAAGGGTGCAGAAAGAGACAAGACAGGTGAAGAAAGAAGGAACAGAGGTACAGAAAGAGGCAAGAGTGGTGCAGAAAGAGGAAAGAGAGGTGTAGAAAGAGGCAAGAGAGTTGCACAAAGAGGGAAGAGGGGTGCAGAAACAGGCAAAAGGGGTGCAGAAAGAAGTGAGGTGCAGAAAGAGGCAAGAGAGGTGCAGAAAGAAGCAAGTGAGTTACAGAAAGAGGCAAGTGAAGTGCAGAAGGAGGCAAGAGAACTGCAGAAAGAGGCAATAGAGGTACAGAAAGAGGCAAGTGAGGTGCAGAAAGAAGCAAGGTAAGTGCAGAAAGAAGCAACAGAAGTGCAGAAAGAGGGAAGAGGGGTGGAGAGAGAGGCAAGAGGGGTGCAGAAAGAAGCAAGACAGGTGCAGAAAGAAACAAAAGAAGTGCAGAAAGAAGGAACAGAGGTGCAGAAAGAGGCAAAAAGGGTGCAGAAAGATGTAAGAGGGGTACAGAAAAAGGCAAGAGAGGTGCAGAAAGAGGCAACAGACGTGCAGAAAGAGGGAAGAGAGGTGCAGAAAGTAGAAGAGATTTGCAGAAAGAGGCAAGAGAAGTGCAGAAAAAGAAAGAAATGTGCAGAAAGAAGCAACAGAAATGCAGAAAGAGGCAAGAGAGGCGAAGAAGGAAGCAAGAGTGGCTTGCACACCATTAGTACCAATGTAACACCCACATTTAGCAATAAGTAACAGGTGACCATTCTAGGTTTGCAAAGGGCCTTCCACCACGCTGTAACACTTGTCGCAGCATTTTTGGTAACGTTGAGCCGTTTGAGCTAGAAACAAGGCTTTTTTTGTTCAAATCTGCAGATTAGGGAGCAGATGATGAATTATGTGGCTAATGCAGAAAATGTATAATTGTGCGAAAGTCAGTGCAGCCAAACAGTCGCATAATTCCAGTGGCCCTGCTCATACCTCTGACTAGGTCCACGAGGGCTCCTCAGTGATTCCTTCTTTTTTTGTCTCACTGAGTTCATAGTTGAGGTTTTATGGAAACGAGGAAGACTAAACCTGACATTACCACTCCACAACACAGACTACCATACCACATAATTACTCTCCATAACACATAATCCCACTCTACATAATTCCTATACACTAAATACCACATACTTTCTATCCACATAGTTTCACTGCACAACATACCACATAATTCCACTACACACAACGTACATCCACTCCACAAAACATTAGTAAAAAAACTTTTACATTTACAATGCCAATAGCTCTAATTCTCGCAAATGCGAAACCTATTACATTACAAACACTTCTTTAACTAGTAGTCGCGTTTGCAGAGTGGTGGAGAAAGGGTGCTGGGCCTCCGACCAGCGCTCAGGAATTCCAATGCGTAGGACTTACAGGATGTACCAGGAGGGCTTCTTGGCCCCCAAAGTCCCTCAGGAGTAAATTGGACTTCATCCCCCATCCCGTAGTCTGCCAGGAGGTGCGTTTGCAGAGTGGTGGAGAAAGGGGGGCATGGCCTCCGAAGACGTTTTAGCAATTCCACTGTGTGGGACTTACTGGAAGTAACAAGACAGGTAGTTGGCCCCCAAGGACATCCTTGGGGGCCAACTACCCCTCCTATTACCTCCAGTAAGTCCCACACAGCAGGAGTGCTA
Source organism: Calotriton arnoldi (assembly GCA_963921515.1). NCBI lineage: Eukaryota > Metazoa > Chordata > Amphibia > Caudata > Salamandridae > Calotriton > Calotriton arnoldi. The sequence goes on along the minus strand of CAWUFW010011009.1, from coordinate 582,645 downwards.
AATTCTCATAGCAGGCCACGCCCCCTTTGCCCACCACTCTACAAACACGCTCCCTGGCGCGCTCTTGGATGGGGATTGAAGTCCCCTTCGCTGCTGGGGGTCCTTTAGGGGCCAACTAGCCTACCTCTTACCTCCAGTAAGCCCCACACAGTGGGATTGCTGAGAGGTGGACAAAGGCCACGCCCCCTTTCCCCACCACTCTGCAAACGCCCCTCCTGGCGCGTTCTAAGTTGGGGTATTAAGTCCCCTTCATTCCTGAGGGTCCCTGGGGGCCAACTGGCCCACCAGGTACCTCCAGTAAGCGCCACACACCTGGATTGCTGAGAGTGGCCCGAGGCCATGCCCCCTTTTTACACCACTCTGCAAACGCGGCTCCTGGCGCACTGCTGCTCGGGAGATGAAGTTCACTTGTGTCCGGAGGTCCTCAGGACACAAGAGGACCTCATCGCCCCACCACCAGTGCGCCAAGAGGCGCGTTTGCACAGTGGTGTAAAAAGGGGCGTGGCCTCGGACCACCTCTCAGCAATTCCACTGTGTGGCGCTTACTGGAGGTACCTGGTGGGCTAGTTGGCCCCCAGGGACCCTCAGTATTCAAGGGGACTTAATTCCCCAACTCAGAACGCGCCAGGAGGAGCGTTTGCACAGTGGTGCAGGGAGGGGGCAAGGCCTCCGGCGAGATGCCGGCTTTTCTTTTAAAAAAAAATATTTTTAGAAGGGGGGCTGTGTGGCCCCCCTTCTTTTAGTATTTTTTGGGCCCTGGGGACCCCATCCCCCAGGGCCTGAGCTTATTTTTTCTTTTATATTAAAAAAACGGGAAGAGGGCCATGTGGCCCCCCTTCCCTGGGCCACTATTGGCCCCGGGGACCCCATCCCCTGGGGCCTGGCCTCATATTTTATTTCTTTTTCCAGGAGGGGGCCACGTGGGCCCCTCCCCTGGGCCACTTCTAGCCCGGGGACCCCATTCCCCGGGGCCTGGCCTCATTTAAAAAAAATATATATATATATGTATAAGGTAGGGGGGCCACGTGGCCCCCCTTCCCTGGGCCACTATTGGCCCGGGGACCCCATCCCCCAAGCCTGGCCAGACTTTTTTTTAAAAAAATATGGAGGGGGGCCGTGTGGCCCCACCTCCCGGGCCACTATTGGCCCCGGGGACCCCATCCCCGGGGTCTGGCCAGACTTTTTTTTTTATGGAGGGGGGCCGTGTGGCCCCCCTCCCGGGCCACTTTTGGTCCCGGGGACCCCATCCCCCGGGGCCGGGCCTCAGCGTTGGAGACCGTGCGGGGAGCCCCAATGCCCCCACGGTCCCTGCCGGCTCCCCGCCTCCTGTGGGAGCCAGATTGCTTTTGGGCAAGGGGAGCGCTCCCCTTGCCCAAAAGCAATCTGCTTTCCTGCTCTCGCTTCCACGAAGCAAAGCAGAGTTTGCAATGACAGGGCGGGAGTCGCATGGCTCCTGCCCTGTCATTGCAAACTGCAATGTCCCGGGGGTGGGCACCCCGGGACATTGCTGGAGCCGGCCCTGGGGGGTGGCGGTCCCCAGGGCCATCTAGGGCTCCAGGAGAGGGGCCGCGTGGCCCCCCTCCCTGCGACTACAAAGCCCCAGGGAGGTGGTGGTCCCCGGGGCTTGGGAGGGCCCGCGAGGCCCCCCCATTATTAAAAGAAGCCCCGGGGAGGTGGTGGTCCCCGGGGCTTGGGGAGGCCCGCAAGGCCCCCCCCTCATTATTTAAAGAAGCCCCGGGGAGGTGGTGGTCCCCGGGGCATGGGGGGCCGTGAGGCCCCCATTAATTATATAGCCCCGGGAGGTGGTGGTCCCCGGGGCTTGGGGGGGCCTGCGAGGCCCCCCTCATTATTTAAAGAAGCCCCGGGGAGGTGGTGGTCCCCGGGGCATGGGGGGGCCCACAAGGCCCCCATCATTATTTAAAGAAGCCCCGGGGAGGTTGTGGTCCCCGGGGCTGCGGGGGGCCATGTGCCCCCCGCATATAATTAAGTAAGCCCCGGGGAGGTGGCGGTCCCCAGAGCTGCGGGGGCCCCCGCAGGCCCCCACATACATTATAAATATTGCCCCCGGGACCTGGCCCACCCGGGGGTTTAAGTACTTAAGTACTTTTCTCAGTCGGATTCCCGCACCCGGCGCAAATTCGGCCGATTTGTTTGGCCCTGGGGGTCCTTGTGGGACCCCCCTGAGCAGGCCTAGGGGGTCAGGGTGTTTGTACCCTGCCCCACTTTCTTGTCTTTTAATGTTTTTTCACCCTTTTTCTTGTGACTCGGTTACCGAGTCACAAGATGGCTACCAACACTTCCTGGTTTGGAATGTTGACAGCCAATCAAAATGAAGCTCGTGCTCGGGAGGAGTCACGAATCCTCCTCGGTGCTCAGATATCGATATTTATATTTTTTGAATTTCTCAGCAACTACTGAACGGATTTACACCATTTAAAAAGGGCGCTTTCTGAACCAAGAGCTACCTTTTTGCCAAATTTGGTGTAATTCTGTTCAGCAGTTCGGGCTGTAGTCGTGTCTAAAGTTTCCTATGAAAATTAACATGGGGAAAACGCATTTTGGGACCCCCCTTTTTTCTCAGCCCCCGCTTAACGAATCACCCCGAAACTTTGAAGACAGGATTTGACCGGAGCGGGCTATTAGTTTTGAAAATTTCGCAAAGTTTCGTCAACCGGCGCCAAAGATGTTGGCAAATCAAAAAACGCTTTTCCTAAGGAAACTAGGTCCTACCTATAACTACCTACTGGCAACCACCAGTAGGATATAGATATATATATATATATATATTTGTGATCAAGGCAGGGGATCCTGCCAAAACTCGTCATAGCCCTCTAATCTGCAAATAAAATAATTTTGGAGCAACTCACCTTTGATCGCTGGTGCAAGAAAGGAGACGCGCTGGTTTTGGTATGTGTATATATATATATTATCTACTAAAACCTATTATCCATAGGAAATCCGCGACATTCTATCTGAAATAACGTTGGCGCCGGTTGACGAATCTTCGCGAAAGTTTCCAACTTGTTGGGGCGCTCCGGTCCGCTCCTATCCTGAAAGTCTCGGGGTGATACGTCAAGCGGGGCCGAGAAAAAGGGGGTCCCAAAACGCGTTTTCCCCATTCATTTTTCCATAGGAACCTTTAGTCGCAGCTACAGCCCGAACTGCTGAACGGAATTACACCAAATTTGGCAAAGAGGTAGCCCTTGGTTCAGTGTCGTGCCTTTTGCTTAAATGGTGTAAATCCGTTCAGTAGTTCCTGAGAAAATCAAAAGTAAAGTCACATATATATCTGGGCGGAGCCTAACCACACATGTCATCGTGAGATCTGATTGGCTGTCAGCACTTCATCCTGGAATTGCTGGCAGCCATCTTGGGACCAATATAAATGATAGTACCTCATTGAAATGCATTGTAGTGAATAGAAGATTTTGAGGTCACCAAAAGGAGAACTATAAAGGGTGATAACAGACTTTAGTTACATTAGAATTCATTTGTTGATGGTACCATACTAATTTTAGGAATTGTGGTGTATTCTAAGGTGATTTTACCATGTGAAAAACCTTCTGCTGGGATATCATGAATCATGTTTGAGAGAAAACTATTTTCACATGCTTGTCCCATACAGTTTTGGAAGGTGCTCCAGAAGCTAAAATGAGAGCATATTTTCTGTAAATTCACATTATCTTTCTCACTCATGTGAGAATGAAGTCTGACATTCTCAGTAAAACATGTACATCCAACAAGGGCAGAGACTGTCAGTTGATTCCTTTGTGTTCTACTGCAGCTTCCCAGAGTGTTCTAAAGAACAACTAGAGTGCTAACAGCCTTACTTATGACAAAAGTATGGCACACCTGAAGCCATCTTGATTGGAATAAACTGGTAACACTTAAAACATTTAATTTAAAAAGGAACAAAATGATGGGGTTCATTTTGTCATAGAAATTATGGTTAGTGCTGTAGAAAGAAAAATTAGGACATATTTCAAGTGTGATCTCAAATATCTTCCTGTTATATTTCAACAGGAGCAGCCTGCCAGTTGATGCCTTTGTGTTCTACTGCAGCTTCCCAGAGTGTTCTAAAGAACAACTAGAGCGCTAACAGCCTTACTTATGACAAAAGTATGGCACACCTGAAGCCATCTTGATTGGAATAAACCGGTAACACTTAAAACATTTAATTTAAAAAGGAACAAAATGAGGGGTTCTTTTTGAAATAGAAATTATGGTTAGTGCTGCAGAAAGAAAAATTAGGGCATGTTTTAAGTGAGATCTCAAATCCTCTTCTATTTCATTAGAAAATTCTGACATGCAGACTGAAACAATCACTTTCAATACCAGCAGCAGACTACCAGTTAACTCCCTGGTGAGCAGTAGCTTTACTCCAGTGATCTAATGAGCAACTAGAGTGCTAACATTCTGAATTTATGGCAGATGTGAGACACATCTGAATGCCTTCTTGATGGAATCAAAGTAAAAAACTGAAAGCATTTCCTACTGAGGAGACTGCAGTAAATGAAGAAATTAGGAAACTTCATAACAAAGAAGTCTTCCAAGATGGCCACCAGTGAAAAAAGAGCCCAAATGTAGCACAAATATTACCCAGATGTAGCCCACATATAGCCCAATGACAAAAGTGTGCAAAACACTTTTTATTTTTAGTTTTTTGCAGTTTTATGTAGTGCAGACTGGTCAGGTATTGGAGCATTGCATCTTAAAACATGACCCCCTACACTACAAAAACACCACTGCACTACCTTAAACCCTAAAACACTACCCCCAGCACGACCCCCTACACTACACAAGCACCACTGCACTATCCTAAACCCTAAAACACTACCCCCAGCACGACCCCCTACACTACCCAAACACCACTGCATTAACCTAAATCCTAAAACACTACCACCAGCACGACCCCCTACACTACCCAAACACCACTGCACTACCCTAAAACATGACCCCCTACACTACACAAACACCACTGCACTACCCTAAACACTAAAACACTACCCCCAGCACGACCCCCTACACTACACAAGCACCACTGCACTACCCTAAACCCTAAAACACTACCCCCAGCACGACCCCCTACACTACACAAACACCACTGCACTAACCTAAATCCTAAAACCCTACCCCCAGCACGACCCCCTACACTACCCAAACACCACTGCACTGCCCTAAACCCTGAAACATCACCACCAGCAAGACCCCCTACACTGCCCGAACACCACTGACCTAAACCCTGAAACACCACCCCCAGCACGACCCCCTACACTGCCCGAACACCACTGCACTGCCCTAAACCCTGAAACACTACCCCCAGCATGACCCCCTACACTGCCCGAACACCACTGCTCTGCCCAAAACCCTGAAACACCAGCCCCAGCACGACCCCCTACACTGCCCGAACACCACTGCACTGCCCTAAACCTTGAAACACCAGCCCCTGCACGACCCCCTACACTGCCCGAACACCACTGCACTACCCTAAACCCTGAAACATCACCCCCAGCACGACCCCCTACACTGCCCGAGCACCACTGCACTGCCCTAAACCCTGAAACACCAGCCCCAGCACGACCCCCTACACTGCCCGAACACCACTGCACTGCCCTAAACCCTGAAACACCAGCCCCAGCACGACCGCCTACACTGCCTGAACACCACTGCACTGCCCTAAACCCTGAAACACCAGCCCCAGCACGACCCCCTACACTGCCCGAACACCACTGCACTGAACCCTGAAACACCAGCCCCAGCACAACACCCTACACTGCCCGAACACCACTGCACTGCCCTAAACCCTGAAACACCACCCCGTGCATGACCACCTACACTGCCCGAACACCACTGCACTGCCCTAAACCCTAAAACACCACCCCTAGCACGACCCCTTACACTGCCCGAACACCACTGCACTGCCCTAAACCCTGAAACACCACCCCCTGCACAACCCCCTACACTGCTCGAACACTACTGCAATGCCCTAAACCCAGAAACACCATCCCCAGCACGACCCCCTATACTGCACGAACACCACTGCACTGCCCTAAACCCTGAAACACTACCCCCAGCAAGGCCCCCTCCACTGCCCGAACACCACTGCACTGCCCTAAACACTGAAACATCACCCCCAGCAAGACCCCTACACTGCCCGAACACCACTGCCCTAAACCCTGAAACCCCACCCCCAGCAAGACCCCCTACACTGCCCGAACACCACTGCACTGCCCTAAACCCTGAAACACCAGCCCCAGCACGACCCCCTACACTGCCCGAACACCACTGCACTGCCCTAAACCCTGAAACACCACCCCCTGCACGACCCCCTACACTGCCCGAACACCACTGTACTGCCCTAAACCCTGAAACCCCACCCCCAGCATGACCCCCTACACTGCCAGAACACCACTGCACTGCCCTAAACCCTGAAACATCACCCCCTGCACGACCCCCTACACTGCCCGAACACCACTGCTCTGCCCAAAACCCTGAAACACCAGCCCCAGCACGACCCCCTACACTGCCCGAACACCACTGCACTGCCCTAAACCCTGAAACACCAGCCCCAGCACGACCCCCTACACTGCCCGAACACCACTGCACTGCCCTAAACCCTGAAACACCAGCCCCAGCACAACCCCGTACACTGCCCGAACACCACTGCACTGCCCTAAACCCTGAAACACCACCCCAGCACGACCCCCTACACTGCCTGAACACCACTGCACTAAACCCTGAAACACCACCCCCTGCACGACCCCCTACACTGCCGGAACACCACTGCACTGCCCTAAACCCTGAAACACCACCCCCAGCACGACCCCCTACACTGCCCTAACACCACTGCACTGCCCTAAACCCTGAAACATCACCCCCAGCACAACCCCCTACACTGCCTGAGCACCATTGCTCTGCCCTAAACCCTGAAACACTAGCCCCAGCACGACCCCCTACACTGCCCGAACACCACTGCACTGCCCTAAACCCTGAAACACCACCCCCAGCACGACCCCCTACACTGCCCAAACACCACTGCACTGCCCTAAACCCTGAAACACCAGCCCCAGCAAGGCCCCTACACTGCCCGAACACCACTGCACTGCCCTAAACCCTGAAACACCAGCCCCAGCATGACCCCCTACACTGCCCGAACACCACTGCACTGCCCTAAACCCTGAAACACCAGCCCCAGCATGACCCCCTACACTGCCCGAACACTACTGCACTGTCCTAAACCCTGAAACACCACCCCCTGCACCGCCCCTTCACTGCCCGAACACCACTGCACTGCCCTAAACCCTGAAACACCACCCCCTGCACCGACCCCCTACACTGCCCGAACACCACTGCACTGCCCTAAACCCTGAAACACCACCCCCTGCACCACCCCCTACACTGCCCGAACACCACTGCACTGCCCTAAACCCTGAAACACCACCCCTGCACCGCCCCCTACACTGCCCGAACACCACTGCACTGCCCTAAACCCTGAAACACCACCCCCAGCATGACCCCCTACACTGCCCGAACACCACTGCCCTAAACCCTGAAACACCACCCCCAGCACGACCCCCTACACTGCCCGAACACCACTGCCCTAAACCCTAAAACACCACCCCCAGCACGACCCCCTACACTGCCCAAACACCACTGCACTGCCCTAAACCCTAGAACACTACCCCCAGCATGACCCCCTGCACTACCCGAACACCACTGCACTACCCTAAACCCTAAAATACTACCCCCAGCACGACCCCCTACACTACCCGAACACGACTGCACTGCCCTAAACCCTAAAACACTCCCCCAGCACGACCCCCTACACTACCCGAACACCACTGCACTGCCCTAAACCCTAAAACACTACCCCCGCATGACCCCCTACACTACCCAAATACCAATGCACTACCCTAATCCCTAAAACACTACCCCCCGCACAACCCCCTACACTACCCAAAGACCACTGCACTACCCTAAACTCTAAAACAATACCCCCGCACGACTCCCTACACTACCCAAAGACCACTGCACTACCCTAAACCCTAAAACACGACCTCCTACACTACACAAACACCACTGCACTACCCTAAACCCTAAAAACTACCCCAGCACGAACCCCTACACTACCCAAACACCACTGCACTACCCTAAACCATAAAACACTACCCCCAGCAGTACCCCCTACGCTACCCAAACACCACTGCACTACCCTAAACCCTAAAACACTACCCCCAGCAGTACCCCCTACACTACCCAAACACCATTGCACTACGCTAAACCCTAAAACACTACCCCCAGCAGTATCCCCTACACTACCCAAACACCACTGCACTACCCTAAACCCTAAAACCCTAAAACACTAACCCCAGCACGACCCCTACACTACCCAAACACCACTGTACTACCCTAAACCCTAAAACACTCCCCCAGCACGACTCCCTACACTACCCAAACACCACTGCACTACCCTAAACCCTAAATCTACCCCCAGCATGACCCCCTACACTACACAAACACCACTGCACTACCCTAAACCCTAAAACACTACCCCCAGCACGACCCTCTTTACTACCTAAACACAACTGCACAATTTGTTACAGGCGTTGCAACGCAGGCCTGTGGTGCTTACTGGAAGTACGTGGTGGGCTAGTTGGGCCCCAGGGACTCTCAGGATTCAAGGTGACCTAATCCCCCAACTTAAAACGCGCCACGGGACGCGTTTGCACAGTGGTGAAGGGAGGGGGCGGGGCCTCAGGTGACATGTGCGCAAACACGCCCTGTGGTGCGTTTTAAGTTGGGGAGTTAATTCCCTTTGAATCCTGGGGGCCAACTAGCCCACCAGGTACCTTCAGTAAGCACAACAGAGTTGCGTTGCAGAGAGGTGAAAAAAGGTGCGTGGCCTCGGAACGCCTCTCTGCAACTCAGCTCTGTGGTCCTAACTGTAGGTACCTGGGGGGCTAGTTGGGCCCCAGGGACCCTCAGGATTCAAGGGGACTTAATCCCGCAACTTAAAACGTGCCACGGGGCGCGTTTGCACACATGTCACCTCAGGCCCCCCCTCCCTTCACCACTGTGCAAACGCGCACTGGCTCTGGTTAGTCAGAGTCAGTTACCACCAGTACCCGTCTGAAAAAGTTGTGGGCACAGGATGATTTTGCAACAAGGCCTCTTTCTGCTCCTCAGTTGGTTCTTTCTGCACATCTTTTGCTTCTTTCTGTGCGTTTTTTCTTCTTTCTTCACATGTCCTACCTCTGTTGGCATAGTTAGAAACTAGCATTTAAAAAACCTTTGAAATTCACTGAAAAAACCATAGGTTTCAGGCACGTTATAGTTAGAAATTAGCATTTAAAAAAACCTTTGAAATTCACTGAAAAAACCATAGGTTTCAGACACGTTATAGTTAGAAATTAGCATTTAAAAAACCTTTGAAATTCACTGAAAAAACCATAGGTTTTAGGGACAGTTATAGTTAGTTGGACATTGCACTCGTACAAAACCCGTGAAATTCCCCTGTTATAGTTAGTTCAGCTAACTATAACTCGCGCCCATAATGCACTGCTGATGACGTCACATATTACATCACTCATGACATGGTCAGTGACATCACTGATGACATCTCAAATGACATCACTGATGACATCATCCATGTGATAATTTCATGCATCTTCTCACACCCTAATATAACTTTTGATATACCCACTCTAAATTACAGACTGCCATTCTCAAAACCATAGACACTCCAACACCAAAAACTACATACCCACTCACTGATTCTTAGGTCTACACACACATCCACTCACTCACCTATACAGTCACTCATACTTACAGTCACTCAGTACAGGACTATCATATGCACTCATACACCTATATAAACACTCACACACCGCCACTCATCCATAGAGGTACTCACACACCTAGTCAGTCATGCAAAAAATTAATCACACACCCATTTACTCACCTATACAGTTATACACACACCAGCTCACTTACTCATACAAATACTAGCACATTCTTACGCTCTTATACAATAACTGATACAAGCACACACGCATCCATACAGCCACTCTCACAATAACACACTCTCACTTATAGCCATTTAAATACTCCAACACACATATATACTGCCTTTTACATATGTAGTTACTCGCACATGTACCACTGAGATATACATTCACTCACTAACACACCCATACACACACTCACCCACCCAAGCAGTCCATCACAGATGCACTCTTGAAATCATGCACCCAGTGAATCACCCACTCACACATCTATGTATAGAGTCACACACACCCCACCCACACAAACACTCAGGCAGCCATACAGATACTCAGAGAACCAATCAATAACCCATATAGACACTCATGTAGCTATTCGCAAATCCATGCATCCACTTACACACCAACAAACAGACGGATACAGACATTCACACAGTTTAGTCACTAACCCATGCATTCAGTAAGATACGTTTAATCACTCACTTGTAGAGTCAGTCACTCACGTACTAAATCATCCATTCAGACACTTATACACCCACTCATTCTTCAATACGCCTTTCCCTATATATATAAAACATATTTAAACTTTACAGAAACACAGTCACTGGATGATGTCATCAGTGATGTCATGAGTGATGTCATTTGAGATGTCATCAGTGATGTCACTGACCATGTCATGAGTGATGTAATATGTGACGTCATCAGCAGTGCATTGCGGGGGCGCGAGTTATAGTTAGCTGAACTAACTATAACAGGGGAATTTCACGGGTTTTGTACGAGTGCAATGTCCAACTAACTATAACTGTCCCTAAAACCTATGGTTTTTTCAGTGAATATATATATATATATATTTTTGAAGTGCACATCCATATATGTAGACTATTTCCTCCAAGACTTTGTACAACATCTACCCTCTTACATCCGGGATACTGGAGATTTTTTATCTAAAATTGAGAACTGTGAGTGGAACAATGATTATCTTTTAATTGTATTGGATGTTTCCTCACTTTACACATCTATAAACCATCAGGATGGTATGAGGGCTTTAACATACTATCTAGATCAGAGATCACTTGAGTATGCACATCATAGTAAAATGCTTAGAGATATGGTCGAATTCTGTTTGAATAATAACATCTTCATGTTTCAGAATACTTTATTTCAGCAATTACGAGGTGTAGCCATGGGGGCCAGCTTCTCCCCCAGTTATGCATGCCTTCACATGGGATGGTGGGAGGAGCTGGTCCTACGTAAAGAACATGAGAAAATAGTCACCAAAAACATCAGGGTTTGGCTAAGGTATATCGATGATCTTTTTATCATCTGGCAGGGGACCCAGCCAGAGGCGGAAAGATTCATCAAAAACCTTAATATCAACAACCTCAATTTAGAGTTCACGGCCACTGTAAGTGATCAAATGGTTGAATTTCTTGATGTACAGGTTTATATCAGGGAAGGGAAAATTGCAACCAGATTACATCGTAAAAAAACGGCTGGGAATGCAGTTTTACATGCCAGGAGCTCTCACCCGCAACATCTAATACAAAGTATACCGTATGGTGAGATGTTCTGACTAAAACGCATTAGCAGCAATGACGATGACTTACAGATGGCCCAACTAGCTAGTCAAAAAGGTTTCTTGAAAGAGGCTACTCTAGAAAGACAATTGCAATTGCGATAGCTAAAAGCAATGCAATCACTAGAGAAGCACTAATGAAATCACAGTCAGGGTTAAACGAAACCAGACTCAGGAGAGTAAACAATCTACAAGAAAACCCTGAGAATTCTGAAACCTTCAGAATCATAATTGGTTATAGCAAACAAGCGAGAGCCATTAACAACATTATTAGGAAAAACTGGCCCCTTGTCTTAAGCGATCCAACCATAGGCCGTCTACTACCCACTAGGGTAGCAATTACCTACAGTAAAGCTCCTTCAATGAGAGACGAGTTAGTCCACAATGATCCGTGGAACTGTACCAAAACCACATGGCTTTCCCAACGAAAGGGCTTTTTCAATGCAGATCCTGCAAGGCGTGTCAATATGGGATAAATAAATCCTCCTATAAAACACCCTTCAGTGACCAGGAGAAACCCATATACAGAAGCTTGACATGCAAGTCAGAATATGTAGTCTATGTGCTGGAGTGTCCGTGTGGCCTAAGGTATGTTGGGAGTACTATTCTCCAGGGCCACAAGAGGATACTCCAGCACATAAGGGCAATTAAAAATAACGACCAGGCCTACCCAGTGGCACGCCATTTTGAGGAGTCACACAGTGGGGGTCCAAAAGACCTCACATATTTTTTAATAGACTCAGTGCCACCAAACAAAAGAGGAGGCAATAGAGAAAAGGCCCTCAGAAAGCTGGAAACAAGATACATCTTGGAACTGGACAGCAAGCAGCCAAGGGGTCTCAATGGGACAGAGGACATTTATACTTGCCTCTGATATATGACAAATGAAAATAGCTGAGATGTTTTCTGATTTTAACAAATAGTCATTAGATGGCATAAATAAGTCGCATATAGCCCCCTTTTATAACCATCACAGTTAATTTTATGGGTTTTAGCTTTTTTACACAAAGGTGATTTATACACATCACATCATAGGTTTAATGAATTTGCACAAGCACTTTTTTTGAACAACGCAATGGTTTGCAACAACTATCTTGTTATATGTTGATATAATGACTGTATGACAACAGGACAATGTAAGTCTAGCAAACACATTATTGTCTAAACAATAACGGGTGAGTTTCGGTATTTAAACCATGACACTGTTTGAGTTATTAAATGTTTTCAATTTACCTAGAACATTTTAAGAATATTCAATAAGAAATGTTATTTTAATACAGACAGTAAATTCTAGCAACATCGATTGTTTTAAAATTATCCAGAAAATGGAAAATAATTTTTTTTTAAGAACACAACAAATTTTATTTACAAATTGGATTTATAATAAGTGTGTTTTAAACAAAATATTTATAACATCATATGTAATCAATATTGTGTCAGGAACTTTAATCAGTTGCCCAGACGATAGTATGTCTACATTCCTTGCGTTTAATTTGCACTGGTCACTTTAAGAAAACAATGTAAAAAAAATGGTTTAAAAGCTGACCATCAACTGTGAAAGCGTCATGTGATCAAGGGCCTACGAGCCCGAATCGCGTCATGGCTGTGGTTTGTTGAGCTGCTATTAAAATCACTCTCTTCACGAAATTGTGGTCCGGGCTCCTGTCTTTCGATACCAACTGGAAAACGAAAGGAGTTGCTGATATTGATATATATATATATATAATCTACTGGCGGTCGCCAGTAGATAGTTATAGTTAGAACCTATTATCCATAGGAAATTCGTAACATTCTATTCCCAATAACTTTGGCGTCGTTTGACGAATCATCGCGAAATTTTCAAAAGTAGTGGGGCACTCCGGTCCGCTCCTGTCTTGAAAGTTTCGGGGTGATTCATCAAGCGGGGGCCGAGAAAAAAGGGGGGTCCCAAAACGTGTTTTCTCCATGTTAATTCCCATAGGAAATTTTAGACACGGCTACAGCCCGAACTGCTGAACGGAATTACACCAAATTTTGCAAAAAGGTAGCGCTTGGTTTAGAAAGCGACCTTTTTTTTAAATGGTGTAAATCCGTTCAGTAGTTGCGGAGAAATTAAAAAAATAAGAGTAAAAAATCGATTTTCCATAGGAAACTTTATGCAAGGCTACAGCCAAAACTGCTGAACGGAATTACACCAAATTTGGCAAAAAGGTAGTGCTTGGTTCAGAAATCACCCTTTTTAAAAATGGTGTAAATCCGTTCAGCAGTTTTGGAGAAAATAAAAAATAAAAGTTTCGATATATATGGCCGCGTTGGATCCGCGCACCCTCCCGATCCACGAGCTTCATGCTAATTGGCTGTCAACACTCCAAACCAGGAAGTGTTGGCAGCCATCTTAGCCTCGGTAGAACCGAGGCACAAGAAATGAGAGAAACAAACGCAAAAAACGCAAAAGGGGCAGGGTAGAAACACCCTGACCCCCTAGGCCTGCTTAGGGGGTCCCGCAAGGACCCCCAGGGCCCAAAAAAGATATATATTTTTTTTTAAATCAGCAGGATGCGCTTAGGATGCGCGGATCCCGCCGTGAAAAAAAAACCGAAGCGCGGTCTCCCGCGCTTCGATGGTATTTGGCCCCCGGGTGGGCCAAATCCCGGGGGCATGCGGGGTAAATTATAAAATTGTGTGGGGGGCCTCTAAGGCCCCCCCAAGCCCCGGGGACCCCCACCCCCCAGGGCTTTGAAATACAAATGGTGCAAGAGGGCACTCGGCCCTCCTGCAGCCCCGGGGACCGCCACCCCCCGGGGCTTCTTTTTTTTTTTTAAATTAAAATACCTGTGTGGGGGGCTTGAGCCCCCCCACATGCCCCGGGGTCCGCCACCTCCCCGGGGAACTAAGAATTTAAATGTAGGGGTCCGTTTCGGACCCCCAAGCCCCGGGGACCACCACCTCCCCGGGGCTTTGCAGATGTTGGGAGGGGGCCGCGCGGCCCCCTCCTGGAGCCTGTGATGGCCCTGGGAACCACCACCCCCAGGGCCAGCTCCTGCAGTGTCCCGGGGTGCCCACCCCGGGACACTGCTGTCTGCTATGGCAGGGCGGGAGCCTCGCGGCTCCCGTCCTGCCATAGCAAACTTGCTTTGAATTTTGGAGAGAGAGCAGGGAAACCTGCTCTCTCTTCCAAAATTCAAAGCAAATAGCTTTCCACACGGGGAGCTGCATCTAAGCAGTTCCCCGTGTGGAAAGCAATGCCGGCTCCCGCAGGACGCGGGAGCCGGCGGGACCGTGGGGGATTGGGGACCCCCCACGGTCCCCAACGGATAGGGCCGGCCCCGGGGGATGGGGTCCCCGGGGCAAGTAGTGGCCCGGGAGAGGGGCCACGCAGCCCCCTCCCAAAAAAAGGCCTGCCCCGGGGGATGGGGTCCCCGGGGCAAAAGGAGGCCTGAGGAGGGGGGCCACGCATCCCCCTTCCTTAAGAAAATAAAAAAAAAGTGTGGCTATGCCCCGGGGGATGGGGTCCCTGGGGCCGGAATCGGCCACGGGAGGGGGGCTGCGCGGCCCCCTTCCCGTTTATTTTTTTATTTTTATTTTTTTTAAAAGGGGTAAGGCCCTGAGGGGTGGGGTCCCCAGGACCCAAAAATAGGAAAAAAGAAGGGGGGCCACACAGCCCCCCTTCTAAAAAAAAAAAAAAAAAAAAAAGATTGTGCCGCAGGCCCCGCCCCCTTCCTTTACCACTCTGCAAACGTGCCCCGTGGCGCGTTTTAAAATGGGGAATTAATTTCCCTTCAATACTGGGTGTCCCTGGGGGCCAACAAGCCCACCAGGTACCTCCAGTCAGCGCCACAGGGCTGCGTTGCAGAGAGGTGGTCCAGGCCACGCCCCTTTTTACACCTCTCTGCAACGCAGCTCTGTGGCGCTTACTGGAGGTACCTGGTGGGCTAGTTGGACCCCAGGGACCGTCAGGATTCAAGGGGACTTAATCCCCCAACTTAAAACGCGCCACGGGGCGGGTTTGCACAGTGGTGAAGGGAGGGGGCGGGGCCTGAGGTGACATGTGTGCAAACACGCCCTGTGGCGCGTTTGAAGTTGGGGAATTAATTCCTCTTCAATACTGAGGGTCCCTGGGGGCCAATTAGCCCACCAGGTACCTTCAGTAAGCACCACAGAGCTGCGTTGCAGAGAGGTGTAAAAAGGGGCGTGGCCTCGACCACCTCTCTGCAACGCAGCTCTGTGGCGCTTACTGGAAGTAACTGGTGGGCTAGTTGGGCCCCAGGAACCCTCAGGATTCAAGGTGACTTAATACCCCAACTTAAATCGCACCACAGGGCGCGTTTGCACAGTGGTGAAGGGAGGGGGCGGGGCCTCAGGTGACATGTGTGCAAACACGCCCTGTGGCGTGTTTTAAGTTGGGAATTAATTCCCCTTGAATACTGGGGGTCCCTGGGGCCAACTAGCCCACCAGGTACCTCCTGTGCGCGCCACAGGGCTGCGTTGCAGAGAGGTGGTGCAGGCCACGCCCCTTTTTACACCTCTCTGCAACACAGCTCTGTGGCGCTTACTGGAGGTACCTGGTGGGCTAGTTGGACCCCAGGGACCCTTAGGATTCAAGGGGACTTTATCCCCCAACTTAAAACGGCCAGAGGGCGTGTTTGCACACATGTAACCTCAGGCCCCCCCCTCCCTACACCAGTGTGCAAACGCGCCCCATGGCGCGTTTTAAGAGGTAGTTTTAATCCCCCTGCCCTATTATGTACTAGGGAGTTACAGAGGATGTCATGCTAATCACAGGGGTACCCCAACGCATAGTGTTCCCTAGTGTATGTAGTTGTTCTAACTGTATTCTAAGTGTCTTTTACCATAGCACTGGCTCTAGGCCTGGTTAGTCAGAGTCAGTTACCACCAGTACCCGTCTGGAAAAGGTGTGGGCACAGGATGATTTTGCAACAAGGCCTCTTTCTGCTCCTCTGTTGGTTCTTTCTGCACATGTCTTGCTTCTTCCTGCATTTTTCTTCGTCTTTGTGGACTTCTGTTTCTTTCTACATTTCTTTTGCATCTTTCTGTGCGTTTTTTTCTTCTTTCTTCACATGTCCTACTTCTGTAGGCATAGTTACAATCTAGCATTTGAAAAACCTTTGAAATTCACTGAACAAACCATAGGTTTCAGTTACGTTATAGTTAGAAATTAGCATTTAAAAAACCTTTGAAATTCACTGAAAAAACCATGGGTTTCAGGCACGTTATAGTTAGAAATTAGCATTTAAAAAACCTTAGAAATTCACTGAAAAAACCATAGGTTTTAGGGAAAGTTATAGTTAGTTGGACATTGCACTCGTACAAAACCCGTGAAATTCCCCCGTTATAGTTAGTTCAGCTAACTATAACTCGCGCCCGCAATGCATTGCTGATGACGTCACATATTACATCACTCATGACATGGTCAGTGACATCACTGATGACATCACTGATGACATCTCAAATGACATCACTGATGACATCACTGATGACATCATCCATGTGATAATTTCATGCATCTTCTCACACCCTGATATAACTTTTGATACACCCATTCTAAATTACAGACTGCCATTGTCAAAACCATAGACACTCCAACACCAATAACTACATACACACTCACTGATTCTTAGGTCTACACACACATCCACTCACTCACCCGTACAGTAACTCATACTTATAGTCACTCAGTACAGGACTATCATATGCACTCATACACCTACATAGACACTCACACACCGCCACTCATCCATAGAGGTACTCACACACCTAGTCAGTCATGCAAATAATTAATCACACTGCCATTTACTCACCTATACAGTCATACACACACCAGCTCACTTACTCATGCAAATACTAGCACATTCTTACGCTCTTATACAATCACTGATACAAGCACACACTCATCCATACAGCCACTCTCACAATCACACACTCTCACTTATAGCCATTTATATACTCCAACACACATATATACTGCCTTTCACATATGTAGTTACTCACACATGTACCACTGAGATATACATTCACTCACTAACACACCCATACACACACTCACCCACCCATACAGTCCATCACAGATGCACTCTTGAAACCATGCACCCAGTGAATCACCCACTCACACATCTATGCACAGAGTCACACACACCCCACCCACACAAACTCTCAGGCACCCATACAGATACTCAGACAACCAATCAATAACCCATGTAGACACTCATGTAGCTATTCAGAAACCCATGCAGCCGCTAACACACCAACAGACAGACGGATACAGACATTCACACAGTTTAGTCACTAACCCATGCATTCAGTAAGATACGTTTAATCACTCACTTATAGAGTCAGTCACGCACCTACTAAATCATCCATTCAGACAATTATACACCCACTCATTCTTCAATACGCCTTTCCCTATATATATTCAACATATTTAAACTTTACAGAAACACACACTCACTGGATGATGTCATCAGTGATGTCATCAGTGATGTCATTTGAGATGTCATCAGTGATGTCATATGTGATGTCATCAGTGATGTCATATGTGACGTCATCAGCAGTGCATTGCGGGCGCGCGAGTTATAGTTAGCTGAACTAACTATAACGGGGGAATTTCACGGGTTTTGTACGAGTGCAATGTCCAACTAACTATAACTTTCCCTAAAACCTATGGTTTTTTCAGTGAATATATATATATATATATATATATATATTTGATTAAAAGAGCTTCCAGCCAGCTGTTTTCATCCATTGATCTGTTGTTGTGTCATTCACATTTTTCTTCCACCCACTACAGCATACTTTTGGGGCTCTGCACAAGGCAGTCCAGTCTCCAGGCACAATACTTAGCTCCAAGCTTATGCTGCTCTTTCAGTTAGGATCCAGCAGACAATGTGGGTACTTAGGAGGGCACTGCTCTCCAGGTGTCACAAGTAGATAGTGTGGGTCCCTCGCGGGAGGTCTTTGATGTCCCTGAGACCTCCCCAAGAAAACAGGTGCCAAGCCAACAAGCCCTTGGAGAGCTTACTTCAGGGTGCCACACAGCAGCAGGTAGTCAACCCAGGCCAGCCACTATTCAGGAAGGGTGCACGGTCCCTTCCAGTGGAAGTAATCCTCCTTGTGCCCAACAGATTTCTCTGGCAGTGGGCACCACCCAGTTCCAGGATCTCTGGCCCCATGTCCCCACATGTGCATCTCTGCCCTGCTTAAGTATATAATGTGCTTTTGAAGTTGGGGGTTGGTTCAAAAGGGTTTCCCTTTGAACCACAGATGTCTCCCCTAAATTTCCGTCCTGTCTGCCATGGGGCAGTGGAATGCAGATCTTAATCTTTAGTGGGGCCATGATCTGGCTTGCCAGAGGCCAAGTGTCAAAACCGCTCTCTCCAGTCTATCCAGCCAGGCCCTCAAATGGTAGAGGTCTGTCGATCCAGTTGCATGCCCAATGTTTACAGCCGTCTCAGATGTGCTCCCCCAGACTCCAGTGTGGGCTGGAGTAAAACTAAGAGGCACCAAAATAGTTTTAGAGCAGAGAAATGCCCACTTTCTAGAAGTGGTATTTTCAAGATTTTAATGACACATCCCCCTTTACCACAGGAGAGGGTTTGTCATTGTGAATCCAATGATAGGAAGCATTATGAGGCTGCGCCACTGTAAGCCACTATTGCAGCTTGAAGTAATTTCAACCATTCCCCATGATAACCCATGGGAAGAGCAAACCACATAGGTAGTGGAAACACACATGGGTACTCTTCACTACCTGGGCAGGGAACACACGTGTACCTGCCCTGCCTTTCACCTACCACTTGCTTCATCCCTTAAGACTTACCCCAGAGGTGTCCTAGTGATAGTGAGAGGTCCCCTCAGGATTGGCTAGTGGTTTAGAAAGGCCAACCTGTGCATAAGTGTAAATACGCACCCACAGGCTTGCAATGGCAGGCTTGACACGTTTAAAAACCTCATAGGTGAAAGTGCACACTCGCAGACCTGAAATGGCAGGCTTGAGGCATGTTTAAAAACATCAGGTAAGCACTACTTCCTAACATGTGTAGGAAGGGTGTGCACACTTTCACACTGCATTTACAGTGGTAAAGTGCACAGAGCCCTAAGGCCACTAAAAGAGAATCAGCAAAACTGTTAGACCTGGCTTGCCCAGCGGGTTTAACCCCAGACCTTTTGCTTTTGGGCCTCCTGTTTTTGACCCTGCTTTTGTTGGTTTTAGGACTCTGGGCACTTTACCACTGCTGATCAGTGCTAAAGTACATATGCTCTCTGTGTAAATTGTTATTATGGATTGGTGTTTCCATGATTGGCCTATTTGATTTACTGTTAAGTCTCTAGTACAGTGCTCTGTGTGTGCCCAGGGCCTGTAAATCAAATGCTGCTAGTGTGCCTACAGCACTGATTGTGGCACCCACACAAGCAGCCTTTCAAAAGGTTCTCAGACCTGCCACCGCAGTGCCTGCGCACAGTTCTTACTGCCATGTCAACCTGGCAAGTGCACCCTCTTGCCAGGCCCTAACCTTCCCTTTTCTTACATGTAAGACACCCCTAAGCTAAGCCCAAGGTACCCCTGTGGGCAGGGTGCAGTGTATGTGAAAGGTAGGACATGTATTGATGTGTGTGGCATGTCCTGATAGTGAAATGCAGTGTATTTCGTTTTTCACTATTAAAAGGCTATCTGTCCCATAGGATAGAATGGGAGTTTATTTATAACATCTTATAAGTATAATTTCCCATTGGGACAAGATGGAAAGATGGAGTTTAGTATGCCTGAATATAAAAATGCATCTTTTAGTAAAGATGATTTTTATATTGGTTGTTTGGAAATGCCACTTTTAGAAATTGGGTATTTTCGTGCTTAGCCATGCTGGGTGCCTCTGCAGGTTTGTGGATTGACTGTCTGGCTTTTGAGTGACAGGGGCTGGGGATGTGCCTTCACTGTAGACAGCCGCTTGGGGGGGGGGTTGAGGTGTGTCCTGCCTTTCCTGGATGAGTCAGCTTTGGGCTGAAAAGACTTGGGCTGCATTTAGAGTAGGGGGAGGAGATTTCCTTGCACCTGAATGGGCCTGGTCTGCCTTACACAATGCTGTCTCCACCTTCTACCAGGAAACTGGACCAGGGAGGACAGAACTATTTTGACTGAGCAAAGAGCCTCTCTGCCATGAGAGTACAAAGAGAAATTGAGTATAAATATTGGGGCCCAGACCCCAGAACTTTAGAATACTTCTTGACTATAGAGAAACCTCTGCCAAGGAGAAGAGCTGGGAAAGCTGAAGGAGAAGTACTGCCCCTTTGCTGTGTGCTGTCTGGGGTTGGCGTGCAGTGGCTGCTTCTGCCAAGGAGAGGAAAAATGCTTTGCTGTGTGCTGTGTATCCTGCTTGAAGAAGATCTCCAATGGCTTGAAGTACAGCTTGCCTCCTGTTCTGAAGTCGCAGGGACACAAAGACTTCACCACCAGCTCCCCTAAACTTCCTTGCTGGGAGTTCTGACCTGCCAAGAGGTGCCTGTTCCTGTGTTGGGCCTCTGGAGGTTGTTCCTGCTGCTGGGAGCTGGGAAAAGAGAAGCAACTAAAGCAGCATGATTCATCCGCACCCGTTTCCAACGCAACATCAGCGAGCTGCTGAAGAACCCGATGCAGCGCCTGCCCGCGTCTGGAGAAATTGTCGCACGCCGAATCTTGAGCACCAATCTCCGAAGTCCGAGATCACCGCACCAATTCCGATGCAGGCCCTGCTGTGCGACTGCAAGAACCGATGCATCATGGGACCGCGGTTAGAGAGATCAACACAGCACCGTTGCTGCCGCCACAATGAGAACCGGCGCATCCCTGAATCCCCACGCATTGCACCCGGGCACCAGGTCTCCAACAACACCGGGGCCGCAGTAAATAACCAACGCATCACCTCCTTTTCAGTAAGGAACCAACGCATCACCTCCCCTGCGTGGCAGTAAGGAACCGACGCATCACCTCCCCTGGAGCAAGGAACTGATGCATCACCTTCACTGCAGCTGTTTTTGTCTATGATTTTGACACATCCAGGGTACTTTGTGTTTAAAGTGTCGCATCTATAGTTTGCTATGGACAGAACTGTTTTTACCTTTTAAAAGTCATACCTTGATAACTGTATGTTGGATTTGTCATTTTGGTCTTGTTTTGTTTAGATAAAGATTTCTTATTTTTCTAAACTGATGTGGTGTCCATTTGTAGTGTTTTCACTGTATTACTGTATATGGGCACAAATGCTTTACACACTGCCTCTGACATAAGCCTGTTTGCTCATGCCAAGCTACCAAGGGGGTGAGCAGCGGTTGTCTAAAGGCATGACTCCCCTACCCTGACTAGAAGCAAGGGTCCCTATTTGGATAAAGGTGCAACCCATTGCCAACGAGAGACCCCCATTTCTAACATTGGTGGTCAGCGAGGATTAGGACTTGCATTTGTTCCTAACATACAGTGATTGGTGTACACTACTAATATAGTGCAGACCATTACACAACCACATACTATGCTTCCCTGTTTCCCTTTGGAATTTGGTTGTTGGAACTCTGGTTAGTTTTTGCACCTGTAGGGCCTTGTCAAAATGGAAATCAACTTCTGGCACCTGCACATCTACAAGATGGGGGAACTAAAAGGCTTTTGCAAGGAGAGAGGGCTGCCTCTGAAGAGGAGATCCAGAAGGCAGGATCTTGAGGCAGCCCTTCATAACTATTAGATGCTATGCTGGGAGGCAACACTATGAGATGACTCTGAGGAAGAATCTGAGGGGGAGGATCCCCAGCCAGAATACCAACAAGGAAGTGGCCGTGAGGAGGAAACATTATGGGAAAGATTGGCTCGTGAGGAGAGGAATTGGATTTGTGCTCGTGACCGGAGGCTGAGGGAGCTAGACTGGGAGTACGAGGAGATAGAGCGAGCCTTAGCTGAATAAGAAATGTGTGTAGCTCAGGAAGTGAGCTTGGCTGAGCTGGAGGTGCAGTCCAGCTCAGATGGTGGCACCAAAAAGGTGTTATCTAGCGTTGAGGGAGAAGTACACACACCTAGAGATGTGGCTCCTGACCTGAAGGAGGGGGTTAACATACACCAGGGGGTTCAGGTTTATGAGGGGGCCCCAGTGTTAGGCAGTGTCCCTGAGGTGGATTGGGGAACTGGCACAGGGGATCATATTCCTAGTGGTGGGAGGGACACTCTACTGATTCTAGATGAGAGGTGCAGGGAGAGGGGTTCCCCCTTGGTAGAAGTCTTGATATGTGAGTGTGGAGACTGCCCAGAAGAGTGTAGGTTGAGTGACAGAGACAGTCACACACTGTCTTGCCAGTCTCAGGAGAGTGATGTGGAGTACTTGTGCGAGGCACTAGATGGTGAGGCAAAGAGTAACTTAGTTAACACCTGTGTGGGACTATGTGATTCATTGTTGGAGAGCATATTTTAAGTTCCTGTTTTCCAGAGCTATGCCAACTCCTGGTGGAGTGTGAGTTCTCTGACCTCAAGGGAGCTTGCACCGGAGGCAGACCTTTTGGTGGACTCCAGAGGGTCTAAAGAAGCATCTGGGGGTGATCCTGAAGGAGGTGCCTCAGGTTTTCCCCAACCAAGTGAGGTAGAGGAGGGTTGTGGTAGCCCAGATAGGTCCCAGAGTAGTGGGAGGGGTGTAGGGTCCCATGTCCTGTCTCAGAGGAGAAGGAGTAGGCTGTGCCCAGAGGTACCCAAAACCCAGTCTTAAGACCTGGTTGGTTCCATGAGGGAACACCAGGAGGGGAGCCTGGTCTGTAACACAAGGCCATTCCCTGGGGGGATCCCAAGGTGTCAGGTGAGCCTGGGGCAGCTATAACAAGCGTCCCACCAGTTCTGGTGTCTGGCAGCACCTCTCCATTTGGGAGGGTGCATGATTCCGGAGAGAGGGGTGAGGGGGGATGCAGTCCACAGTGGAAGGACCAGTGGGTCACTGATTGCCAGCTCTGAGGTCAGTGCACCACATGACTGACCCTGGTGAGGCCACTTCTGTCCTGGGCGGTCATCGTACTCTGTCAGGTGGACAGGAAGCTGGAGACCTGCACCAGGCAGACTCTTGCACAACTCCTGAGGAGTGTGTTTCCCTTGGGGGGGTTGGTGTACTCCCCTGGAAGTCCTGAGTTGCCAGGCACAGGTCCAGCCTAAGGGTGCAGTCCCTGTGTTGGTGGGCCAGGTTCAGGGTGTCCACCCTGACGTGGAGGAAGGGGCAACTGCTAACAGGGCCCCTCCCAGGTTGTCTTCTCGGGGCACCGCTCTAGGTGGGAGGGTGCAAGGCCCCAGTAGGGGGGCGGGGAGAGGGCAGCCTCACCCCTGTCCCCTGCCCAGCCTAAGGTACAGACCCTAGGCTGGGATACCAGTTGCAGGATAGCACCTCTAAACTGGTGGGAGAATTGTGCAGGACACCTGCCACATGTGTCCTGACAGTTCTGGAGTCTGGGGGTACCACTCCAGGTGGGAGGGTACAGAGCCCCAGGAAGGAGGGCAGGGTGTGGGAGAGCCTACCCCTTCTCCTGTCCAGTCTCAGGGTCCAGACCCCGGGCTGGTGGGTCAGTGTCAGGATGTCATCCTTGACCTGACAGTAGGGAGAGGGGACAAAGGGTGCCAGGCACCTAGGGCTACCGCCCCCCACTCTCTGATGCCACAGGGGTTAGAGAACCATGAAAGGCCTGGGGCCTGGCTCTCAGCACTGACAGCTGTCAGTGGCCACTGTGGCTTGCTGTCCTGGTGGACAGAGGGGCTCCGGGGGGGACAGGAGTCACACCCCAGGGGTGGACTGGGCCACACCACTGTGTTGGCCATGTGGGTATTTTCTGCCTGCTGGGACACACCTTTGAGCAAGCTACAGTTAGGTGCTGCACAGATGGGGTCCCCAGGTGAGAAGGTGGGTTCCCCATGGGTTAGCTTAGTGAACCCTGAGAATATGGACAGAGGGATCAAACTGGGTCCAGTAAGGCGTAGAACCAGAACGTGCCCCCGCTGTTGTGGGCTAGGTCTAGGTTCTATCACCCCAAGCAGGGAAGTCCCTCAAGGGATTGATTAGTCTACCCTGGCTTTAGGCTGGAAGGGGCTGTGTTAGACCTGGCTTGTCCAGTCGGTTTACCCCCAGACTTTTTGCTTTTGGGCCTCCTGTTTTTGACCGTTTTTGTTGGTTTTAGGACTCTGGGCACTTTACCACTGCTGATCAGTGCTAAAGTGCATATGCTCTATGTGTAAATTGTAATTAGGGATTGGTGTTTCCATGATTGGCTTATCTGATTTACTACTAAGCCCCTAGTTCAGTGCACTGTGTGTGCCCAGTGCCTGTAAATTAAATGCTGCTAGTGGGCCTCCAGCACTGATTTTGCCACCCACACAAGCAGCCTTGCAAAAGGCTCTGAGACCTGCCACTGCAGTGTCTGCGTGCAGTTTTTACTGCCATATCAACCTGGCAAGGACGCCCACTTCCCATGCCTTAACCTTCCCTTTTCTTACATGTAAGACACCCCTAAGGTAAGCCCAAGGTACCCCTGTGTGCAGGGCGCAGTGTATGTGAAAGGTAGGACATGTACTGATGTGTGTGACATGTCCTGATAGTGAAATGGCGTGTATTTCGTTTTTCACTATTGAAAGGCTATCTGTCCCATAGGATAGAATGGGAGTTTATTTATAACATCTTATAAGTATAACTTCCCATTGTGACAAAATAGAAAGATGAGGTTTAGTATGCCTGAATTCAGGATATAAAAATGAATCTTTTAGTAAAGATGATTTTTATATGGGGTGTTTGAAAATGCCACTTTTAGAAAGTGGGTATTTTCTTGCTTAGCCATCCTGGGTGCCTCTGCTGGTTTGTGGATTGACTGTCTGGCTTTTGAATGACAGGGGCTGGGGATGTGCCTTCACTGTAGACAGCCGCTTGGTGGGGGGGGGTGAGGTGTGTCCTGCCTTTCCTGGATGAGTCAGCGTTGGGCTGAAAAGACCTGGGCTGCATTTAGAGTAGGGGGAGGAGATTTCCTTGTGCCTGAATGGGCCTGGTCTGCCTTACACAATGCTGCCTCCACCTCCTACCAGGAATCTGGACCAGGGAGGACAGAACTAGCTTTGACTGAGCACAGCGCCTCTCTGCCACAAGAGAACAAAGAGAAATTGAGTATAAATATTGGGGCCCAGACCCCAGAACTTTAGAATACTTCTTGACTGAAGAGGAACCTCTGCCAAGAAGAAGAGTTGGGAAAGCTGAAGAAGAAGTACTGCCCCTTTGCTGTGTGCAGACTGAGGTTGGCCTGCAGTGGCTGCTTCTGCCAAGGAGAGGACAAATACTTTGCTGTGTGCTGTGTATCCTGCTTGAAAAAGATTTCCAAGGGCTTGAAGTAGAGCTTGCCTCCTGTTCTGAAGTCTCAGGGACACAAAGACTTCACCACCAGCTCCCCTGAACTACCTTGCTGGGAGTTCTGACCTGCCAAGAGTGCCTGCTCCTGTGTTTGGCCTCTGGAGGTTGTTCCTGCTGCTGGGAGCTGGGAAAAGAGCTGCAAGTAAAAAAGCGTGACGCATCCGCATCCGTTTCCGACGCAGCACCCCCGTGCCGCTGAAAAAATCGAGGCAGAGCCTGCCTGTGGCTGGAGAAATTGCCGCACGCCGAATCTCGAGCACCGATCTCCGAAGTCCGAGAACACTGCACCGATTCTGATGCAGGCCCTACTGTGAGACTGCAAAAACTGACACATTGTGGGACCATGGCTAGAGAGATCAACGCAGCGCCGTTGCCGCTGGTGCATCGTGAACCGACGCATACCCGAATCCCCACGCATCGCACCGGGGCGCCAAGTCTACAACAACGCCGGGGCCGCAGTAAGAAAGCGACGCATAGCCTCTCCACACAGTAAGAAACCGACGCATCACCTCCTCTTCAGTAAGGAACTGACGCATCACGTCCCCTGCGTGACAGTAAGGAACCGACTCATCACCTCCCCTGGAGCAAGGAACCGACACATCACCTTCCCTGTGTGTAAGAAACTGGTGCATCACCATCACTGCGGCTGTTTTTGTTTATGATTTTGACGCATCCAAGGTACTTTGTGTTGAAAGTGTTACTTAGTTTGCTATGGACAGAACTGTTTTTACCTTTTAAAAGTCACACCTTGATAACTGTATGTTGGATTTATTTTGTCGTTTTGGCCTTGTTTTGTTTAGATAAAGATTTCTTATTTTTCTAAACTGGTGTGGTGTCCATTTGTAGTGTTTTCACAGTATTACTGTATGTGGGCACAAATGCTTTACACACTGGCTCCGAGATAAGCCTGTCTGCTCGTGCCAAGCTACCAAGGGGGTGACACGGGGTTGTCTATGGGCGTAACTCCCTTACCCTGACTAGAAGCAAGGGTCCCTACTTGGACAAAATTGCCCACGAGAGACCCCCATTTCTAACAAAACCCACTAGAAGAAAAGAAGAAAAGCAAAAAGGTTAGGGAAATACCCCCTGACTATCTATCCTTCCACTCTCTCTGTCTTTGCAATTCTATCTGTCTACCTTTGCAACCCTATCTATCTAGACATCTGTCTCCTCTGTCTGTCTTTGCACCTCCATCTATCTGTCTGTCTACCTTTGCAACCCTGTTGATCTATCAATATATCCTTGCAACTCTATCTATCTGTCTACCTTTGCAACCCTGCCTGTCTGTCTGCTCTATCTTTGCAAATCTATCTTTCTACCTTTGCAATCCTGTCTATCTGTCTACTTTCTCTATCTTTGCAACTCTAACCATCTGTTTGTCTATCTTTGCATTCCTGTCTATCTGGCTACTCTATCTTTACAACTCTATGTATCTGTGCAACCCTATCTATCTATTTGTTAATTGAGGAATGCTAGAGCTAGATTACAGAAAATGGTACTGGCAAACTGCTCAAACTGAACATTTTGGATGTCAGAGAAGGACATTCTCAGCCTTTCTTTCACATGCATATGAGTGATTCGTGTATATAGGTGGGACGATTTATGGGTCCATAGATAATAGTTTAAAAAGCTTCTTTTGTACAGACACCTGATTTACAAAGATAAACCACAGGGGCAAAAATACAAAGTCACATAACTCATATACAACAAGACATGCTCTGCTGCATAACTTCAAGAGGTCCCATGCCTTTTTAGTGTCTGGCTTGACAGAGCAGCGATCGCCGGACAATTATGTGAGAATCACCAGGAAAGGGTTTTGACTCGGCCCATGTTTTGGAAGCCAGGAGTGCATGTTTTGATTGGGCAAAAGTCCTGTGCTTCCACAAAAAAGTGCTTGCTCTCCACACAGCTGTCCTCGGTTTGTTTATTTATCCAGCTGCCTTGGTTTGAAGTTGCAGGGGCACACACATGACATTGTAATGCTGTTAAAGTGTCTTAGATAACTAGATAATTTATGGTGTTTTTCTCTGGCAGCAACACAGATGGGAGGAGAGCAGCCATTAGCCTACATGGATTTTTAGGTCTGCTTTGGCAGTACAACTGTACCTGACCTATTAACCTACACCAATATCATTCTACAGTTCTTTGCTTCCACACAAATACATATCCATCCCCATGCTATTTACTTGTAATGCTTCACATTACCATGCAACATTCTTTTAAAGTTAGACTAATTGGCATTGCCACTGCTTGTTTGAAAGCTTCAGCAAGTCGTGGTCTTAGACCAGAAGCAATTTGACAATCTATATTTTTAAGATCTATAGAGGTAAAAGCAAAAGTACAAGTCCCAAAATGTAAGTTCAGTGGGTAAAAGCCAATAGGCAGCTGAAGGTGCCATACATGACGGCCACAATGCAGATACTGCCACTACCATTAATGACTAATCCTGCCTTTATGCTGCTTTGGCAACTGCTAATCCTACTAATGGTATTTACACTACTGCTAACACCACTAATGATAATAATGAGAAAATAACAATGTTACACAACACTGTTACACTAACTAATATTGTAAATTTGGCCATAATGGACTAAGGACACCTATCATGTTATGATGTTATTCGCTTGTGTTGGGATCTATATACCATTTTAGTTGACAAACATGATGATTTTGCGTTTTCTGTGGAATTTGTGAGCATTGTACATATTTATTCTCCCTTGTTATCCCAAACATATGTTGCTTAAATATTATTGATGTTGTTGTCCCTGCATGAATTGTTTAGACTAACTAGCCATGCTAATTATCAGTAATACAAGCTGTTTACTACGTGCCTGCATTACACAAAGACAGTGTGGGAGGGAGAAGGCGTTTTGGCTTAGGGGGAAACAGTTTATATTTTACAGCTTTAAGTGTCATGTTTCCAGTAGGCTTGAGCAAAATTTAAGTTACAAAGGCGTAATTCGCGAAATTCGTGAATTTTGCATTATGCTTCTTATGTAAAATTCCAGAGAATTACTCCATTAGCCATGTCGCGTAATTAACCTCACATAAAATGTATAGCCTGGGAGCGCGATATCAAACCAAACAACCACCACGTCAGCAGAGGATTCTCTTCCAGTTCTGTTTTTCACTCTCCAGTTCTGTTTTTCACTCTCCTTTTGTGGCTCAAAATGTGTCCTTGTCTCAGAAATTGGCTCAAGGACCCATTTAGAGCTAAAATATAGCTCCAAATGACGTAATTTTGCATAATTTCCCAGAATTCCACGTAATTACGCAAAACCAAATTAAGCAAATTTCACTTATTCCTATCCTGCAATGTAAACTTCACACAAAACACTACTTTTGTCTCCTTCCTAACTATCGTTGCAGGCTGAGAGAGCTGAAGTAAATAAGAAAAAATCGAGACACCGCAGACATGACATACCTATCTATATTAACTGTAGGTAGCAAGTTTTGAATTACGACTGATAATCGACAAGCGTGCATTTACTGGTTATCACAAGTGAATCAAAAGGTGTATCTGAGGGACTGTATCTCACAAAATCGTTTTTTTTAAATTTGTCTTATCGATATAAAAATCCCAATATAGTTATAACATCTGAGGGAAAACCAACTTATGTAGTAAGGATCCTGGTACTATAACATTAGTACAGTTTTGTTTTTTTCTCAGAGTGCAAACTTGACCCGAAGGTATCAGGTATCAGAGCGCTTTACATGAGCACCAGTTGCTTTACACAAGGTCACATTCATTTTTGTTAGGCACAGGGATATTAAGTGATTTGCCCAGAATCACAGTATGTTAAGCATCATTGCCGAGACTCGAACCCGGTTCCCCAGATTTGAGATCGACTGCTCTAGCAGTTAGACTACATCCTCTCCCCATTTGACTTTCGCTCTACATAACACACATAAAACTAATCCTGAGACACAATTTATACTATGAGTACGCCTTCTGCAAAAAGCTCTCAACTACAGTTAAGACATTTATGATGGGATCCCCATTAAAAATTTTAATACCTTCCAGGGAGCCAAACCCAGCGGCGGCCGGCACAGGTAAACACGTTGGGCGGGGCGGGGCGCAGCGCAGCAGGGAGAGAAGTTGACAGACGACGGAATAGGTATTATTTATTTATTTAATTAACTATACCTATTCCGTCGTCTGTCGACTTACCCCCACCCACCCCTCTCCACCCCACCGCCCCACTGCGTTTACCTGTGCCGGCCGCCGCTGGCCAAACCCATGCACATCGCGTCATCTTGTGCTTGAGGAAGTGAAACCACATAATTTAAACCAACAAAGTTGTCCATTGGGTGCTGACCAAGCAATATCTTCAATTTAAGATCATGTGCTCGCAAAACATTCTGAATGAGGAGTCACCCTGCTACATCTCCAGAGGCCTGTCTACCATCAGCTGACTAAGCAGCTAAAACGCAGGCTCCTAAAACTTGATGGATATCTATCTACTGACCATACACTGGCAAAAAATATTGGTTTTGGGGGTTTTTTCCCTACATTACCACAACTCCTCTCTTTGGGAATGTCTGAATATGAGAGTGTGCTTATGAAGAGAGAGTGTGTATAAGAGTGAATATATGTGGATGTGTAAACATGTGTGTATGAGTGAAAGTAAACGTCAAATAGTGTGTGATGTTACTTCCGCTACCCTTAGCATTTTGGTGAATTGATGGCCATGGATAGCGCCTATCTGAAATGGGTGCTGTTTTTGCCGCAAAACCCTGACTACTTTTTTAAGTAAATAGGGTTTTGCATCAAAAACTTTGGGTGGTTGCATAGGAACACCCATGCACCACCCATGGAACGCCCCCCTTGACTCTAAGTAATGCAAAGCAGCGCTAAAAAAAGAGATTTTGCATTGATTTGGGTTACTTTTGTGACACAAACACGGCACAAAACCTTAGTAAATATACCCCTCAATAACCTGTAAATATGAAACATTTCTAGAGACTTGTGTGACAAATCCTTTTGCCCTATCCTAGTCTAGTTTTGACATGGTTGTATGTGTGTCCAGTTCCATCTGGTCCTCACGCCTTCTAGTTGTATCTCTAGTCACACGTAGTGGCATATTTATGGGCCCCTAGCGCTGCTGTAGCATCACTTTTTGTGACACTCTGGTGGGGCAAACCACAAAATCATATTTATGAGGCCACGCAAAGCCACTTTGCGTGGCTATGAATGACTTCATAGATATGGAGTAAGGCAAGGCAGCGCAAATCACTGCATTGCCTTACTCTGTGCTAGGGAGGCATTCCGTGTGGGTTGCAGTGGGTGTTCCCATGCAAAACCCAAGGATTTTGACGCTTCCCCAGATTCACAAGACTATGTAAACCTGGGGATGCACCGAAACTTAATGCCTCCCCAGGAGAGGCGCAATGAAGAGAAATAACTTAATTTCTCCTTGTGTTTTACTCTTTCCAGGTGTACCGCATTCTGCAGCACACATACAAAGAGAAAAACGCCTCCCAGGATTGTTTTTGGTCAGGAAAGAGCCCCTTCCTGCACAAAAACAAGCCTGCGTTGGCACTAGGCTGCCGAAATGGCACCAACGCAGGGGAAAGGACAGGAATGCACTGTCCTGCCCTTTCACTTTAACTTAGTGTAGCACAGCAAGGTGACTTACTGTGCTGCCCTACGCCAAACCCCCATAAATCTGCAGCATATGCTATATACATTTAGGTAATATCCTTACACCCCGCGCCTACAGTGATCATAAGTTGTACTTTGTCTACCAAAGTTGTTTTCATCCGATTCCCTGGTCTGTTTTATTGTGTGCGCAACGTGGTTGCGGGTGATAAATTGGAACTTGTACATCATAGGCCTGAGCCAGTTCCAAAAAAGTTGCCAGTTTTCCTGCCCCGAATAGATTACCCATTTTGGTAAGTCCCCATCTTACTCATTGTTCTAGAGCCACTGCACGTTCAATCAGGTCTAATACAAGGAGACATCAAAATGGCAGATCAGTAATGTATTTTTCATGTTTAACCATACCAGGTCTAGCACTATTGTGCCACTTATCCAAGGTAGTGATAACCTGGGTGTTAGAGATCTTCCCCCATATAACTGTGCTAACTTCATAGATGCTAGCTCTTTTTTAATTAATACAGTTTCTGCCAGTCATCTCATTATTAATTGCAGCTGTGCTGCTTAATAGTAGTCTTTGAACTCTGAAATCCCCAGTCCACCCTCCAACAAGGGCAAATCGAATTTGGTGAAGGCGACTTTCTTTTTGTTTCTTTCCCATATTAGATCTACGATCATTGATCTAAGTTTAATGATGAGCTATCGTGGCGGCAGCAATAGGATGTTGGCAAAAAAAAACAATGGGTCTTGGAATGATTATTATTTCTGTTAAGACCACTCTGTCCACCACAGAGTTTAGTAAACAATGCCTAAACTGAATTGTGCTAGCAAACAAATTGGGCAACCCAGTAAACCCTTGGAGGCTTGGGTAAATTGAAATCAGTAATAGGTGAGAGTGCCTTCAAGGGTTTTTAAAAGAAAAAAAGAAATCTTCTGAAATCAAGAAAACACATTTATAAGCCCTGGTTAGTGGCTTATGACAAGTGAATTAACAAAATTAATTATATTAATTCAAGACAAATATATCCACAATAAATGAGAAAAAACAGCAAAAATGCAAACAATGTAAGCCGGGTGTATACTTTTGAAATGCAAAGTTATGTAAAAGATTCTAATACAAAAAAGGGTACAAAATATAATATACACAAATACAAAATTGATTGAGATACATTTTTCTCACAGCAACTGTTTACTCATGGACACTTTTGTTATAGCCCATTTAAAATATTTTCAAATGAGGAAAACATCATTGAAGATACAATGAACAATTCCAAACGGACATTCACAAAAGAAAATGGGTAGGATTGTCGACGCTTCGGTCTTGTCTTGAGCTAATTTCTATAAGACCATCTTCAGGACGAAGTATTCTTGTGTGAACTGAAGACCCTGGAGCAATAAATGCATATAACCATATGTACTGGACTAATCACAGAAAAGGAGTGCAGAATGGCCTCCAGCAATCTATAATACTTTCGTGACGGCTTTCAAATTACTTATGTTCGTCACAAGACAAAAGCCAGATGTGTAACATACCAACCACTTCGGAATTCCTGAGAGCGGTGGCGGGGTGAAAACAAAATTTATTTATTTGTAAAAATTAATTATCCGCATCGTGAGTCCGTCACGGATCGGGTCTCGATAGGACTTCCGAAGTGGTTGGTATGTTACACATCTGACTTTTGTCTTGTCTTGTGACAAACATAAGCAATTTGATACCCGGCTTACATTGTTTGCATTTTTGCTGGTTTTCCTAATTTATTGTGGATATATTTGCCTTGAATGAATATAATTAATTTTGTTAATTCACTTGTCATAAGCCACTAACCAGGGCTTATACATTTATTTTCTTGATTTCAGAAGATTTCTTTTTTTTGTTTTTTAAACCTTGAAGGCACTCTCACCTATTACTAAACTGAATTGTGTTCCTTAGGGTAGTGATGGTTCGATCAAGATTGCTCCTTAACTCCATGTCCTACATATCCTGACACCTATATATTTGAAAGTGTTGGGTTCCCACTCAATCCTCTACCCTAGTGTGACAGGGTGCAGTTCTACAACAACCCCTTTCAGTGGGAACAGGCAGGATTTACCCTTATTTATGCGTAGGCAAGATAGGTGACCATACCTGTCCAAGGTTTGTGACACTGGGATCAGGCCCCGTCCTGGATCATTTACCTACAATTACAAGTTGTGTGATAAGCTGTCGTCCCTTAATCTTGGTAGCACTAATCATATATGCTAGTGGTTCCATTGGAAGTAGAGAGACCAGTGGTGACTGAAACTAACCCTGTCAGGTGCCCCATGTTCTGGGCCGGCTATTTGAGATTTCCCTACCTGTCATGACCCATGCTGTTGGGTGGGTATAAAGCAATCCTATATGTTGTATGAATTGAGGCACTTGTTCATGATCCGATAAAATACTCAATATATAAAATAGTTTTTTCAAGTTGGGGCATGTATTTTGGTTTGGCACAAAACCAGTTTGATCTGGGTTACTGTTAGACCCGGGATCCCTGGTTGGCTGAGGTAGGTACCTTAGGCCAAATAGGGACCCGCGTTTCCACGTCAGGGAAAGGAAGGTCACCTTCTGAGATAGTCCCCACTCACCCCCTTGGTAGCTTGGCACGAGCAGCCAGGCTTATCTTCAAAGCACATGTGTAAAGTATTTGCAACCGCGTTCACAGCAACCCAATGATGACACCACAAATAGACTCCACACGAGTTTTATAAAACGAGTATACATTTTATATAAAAAGATATACGATAAGACCACACGATGTAAATCCAACATATGAGTATGTGTAATATTTCTCCTGGCTGGTTGTTAGGCCAGCCAGCCCTGGTAAGTTCTGACGATATTAATGAGCACTTCTAAACATTCCACTGTAATCCTAATACCATGTTATGCAGTTCGTAATGCTAGAATCAGGCATTTGTGCAATGTAAAAATAATGCAATGCGTAACGCGACAATCAGGCACTTTGCAATGTAAGAATAATTCAATGCGTAACTCAACAATCAGGCACTTTGCAATGTAAAGATAATGCAATGCGTAATACAACCACCAGGTACGTCGTTATGCAGAAATAAGGCAATGCGTAATACACTAATCAGGTAGTTCGTTATGCAGGAATAATGCAATGCGTAATACGCTAATCAGATAGTTCGTTATGCAGTAACAATGCAATGCGTCATACGACAATCAGGTAGTTCATTATGCAGAAATGATGCAATGTGTAATACGACAATCAGGTAGTTCGTTATGCAGAAATAAGATAATGCGTAATACACTCCGGCACCGATCACTGTGCCTTAGGCGGTCTCTCCGCCACTCCTTCTGACTCGCAGTCAGCCTCTGTCAACAGTTGCCCCTAACACGGGTATGGTGTAACAAAAAGTGCAGCTCTGCACTCCGGCCCCGGTACTGCCACTCCCTTGGCAATACGGGCCGCGATACGAGCCGAAGCAGAGGCTCGCGCTGCTGGACTGAGAGCGAGGCCGAGAGCGTCTCCCTCCGAGCCCGCACCCCGCCCCAGGAGTCGACACACGTTACCTGGGGGGCGCGAACCCACTCTCCTCTCCTCTCCTCGTCCAACGACTTGGGCCTCCGATGCAATCTTTGTGAATGGGCAACGGCGGGCTCGGGTGGCGGCTCAGCTCCTCCGAGGCTGCCGGTCCGGGCCGCTACTGCTACGAAGATCTCAGGCTGCCACAGGGCACACGCACACAGCGTCGCTGAGACTCCCTTGAGCTTCGGGTGCACGATCACCGGGCACTCCACACGAAGGTCTCAGGCTGCACGAAGAACATGCGCACAGCGTCGCTGAGACTCACTTTAACTCCGGGTGCACGATAACAAGGCAATCCTCACGAAGGTCTCACGCTGCACAAAGCACACGCACACAGCGTCGATGAGATTCACTTGGATTCCGGGTGTGCACGATAGCAAGGCAATCCTCACGAAGGTCTCACGCTGCACAAAGCACACGCACACAGCGTCGATGAGACTCACTTGGATTCCGGTGAACACGATAACTGGACAATCCTCACAAAAGGTTCAGGCTGCAAAAAGCACACGCACACAGCGTCGCTGATCCTCGCTTGGACTCCAGGTGCCCGCGATCACAGGGCACTTCTTACGAGGGTCTCAGGCTGCAACAAGCACACGCACCCAGCGTCGCTGAGACTCTCCTGGAAACTTTTGTGTTCCTGAGTTTCTGCAACAGGGAGCCAGCTCACCTCGGGCCCTTGGGGATAAGTTACTTCAGTACACAGCACAGCAAAGTCCTTTCAAGCAGGGGGACACAGCACACAGCTAAGTCCCTTTAGCCTTTCCTTGGTTAAAACAGCAAACTGCAGGCCAGCCCCAGAACACACAGCAAGGGTCAGTCCTATCCTTCAGTCTCTTCAGTTGTTTCTTCCTTGGCAAAGGTTCCTCTTGACCACGAAGTAGCTCCAGTCTTGTTCAATCTTGATCAAGCCATTCTCCAAAGTTCAGGGGCTTCAGCTCTCATAGTTATACCCCTCAATGGCTTTGACATCTTTGTGTTCAGGGGGCACTGACCCCTGTTCAAACCAGTTCTGGGTGCCTCCCTGCCAGTGACACCTCTATTCCTTTGATAGTGGGGGTCTGGATCCTCAATCACTCAGCAGGGGCCGGAGCCATTGGTTTATGGCTGCAGCCCAGGCCTCTTCACCTCTAGGGGCTACTCCTCCCCCTACACTCCAGATGCAGGTCAGCCTGTTGCTGTCTCACCTCCTCCCCTGGGTCAAGACATTCCCCAGATCCTATCACTTTGAAATCCAGACAGTCAATCCACAACCAGGCAGAGACACACAGAAATGTTAGAGCACAAAAACCCAGCCACTTCTAAAAGAGTGACTTCTAAACACACAATGCAAAAACCACCTTCATAAAAGATGTGTTATTACATTGTGAGTTCAGGCATTCTAAACTTCACCTCTCCATCTTAAGCCTTTGGGAAGATAGGCTGGAAAACATATTACACAGCCTCCCCATTCTGTCCTATGGGCAAGTTGGCCTTTCAACAGTGAAAAACGAAATGGAGATAATTTCACTCTCAGGACATGGTACACACCTTAGTACATGTCCTACCTTTCACGTGCACTGCACCCTGCCCAGGGGGTACCCTGGACCTACCATAGGGGTGTCTGATG
This sequence comes from Calotriton arnoldi, assembly GCA_963921515.1. NCBI lineage: Eukaryota > Metazoa > Chordata > Amphibia > Caudata > Salamandridae > Calotriton > Calotriton arnoldi. Next base: position 545,928 of record CAWUFW010011009.1, on the reverse strand, counting down.
TGCATAGAAAGGGAAGGGTAAGGTCTGGCAAGTGGTTGCACTTGTCAGAATAACATGGCAGTTTAACAAACTGTGCGCAGGCACTGCAAGGGCAGGCCTGAGTTCCCTTTTCAAAGCTACTTGTGTGGGTGGCACAAATAGTGCTGCAGGACACCTTGTGGTGGTCTACGGCGAACTGACGCGCCGCACCTTCCTCCAGGATTCATTCCTTCACTCGATTCTCCGATACCCGGTCCTTCCGAGGATATCTACCCGCCGGCCTTTGTTGCTTGCTTTGCTGCCCTCCTGGGCACCGGGCAAATTATACCGACCTCAATTACGGTTCCCGACTCGGCGACCGCATAGATTTACCGACGCTGAGCCTTGCAAACCTCTTGATGCTCTTCATGCCGAGCCTTGCATACTCCTTGATGCACTTTACCACAGACCCTGGATTACCATTATCCTTCTAGTGAGACATTGGAATCGCTAATTTCTCAGCACTTTCAATACAGCAGCCCCGTCCTGAAGATGATCCTGAATCAATAGGATCGAAACGTCGTCGACCTCTCAGCGCGATTGAAGGCGCCCATACTCCGTGTGGTTCTTTAAAACTCACACCATTCATTCTAAAGCAACTATCGTGAATTATTTTGTGCTGAACCACACATTCACTTGTATATATTTTCACCAATTGACACTACGCGCCTTTTCGCTGTTTACACTTTGTCACTTGCGCCGTCACTTATATGTGTCACGAGCACATTTGTGCACCAAGTCCAATTTGGGCTGTTTATACCATTCATGTTTACAGTGCTGATACAACTGTACCGTCTTCAAAATAATTTTTTCCAATTATACGATGCCATGTGCACATTTGAAAAAATCTTGCGTGAGTCTCCCTTTTTCCTTCCTTGTAATGTATGTTACATACTCATTTAATTGCCTTCAACATTGATACCAATTGAGATATTGTTGTTTGTTGTCGCAGGCCCACTAGTAGCATTTGCATTACCAGCCCTGGCACACATAGTGCACTTTACTAGGGACTTTACTAGTAAGGCAAACATACCAATCATGGACAACCAGTTACCATTATACTTTATACAGGGAGCACTTGCACTTTGACACTGTTTAGCAGTGGCAAAGTGTCCAAAGCATCTAAGTTGGCAACACAATGTCAGAAAAAAGGTCTAGGGGAAAAGCAAAAAGTTTAGGGAACTTTAGCCAAAAGGGCCAAGTCCCACAGTTACTAAATATGTAAATTACAGATTTGCCACTAGTATTTTACCCACTATTTTATAGTCCATATTTAACATAGACAACAGGGAGTATTAAGTCTCTCTAATTTGTCATGGTCCAATTTCTGGAGTACCACAATCAATGCGTCTTTGGGTGTTTTAGGGAGACTTCCTTCATGTTTAGGTATGTCATAAAGTTCTAGTAACTGGAGGTTAAGCAGAGTGTCATATGTCATATAAAATTCAGCAGGCAGGTCATCTGTTCCTTTGTCTTCCCTGTATTTAGCGACTTACTGGCATTTTTACTGACAGCTACCGTGATCGGAGCATCCAAGGTCTCTCTGCCCACGGAAGACAGTGACGGTAATTGTGCAGGATTTTGAAAGGACAGTAAGTCTTCACCATTCATTAATGAGTAATGTGATTAGCAATATTTATATTAGTCTGCAAATATTTAATTTTTTCAGAGTGTATTTAATTTCCCCGTCTGTCCCACATAAAGCCGTCAGAATTGGTCTGTCTCTTTGTTGCCTGGTTGAGTGTGAGAACATTTAGGCCCATTTTATTACTCGTCAAGTGGAGCCTGACTATGCATTTGTGGTTGTGCGATCTGTCAGGCAAGGATTAATTTGACTTGTAAATAACATAGAAACTGACCCCTTGGCATGTAATATTGCCTCTGTACATCCTCAAAAGACAGCCACCCCTTGTCATCTCTTAGGTCGCCTAATTTTGAGATGCCAATTCTATCCCACTGCTGGTAAACCATCAGTCACCGTAGCTCTGCCAATGCTCTTGAATCCCATAGTGGCATCTCTGTAGCATCAGGTTATCTGCCCTGCCCAGCCCTGCACGTCTCCAGGTCTGGACCACAGTGGCCATCGGGTCCAGAAGGGCCAGATATCTCCTCATTCAGTAAAGCCATCTATTGTAGCTTTGAGGTTCCAATGCCCACTTATCAGCCATGAATGAATGAAACAGCACTTCTATAGCGCATGGCTACCCAGAGGCATCCCAGCGCTGAGACAGGTAACTGAGACAAAAACAGGGCTGACTTCCATTGGTCCATGAAGGATCAGTCATTGACCACCAAAAACTGTGTCACCTAGTAGTACAGGTGCAGATCTGGCAAGGCTATGCCCCCATCCACTGTCTGTCTAATTTGTGCCCTGAGGGCTATATAAGGTGTGCCCCCATCACACAGTAAAGCCCAGACCTCTGCCTCCACCGCTCAAAAGAAGTGGTCGGGGACCTCAAGTATCAAATTCTGTAGGGCATAGAGGAACTTGGTCTGGTAATTCCTTTACACAGGGCTGCACTCCCTAACAGAGAAAGGGGGAGCCTCCGCCAATGGTCCACGTCCCAGCAGAAATTAGCCAAGATACGTCCCAGGTTCTTTTCACAAAACAATTTTAAATCCGTGATCACATATATGCCCACCTATGTGAATCCGGTGTGCTCCTGTATGAAAGGGCTGGAACAGTTCTTCTGTGGTGTCCACTGCATCAGTGGATAAGCAATGGACTTCCCTCAATTGACCTTAATATTGGAGAAGATCGTGAAGATCTGTAGTATTTCCAGGGTCCTCGGGAGGGATTGGTTTGGGTCCGCGAGGTATAGCAGGAAGTGGTCAGTATAGAGAGAGATCACATCCTCCCAGTCTCCATCCAATCTGAGTCCCTTTATCCGACCTAAACAGATTCACCAGTGGTTCCATCGCCACTGCAAAAAACAGTGGTGATAGAGAACATCCCTGACGGGCGCCCCTACCAAGTTCAAACTCATATTTGAGTGTTCCATTCACATGCCCCCTCCCTGTTGGCCAGCGGTAGGGAAAGCTCACCCACAGCTGATAGATGGGTCCAAAGCCTATTCACTCTAAAAGCGCCAGAAAGAAGGGCCATTCCAATTAATCAAATCCTTTCTCAGTGTCTATTTCTAAGAGTATCGGCGTTCCTGCACCCAAGCTCTACGGCCTAGGAACCCAAAAAGGCGTCAGAGATTGTGTCAAATGGATCGATAGGGCATGATCTGGGGCCACTATACTCTCTATTGCCTGCAGTATATGGTTTGCCAGTACTTTGGCAAGTAGTTTGGTTTCAATATTGAGGTAAAATATCGCCCTGTAGGATATGCATTCTTCTGGTGCCTTCCCTGGTTTATGAATGAAGAAAATGGTCACCTGTCTGAGGTCACTGGGAAGTGCACCACTAGCACAAGCCTCATGGTACATCTCCCTGAGGGGCATTATCACATTACTTTTCACACACTTGAAAAATCCTGGGGAAGCCATTGGTGCTTGGAGATTTTCCGCTCTTGATTTGAGATAGTGCCTCTGCTCTCTCTCGCTCCGTAATTTCTGCATCCTGGAATTTCTTAGTGTCCCTCCCCAGATGTGGTCCTGGGATGTCCCCCAGTAATTTGTGCATACCTTCCACCACCTTCTGGGTGAGATGAGAGGCATATAAATCCCTCCAGAACCACCCAAACGTCTGTGAGATCGCCCTGCCGCTTCTGTCAGCTCTCCCTGGTGTGTATGGATCACTGAGATCCACCTCTGGTCCTAATCCTACTTTGCTAACCAAGTTAGTTTCTTTCCCGCCTTATTCCCCATCTCATAAATTCAGGACTGCCATGCCCTATATAGTGTCCTGTCCTCCTGGTGGACAAGGCACCTATAGCTCTCTCTAAAGTGGACCAGGATCATCCCAGATCTGGGTCTGGTTCCCCAGCATTTCTGGCCTCTCTGTCCAGTAGCTCTTCCTCCATTCCCACTACTGTTTTTGTCCTGTCTGCTCTCTTGTCTGCCATATGGGATATGAGTTGTTCCCTTGCCCCTGCCTTATACGCTTGCCAGAGGAACACCCCGGAAGTGACAAACCCTTTGTTTTCCTTAAAATATGTGGTTGCCACATCTTGGACATGTCTCCATGTGGCCCAATCTGGCAACTCCCAGGGGTGCAGTATAAGTCAGTACTGGTCCAGGACCCATGGGCCCAAAGCTCCATAGACAGCGGGGAGTGGTCAGAGATGCTCCTTGTCAAGAATGAGGTGTTTTTGTATCTGGGCCGTTGGGACCCAGCACTAGAAAATGGTCCTGCCATGCCAGAAAGCCTGACGCATTGACCGCATGGGAGGATTGTCTGACCCCCTGGGGTGAGGCACGCCAGAGATCCTCCAGTCCCATTGCTCCCAGAAATATGCAAAGTCTTGGATCCTCCTTGGGTGCCCCCAGACAGGAGAATTATATTTTCATCCCCCTGTAGTGTCAGCTTGAGGTCACCCCCTACTATTAGCAGAGCCTCTGACCACTCGGCCATCCACCTATCCATCTTTTCCAGCCCGGACCCCTGACGGCCTGGCTGAAGATACCAGGAGGCTACGATTAGGTTTCCCCATTCCACATTCCCCCACAACTGCCCAACATATAAAGGGATCCACCCATGTTTTCATTATCTGAAAAGGTAAGGACCTACGTGCCAGGATTCAGGTTCCCCTCGGCCCTGTGGAGTAGCCCGCGTGCACCAAATTTTTATATCGGACCGGCCCAGGAGCCCACATTGCGTACCCTTCAAGAGAGTTTCCTGCAGCAAAATCAAGTCTGGGGTTTGGTGCCTCAAACATTTCATCACAATCCCCCTCTTCAATTTGTTGCCAAGAATGTTCACATTCCATGAAACGATCTTGAGGGAGGGGTTTCGCTCCACCAGTAGGGAATTAGTCTGCATCATAGTCTAGGACCACTCAAGTGGCTCCCATATCGTCCCGTTGGCCACCGTGTGCTGTGGCTAGATCACGCAGCCGAAGCCCCCCAAACTTCCCACTCCTAGCCCCCTCCCTGTCACCTTGTGCTGTGAGCATAAAATGACCTGCCCCCCCCCAAATGTGCAAGTTGCCTATCGCCCCCAACATTTTGTGTACCTTACCAACTTATCAAAAAGTTTAAACTGGAGTCCAAATGTGGCTGGGCCCTGCTGGCACAATCTCTAGCTGGGTCTCAGCAGTCATGGCTACACTCAACAGCCCCTCCTGATGTCCAGACAATCCAATTCTCCCTCTGGCATGAGTCTCATACACTGTTGTGATAGCGCACAGACAAATGTGTACTCTTCTGAGTTTAGTCCCGAGGTTCTAAAAGTTCTCTCCTAGTGGCCCTTCCTATAATTAAGATACCATCATGTAGAACCTCATATATCCTGAGGTCTGACATTACCTGTGGTAATGTGGCATATATCTTTGCATGTTGTTGCATAGAGCTACATCATGTAGCCAGTGATTTGTCCACAGAGACAGCCCCTCGTCCATGCCACAGCAACCTGCCACTTATCTAGCAGTAAGAGTAATATAGTGAGCCTTTTAACCCTCTTGGGTACCTCAGCCATGTATCCCAGAAATGCTATTTTAGAGGACTCAGGTAGTGAGCTCTCAGTAATGTCTGATATTAGAGCTATAACTTGTGCTCATTAGGTGCTTCCAGCATGGCGATGGCCAGACAAGGTATATAAAATCCACTGGAGAGTGTTCACTTTGCGGGACGGAGGATCACACGAAAGGGTCTAAGTTATTCAGTGCAGAAACTTGAAGTTATTCATTTAATTCCCACCTGTCTGGGCATAACAGTATCACCAACATTCATCAATCATGGTTTCACCTATATCACTGTCCCACAGTTGTCTGGCCCTGGGTTCCTCACTCATTCGCAGATCAGCAGTTATGGCACACAGACAAGATATCCAGCAGCCAGTGTTATGGGCCAGTGTTAGTTTGGTTAGAGAAGGAATACTTGACTCACTTGAGAAGTCTGAATATGTTGCTGTAAATATGTGGCATAGCCTACAATACACTCAGAGATTGAGAACGGAGTCAGTAACTTTGGGCCTGATTTACAGTTGGGCGGATGGGTTACCCCGTCACAAAGGAGATATAATAGGAAATAATGCACTTGTAATAAAACAGATGGGATATCCGTCACTTTTGTGTTGGAGTAACCTGCCCGCCAAACTCTAAAACAGGTTTTAAGTCTCTAAAGCATGTAACAAGCCAAACATTCCCTTTTCATTTTACTGGTCTACAGTCAGCATGTCCCTAATTATCAAGGTGACCTGTACAGAAGTGAGAGGACGGGAGTGTTCTTTGGTGGAAGTGCAGGTGAGTACTTTCAGCTGTGTCCTATTAATCTTGTCAGCTTATGCGATGCCCAGTTAGTGGTCGTGACCATGCTCACACTTACAGTAGGGTTGGCCACACGAGTATTCAGAATGGTTGTCAGTGGACAACCTACAACCTGGTCCATTTCCAATATCAAATGAGGCAAACAAAAGGATGGGTAGACAATTAAGGGTGTCTGTGCCCTGGTAGATTACACCCCCAAATCTGGCGCAAAGAACCCTCCCCAGTCATATTGTGCCATTATTCCTAAACAACTCTTGCCTGCACTCTGCTCATCACTAATTTCAGCATTAACATTCACAATTTACAGAAGAATACCATAGGCAGTGACAATGGATATTTGCAAATAAGTATGAGAGCTCTGGTAGGACAACCATCTTGATCACTGCTCTTTTCTTCTACAGTCAAAGGAAATTTGATTCATCTGTCGATCAGATGCATCAGGCAGTCAAGAGTTAAGCCATAGTTTTCCATCATTACCGCTTCAAAACTGCAACTCACTCTGATACCAAAGTCTTATTTGGAATCAGCACACCCTCTCATGGGATACGCAAAGCTAAATTACATTGCTACAGGTGTGAATGAAAATAACTTTGACTTATCTGAGCTAATATTGACATCAGAGAAGAGCCCAAATAAAACAATATATCTGAATGTGGGAGATAGGTTAGCCTCTCGATGTTTTAGAAATAGCAACATATTGTCCACATACAGTGATATCAATAGTCGCCAAGTGCAGAAAACTATACCCTTTGGAGCATGATAGTCACGCAGTACACGTGCCAATAGTTCTAGAGCCACAGTAAATAAGATTGGGGAAAGAAAGGACCCCTGTAGCCTCCCTCTGGTAATCCTAAGAAATCAGACATACAGCTGTAGTTTCTGATACTGGCCAAAGGATCCAATTATAACTATCGGATCAAATGTAGATGCTGATCCTGGCCAAAGGATCTAAATATAACTATTGAATCAGATTCAGTAGGTTGCCACCTAATCTGATTCTCCACACAACCGTCATACCATTCTGAAAGGCCATTCTAGAGACTCGGACACCTTTGATAGGTAAATAATACTGACAGAGAAAGGACCTCAGGATCTATTTGTAACTAATGGAAATAATTTTGCAGATTGTTAATGGTAGTCCAGCCACGGATAAAACATGCTTTATGTAGTAACACTATTTGAGCCTTCAAGGAATTATGGGCCTGATTATGATCGCGGTCGGACGAGCGTACGACCGCCATCCTGTCAGGAACGGGACCGGCCGACAGGGAGTAGGCGGTCTCGCCAGACAAATTACGATCCGACTGCCGTGAAAGCGGTCGGAACATGCCTCTTAGCATTGAGCCTTGTATTGCAGCCCCAAGAAGAGCTGCAGCACAAGCCTCACTGCTAAGAGGCATATTTGCAAACATCCCTGCACCTTGTGACAGGCACAATGCAGTGCCTGCTACACGGTGCAGGGATGTTTAGGGGGGCACCCACCCCATAGCGGAGGGCCAGGGGGGAAGAGGGGCCCGCTAGGGGCCCCAAAGTCACTTTCCGCCTGCCATTTCATGGCGGGCGGACGGCCATGAAATGGCAGGCGGAAAGGGACATTGTAATCCCTACGGCGGTGCCTGAGCAGGCACCGCCCCTATTGTAGGGATTGCAGTACCTCTGACGGTCCGACGGGCTCATTGAGCCCGTCGGATGCGAGCCGGACAGTCCCACCGCCGGATGCCTCTGCCTGCCACATCCTAATGCGGTGGGCGGACCTGCAGGGGCCGATGGCAGTGGGACTGCCACCGACGGCCTGACGGTGGCGGCCCCACTGCCATCGTAATCAGGCCCTTAGTGGCTGCGCTATAACCAGTATTATACGGTCCACATTTACAAGGGATGCAGTTCTCTAGGACACACAGATCGTCCCTTCCCTAATTAGTTTCAATATAGCTGTGATTAATGCTTCTTTAGTCTGTCGCATGAAGCGTGCTTGTTTATGGCCCTTCTTCATATAGTTTTGCTAGCTGAAGAGCAAATATGTTCTGGTATGCCTTATAAATGTCCATCATGAGCCCATCATTGTTAGTTGCCTACCAATTCGCCAGGCTACATATAGCCTTTTTTATTTTTGCAATCATTATATGTGCAGACAAGATGAGCCTTCTGGCATCATCAAAGTATTGTTCAATCTGGGCATTGTTTATAGGGTTCATCAGAGGAATATAGTTTTTTGTAACATTTTGTAACTGTAGTTAGTATATTATGTTATTGGTGTATCCATAGCACACTAAGGGGCTGATTATGATGTCGGGGGGAAAACCTTCTCCCGACACCGACTCAGATTCGGGACCGACCAACTTGCGGTCGGCAGTTGCGACCGCTGGATTACGATGCGACCGAACAGCGGAGTCACATTGTTCTCTATGGTAGCTCATGTTACGCCCAAGAACGGCCATATTACAGGCTCCTATGGGGAAATGGGGTGTTTCTGGAAAACCCTGCACCCTGTCATAGGCACCCCACGGTGCCTGCCACACAGTGCAGGGCTTTACAGGGGGGGTCCTTTAGGTACCCCCTCGGTCATCATCCATAGGCTGCGAGGCCATGCGAGGGGCCCCTAAAGTCACTTTCTGACAGCCTTTATGTGTCGGACAGGCCAATGCGGAAAGGCTGTTGGAAATCAACATCGTAATCCCGACGGCAGAAACGCTGTCCATAGGGGTGTACGATGCTGTTCCGACCAACAGGAATACTCTGCGAGTCGTTCGGAACCGAGTCGGAATGAACAGACTTTTTACGTTCCAACCGCAAACATGAAATCGGGCAGTCGGAATGTAAACCGACCGAGTCGGTCAGAAGGGCTCCGACGCGGTTGAGGAGATTCCGACTGTCGGGAGGAGGCTTTCTGCCCGACATAGTAATGAGCCCCTTAGCGTGCTCTGTAGCCAGTGTTTGAGGCCAGCCCTGGAGGGCTTACTCAAAAAAGGTGGGTCTTCAGCTTGTTGCTCATATACTAAAGTTCTACCAGCAGAATCCTCTAAAGCCAACACTGTGTTCTATATGATAGGGCTACACAGGAGCCAGGCCAGCATCCTGGCCTGTTGCTATTTTCACACTCTTAAACATCTGTCTGGAAATGTTGTCTCCCTCTCTCTGCAACCTCATGGAACATCAGTAATGTTTAGTAGCTTGAGCCAACTTTGCTTTAGCATCAGAAGCAACATATTTCTTTTCTAGAGATGCTTTCAGGTGGTCCAGCTATGCTCTAATAGAGTTGAGAACCACAGCTCATTTAGAAATAGTGATACCTCCAATGAAAACCTTGAAGGTTTACAATACGGTGGAAAACCTTAGTACCAAGCGGATGTTGTTTTCATAGAATTTTTGTATGCCGTACCGAATTGAGGACCATATGTACAAATCATCGGGCCGTTTCCTGAATGCAAAAATCATAATTTGTGTTTGCGATTCAGTATTTGGATGGGGCTTGTTAAGGGCACCCCATCCAAATACAGAATCGCAGTGGTATGTATGAATGTTTTGTGACCGTATTACGATTGCAAAGCATTAATTTTTTACCAACACCTGAAATGGAGTGACCTACCACGTTAAAATTCATGAGGTAGGCCTATTTGCAAACCCATTTTGAATCGCTTTTTTGAACAACTTTATTTTGCACATTAGGAACTGCGATTTTCTAATTGTGATTTGATAAGAATCTCAATTAGGAAATAACAATTCCTATTGTCTGTACATATGGCCCTTAACTAATGCTGCATCTGTTAACACCTCAGCAGGAAAATGCCAGAAGTTCCCCATCAAGCATCTAGTTGGAATCTCAAGCACCAAAATCACTGGTAAATGAGCAGATACAGTACACAGCAGGTAGGCTAGTTCCTTTACCTCATGTGCGAGACTTCTGGTCACCAGCCAACAGTCAGTTCCTGAAAAGAAACTGTGAACGGTTGAGTACTAGGAAAATGCAGATGTCCCACTATGTTGGTTTCCCACACATCAGTTAGTTCTAACATCTCCATGATTCGAGAGACTGTCCTTACGGATAGGTTAGGACTTCAACTCTTAGGGTTCGACCTGTCAAGACCAGGGACCAAAGATACATTCAAGCCTCTTCCCTATAGTGTATTTTGCGCTCCCAATTCTTCAAAAGTACACATAACATAGTCAAACAGCCATGGGGAGTCAAACTTGGGACAATATGTGTTCAGGAGCATATTATGTTGCTCAAATATTTTCCCTATTACTATTAGGATCCTACTCTCCTCAGATGTATAAACTTTGATAGGTTTGACGTCCAATGTGCCTCACACTAAAATGGCCCTTCTGCAGTAGATGCCATAGGAGGAGAAATATTTACCTTCACCCCATTGAGGAGCAAAATGCTGCTGCCTTACTGCCAGAATAATAAAATTATGTCCCTGGTACCTTTTCCCATAAATTCAGATCAACTCGTAATAGGGCCTTAAGTGTCCACATTAAAGACCAATATAATAGCTATGTTGTGTATTTATAACGCTGATACTATAACTAACTTCACAGGAACCTAAGAACATTTAAGAAGTGACATTTAGCATGATAAAGAATTTAACATCCCAATCCTCCCAATCCTTAGCAAAAGGGTTTTTAAGATGGGCAAAGAAGAGAAAGATTGTGAAAATAGATAACTCTAGTGCCTAAAAACAGCACTACCCTTTTTAAGGTGGGAAAGTAGAGCGTATATATACTCTTTCCATGGCATTCGTTTTTATTCTTCTCAGGCTGAGAGTTAACATGCATTTTCTTTTCTCCTTCTTTAAATTTTTTATATATATTGGTGTGAGTAGGTTTCATGGCTATATTTTTTTAGTTTGTTAATATGGATGAAGACAATAATAGTTATTCTTCTGTCTCAATGGTGGATGGGATGTGTCCCCTATTCGTTTTGACATTTGTGTGCAAGATAAATGTGGGTGAATATCTAACACGTGATTCTGTTACTTTACCTGGTGGCTTTGATGTAAATAGCTGTCTAGCCTTTTGTTCTGCTTTCTTGACAGATTTTCAGGACTTGGGGCCCAATGTTCAATGTACTGGTTGGAATTGTGAACCAACCTATGGACCATTTAAGCATTTTGTAAAAACAGAATTGGATTGAGTCACAATCAGATCTATCTAATCAATATTCATTAAATAGGTTCTAAATTGCGACTCAAATTGATTGGCCTTTTAAAGGCAACTCGTTTGCCTTAAAGCAAAGTTTGCTTTAAGGCTGCGTTTAAAAAAAATGTTTTTGTTTTTTAAAAAGTTTGTTTAAGAGTTGGAATTGGTCCCCTGGACCACTGCCTACTCTTCAACAAACTCTTTTTTTGTACATTCACAAATGGGAAGAGGTGCCAAAAGCACACCTTAACTTTTGCGAATGGGTTACCATCTCCTTTGAGGTGTAGGTACATTTTTTATGTTTTGTGACCAGGTTTTGGTCTCAAAACATTTATAAGATGCTGATTCAGTATTAGGAAGGGATGCCTACAAAATGCCCCTTCCAGGTACCCACTTGGTACCCATATGGAATCTCATTTTAGGAGTCAGAAAAGATTTTCCAACTCCTTCAATGAAACTAATGCAAAGGCAAAAGCATTTAAATGGCTGCAACGCCGAATAGGAGCGTTCGTGACTGTTTCTTAGTACATCTACTCATGATTACATACTAGTCCTTGTTTTATTTCTTCGATTGATGATACTGGAGATGAGTTATGTGGAATCGTTTACTGATAGGTGCATTACATAACATTTATTCTTCTGTATTGTTGAATGAGGGCTCATACCATGCAAACACTTCATTTGTTTACACTGCTCAAGGCTAGGCTCCGTTTGACATAAGAGAAGGGTCTTGAATATTTGGTCATTCAAGGGATAGAAAATTTGCTGTTGGGCAAAAGATCAGTCAGGGTGGTACTCCATTTCACATTTACATCACATAGAAAACGGACAGCATTATTCAACTCAGGGGCGTCGTGAACCGCCCCCTCCTCCCCCCCATTAGCAGATACAGCGGGGTGTAGCTTTTTAGAGGCCTCTTTTGTCGGCAACTCAGCAGACCAACGTTCATAGTTAACCAAAGGAAGATAGGTTGATAGAAACTGGAAAAAAGGATGGAAGGTTAAAGATAAGGATGAGTGAAAGGATGCATGGGTGGGAGAAATGATGGATGAAAGGGTGGATGGGTGAAACGATGGGTAAAAGGATGGATGGGTGAAAAGATGCGTGGGGGAGAAAGGATGGGTGGGAGAAAGGACGAGTGAAGGGATGCATATGTGGGTAAAAGCATGTGTGAAAGGGTGGATGGGTGAAAAGATGCATACATGGGTGGGTGAGTGAAAGGATGGGTAAAGGGTGGATGGATGAAATTATGCATGAGTGAGTGAAAGTCTGTGTGAAAGAGTGGACAGATGAAAGGATGCATGGGTGAAAGGGTGAATGGATAAAAGGATGCATGGGTGGGTGAAATGGTTGGTGGATGAAAGTATGCGTGGGTTGATGCGGGTTGCGTGAAAGGGTGGATGGGTGAAAGGATGCATGGGTGAAAGAAAGGGTAGATGGGTGAAAGGATGCATGTGTCAAAGGACCGTGGCATGGTAGATGGGTGAAAGGATACATGGGGGGGTGAATAAATGAGTGGATAGGTGAAAGGATGCGTGGATAGGTGAAAGGTTGGACCGGTGAAGGGATGCATGGGTGAATAAAACGATGGGTGAAAGGGTGGATGAGTGAAAAGATTAGTGGGTGAAAGGGTGGATGTGTGAAAGCATGTGTAGGTGGATGAAAGGGTACGTGGGTGGGTGACTAGGTGAAAGGATGCATTGCTGAATGGATGGATGAAAGTATTTATGAGTGAAAGGATGAATGGATGGTTATATGGAATTGAATGGTGAAAGACTGAAGGATGGATGAAAGAATGAATGGATGTCAGAATCTAAAGGTAAACTGATAGATATCAGGATATCAATGGCTGGATGCAAGGGTGAAAGGATGCATGGGCAGGTGTTTACATGGAAGAGCCAAGGGAGTTCTACTAGGGAGGGCCGGGCTTACTTGCTTCGCTTTCTTGATGTCATCAGAGCTTTGTTCAAAGGGGGAGGGGAGGTATTTTAATTTTCTGGTTACTCCCTTGATTCAACTTAGAGATTTGGTCAGGGATGGGGCGCATCGTCAACAAAAATCTGCAATTACTCTAAATATTTATTCTGAAGTGATATAGTAAAACATATAATTAAATATTGGTGTAAACTTGAAGACGCTGCATTAGTAAATGAAATAGTATTCATGTTTTACTGATATTCTAATTGTTCTGTCTTGGTCGCCAAATGTTTTAATGTGTTTACGATTGATGGCAGACGACAACTGTCAGCATGTGATATAACCTACTATTTGGCGCAGGGAGCTTGCAGTAACCAGGATACGTAAGTACCTACGTCATCATCTGCATGCACAGAATAATAAATAATTACTACGGAACAATGTGAGAACAGTTTAAAAGAGAGGAATTGCTTCCACTGCAGACCGTGCTGGTAGAACTCAAAGGATTTTCACTGCGTCACTGCAGAAAAGAAGACAGATCAAGTACCTGACAAGGTCGATGACTCGCTCCCTTGGAGCATTGCTGACGGATTCATCATTTATCATGATGATTTGATCTCCCGGGACCAGCTTGCCTTCTGAGGGGCCGCCTGTGGGCAAAGCAGAGTTAAGCACACGTTAGTCGATCATTGCTCGAGTTGCGAAGTCATCCATTATCAAGCAGTAGAAGCAGCGGGACTTTACTTCTCACTTGTAAACAGTAAGTCTCTGCGACTGAGTGAGAAAACATTTGCAAAAAAAAAAAAAAAGAAAGAACCATTCTATGTTATCACTACCCTTATTTCATTTGGGCCTAGTGCTTAAAAACCACACATGGGGCAGGTGGGCGCATCTTGCAAGAAAATATTAAAACATGAAAGTTTTAATTAACGACATTCCAAACAGTATACCAAGAACATTCCGAACATCAGAATGAATCCTGATGTCTTTCCAAAAAACGTCTTAATACTCACATTTCCGGAATCCACCTTTCTTAATATAGTCACCCTTTCACACCCCTTCCTCTGCACCATATTCCCGTCACGTTGGCTCAATGTTAATTATATCATCTCTCTCCCATTTTTTTTTTTTAATTGCGTTATCTGTCAAGCGCCCCACTGCACTGGGTTCTATAGAAATACTCTTAATAAACAAATACATAAATAAACTCAATTAGACCCCGCATTTTCCAGCAAAGACAAAGTCTGATTCCACGTGGCAATGGGCCATTGAAGAGCCTGAAAACCATAACTGGCGGCTCACACCTATATTTTAGTGAAATAGAACGTATTATTGAGATACTTTATTACTTCTCCGACTAGCAGTATATGACAAAAATGTGAATATTAAAGATCAAACATGTATATCTTAAATCCAATAAAAGCAACAGCCAGCACATGCAATACAATGGAAAATATTACGTTGTTTATAAATAGACCGAGCGTTTAGGTTTCAGTAATCGTTCCTTAAACATTACGGGGCACATGCATCAAGCTAGGCAATTGCGATTCCTTAATAGCTATTATTAAGGAATCGCTATTAAGGAATCGCAATTGCCTATGCATGTAGAAATCGCTCAATAAATAGCGATTCCTAAACATTCCTTAATTGCTACTCATAGATTGCGAGTCGCAATTAGGAATACCTACCCATTCATTCCTATGGGCCAGGAGGCCCATAGGAATGAATGGGAAGATATTCACTATTAGTGATTCAGCTATTAAAGAATGGCTAATAGCGGGAGCTATTTCAAGGGTGCCAGGGTGTCAAAGGACACCCTGTTGCACCCCTGAAATCTGCATATGAGTACATCTTGCACACACACATGCCCCAAGGGCATGTGTGTGTGTAAAATGGAAGTTTGAAAAATGAACTTTAGTGCATTTTTCAAAGTTTTGCAAATTACCATGCAGTTTAACTTCATAATAATTTGCTCCCCTATTAGCGAAATCGCAAATTTTTTAACTTTAATGCATTGCATTTAAGGAATCTCAATTTGTGATTCCTTAAATGCAATTGCAATTTAAGGAATAGCAATTTTGCGATTCCTTAAATTGCAATTTCTGCATTTGGGATGATGCATCCCAAATGCAGAAATACTGATCACTAACGGGGCAGATTCTGAGAATCTGCCCGTTTGCGACCAGTATTTCGGTTGATGCATGTGCCAGTACATTGTTTTCGGTCACCCGCAATTTGTGCACGAGGAACGTCTTTTGCAGAGCTGGAATGATCATTTCCAGTATGTCAGGCAACATTGCTCACCTCAGGCACATATGCGCATGTGAGTTTCACTACACAAGCAAAAGGCTTGTTTTATGAGTGGAAATTCAAGTTAGCGAATCACAAAACCTGATTTGCGCTTGTAAATTAATTTGCAAAAGTGCAATATTACCCCACAATGTTGCAATTATTCTGGGCTACCACTGAATGGGAAGTAACCTTATTTGGGGTATGGCTATTGTTCTTGGGGCAGAAGTGGATTCCAGCGCGCCCCCTGTGAACTGTTCCTGTGTAGTGTGCTGAGACTGGCACATGTGGGGTTGCTACATACATTCATTGTGTGGTTTGTCATGTAAGCAGCAGCATTGAGGGTGGGTGAGGCCTCCTATTTTTCTTTGCACCACAGCCAAGGTACTGTGCTAAGGGTCTTATTTTGAGTTTGTGGTCCGATGGACAGCCAAACCCACGGTGGCGGTGCGGCTACCACAGCACCAGTGGTCCGGCCAACCTATAACAAGTTGGGGGGTCGGACCGCCATGGGACGGCTTCTGCCGCCAGGGATCCGCAATCCCTGGCGGTCTTGCAGAGGTTTGAGGCCCATATTGTGCTGGCGTTGCGGCTAAGGCACCGCCAAGCATATTAGGAGTTTCCTCACCGCCACAGTTAAATGGCGTTAAGCCCGCCATGAAAAATGTGGCTGTGAGGAGAGGCCCCCTAGTGATTCTGCACCAGGGGATGCTTGCAGGGGGGCTCACGGTGTGCCCCCATGTCTGCATGCACCCCCAGTTCCTGCAGGACATGGATGTGCAGTCCATGCCCTGCAGGAACGTGCAATGGTCTTCCCATTGTGGTGCCTTGCTAAGGCTCATGTATGAGCCTTAGCACTGCACCACCGTGGGCCAGCTGCCGCAGGACCACCTGACCTGGATTCCTGTCGGAATCCATTGGGCGGTCACATGATGGCTTTGGCAGTGTGGCAGATGGGCGCTGTGACCGCCTGCCAGACCCCGAAAGGGCTGGCATGACAGGCTGGCCCATGGCGGTGCAGTGCTAAGGTTCATACATGAGCCTTAGCAAGGAAAGGCACCACAATGGGAATGCCATGGCACGTTCCTGCAGGGCATGGACTATCAAGTCCATGCCCTGCAGGAACTGGGGGTGCATGCAGACAAGGGGGCCCACCATGTGCCCCTGTAGGGCACCCTTCGTTTCCTCACTCCCACATTTTTCATGGCGGGCTCACCGCCATGAACACTGTGGAAACTCCTGATAAGCTGGGCGGTGCATATTAGGAGCCTCAGACCGCTGCAAGATCACAGATCCCCAGCGGCAGCAGCAGTCCCATGGCGGTCCGACTGCCCAACTTGTTATAGGAAGATCGAGCCACTGGTACGGCAGTAGCCGCACCACCACCATGGGTTGGCGGTCCAAACTCAAAATAAGGCCCATAGACAATTAGTAATTCACTTTGTCCAAGTGGTGTCCTGCTTTGTTGCTGTTGTATGCTAAATGGAGTCTACTGAACTTCACACCTTGCCACCAAATGCAGCATCCTGTGAGAGGATGCAATGATACACTCAGCATGTTATGTTATGGTATGTTCAAGAAGACCGTCTGCCAGTCGGACCCGGCCCGTAATCCCTATGGACGGCTTTTTACACCATCTAGATTACAATATCAGTTTCCGGCAGGGTTTCTATGCTGGGCTTTCCGACAAGGAAACCCTGTTGGAAAGCAACTTTGGGGACCCTTAGCAGGGCCCCCTTCACCCAGCGGCCTCGGGTTGGTGGCCAAGGTGCCCCCCTGTTCATCCCCGCACCATGTGGCAGGTACCATGAGGTGCCTGCCACGCAGTGCAGGGATGAACACAAACTCCCTTTTCTGTATGGGAGCTTGTGCTGCAGCCGGTTTCCGACCGCAGCACAAGCTCCCATACAGAAAAGGGAGCTTGTGACCGCACAATGCGTGGTCACATCAAAATCCAGCGGTCGGGACTGCCGACCCCTTATCCGCAACCGTGTCCACCTGACATCGAAATAAGGCCCTTAGTGTCACCATAATTTATTCAAGCTTAATGAAATCTTAACCTGTATATGCATAACCATTACATATATGTGTGCACACATTATTTTACATTTAGATTTAATTTAACAAGTGATTTATATGTTTGGACAAAATATCGGATGCAAAATATCGTGTTGCAGAAGTATTGTGTCAAGAATATCAGGATTTCACATATCGTGGACAGGAATATAAATGTTAAAAATGAGGGGCGTGGTCTCGCGCCGCGACAGGATGGCGGCTCCGACTTGAGATCCGCTCGGACGCGGAGCTCTTAAACAGATTTCAGCCGTCTTTCAGGTCTTTGCTGCAGACGGATGCAGGAACCTGCTGCGTGAAGGGTCAGAGCGGCATATGGAGCCGTTTTGACAGCATTTTGGACTTCGAACGGGCCAGCGGCGGTGGAGGCAATTTCTCCTCATTTCTAACGCGAGCGGCCGCCATTTTGTATCGGCCGTCGCTCGCTCAAATCTCTTCAGGTAAACCGGTGTTTTTGGATATTTAAACGCGTGGCAACGTTATTTTTACTTTCTTTTCACATCAATTCTTGCTGCTTGCTCTTGCAATATGACTCTCGCTACAAGAATATAATCATCTTTCAATTATCAATATGTAAGGCTCTCCTCAGCATATTGCACCCCATATGCAGACGCTTCATTTACTGCGTTTTACTGTATTTTCTGAGCAAAAGTACCAGTTTCTGCATTATTTGAATGGAGCTCTTTCATGATGATGCTACCATCTTCTTGTTTGACTTGTTGACCTCTTCTTCGCACAAATGGTATAAATGCTTTCTTCTATTTGTCATACCTTCCAGCATCTAATGTTTTACAGGCATTTGATTTACTAAATGCATACCAGAATTGGTTTTCTTTTTTTTTTTTTTCTCTCCTTTTTTGGCATATGCTGGAGTGCGGACGGAGGGTGTCATAATTCTTTTTTTGCTATTTCTGGACCTTCACTGCTTGAGCTGTGTTTTTGTTGAGCTTATGGGCAGACTGAAATCTTCACTAAAAATTCAGTCTCATTCTTCACGACATTCCAAGATGGCCAGTGAGTCTCCGCTTTCGGTTAGAGCCTCGTCTTCTGGTACTAAGCCCAAGAGAGCTAAGAATGACCCTCCTTCTCCCATCTTATCATCTCAAAACCCTGTTCTTGATATCATTTTGGATGAGGTGAGGGGTTAAAATCCTTTATGTCCACGACAAATGAGAAACTTCAGCAAATAGAAGATAGATGGATTAATATGGAAGCTAAGGTTCTTGATATGGAGCAACGCATTAGTGACTTACATGATGTATCTACTAAGATTACAGTCTTGGAACAGGAAATCCATCGTCTCAAACTTCATACTGAGGACCTTGAAAATCGCAATAGACGCAATAATCTACGTCTTTATGGCTTACCAGAGAATCTTGAAGGACCGGATATGCTTCTTTTCCTAAAGAAGTTCCTGTCAGAACTTTTAGAGCTTCCTTCAGAACCTTCATTAAATATTCAACGTGCTCACCGGCTTGGACGTCTTCAACCTAATGCTTCCAGACCTAGAGGAATCATTATGTTATTTTTGGAATTTACGGATCTCATGCGTGTCCTCTCAGCAGCTAAAGCAAAACGCCGTCTCATGTGGTCTGGTCATACCATCTATCTGTCACAGGATCTTCCCAATGCTACTAATGCAAGGAGAAAGGAGTTTTTGGCTCCTCGTCCACAGATGAGACAGTTAAACATTCGTTATGGTATTCTTCATCCTTGCCTTTGTAAAATTACTCATGAGGGCTCCATGCATTCCTTTGATGATCCTATTAAATTGAGGTCTTTTCTACATAATCTGTCTCCGCACTCTGCTGCTGGTTCTTCTCACCATCTCTAAGCTTCTTGTATCTGTTCTCTTCTTTTTCTACTATGGCTGTTCAGAACTCTATTCTTTTATCTCCTTCACTGTCGTTTCATCTTTCGTCGGTGCTGTTGCGCCTCATGCTTCAGTCTTTGTTGTTTTCTCTTAGATCTGGATCCTTTTCCTTGATCTATCTTCTTTTTTTTCTATTCTTTTTTCCTTTTCTTTTTCTTTATCGTTCTCTTTTTGTTTGCCTTTCTTGTCTGACATTGTTCCATTTGTTGCATGTGTCCATTAGTGCTGTTTATTGTTATATAACATATTTTTTATTTTCATCTCATATATGGTGTTTCTCTCCTTCCAGATGTTTCCCCGAAGTGTATCATCTCCTTTCATGTACTACCCTTCCACCCCTCCATTATGTGTAATTTTGTCACGTGGAATGTTCGTGGTCTCGGACACCCCGTCAAAAGACAAAAGGTACTCTCTCACTTATCAAAATTAAATGCTCAGGTCTCCTTTATTCAAGACACGCATTGTAATGAAACAGAATCGCTTAAATTAAAGCGGCAATGGGTGGGTCAAGTTGTGTTTTCTCCTTCAGCTAGTAATAAAGGGGGTGTTGCGATATTGTTTCATAAGTCATTACATGTACAAATTTTATCTACACAAAATGATGATGATGGACGATGGGTAATGGCCAAGGTTGTCATACAAAAAAAGAGCTAGTTCTTTTGAACATTTATGGCCCAGTTAGACCTGATCCAGAATTTTGGAATTCTATTAAGATTTTACTTTCTTCCATTGATTCTCCGAACATTGTAGTTGCTGGTGACTTTAATCAATGGATAGACTCTTTTTCTGACAGACAATCTAAGTGTAAATGTAATCCTGATAAATCCCATAAAGCCTTTCAATCTGCCATTACCTCTCGTTCACTATATGATGTTTGGAAGACTTGTAACCCTGATTCCCTTGAATTTACCTTTTTCTCAAATGTTCATCAAACTCGTTCTAGAATTGATTATATTTTAGTTGGTAAATCCCTTCTCCCATCTATTCAGTCCTCGGAGATTGGATCTATTTTTATTTCTGATCATGCACCTGTCCTTTCTGTTTTGGATCTCTCTTTAAGCTCCCCAAAATTTAGCCGCTGGAAGTTAAATAATTTTCTATTATCAGATACCTCCTTCATCACTGAAGCCACTGCTTTTATTAATGAATTTTTTACACTTAATAACCCCTCTGATACCTCTACTTCTAATAACTGGGATGCCTTTAAGGCCTCTTTTCGAGCCTTCACCATTTCATACGTTGCGAAGAAAAGGAAACTTACTCGAAATAAATATACAGCGTTACTCCAACAACTCAAATTATTGGAACATACTTATTTTACTTCTAAATCTCCTTCTGCTCTTCATGAATTGATTAAGGCCAAATCTGAACTTAATAAATTGGCTACAGTTGAAGCTTGTAATGTCCTTCTTAAAATTAAATCTAAATATCATGGGGGCCAAAATAAAGCTGGTAAGATGCTGGCCAATTACTTAAAAATTAAATCTGAGCGCAAAAATATTGGACCCATTTTAAATGAATCTACTAATAGCCTTGCATCATCGGACGAGGATATTGCTAATGTCTTTCATGAATATTAGCAATCACTTTATTCCGATGATACGAATCCTTCTACTCAAAATTTAAATACCTTCTTTTCTGGCCTCCCCACTCCTCCTTCCTTACCTGATGAATTTAATTTATTGGAGAGGGATGTCACTCTCAAGAGATAACTGATGCTATTAAATCTTTAAAAAAATCAAGGGCACCAGGGCCGGATGGCCTTTCTGTTGAATTTTATTCCGCTTTTTCCTCTATTTTCACTACCAAACTCTTGGCTCTCTTTAACTCCTTCATTGCTGAATCCAAAGCCTCTGGTTCCTTTATGGAAGCATTGATTGTTCTTATCCCTAAGCCCGACAAGGATCATTCCCTTTGTAAAAATTATCGTCCCATATCATTAATTAATTACGATTGTAAGATATTCGCTAAAATTCTTGCAACTCGTCTTGAAACTATTATCCAATTATTGGTTAAAACTGATCAAGCTGGTTTTATTAAGGGCAGATTGGCTGCGGACAATGCTCACATGTTTGCCAATGTTATTTCCTTTGGTAAAAAATTCAAATTCCCACTTGCAGCGTTGTCCTTAGATGCCGAAAAGGCTTTTGATCGAATTAATTGGCAATTCATGTTCAAAACACTTCAATGGTTTGGATTCGGTCCAACTTTTATTTCCTATATTAAATTGTTATACTCTTACCCCCGCGCCAGTATCTTTGTAAATAACCGTTTAAAAAAAAAAAATCTTTATCTAGAGGTACACGCCAGAGTTGTCGTCTCTCTCCCTTGTTATTTGTTTTATGCCTTGAACCCTTCCTTGAATGTATCTGTGTTAACACACATATTTCTGGCTTCACATATAACTCTTTAGAAACCAAAATGTCAGCATAGGCTGATGATATATTAATATATATGTCTAATCCCCACACATCCCTTCCTCCCTTTTTGGATGAGGTCCAATTATATTCCAGTATTTCTGGATATAAGTTGAACTTCTCAAAAACAGAGGTGCTGCCGCTGAACTCCCTGTGTTATCAATATATGTTTAATGATACTAATTTTACTTGGTGCCCTACAAAAATCAAATACCTTGGTATCTGGTTTTCTGCCACTCTGCCTATCACAATCAGACACACGTTTAATGCATTATTTACCAAAATTCAATCTCTCCTACTTTCGTGGTCTCCTCTCCATTTGTCCTGGTGGGGTAGGTTAGACACCATTAAAATGATGATTGTTCCCCATATCCTCTATACATTATCTATGCTGCCTTTTCGAATCCCTGTCTCATATTTTTCACAAATTAATTCTATTTGTACAAAGTTTTTATGGAACAAAAAACAACCACGCATTTCACTTACAAAACTTAAACGCCCCAAATCTGAAGGAGGTGTACGTTTTCCTGATTTTAAAGCCCATCATTCGGCATTTTTGATTAGACAATTTTTTTCCCTATCCTATGAATTTGCTGATATCCCTATACCCAGATGGATTATGTTTGAACGCTCCCTATTGAAAGATTTTTCCTTGCGTAATGTAATTTACATGTCTAATTGTACTTTTATATCCAATAATCCTATTTTAAAATACTCCCAAAACCTACTATATAACATATTTGTTAACGGTCTAGACCCATTTCAATGTTTTTTATCCTCTACTATCTGGTATAATAAATACATCAAATACAAAAGTAAATCGTTCTACTACAAACATTGGAAGGAGAAGGGGATTATGTTTGTCCATCAATTTTTTCACCAAAATTCTATTATTCCCTTCCCCAAATTACAATTGCGATATCTTTTACCCGACACATTCCTTCATGAATACATTTTAATTTCAACAGCTTTGCAGTCCTATTTATCTACTTTTGACCTCTCTAATGTATCCACCTCACTTGTTCCTCCTACACCGCTTTATAATATTTCTCAAGAACATAAACCTAAAGCCGCTCATATTTATAAGTTATTGTCAATACATGTTACTGAAAGACCTAAATCCCCTACGGAATTAGCCTGGGAAACTGAATTATCCCTTTCATTATCTGTCTCTGTTTGGGATAAATTATGGTCTAAGTTATTCAAAATTTCTGCTGCTGCTCAGTATAACTCAATCTCTCTATTTTATTTCCAATAGAGCAGTTATTACTCCTGTTTGTATATCCAAGTTTTCCCCTTCCTCATCTCCTTTGTGCTGGTCTTGTTCTGAATTTACCGGTACTTTAACACATCAAATTTATGAATGTACTAATGTTTTGACCTTTTGGCATTCTATTTGGTCTACATGCATGAAAATCTTTAAATGTGATATTACGTTATCATTGCAAAATGTTTTTCTAGGTTCATCTTCACCTGACTTAGATGATTGTACTCCTATATCTTTATTGTTCGACCTATTTATTGCATTAGCTTTTAAAGTTATTTTATCATGTTGGAAAGATAATTCCAAGTTATCCTCATTGATCTGGTGGAATTTCATATGTGATGAACATAGAATTGCTACTGTCTCCTCTTCTATTTTATCTCAGAAAATTAAATCAGATCTTCTCTGGTTACCTTTTACATCTTATCTTGCCTCACATGCACCTGTATCTTAACATACTTCCTCTTCTTGTTTTTATAGTTCACTCTATGTATTCATATATTCCTTTTACTTTTCTTTTTGTTTACTTTTTCTCCACTTCTTTTACTTTTTCTCTCTTTTTCTGTTAAGCGTTTTCTCATTTTACATTTATGAATTAAATGCTTATATATATATATATATTTTTTTCTTTGTAATATGTTTATAGCTCTGATAATGTTGTTACCTTTTCTTGTTTTTGTTATCCTTAAAACTCAATAAAATTCTTAAACAAAAAAAAATAAATGTTAAAAATATCGTTTTAATTGTTGTTTTGTATATCAATGTCCAAAATATCGATGTAGTGAATTTCGTTGGATATAAAATCGTTTTTTAGTGTACAATAGTATGTAATGTATTGTTTTTTTATTTTTCGTGTTTATATTTTGTTTTAATATAAGAATTTTTGTATTTATTAAATTGTTTACATTTGCAATTTTTTATTCTTTACATTTTTTTTTCATTATTAAATTTCTTTTAGTAGTAGGATGTTAAGTTAATAGGGGATAAGGGTGGGGAGATTTTTGAAAAACGTGTATTATAATTCTTAATTTTAAGGTAATAATTTTTTATATGCAGATAGTTTTATTAATTTTAAAATGTGTTTTATTATATTATAATTTTTTTATGTGATATGAACTGAGATCTTTAAATTTTTTTAAACAAAATATTAAATATTTAAAATTATTTAAAATATTTTAGAATTTTTCTTATTTATTAAATTGTTCTAATTTGTAATATTCAATTGTGGTAATATTTATTTTAACTATTGAATTCTTTTTGGGAGAGGGATGCTGGTTTAATAGGCGATAAGGGTGGGTAGATTTTTAAAAAGTGTGTATTATAATTATTTTTGTAAGCTATTTCTAAGTTATTTTATTTTTTCATATGCAAATTGTTTTTGTAATGTGTTTTCTTCTTTTTTAAAACCATTAATGTGAAGATATTTTTAATGTTCTTTTAAACCAAATATTAAATATTTAACATTATTATAAATATTTTAGAATGTTCTTTATAAAATATTATATTTGTATTTATATATACATTTTAAGTTAAAGTATTAATTCTTTTGTATGAAATTGTTTCATATGTTTCAAATGTGTAAAATATGTTTTTAGAATGGAAACATTTTTAAAAAAAATTATAATGTGAAATATTTAAAACATTTTGATAAAATTATTTATAAAATGTGTTTATTTGCAGAAAATGTTGTTTTACTTTTTTTAAATGTATGAAC
This sequence comes from Calotriton arnoldi, assembly GCA_963921515.1. Classification (NCBI taxonomy): domain Eukaryota; kingdom Metazoa; phylum Chordata; class Amphibia; order Caudata; family Salamandridae; genus Calotriton; species Calotriton arnoldi. Next base: position 520,850 of record CAWUFW010011009.1, on the reverse strand, counting down.
GGTAGAAAATATTAAGTACAGTTTTGGAAATTTTATTAGTAAATTAAACAATAATTTTTATTTTTTAAATTTACTCTTTTATAGAAATAATAGTATTTTAAATTAGTGTAATATAACATTTTCGAAAAATTTATATTTTTATACAGGACTTTGGCAGGGAATGGGAGCAGTGAGATGGGACGGTAGTTCTGGAGCTCGCTGGGGTCTGCAGAGGGTTTCTTGAGGAGAGGTCTCACCTCTGCATGTTTCCAGGTGTCGGGAAAGGTGGCTGTGGTGATGGAGGCGTTGAGGATGATGGTGACCTGGTGGCTGATCTCGTCTCTTCCGAGGTTGAAAAGTCAGTGGGGGCATGGGTCGGTGGGTGCTCCCAAGTGGTTGGAGTTCATTACAGTGGTTGTGTTCGGTGTGTTGAGTTGTTCCCATGAGGTGAGCGGTTGGTCAGTGGTGGTGATCAATGGGATGCTGAGGAGGTTGGTGGGTTGGGGATCGAAGTTTCTGTAGATGGTTTCTATTTTATTGTGGAAGTAGTCGGCGAGGGCATCACAGAATTCCTATGAGGAGGGGATCGAGTTTTCGGTGGCTGATGGGCAGGTGAACTCTCTGATGATGGTGAAGAGTTCCTTGGTTTGGTTGGTGCTGGCCTTGATCCGGTAAGTCAGGGCCTCCTTTTTTGCAGCTTTGAGCTGACAGTGGTAGTCGTTGAGGGCTGCCTTGAAGGTGGTCCTGTCGGTGTGGTTCCTGCTGGTGTGCCATCTTCTTTCCAGTTATTTGCATCTGCATTTTGATGTGCTAAGTTCCGGGGTGTACCAGTTGGCTCATTTGGTAGGTCTGTGCATTTTGGCACGACTTGGTCGGCAGCACTGGTGATCCAGGTGTTGAAGTTCTCTACTGCCTGATCCACGTTGGTGGTGACGTTGTCCGTGTGATGCCGAGGGCATCAGACCATTGGTGCTGAGTGACCTTGGTCCAGCTGCGGAAGGGGGCGCTGTGGGGTTTCAAGGTGGTGCGGGGAGGTCCGGTGAGGGTGAAGTGTGTGATGGAGTGGTTCGACCAGGTGAGTTCCGAGGTGTGGCTGTATCTGATTCTGTTGATGGACGTAAGGATGGGGTCCAGTGAGTGTCCTGCTTTGTGCATGGGGTCTGTGACCAGCTGCTTGAGGTCGATGCTGTCCAATCTTTACAGGCGGTCGGTGGGGTTGGTATCAAATTGGCTTCGATGGGAGTGGGAATAGTAAAAGTAATCCCTTTAGCGTACAACATCTTCCCTAAGTTGGTTTAGATTGGAGTGGGAATAGTAAATGTTTCACCTTTAGTGTCCTACACTTTCCGTGAGTTGGTTTACATTGGAGTGGGAATAGTACATGTCACCCCTTTAGTGTCCAACACCTTCCCCAAATTGGTTTAGATAGGCGCAGCAATAGTAAATGTCACCCCTTTAGTGTGCAATATCTTCTCTGAGTTGGTTTAGATTGGAGTGGGAATAGTAAACTTAAATCCTTTAGGGCATAGTTACGAGTTTCAGCAGCGAGGGAGCGGGCGGGCCACAACGGCCACGCCGAGACCACCACCCGCCTGCCAGATTGTTGCCTAAAAATGCTCTGGCGGGCGGGCAGCTTGGCGGGTGGGTGGCGTGCCAGTCCCACGGTGGTGCCTTTTTTAAAAAAAAGGCACCGCAATGGGAATGCCACTCAAGGTTCCTGCATGGTATGGACTGCAAAGCCCATGCCATGCAGGAATTGGTGTCCCTGCACACAAGGGGGCACATGTTATGCCCCCCTGTGTGCATCCACAAAGTGTGAGGCACCAGGGGCCAGGGGCACTGTAGGACCCCTTTGTTTCCTCTCCACCATGGGTTTCATGGCAGTGAAACTGCCATTGAAACCATGGCAGAGAGGAAACTCATAATATACATGGTGGGACCGCGGCAGTCCCACCAAGCATATTGCAGCCTCAGGATCGCTGCGCCACCATCAGGGAACGGCGGTTCCTTGATGGCATCGGCGGTCCCAGGGCAGTCCAACCGCCCAACTCATAATGGGGAGGTCGGACCGCCAGTGCGGTTGTGACTGGACTGCCACCGCCGCGCCACCAGGAGTCTGGCGGTCCTCAGTCAGATTTGTAATTAGGTCCTTAATGTCCTTCTCTGGTTGGTTTAGATTGGAGTAGGAATATTAAATGTCACCACTTTAGTGTTCAACACCTTCCCTGAGTTGGTTTAGATTGGAGTGGAACTAGTAAATGTCGCCCCTTTAGTGAACACATCTTCCTTGAGTTGGCTTAGATTTGAGTGAGAATAGTAAATGTCACCCTTTTAGTGTCCAACACCTTCCCTGAGTTGGTTTAGATTGGAGTGGAACATGAGACGACTAAAAAGCTATCTGAAGATAATGCTAAACATATACGTAAAAGCATAACACCCTAAAAGCATAAAAAGGCACTATGCTAGTTTGAAAGTGAAAGCATTCAGAAGGCCAATTAAAAAAAAATATAAAAGCTAATTTAAAAAGCAGTGCAAATTTTAAAAACAATTTGTGATGTTAAAAATATGCCCAAATTAAAAGGTTCCCACAGCTCAAAACTGCCAGATTGTTTATGTGTTCCGAGGAGTTGATGAAACGTTGCTGTTTCCAGCAACCGTAGACGATGTTCCCAGAAGCATCCAATGCATCAGGTCCATAGAACAAATATGTTCCAGTCCATCCCCCTCAGCGTCTGCTAAGGGAGAAGACGAGCCAGGGCCCAGATCACCAGGTCCCGAAGCATCCCAGGAGGGCTCATAATATGCAATTAGGAGCAATGGCAAGCTCGAAGGACAACAGTACAAGCGAGCTGTCAGGGGACCCACCAGTAGGTCAATGTCCGGAGATTTAACCAGTTGCATTCCCAAGCATATGTTCAGGGCACACTAGAAAGTGCACAGCAGACAGCTGAAAACGAGCTGCACGCAGTGTAGTCAGACAGGCTGAATCGACGAGAACCAGTAATCATTAAGTTCCTGATGTAAGGGAGTGCCAAAGCACTGTATCATGCGTTCACAACACAGGAAAACGTGTGGTAGTGCTTACCCCATTTGACCTCGTGATGGGACAGCCCTTGCGGAGCAGAAAAATAAAAGCACAGTCCCGACAATTAGGAACAAGACAAGCAGTAAGCCTCCAAAAATGCTTTCAAGCTTGGGGTGTATGAATGATGGATTAACTCAGAAGACCATATGGAAGGTGCTAACAAACCCGGAGCCAATTGTCTTAAAAAGAGCACTACCCCCACAGTACTAGAGATGTTAAAAATGTGGTGCACAAGCTCCCCAAAACGATGTAGGAAATTAGTACAGAATAGAGACTGTATCTCAGAAGAGGACCTTGCAACTTGAAGATCAAATGTCTCCCTTGCAAATTTTAGGGCCACATCTTTCTGAAACAATAACACTTTCAGTCTGCTTAAGGCAGCAAAGGGCACATTTGTAAGCTTTATTGAAGGCCAAAGTGTTGCATCCCTAACTGTGTGGGCAGGTGGAAACAGTACTTGTGTACAACAGGTCACAACCGCAGAGACCGTTACCAGATAGGCAGTGCCCAGTCTCATCCCACAGCAATCTTGATCATTTAGCATCAGGTAACTCCCATTCAAGAGTAATCTGAAAGCTCAATGGATCACAGCAGCCATAGAACCCTTCAAATATCATGACAAGTTTGCCTTAGACACATTACATGCGTCATGAAGTGAAATTTCCCTGCAAACTAAGAAATGTCCCAAGGTACTCTCGCATTCAGTCCTGCTAAGAAAAACCTCAGTCTCCCTATTCTAACATCAGAATTTGAAAGATAAGATCCAAAGATAAGATCCATGACTCGTGTTCATACTCCTCGCCTAGCGCCTCATATCTGCCCACTTGATGGTATTGTAAGCAGTATTGGAAGCGAAATGTTGAGACTGGCAGAGAAATAAACCTGTGGATCATCCAAACTGTGGAAGGTGTTTCTGCAACAGTAAATGGTAGTTTCTCTAGCTTCTCTATACGTAACATGGTATATGTTGCATCCTTTTGTGCCATGATGGTTTGTTGTTTTGTGAGATTATTTGGTAGAAACAAACTAGTGGCATTACGGTGTTTCCATGGAACGCAACCAGCCTGAAGTGGCTGTAAAGTCCAACTCAGTAACATTAGAGCCCTAAGCTGTGACTGCCCATGTTGAAAAGAATGCTTAAGAAAAAAGGGGGTTACCATGTAACCCATGGACCTGGGTAGAACAATGATTAAAAGCACAAATGGTCCCTATGGAGGAAGTGTGGCCCTTGACTTCCACAGCAATAGTTTCTTAAGGAACCCTTCTTGTAAGTAAGGTTTGTTTATGCATTTAATGTATTTATTTTCATTTCAGCACAATATTATTTCCAAAATAAAGTAATATCAAATACTCAGCTAAGGTGCTCCTATTTAGTGATGGCATAGTGAAAAAGTGGAAAAGTGAATAAATAGTGTGCACCGGCTATCTATAATGCTGAATACATGTCACTGACAGGGATAGTGTGATGTTATTTAAGATACTCATCTTACAAGTGTCAAAATTCACAAACAAATTAAAAACAGTTCACATCTATAAATTGTCTACGTTTCGACCCTCAATGCCAAATGAATCAGAAAATGGTCAATATCAGGACAGGAGATTAAAGGAGACACCAGAGAATTGTGGCAGCAGTCCTATTATCCTAATGAGTATTAACTTGATGGGTACATCATCAGGCTTGTTCTGCGAAACAAGAAAAGGTAAGAGTCTGATTGAACAAGGTCAAGGAATAAGGGTGAATTGAGTTCTCCATTCGCTAAATACTGAATGTATCATCATGTACAAACTACTAGTGTGATTTAAAATTTCCTTTGTGAATGCATTACGACATAATTCTTCCACTGTTTTCAGTCTTTTCAAGCCCTCGTGAATTGAGTGGTCACCAATTTGATAAATCTGAGATCAGATAAATGCTGTCACAACAATTGGTATTGTGTAGGAGCTTGCACTTCGTGCCGGAATAAAACCAGAGCGTTTGTAAAGAAGACATGTCACTCTGTATGATGTCAATTGCAGACGAGACTGTTATCCAGACAGTAATCCTGGTGAATAGAGTAGTAGTACCAATATCAACTACCACAAGAGCCCTTTCTAAATTTGCCCTGTCAATTTCACGCAGACTCTCAGCAGCTTCCTGCTGTGAAATCTTTCACACTTAATTGTATATTTCATACAAAAATCGCTTTTGACGTGATCTTCGAGGACCTAGTAAAAAGTCCTGTAATCCCATGTCATCAGAAAGAAGGGGCAAGTGTTGTTTCACCTGAGACAGTGTGGAATGTTTAAGCCAATCAAGGTAAAATTACCCGACATTGTAAGCTTTTACCACCTCCGAGTGTTGTGTCAACACGTATCGTGGGTGGGACTTACTGATCCTAAACCCGTTGGTGTCACCCAAAAATGAGCCTGACATCCGTTAGTGTCTGCCGGTCACACTAACCATCCCTCTTGATTGGTACCTGAAGAATTGTATGAGCCATTGCAAAGCATGGTGTCTAATGTTTCCTCCATGTAATTGATCAATTATTGCAAGTTCGCAAACCGTGCAAATGTGGGAATGTTTGGTGCCATTAAGCCTTTTTTCTTGGCCGAGCCAAGACAGGATGTTTGCTGCACAGTTTTGTTCAGGAAAATCATTTGTTGTGGTGTAAGGCATGCTCTAAATAAAGCCTCATTCCCCTGAACCTGCCAATCTGTAGTTCCCTAAATGGATTTCAAGTCAACATTGCCTTCCAAAAGTCAAACTCTTGTATAGACAGCTGGGAAATGAAAGATACAGAATATATCAACTTAGTGTCAGTTAGCGTAGTTTTCTTAGCCCGTCAGGGTGTCAGTTTATAATAATTTGACTCTGGGTCGGCTAGATTATGACTTGAAAAATATGTAAATTTCTGTGCAAAGGCTTCTGAGCTACCCCATGGTGGTGTAGGGCAGTGTTTCCATTGTGTGTAATTAATACTGCATTAAGACTGCATGTGGAATACTTGCTCTATGCAGGAAATGGTGATCATAGTGGTGAAAAGATTTCATCATAATTAGCTGTGCCATCATATATTTCACTTCCATTAAAAAACGTTGAATGCTGTAGATCATCTACCATGCCATGCATTGTATCAACGACCCAATCATCAGAGATAGTACTAGGAGTGATAAAGTCATGTAAAGAAATTTTGAACACATATGGAATTTGAATTAATTCTGTTGGTCCAAATATATCATAAGATACCTTATCCCAAATAATTCCATTAGGAACTGGAACAGCAGAAATCTTCACCAGGGAAAGGTCTCTTCGCACTTTGTTTGATGAAGAATGGGGTGTTAAAGCCAAGTTCACCAGTTCCACAGCAGAGCTTTCTGGGAGATAGTGTCCATTCTGAATCAAGAAAAAGACTGTCACAGAATTAATCCAGATAAAGAGGAAAAGTAACAAAATTTTAATCCAAATGTATATCCGAGGAGGGATAAAGTATGTCTTTTTTAGTCAAAGTGATGCAATCTACCTCGAGGCGATAGGGGTGGTGGGTCAGATGAATCCAAAGAGAAGTCGTCATAGTCGGTGAAGTAGCTGGAGGCTGTTCAATCTATTTTTGGCAGCTCTGGAGGGAGTAGACCCCTGTGGTGGTACCCTGCGGTAGACACCATCTTTATCTGTTTGCCAAATTGAAATCAGTGTTTCTGTGCATGATGTTTGTAAGGAGTTTGTTGATGTAATAGAAAGAAGTGATATTTCAGTGTTAGCTCTCCCCTGGGGTGAAGAACTTTCATTGTTGATCAAAGCTTCCTAGGGACTTCCTGTTGGGTAGTTAGAGGAGGAAGGTAACTACCTGGGAAACTTCTTGGCCTATTGTGTAGAACCTGCCACATAATGTGGTTTAATGAGATCTATTTACAAAAATCTCTTGCTTTTGCACCCAGCAAGGGGCGGTAGAAGTACAGTTCTCGTACCTTCAATGGCCAGGACAGGTACAGGCGCTCTATAAGATGGTCCGAATTCCTTCTTGTCCACAATCTTCTCCGAGACTAGTTCACCGATCTTGGGAATCCAACCAAGAGTAGCTGGTGCTTCCTTCACTTCTTCAGTGGTGGTACATTTCAGCTGGATATTACCCTGAATGTCTCTAAAGTCATTCTACTCCTGGAAAATAGCTAAACCTTCATTGATGTCAAATGGGGTTTCAGCTGCCACTGCACTGGGACTACCTTAACTCCAAACAGGATCTCATAGGGAGTCCGACAACCCAAGGATCTTCTAGGCAGATTGTTTAGGGCTCTCTGGACCCCGTACAGGTGATGAACCCAACTGCAACCTGTTAAAGACTGCTTTAAGTCCTGGTTCTTCCTTTCTACTATCACCTTTCCCTCCGAATGGTAGGGGGAGGAGTATCGCACAGTCTCACCCAATTTTCCTATGGTGTCTCTTTAAGCCCAGGAGGCAAACAACGGACCCTGGTCTGAATGGAATGTGGCTACTGTGTATGTCCAGATAAACACTTGCAGGTCTTTTAAAAGAGTTCGGGCCTTAGCTCATCGCTGTGGCCAAACCAATAGGAATGAAGAGCAGGAATCCACTGCTACCAAGATGTATTTGTAGGCCCACTCAGATTGTAAAGTGGTTTAGGTAAACACAAGCGAGATGCATGTCTGAGCTCAATAGAGGTGTCTGTGGTGGACACACTAGGGTGGAAATCTTCATCTGCTGGCAGATGTTGCATTTAAGAACAAAGTCCTTGGTCTGTTTGTATAGACCTGGCCACCAACACCATTGTGCAATTATAAAAAATTAGCTGCCACCCCTGCGTGAGCAGATGCTAGGCCCTCATGTGCTGCTAGGATTAACCTAACCTGTGTTCTGAATTGGGTATTACTCTATCCCCCATTCCGGGATTAGGAGCAAATGGTATGTTTGTGCACTTAACTGGTAGGAGAATTTTATTGGAAAGCCTTTCGGCAGGTGGGTGCCATTGCGCGCAGCGTTGACAGCCATCATAATGTCTCCATCTATCCTGCAGCAGTTTGCACTGTTGCTTTTAAGGCAATGCCAGCCTTGGAATTCCCTACAACGTGTATCCCTACACGCTGATGACTCAGTGTGTGTATTACATGAGTCAGTGGCAAACAGTCTTTGAGTTTATCCATTTGGAATCTCTGAATCCATTTGGTCTCTAATAGTGTAAATACTCGTTGTAAGACTGAACACAATAAATCTACGAATCACACACTATCAGTGTGGGGAATCTGGGATCCGTATTTCAAGTATCAGAATTAGAGCTCGAAGTTCAGCCAGCTCCGTTGTGCAATCACCTAGTGACTTTGTGTAGGTTTTATGAGGGTGGAATTCACCATCATCCATTCTACCCTTAACAGCAGCGCACGCTCCAGAGTATTGGTGTTTTGTCCCTAAAGTCCACTCTCCGACGTATGAATGCTTAACTGCATCTGGGATGAGGTCGGAAAAAGCAGGTAAAATTACTGTTTCTCCCTCAGGGCAATCCATGAGAAATTCTGGTGACCAATCCCTTTCAGTCAAGGGAATTTCACAGCCAAATGAGAACATTAATGCTACGTTATATATCCCCCTCCATTTGGAGTTGCATCTCATATAAGCGATGTGGGACACTCACTCTGTTATCTGGTGTTTCAACCTTGATATAGTCACTCAACGCTTCTGCTGGCAGACAATCCATCAGGCTCTGGCGAACTATCGTGACTTCTGCTGTGCTGTCAAGCATGGTCAGACTCCCACTTGCCGCTCAGAAGCAACGTCCTCAGTATCCATGGCATGCTTAATTTTAATGCCAGCCACCTTCTTCTTTTTGAATTGAGTCTTGGACTGTTTAGGTTTATCTTCCTTTTTTATTATGAAGTCAGAAGAGAGTTGTGAGTCTTTATTCGGTTTCACGTACTCTTCTGATCTGCGCTCTGATCATCCACCTCTGTCCGAGAATTTTCCGGATTACTCCAGAAAGGAATCAGATGAATGTGTATCAGTATCCTGATACCTGTCAGGTGTTTTAATATTATCATGGCTATGCAGATTATAGTGCTTTTCAGTGGCCTCCTGATGAGGAGATCAGCCCAGTGATTTAGTCTTTTCTTTATGTTTCTTATTATCCCACTTCTTCTTAGAGGAAGAAGCTGATGCCTGCTTCAAATTATCCTTGTCAGAATTACTGTTTGTTGGAAATGGCCCTTTTTGCACAGTTATCCCCAAACCTTTTGCTTCTCCCTCCTATTTTTTCCTGACCTGTTGTTGTTGGCTATAGGACTTTGGGCACTTTACCACTGCTGATCAGTGCTAAAGTGCATATGCTCTCTGTGTAAATTGATATTGTGATTGGTTCTCCCTGATTGTCATATTTGTTTTACCAGTAGGTCCCTAGTAAAGTGCACTGAGTGTGCCAGGGCTGGTAAATCAAATGCTACTAGTGGGCTTGCAACACTGATTGTGCCACCCACATGAGTAGCCCTGAAAAGAGGTCTTAGGCCTGCCACCGCAGTGCATGTGTGCAGTTTGTTAACTGCCATGTCGACTTGGCAAGTGCACCCACTTGCCAGGCCCTACCCTTCCCTTTTCTTACACATAAGACACCCCTATGGTAGGCCCAAGGTACCCCCCTGGGCAGGGTGCAGTGTATGTGAAAGGTAGGACATGTACTGGTATGTGCAACATGTCCTGAGAGTGAAATACTGCCAATTTCGTTTTTCACTATTGAAAGGCTATCTTGCCCCATAGGACAGAATGAGGAAGGCTTTGTAACATTTTACAAGCATATCTTCCCATAGGGATAAGATAGAAAAATGGAATTTGGTATCCCTGAACTCAGGATTTAATAACACATCTTTTAGTAAAGATGGTTTTTAAATTGTGTGTTTGAAAATACCACTTTTAGAAAGTGGCTATTTTCTTGTTCAACCATCCTGTGTGCCTCTGCCTGTTTGTGGATTGACTGTCTGGCTTTGGAGTGACAGGGGCTGGGGAGGTGCAGTGGCTCCAGGAGTCTGGATGAGTCAGCACTAGGCTGAATAGGCCTGACCTGCATTTGGAGTGGTGGGAGGAGTAGCACCTGTACCTGAATAGGGCTGTGCCTGCCTTCAACAATGCTGCCTCCGCCCCCCTGTGGTGTGTCTGGAGCCAAGGCTCACACTGACAATGGATGTTGTTGTGCACTTGCAGAGTGCCCCCCAGAACTGGTTTGAACTGGGCTCAGAGCCCCTTGCACAAAGAGAACAAAGACATTTTGGGGTATAAGTATAAGACCCAAAACCCCAGACTTTAGATCATTCCTGGAATTCAAGTGGAACCTTTGCCAAGGAGAAGAGCTGGAGAGACTGAGGAGAAGTACAGCCCTTGCTGTGTGTCTGGGGTTGCCCTGCAGTTGCTGTTTCTGCCAAGGAAAGGAGAAGGACTTTGCTGTGTTCTGTGTCCCCTGCTTGAAGGAGATCTCCAAGGGCCTGAAGTGAGCTGGCCTCCTGTTCTGAAGTCTCAGGGACACAAAGACTTCACCCCCAGCTCCCCTGAACTCTGCTGCTGTGAGTTGTGACCTGCCAAGAGGTGCCTGTGCCAGTTTTGGGCCTCTGGAGGTTGTTGCTGCTGTTTGGGAGCTGGAAGAAAGAAGAAACTCAAAGAACTACAGAAATCGATGCATTGAGGGATCGCGGTTGAAGAGGACCGACGCAGCGCCGCTTGACGCCGCCGCATCGATCGTCGACGCATCCTGGATTTCCACGCATCGTGCCTGTGCAGCAAGTTCATCCGACGCATCACCTGCGGACCGGAACCGTCACAAAGAATCAACGCATCACTCCCTATACAGACCGGATTCAACGCAACCCTTCCTCTGCGTGCAGCGGGACTGTCGCATCGCCTCCCCAAGGTCTCAGGAGTGTCGCACCTATTTGTTTTCCGACTCTGCGGCTGTTTGGCTTTGGAACTTTGACGCATCTACAGATACTTTGGTGAAAAGTCACGCATCCATAGTTTTCTATGGTACAAGTTCTTGAAACCTTTTGAAAGTCATATTTTTATCTGTGTATGTTGGATTTTTGTCGTTTTTGTCTTGTTTAGTTTAGATAAAGATATTTTATTTTTCTAAACTGGTGTGGTGTCCATTTGTGGTGTTTTCACTGTGTTACTGTGAGTGTTGGTACAAATACTTTACACATTGCCTTTGGGATAAGCCTGTCTGCTCGTGTCAAGCTACCGAGGGGGTGAGTAGGGGTTATCTAAAGTATGTATCCCCCTTACCCTGACTAGAAGCAAGGGTCCCTATTTGGACAAGGTACCTACCTCTGCCAACTAGAGACCCCCATTTCCAACATTGGTGGTCAGCGGGGAGGATTTGAACCTGTATTTGTACTTGACCCACAGTTATTGGTGGACATCACTAGTTTAGTGCAGACCACTATGCAACCACATACTGTGTTTTATGCTTGGTTCTATTTTGATCTTACCCTTGAGTTATCCACGCATCATGTCTCAGAATGGTAAAGCAGCAACTCAAGCAGTTCTGCAGGAAGTTTGGATGTCCCATGAAGAGCAGCTCCAGGAAGGAGGAGCTACAGAAGGCCTTAAGGGCCTGAGGGAGGCCAAAGAGGCTGGGGAGACAGATGATGCAGAGGTGGATGAGGATGGACAATGGGATGTTTCAGATCACAGGATCTGCCTGTGGGAAGAGCAGCCTCCAGGGCTGGCAGCAACCATTCCGCTAGAAGTTTTTCCTCAGAGGAGTTGGAGGAAAACCGAAGGGTTAGAGATCATGAGTTAGAAGTTATGAGGCTCGAGATGAAAATATTGGAAATGGAGAACTAAAAAGCTGCCATAGAGAGAGAAAAGATGGCAGAGGACAGCAAGAAGATTTATGCCTGGGAAGAAATGAAATTGACCTTGGCACATGAATTAAGAATGAGGGAGCTTGATGTGGAGCTCGAGAGGCTTGAGGCCATGAGTGTCTTAGCTGAAAAGGAAATGTGTGCAGCTCATGAAGTGAGCTTGGCTGGGTTGGAGGTGGAGTCCAGCTCAGATGGTGGCAGCAAAATTGTCTTATCTAGTGCTGAGGGAGAAGTACACACACCGAGAGATGTGGCACCTGACTTGAGGGAAGGGGTTAACATACACCAGGGGGTTCAGGTTTATGAGGTAGCTCCAGTGGTGTGCAGTGTCCCTGAAGTGGATTGGGGAATGACACCGGGGATCATATTCCTAGTGGCGAGAGGGACACTCTACTGACTCTTGATGAGAGGTGCAGGGAGAGGGGTTCCCCCATGTTAGAAGTCCTTGTATGTATGTGTGGAGACCGCCCAGAAGAGTGTGGGTTGAGTGACAGAGACAGTCAGACACTGTCTTGCCAGTCTCAGGAGAGTGGTGTGGGGTACTTGTGTGAGGCACTGGATGGTGGGGCAAAGGGTAGCTTGGTTAACACCTGTGGGGGGCTGTGTGATTCAATTGTTGGAGAGCATATTTTAAGTCCCTGTTTTCCAGAGCTATGCCAACACCCAGTGGAGTGTGAGTTCTCTGATTCCAGGGAGCTTGCGCTGGAGGCATACCTTTTGGTGGAGTCCAGAGGGTCTGATGAGGCTTTTGGGAGTGATCCTGAAGGAGGTGGCTCAGGTTTTCCGCAACCAGGTGAGGTAGTGGAGGTTTGGAGTAGCCCAGATAGGTCCCAGTGTAGTGGAATGGGTGAGGAGCCCCATGCCCTGTCTCTGAGTAGAGGGAGTGGGAGTGGGCTGTGTTCCAAGGTGCCTGAAATCCAGTCCCAGGAACTGGTTGGTTCCATAAGGGAACACCACGAGGGGGGCCTAATCTGTACCGGGAGGCCATTTCCTGAGGGGGATCCTAAAGTGTCAGGTGGACTAGGGGGGCTGCTGTAACAAGCATCCCACCAGTTCTGGTGTCTGGCAGCACCTCTCCAGTGGGGAGGGTGCATGAGTCCAGAGAAATGGTGATGGGGACGCAGTCCCCTGTGGAAGGACCAGTGGGTCAGGGGTTGCCAGCTCTGAGGTCAGATCACCCCAGGACTGACCCTGGTGAGGCCACTTCTGGCCTGGGGGGTCTTCATGTTCTGTCAAGTAGACAGGAGGCTGGAGACCTGTGCCAGGCAGACTCTCGTACCACTCATGAGGAGTGTGTTACCCTTGGGGGTGGTTGGTGTACTCCCCCGGAGGTCCTGGGTTGCCAGGCACAGGTCCAGCCTAAGGGTACAGACCCTGGGTTGGAGGACCAGGTTCAGGGTGTCCCCTCTGACCTGGAGGAAGGGGCGACCGCAAACAATGGCCCTACCAAGTAGTCTTGTGGGGGTACCGCTCCAGTTGGGAGGGTGCAGAGCCCCAGGGAAGAAGACAGGGTGTGGGAGAGCCCACCCCAGTCTCTTGTCTAGCCGCAGGGTACAGACCCTGGGCTGGTGGGCCAGTGTCAGGATGCCATACCTGATTTGGCAGGAGAGAGAGAGGAGAAAAGGTGCCAGGCACCTGGGGCTACTGCCCCCCACTTTCTGACGCAACAGAGGTTAGAGAGGCCTGAAAGGCATGAGGCCTGGCTCCCATCACTGACAGCTGTCAGTGGCCACTGTGGCTGCCTGTCCTGGTGGACAGAGTTGCCCCTGGGAGGGGGGCAGGAGTCACCCCCCGGGGATGGACTGGGCCACACCACTGTGTTGGCCATGTGGGTACTGTCTAGCTGTTGGGACACCTCTGTGAGCAGAGTAAGTTTAGGCGCTGCACAGATGGGGTCCCCAGGTGAGGAGAAGGGTCCCCCATGGGTGAGCCTCCTGGGCTCTGAGAGTATGGATAGAGGGAGCCAACTGGGTTCAGGAAAGCGTAGAACAGGAGACACCTGCTGTTCGGGCCAGGTTCCATGTTCTGTCGCCCCAAGCCGGGAAGCCCATCAAGGTATTGATTGGTCTACCCTGGCTTTAGGCTGGAAGGGGGTTGTGTCGAAAATGGCTCTTTTTGCAGGGTTATCCCCAAACTTTTAGCTTCTCCTTCCTATTTTTTCCTTACCTGTTGTTGTTGGCTATAGGACTTTGGGCACTTTACCACTGCTGATCAGTGCTAAAGTGCATATGCTCTCTGTGTAAATTGATATTGTAATTGGTTCTCCCTGATTGGCATATTTGTTTTACCAGTAGGTCCCTAGTAAAGTGTACTGAGTGTGCCAGGGCTGGTAAATCAAATGCTACTAGTGGGCTTGCAGCACTGATTGTGCCACCCACATGAGTAGCCCTGAAAAGAGGTCTCAGGCCTGCCACCGCAGTGCCTCTGTGCAGTTTGTTAACTGCCATGTCGACTTGGCAAGTGCACCCACTTGCCAGGCCCTACCCTTCCCTCTTCTTACACATACGACACCACTATGGTACGCCCAAGGTACCCCCCTGGGCAGGGTGCACTGTATGTGAAAGGTAGGACATGTACTGGTGTGTGCAACATGTCCTGATAGTGAAATACTGCGAATTTCGTTTTTCACTATTGAAAGGGTATCTTGCCCCATAGAACAGAATGGGGAATGCTTTGTAACATTTTACAAGCATATCTTCCCATAGGGATAAGATAGAAAAATGGAATTTGGTATCCCTGAACTCAGGATTTAATAACACATCTTTTAGTAAAGATGGTTTTTAAATTGTGTGTTTGAAAATACCACTTTTAGAAAGTGCCTATTTTTTTGTTCAACCATCCTGTGTGCCTCTGCCTGTTTGTGGATTGACTGTCTGGCTTTGGAGTGACAGGGGCTGGGGAGGTGCAGTGGCTCCAGGAGTCTGGATGAGTCAGCACTAGGCTGAATAGGCCTGACCTGCATTTGGAGTGGTGGGAGGAGTAGCACCTGTACCTGAATAGGGCTGTGCCTGCCTTCCACAATGCTGGCTCCGCACCCCTCTGGTGTGCCTGAAGCCAAGGCTCACACTGACAATGGATGTTGTTGTGCACTTTCAGAGTGCCCCCCAGAACTGTTTTGAACTGGGCTCAGAGCCCCTTGCACAAAGAGAACAAATCCATTTTGGGGTATAAGTATCAGACCCAAAACCCAAGACTTTAGATCATTCCTGGAATTCAAGAGGAACCTTTGCCAAGGAGAAGAGCTGGAGAGACTGAGGAGAAGTACTGCCCTTGCTGTGTGTCTGGGGTTGGCCTGCAGTTGCTGTTTCTGCCAAGGAAAGGAGAAGGACTCAGGGACACAAAGGCTTCAGCCCCAGCTCCCCTGAACTCTGCTGCTGTGTGTTCTGACCTGCCAAGAGGTGCCTGTGCCAGTTTTGGGCCTCTGGAGGTTATTGCTGCTGTTTGAGATCTGGAAGAAAGAAGAAACTCAAAGAGCTACAGAAATCGACGCATGGAGGGATCGCGGTTGAAGAGGACCGAAGCAGCACCGCTTGACGCCGCCGCATCAATCGCCGATGCATCCCGGATTTCCACGCATCGTGCCTGTGCACCAAGCTCGTCCGACACATCACCTGCGGACCAGAACCGTCACGAAGAATCGACGCATCACTCCCCATACAGACCGGATTCGACGCAACCCTTCCTCTGCGTGCAGCGGAACTGTCGCATCGCCTCCCCAAGGTCTCAGGAGTGTCACATCTCTTTGTTTTCCGACTCTGCGGCTGTTTGGCTTTGGAACTTTGATGCATCTACAGGTACTTTGGTGAAAAGTCACGCATACATAGCTTCTATGATACAAGTTCTTGAAACCTTTTGAAAGTCATATTTTTAACTCTGTATGTTGGATTTTTGTTCTTTTGGTCTTGTTTAGTTTAGATAAAGATATTTTATTTTTCTAAACTGGTGTGGTGTCCATTTGTGGTGTTTTCACTGTGTTACTGTGAGTGTTGGTACAAATACTTTATACATTGCCTTTGAAATAAGCCTGTCTGCTCGTGCCAAGCTACCGAGGGGGTGAGCAGGGGTTATCTAAAGTGTGTATCTTCCTTACCCTGACTAGAAGCAAGGGTCCCTATTTGGACAAGGTACCTACCTCTGCCAACTAGAGACCCCCATTTCTAACACTGTTAATTTGTGGTTTACTAGGTCTGACTCCCAAATTATCTCTACCTCTTGTTGAATATGTTTCCTTAATAATTTTTGGTAACTGCGCTCCTGTTCTCTCGGAGTCAGGCTTGTGAGTCGTTGGCGTTGTTGCTTCCCCTTTAATGTTACTTAACATTATGGCGGATACTGCAGCAAAATTGCCCATCAGTTTCATCCCCAAATTCAGGGCAGGGGCTGCCTGTACTTATTTTGGATCTGTGTAAGAACGTCTGGCAAAACAGCTAATGAGGTTGTACTGTGTGTTCTGGTATATGCTGCAGAAAAGGCTGTACCCCAAGTGGCACAGTGTTCCACTGGGGGAGCCATCCTCATTGACAGACATATGGTGAGAATTCAACCTGGCATTTTAAGAATATATTGACCTTATTGAAGGCACTACGGAATCAATCAGAGATTCACGTGAAGGAACTGGCACAAAATGCATGCAGTGATTAATTTGAGTTGGTGGTTTCCGGTGCTCGGCACTGGCACTTAATTGTCAACACCGGCACTTATGACAGCTGCCATATGCTGGTGCTTTTTTTCTAATAGAGAAACGAGGACAACAACAGTTTGTTATTGCTTCAATATACCTCAAAATGGCTATTGCCTTGCCTCACTTGTAGGCTTTCATGGTTAGTAGTTGTGTTGGTTCTGTCATAGCGCAGACAGGAGCAATGGGCTGGTGCAAGCTGCAGGGCCTTCCTGACGGTGGCCTCGGCACTTATTTTTCCACAAATTAAGCACTGAATGCAGGCCATCTGCTTGTCTCCTCTCAACTACTGCCTCGGTATTTCATAACTTTAGGGGCCTCTTTAGAACTCATTATAGTCAAGAACTCATTATAGCTAAGATTTGCTACATAGAATATACACTATAATCATCCAGACATATATTAAATCAACAGAAGTGTAATGAAAAAAATCTTTGTAAAAGAGTACAACAGGAAATACAACTGGAATGTTTAATTTTAGTTTTTTAATTGCCCTTTTTTATTTTAAAATGTAAGACTGTTGTGTTATGTACTGTGCATTTTCCTTTTTACAGCAAGCCTTTATACATGTTAGAAAAGAATGATGAAAACAAAGGATCATAAATAAATATATGGTTTTTGCTTTGTTCTTAAACGCACTCTTTAAAGTGCATGTACAAAACTTGAGCGGAACGGAGGCCATTACAATTACCCAAAACCGACATTTTTAATGCTGTCATGGTGACCCTCACCTAGCAGCATTCAACAATAGATAAAATAGAGAAGTATAAAAGCAACAGTTTATAGCACTTTATTGATACTAATATCCATAGGCTAATTTATGGCACCTTAAGCCAGGTTTGTGGAATAGCTGAATAATACAGGATTATTGCAATGGTCTCTTTCCTGTCTAGGCATTGCTTGTGCATTTAACTGACCCTGATTTTTTAAACAATGCAAATGCCACTACGTTGCCCAAAGTTTTGCACAAGCACTTTATTGAATTTTATATTTAGAGTTGAGTGATGTTGGCTCTCTGTAAAGGCCACCTGATTTGTCATGCATATGCACTTTACTGAACCCTACCGTCTGACTAATGTAAAGGCCTCATGCTGCCCGTATATTGCACAAGTATTATATGGCTCACATACCCATGGGTTAGTCTTTGGCATGTTGAGGCTGGCGAGTGGGAGAGACGACCATGCATGTAAATATGATTGTAATTATATATTAACAATGTGCTACTTGGTGCCTCACGCAGAGCAATGGTTACTTTTTATAAGCTGAATGTAATGTATCGTATTTTTAGCTGTGCTTTTATGGCCATATAGGCCGAAATAAAGTTTTATGATGATGATGAATTCGAAATAAATATATGAAACAAATATGGCCTTAAATTCGGGTGTGCCAGAAATTTGCCCTTTGGTCCCTCTGGATCCGTTTTTGCAATATCCTGCCCAGTTATCATAAAAGCAGTGACATTAACGAATAACAATAAGCAGGGCTGTATGAATCCTGTTTATTTTCTCTATTTTCCACTTGTTTCACTTCAGCTAGTCTCTCAGCCGGTGTCAGATGTGGAAAGGGGTTCAACTCTGTAATGCTGTCAGGGTCAATGGTGTATGATCACTTCTGCTACCCCTGGTATTATGTTTAATCAATGTATATAAAAGCAAGTCGCAACATCTCTGCACTTAGAAGTGGACACTCTCACCTCAATATGTGTGTCTAGCTCTCCAGTGTTTTTCAGACTAGACGGTAGCCATGTTCTCTCTTTCTCTCTTCTAGCTCACCGATGGAAGTAATTACTTTTTCGTGTTTCCGTTAAGGAAAACACAAAAACACAGTCCCGATAACATTTCATGTTAACTGTAGATTTAAATTTCACTTTGGATTTTTAATTTTGGATTAACAGTACACTGTGATCAATGTTTTCAGAACTGATGAGTTTTTTCCTTTGGAAACAAGGTTGTTTAAAAATGTTTTTTTTCCTATAACCCAGTTCCTAAGGTGTCTGGGAATCATAGACAGGAGGCACATTTGACAATTCAAGAAGAAAAATACATTTTCAATATGTTGATTATATCAAGGCACAAAATTATCGTATCTTGGAAAAACAGAAACCCCAACTTGTTATAGGTGGTGATAAAGGAAATGGCCTATGACAATGTATTCACAAAATTTCAGAAAGAAAAACGCAGCCCACCTGGCAAAGTGAAATATGGAAATTTTAAAGAGAAGAGATATCTGTGGAAGTAGAATAAAAGCTGCTTTGTAATAGGAAAAGAATAGTCATATACGTCTGATGAATGATACTGGTTCTTAATCAAGAGATATAAGTGGGATACTGAAGGACAAGTGTGGATTAATATATTCCTACCAAGGGCAGAGCTGTTACACCAATAATTTGAGGGGAAACCAAATAAATAACAAGCATTGGCATAGCCAATAGGTCTCGCTTTTGGGACCTTATAAGTGTTTAGCCAGAGATATTGGCAATGTTTTTAAGGTATGTTGTAGAGCAATGTAGCTGCTGTGTTTAGTACTGTAATTCTGTGTGCAAGTTGTGCTTAGTGTAGTGACGTAAGGGCACTGGCATGGTGTGGAATGTAGTGGTGAGTTGTGATATGATGTGTGTTGGTGGGATGTATGTGTGTATATATCATAACAGACTTTGAGATTAAAATGCTGAGTACCTCACATATTTCTTTATTTAATGATATACGTTTAGAAATGAAATCTACTGAGAAAATAAAAATTATTGTGATTTGTCAGGCTGGACACGTGATAGCAAGGAATAAACATTAAAAGGCAGTAGGACACCCTATAAGGTACTGTACATCTCAGGGCCCCATCTTTCCCCCAAATGTTGTATTATTATTTGAGCATTTGTGTTGCGCACTGCAAATATTTCTGTTATCCGTAGTGATTTTGTAGCATGGTAACTCATATGAATGTGTTCGCTCTGCAAGCAGGCTATAACATTATACCAAAAATCAGGGGGGGAATGGATCACTTGTCCTGTGAAATCAGGGTCTTTGTAATGTTGGAACCATTTAAAAACCCTCATAAAATGTACACAGGCCGGTGGCGGTATGTCTTGATTCTCCGCCTTGGTGTAACGTCACAGCATCATCATAGGGTTCTTAGATAGTATGTATGCTAACCTCCACCCGGAGGTAGACCAACTGATCTTCCAGTAGTGTCCAGAGATTTAAAAAAGGTGAGAATGTGCAGGTGCTCATGTGCAGTGAAATTAAAAATCCCTACATCACTATATAGCACAACATTTTTTTATTAGGAAAACAGTGATGTGAGAAAAATAAAAGGGGTGCGTCTATAGACCCAGTTACCAGTCTAACGCACTATTGGGTCAACATGTTTCAGCCTTCTTGTAAAATCTAAAGGCTTTTGTCAGGACCAAGGGTGCTCTAAGAGGCTTATTACAGCCCTTAATTACAGTGGTTAACTTACCACCTGCACTAATGAATTCAGATCTGTGGTATCTAGAATGGCAAGAAAAGAAATAATTATTTTCATAATTCTTGGATATGTACCCTATGAGTTCAATGTGATTACATTTTGTGTAACACTATGATTCCAAAATGCTGTTACAATTATTTGTGCTAATATTTAAATAAATATTTAATTTCGCTGTCTTAATTAGAGACTGTGTGTGCCTTGCTGGTTCCCGCTTGAAAGGCATGTGATATGTCTGGGCTTCATAGAAATGATCGGTACGTTGAGCTATTAAAATGGTTTATTTAGGAGGCTATTAGTTGGTGCAAGAGTTAATAAACAAACACACTCGGTGCTTAGTTCATCATTGCAGTAGTCGCGTTAGGTACATGGCACAGTGTATATAGAGTTTGCAGCGATAAAATGCCATTATTCAAACAAACAGTGTGCGCCTTGATTTGTCAATGCAATACAACGTTCAGTTCAGTTTTTTATGTTAGGAACACGGTACAGTATGCTTAAGGTGTAGCGATAATTGTGGTCATAGTCAGACGGAGGGCGTGCGTTAAGATTGTTAAGGACGCACATTTTTCTCCAAACATTAATTATCCGTGACATTAATCAATATGCTAAAACAGTAGAGGCCAATATAATGTTCATTGCGAATTCTGTATCTTCCGTGCAGTGATATTAATCAATGTTCATGCGGGGATATTTAAAACGACGGGGGTAAATAAATTCGATTGTTTACCTTCAAAATGTACAGTTAGGTCATTCTTCAGGATGCCGACGCGCGGTATAGTAGCCTTAGTCTGGAAAGATCGAAAATTATCAAACTCTGGAACTTACCGGAGTTTCAAGAATCTCAAGTTCGTAGGCCTGCAGCTTACCGGTACTAACAAGTCACTGTCTTGTTCTGTCTCTGCGCGGCGTCCTGGTAGACGCGGGGCCACGCAGAGAGTCCATTTACATAGGGATAACTATGGAAATGGTGGTAGGACTACTTGACCCGTGTTGGTTGGCATCCTCGGTTGGCATGCATGTAGACGTGGGGTCACGTAGAGAGTCTATTTCCATAGAGATAACTATGGAAATGGTGGTAGGACTACTCTGCCCATGTTGGTTGGTGTCCTTGGTTGGCATGTGTAAAAACATGGGGAAGGAAGATAACAGAGACACGGTTAGCACTCTATCCTTTTTAAAAAATAATTTGCTTGTTTTATGATTCTTCTAAGGAGGTGTCAATTTAATTTTCTCATGAGTCGCCCTAAGTATTGTGGCGATTGACTATCTTGGAAGGAGCTACATGGTTCCCAGGAATCGTCTCTCATGGGATGGTGTATAGTCTAATCATTGATGTTTGTTATTGAAATTATAATATTTCAGTGTTAGGGGTCTTTGTGTGTTTTCGGACAGCCTCAGTTATTGTATGTTACCCCGTGTATAGATTACTGCGTCTATATAGTGTGTAACTAGTCCCATCCTGGAGAAAGAATTAAGGGCTCAAGAGGTCAGAATAACCCTCTGGATGGTTGTTGTCTACAGTGTGTGCCAGGGAATGGTATCATTCAGTTCGCTGTCTGTTTTCAGTCGATGGACCCAGCGTTGCTCTTTCTCAAAAAGAACACGTTCTGCATTGTTGGTTTTTATGCATAATGTCTCCAGCACCACCCATTTGAGATCCTCTACGGAGTGGTCGTTCTCAATGTAGTGCCTGCTCATCTTGGTGGTGGCTCTTTTGCAATTGATGTTGCTCTTATGTTCGCAGATACGTAGTTTTACTTTGCGACATGTCATTCCTATATACTTGTATTTACATGGGCATGTGATCATATAGATCACATGTGTGGTGTTGCAGTTCGTGTGTTGGCGCAATGTCCAGGTGAGGTTTGGTAGTAGTTGTAGTTCTTTGGTGATCTTCGTCAGCTTACATACTGTGCAGGAACCGCATGGGTAATGGCCCACTACGGGGCTCAAATTCCAAGCTGCTGTAAGGCTTTCTTTTTTGGTTACCGGTGTTGGTCTTGTATGTACCAAGTGGTCCTTAATGTTACGAGTTCTTTTATTTGCGAATCTAGATTTAGGCCATTGAAGGGTGTTGGATGTGAGAATTCTCCAGTTTCTGTTTACAATTTTCTTTATTTCGTTTGAAGATGTATTGTAAGTTGTTACGCAGGTGAGTAAATCCACCGGTGTTTCTCGTGGTGTAGATTCTAGCAAGCTCTCTCTTGGTTGGTTGCGAGCTCGTTTTTGACATCTTCTGATGGTTTTAATTGGGTAACTTCTTTTTTCTAATTTATCTTCCAATTCTTTTGATTGTACTTTGTAGTCTTGGAGAGTGCTACAGTTGCGTCTTATGCGTAAGAACTGGCTGTATGGTAAATTCTCTCTCAAGGGTCGTGGGTGGAAGCTGTTGTAGGATAATATGCTGTTCCTTGCTGTAGGTTTATAGAAAGTCTTTGTCTGGAGGGTATCATTTTCAATGTAAATTGTGATGTCTAAGAAATCTAGTTGTTTCTTGTCTGATGTACAGGTAAACTTCAGACATTCATCTCTGCTATTTATCCATATCAGAAATTCTTGCAGTACTTCATGGGAGTCCTCCCAAATCATGATGACATCATCTATGTAGCGTCGCCAGAAACGTATCTGTGTCAAAAAGGGATTCGTTTGGTTTTGTATGTATTGTTGTTCGAAGTTACTCACATACAACCCTGCCACACTTGGGGCAAAGGTACTTCCCATGGAAGTACCATGGCATTGTTCGTAAAGGGTGCCCTCATATTCAAAATAATTTTCGGTGAGTGCTAGCCTACAGCACTCAAGGACAAAATGTCTCGGTGTATTGTAGGTCCACTCTTCAGAGAATAAGATGTTTTCCAGGGTGTCCAAAGTCTTTTGTTGAGGGAGGCTTGTGTAGAGACTCTCTACATCGAGTCCTACTAGGTACATGGTTTTTTCATCATATATTTGGTCTTCTAGTTGGTTCAGGAGGTCCCGTGTATCTTTAAGGTACGTCGGTGTGCTTTGTACGAACGGTCTCAGGAATTGATCTGCAAATTGAGATAAAGGTTCTAGTACAGACCCTATCCCTGAGACAATCGGGCGTCCTGGTGGTGGTATTCTGTTTTTATGAATTTTTGGTAATGAATAAAAATAGGGTACCCGCGGTGATCTTGTTCTTAAGAAATTAGCTTCAAGTGTAGAGATCCACCGATTCACCTCTGCTTCTTCTACCATGAGGTCAACTGTTCTTTGTAATCTACTAGTTGGATCAACGGTTATTTTCTTGTAGAACCTTGGATCAGTTAATAGATCCAAGCACTGTTGATTGTATCCCTGTCTGCTGAGTAGGACAATTGCTCCCCTTTATCTGCCGGCTTGATCACTAAGTTGTCATCTTTACGCAGTTCTTCCATCGCTCTTTGTTCTTGTCTTGTCATATTTACATAGTGTCTTTTGGCTGTTGGTTTGATATTTTCCACTTCTCTCATAATGGCTTGCTCAAAAGCCTGAACTTCCACAGGTACCATATGGGATGGTGGACAGAATGTCGACTTTGGTCTGAGGTTAGTATCACTCTCAGAAGCCTCGTGCTCCTTGTTCATGAAAAAGCTTTCAATTTGATTTTTCTACAGAACTCTGCCAATTCACATCTTGTTTTGAAGATGTCCAATGGGGGGGTTGGAACAAATCCTAGACCTTTATTTAATACGTTCTCTTGATCTTTAGTGAGAACTGTATCTGTAAGGTTGACTACCAATGATTCATTGTGCTGGGCCCTGGTTATTCTTTCGTCATGCTGCGTGTATGCACTTGTCTTTCTTGATCGTTCCACGTTACTCCTCTTCTTCTCCCTCTCTGGGTATTTGGGCCTCTCCCTAAAAAAGGAGTTTGTGGCATGCTCATCATAGGACCCATTGTTTGCGGTCCTTGAAAATAAGGGTTCATCCATCCATTGTAGTTTGGAAAGTATGGTTGGAAGTTCGGTTGTGGTTGATTGTAGTGTCTCGGTGTTTGCCATCTGTTACCCCGTTGGCGAGTGTTCCGTTTGTACTGGCCTCTTCCTCTTCTTGGATAGTTTCCATCATCACTGCTCCAATCGGAATTATTACTGGAGTTCTCTCCTGCTGATTCTTCATCCCCCTGATCAGGTATTACATAATCTTCTCCTACATAAGGATGCATCTTTTCTAATGAGAACTTCTTCAGATCTTTACTCAATTTCTGGATCTTATTTTGAGTGATATAATCTTTGGTCTCATTCATCTCTCGATTTATCTCATCTAGTCTCTTCTTGTAGATTGAAATTTGAACTGTCGTCTTGAGTTTGGCTTCACTGACTTGTATTTTAATAGTCAGTGCTTCCACTAATCTCGTGGCTGTTTTTATGATGAGCACTAGATAGTCTCTAGTGCACTTCCATGAGATAGAAGACCAGTCCTTACGAAAGGCTACATCTTTTAGGAAAATGCGGGGGGCATTCTGAACCCACAGGCCTTTAGGGGCAGAATTGGAGCGTAGATATTCTTTCATTATAATCCCGTGGATGGCGGTTCTTACTTGGTCTTTTTTAGTTTCAGTTAGTTCATCCCACTCATTTGTTTATGTTAAGGTCTGTGTTAAGTCCTTATCTTGCAGTAATGAGGACTCTGCCAGTATGGCATTCACTTCCTCCTCTGTATAGCTCAAGCCCGGATTTTCTGCCATTCCTGCCAGAACCCGCTAGGGTCGTTTTTAGTCTTTGGTTCAATTTAAAAGGGATAGGGATGAACAACAACTTTAGGTCGATCCTCTACCGTGTTTTGGCCTTATTTCGGTAGTTACTGTAAATGGAATTCCCACAGCTGCACGCTGCTTCAGTATATAGTAATCAATGTGGAGGGAATAAGAAGCTGTGATCCATTCGGCTTCCAGAGGTTACATCAAAAATCAGGGGGGGAATGGATCACTTGTCCTGTGAAATCAGGGTCTTTGTAATGTTGGAACCATTTAAAAACCCTCATAAAACGTACACAGGCCGGTGGCGGTATATCTTGATTCTCCGCCTTGGGGTAACGTCACAGCATCATCATAGGGTTCTTAGATAGTATGTATGCTAACCTCCACCCGGAGGTAGACCAACTGATCTTCCAGTAGTGTCCAGAGATTTTAAAAAAGGTGAGAATGTGCAGGTGCTCATGTGCAGTGAAATTAAAAATCCCTACATCACTATATAGCACAAAAAAAATGTATTAGGAAAACAGTGATGTGAGAAAAATAAAAGGGGTGCGTCTATAGAACCAGTTACCAGTCTAACGCACTATTGGGTCAACATGTTTCAGCCTTCTTGTAAAATCTAAAGGCTTTCGTCAGGACCAAGGGTGCTCTAAGAGGCTTATTACAGCCCTTAATTACAGTGGTTAACTTACCACCTGCACTAATGAATTCAGATCTGTGGTATCTAGAATGGCAAGAAAAGAAATAATTATTTTCATAATTCTTGGATATGTACCCTATGAGTTCAATGTGATTACATTTTGTGTAACACTATGATTCCAAAATGCTGTTACAATTATTTGTGCTAATATTTAAATAAATATTTAATTTCGCTGTCTTAATTAGAGACTGGGTGTGCCTTGCTGGTTCCCGCTTGAAAGGCATGTGATATGTCTGGGCTTCATAGAAATGATCGGTACGTTGAGCTATTAAAATGGTTTATTTAGGAGGCTATTAGTTGGTGCAAGAGTTAATAAACAAACACACTCAGTGCTTAGTTCATCATTGCAGTAGTCGCGTTAGGTACATGGCACAGTGTATATAGAGTTTGCAGCGATAAAATGCCATTATTCAAACAAACAGTGTGCGCCTTGATTTGTCAATGCAATACAACGTTCAGTTCAGTTTTTTATGTTAGGAACACGGTACAGTATGCTTAAGGTGTAGCGATAATTGTGGTCATAGTCAGACGGAGGGCGTGCGTTAAGATTGTTAAGGACGCACATTTTTCTCCAAACATTAATTATCCGTGACATTAATCAGTATGCTAAAACAGTAGAGGCCAATATAATGTTCATTGCGAATTCTGTATCTTCCGTGCAGAGATATTAATCAATGTTCATGCGGGGATATTTAAAACGACGGGGGTAAATAAATTCGATTGTTTACCTTCAAAATGTACAGTTAGGTCATTCTTCAGGATGCCGCCGCGCGGTATAGTAGCCTTAGTCTGGAAAGATCAAAAATTATCAAACTCTGGAACTTACCGGAGTTTCAAGAATCTCAAGTTCGTAGGCCTGCAGCTTACCGGTACTAACAAGTCACTGTCTTGTTCTGTCTCTGCGCGGCGTCCTGGTAGACGCGGGGCCACGCAGAGAGTCCATTTACATAGGGATAACTATGGAAATGGTGGTAGGACTACTTGACCAGTGTTGGTTGGCATCCTCGGTTGGCATGCATGTAGACGTGGGGTCACGTAGAGAGTCTATTTCCATAGAGATAACTATGGAAATGGTGGTAGGACTACTCTGCCCATGTTGGTTGGCGTCCTTGGTTGGCATGTGTAAAAACATGGGGAAGGAAGATAACAGAGACACGGTTAGCACTCTATCCTTTTTAAAAAATAATTTGGTTGTTTTATGATTCTTCTAAGGAGGTGTTAATTTAATTTTCTCATGAGTCGCCCTAAGTATTGTGGCGATTGACTATCTTGGAAGGAGCTACATGGTTCCCAGGAATCGTCTCTCATGGGATGGTGTATAGTCTAATCATTGATGTTTGTTATTGAAATTATAATATTTCAGTTTTAGGGGTCTTTGTGTGTTTTCGGACAGCCTCAGTTATTGTATGTTACCCCGTGTATAGATTACTGCGTCTATATAGTGTATAACTAGTCCCATCCTGGAGAAAGAATTAAGGGCTCAAGAGGTCAGAATAACTCTCTGGATGGTTGTTGTCTACAGTGTGTGCCAGGGAATGGTGGTATCATTCAGTTCGCTACACCTTAAGCATACTGTACCGTGTTCCTAACATAAAAAACTGAACTGAACGTTGTATTGCATTGACAAATCAAGGCGCACACTGTTTGTTTGAATAATGGCATTTTATCGCTGCAAACTCTATATACACTGTGCCATGTACCTAACGCGACTACTGCAATGATGAACTAAGCACCGAGTGTGTTTGTTTATTAACTCTTGCACCAACTAATAGCCTCCTAAATAAACCATTTTAATAGCTCAACGTACCGATCATTTCTATGAAGCCCAGACATATCACATGCCTTTCAAGCGGAAACCAGCAAGGCACACCCAGTCTCTAATTAAGACAGCGAAATTAAATATTTATTTAAATATTAGCACAAATAATTGTAACAGCATTTTGGAATCATAGTGTTACACAAAATGTAATCACATTGAACTCATAGGGTACATATCCAAGAATTATGAAAATAATTATTTCTTTTCTTGCCATTCTAGATACCACAGATCTGAATTCATTAGTGCAGGTGGTAAGTTAACCACTGTAATTAAGGGCTGTAATAAGCCTCTTAGAGCACCCTTGGTCCTGACGAAAGCCTTTAGATTTTACAAGAAGGCTGAAACATGTTGACCCAATAGTGCGTTAGACTGGTAACTGGGTCTATAGACGCACCCCTTTTATTTTTCTCACATCACTGTTTTCCTAATAATTTTTTTTTGTGCTATATAGTGATGTAGGGATTTTTAATTTCACTGCACATGAGCACCTGCACATTCTCACCTTTTTTTAAATCTCTGGACACTACTGGAAGATCAGTTGGTCTACCTCCGGGTGGAGGTTAGCATACATACTATCTAAGAACCCTATGATGATGCTGTGACGTTACACCAAGGCGGAGAATCAAGATATACCGCCACCGGCCTGTGTACGTTTTATGAGGGTTTTTAAATGGTTCCAACATTACAAAGACCCTGATTTCACAGGACAAGTGATCCATTCCCCCCCTGATTTTTGATGTAACCTCTGGAAGCCGAATGGATCACAGCTTCTATTCCCTCCACATTGATTACTATATACTGAAGCAGCGTACAGCTGTGGGAATTCCATTTACAGTAACTACCGAAATACGGCCAAAACACGGTAGAGGATCGACCTAAAGTTGTTGTTCATCCCTATCCCTTTTAAATTGAACCAAAGACAAAAAACGACCCTAGCGGGTTCTGGCAGGTATGGCAGAAAATCCGGGCTTGAGCTATACAGAGGAGGAAGTGAATGCCATACTGGCAGAGTCCTCATTACTGCAAGATAAGAACTTAACACAGACCTTAACACAAACGAATGAGTGGGATGAACTAACTGAAACTAAAAAAGACCAAGTAAGAACCGCCATCCACAGGATTATAATGAAAGAATATCTACGCGCCAATGCTGCCCCTAAAGGCCTGTGGGTTCAGAATGCCCCCGCATTTTCCTAAAAGATGTAGCCTTTCGTAAGGACTGGTCTTCTATCTCATGGAAGTGCACTAGAGACTATCTAGTGCTCATCATAAAAACAGCCACGAGATTAGTGGAAGCACTGACTATTAAAATACAAGTCAGTGAAGCCAAACTCAAGACGACAGTTCAAATTTCAATCTACAAGAAGAGACTAGATGAGATAAATCGAGAGATAAATGAGACCAAAGATTATATCACTCAAAATAAGATCCAGAAATTGAGTAAAGATCTGAAGAAGTTCTCATTAGAAAAGATGCATCCTTATGTAGGAGAAGATTATGTAATACCTGATCAGGGGATGAAGAATCAGCAGGAGAGAACTCCAGTAATAATTCCGATTGGAGCAGTGATGATGAAACTATCCAAGAAGAGGAAGAGGCCAGTACAAACGGAACACTCGCCAACGGGGTAACAGATGGCAAACACCGAGACACTACAATCAACCACAACCGAACTTCCAACCATACTTTCCAAACTACAATGGATGGATGAACCCTTATTTTCAAGGACCGCAAACAATGGGTCCTATGATGAGCATGCCACAAACTCCTTTTTAGGGAGAGGCCCAAATACCCAGAGAGGGAGAAGAAGAGGAGTAACGTGGAACGATCAAGAAAGACAAGTGCATACACGCAGCATGACGAAAGAACAACCAGGGCCCAGCACAATGAATCATTGGTAGTCAACCTTTCATATACAGTTCTCACTAAAGATCAAGAGAACGTATTAAATAAAGGTCTAGGATTTGTTCCAACTCCCCCATTGGACATCTTCAAAACAAGATGTGAATTGGCAGAGTTCTGTAGAAAAATCAAATTGAAAGCTTTTTTCATGAACAAGGAGCACGAGGCTTCTGAGAGTGATACTAACCTCAGACCAAAGTCGACATTCTGTCCACCATCCCATATGGTACCTGTGGAAGTTCAGGCTTTTGAGCAAGCCATTATGAGAGAAGTGGAAAATATCAAACCAACAGCCAAAAGACACTATGTAAATATGACAAGATAAGAACAAAGAGCGATGGAAGAACTGCGTAAAGATGACAACTTAGTGATCAAGCCGGCAGATAAAGGGGGAGCAATTGTCCTACTCAGCAGACAGGGATACAATCAACAGTGCTTGGATCTATTAACTGATCCAAGGTTCTACAAGAAAATAACCGTTGATCCAACTAGTAGATTACAAAGAACAGTTGACCTCATGGTAGAAGAAGCAGAGGTGAACCGGTGGATCTCTACACTTGAAGCTAATTTCTTAAGAACAAGATCACCGCGGGTACCCTATTTTTATTCATTACCAAAAATTCATAAAAACAGAATACCACCACCAGGACGCCCGATTGTCTCAGGGATAGGGTCTGTACTAGAACATTTATCTCAATTTGCAGATCAATTCCTGAGACCGGTCGTACAAAGCACACCGACGTACCTTAATGATACACGGAACCTCCTGAACCAACTAGAAGACCAAATATATGATGAAAAAACCATGTACCTAGTAGGACTCGATGTAGAGAGTCTCTACACAAGCCTCCCTCAACAAAAGACTTTGGACACCCTGGAAAACATCTTATTCTCTGAAGAGTGGACCTACAATACACCGAGACATTTTGTCCTTGAGTGCTGTAGGCTAGCACTCACCGAAAATTATTTTGAATATGAGGGCACCCTTTACGAACAATGCCATGGTACTTCCATGGGAAGTACCTTGCCCCAAGTGTGGCAGGGTTGTATGTGAGTAACTTCGAACAACAATACATACAAAACCAAACGAATCCCTTTTGACACAGATACGTTTCTGGCGATGCTACATAGATGATGTCATCATGATTTGGGAGGACTCCCATGAAGTACTGCAAGAATTTCTGATATGGATAAATAGCAGAGATGAATGTCTGAAGTTTACCTGTACATCAGACAAGAAACAACTAGATTTCTTAGACATCACAATTTACATTGAAAATGATACCCTCCAGACAAAGACTTTCTATAAACCTACAGCAAGGAACAGCATATTATCCTACAACAGCTTCCACCCACGACCCTTGAGATAGAATTTACCATACAGCCAGTTCTTACGCATAAGACGCAACTGTAGCACTCTCCAAGACTACAAAGTACAATCAAAAGAATTGGAAGATAAATTAGAAAAAAGAAGTTACCCAATTAAAACCATCAGAAGATGTCAAAAGCGAGCTCGCAACCAACCAAGAGAGAGCTTGCTAGAATCTACACCACGAGAAACACCGGTGGATTTACTCACCTGCGTAACAACTTACAATACATCTTCAAACGAAATAAAGAAAATTGTAAACAGAAACTGGAGAATTCTCACATCCAACACCCTTCAATGGCCTAAATCTAGATTCGCAAATAAAAGAACTCGTAACATTAAGGACCACTTGGTACATACAAGACCAACACCGGTAACCAAAAAAGAAAGCCTTGCAGCAGCTTGGAATTTGAGCCCCGTAGTGGGCCATTACCCATGCGGTTCCTGCACAGTATGTAAGCTGACGAAGATCACCAAAGAACTACAACTACTACCAAACCTCACCTGGACATTGCGCCAACACACGAACTGCAACACCATACATGTGATCTATATGATCACATGCCCATGTAAATACAGGTATATAGGAATGACATGTCGCAAAGTAAAACTACGTATCTGCGAACATAAGAGCAACATCAATTGCAAAAGAGCCACCACCAAGATGAGCAGGCACTACATTGAGAATGACCACTCCGTAGAGGATCTCAAATGGGTGGTGCTGGAGACATTATGCATAAAAACCAACAATGCAGAACGTGTTCTTTTTGAGAAAGAGCAACGCTGGGTCCATCGACTGAAAACAGACAGCGAACTGAATGATACCATTCCCTGGCACACACTGTAGACAACAACCATCCAGAGGGTTATTCTGACCTCTTGAGCCCTTAATTCTTTCTCCAGGATGGAACTAGTTACACACTATATAGACGCAGTAATCTATACACGGGGTAACATACAATAACTGAGGCTGTCCGAAAACACACAAAGACCCCTAAAACTGAAATATTAAAATTTCAATAACAAACATCAATGATTAGACTATACACCATCCCATGAGAGACGATTCCTGGGAACCATGTAGCTCCTTCCAAGATAGTCAATCGCCACAATACTTAGGGCGACTCATGAGAAAATTAAATTAACACCTCCTTAGAAGAATCATAAAACAACCAAATTATTTTTTAAAAAGGATAGAGTGCTAACCGTGTCTCTGTTATCTTCCTTCCCGATGTTTTTACACATGCCAACCAAGGACGCCAACCAACATGGGCAGAGTAGTCCTACCACCATTTCCATAGTTATCTCTATGGAAATAGACTCTTTACGTGACCCCACGTCTACATGCATGCCAACCGAGGATGCCAACCAACACGGGTCAAGTAGTCCTACCACCATTTCCATAGTTATCCCTATGTAAATGGACTCTCTGCGTGGCCCTGCGTCTACCAGGACGCCGCGCAGAGACAGAACAAGACAGTGACTTGTTAGTACCGGTAAGCTGCAGGCCTACGAACTTGAGATTCTTGAAACTCCGGTAAGTTCCAGAGTTTGATAATTTTCGATCTTTCCAGACTAAGGCTACTATACCGCGCAGCGGCATCCTGAAGAATGACCTAACTGTACATTTTGAAGGTAAACAATCGAATTTATTTACCCCCGTCTTTTTAAATATCCCCGCATGAACATTGATTAATATCACTGCACGGAAGATACAGAATTTGCAATGAACATTATATTGGCCTCTACTGTTTTAGCATACTGATTAATGTCACGGATAATTAATGTTTGGAGAAAAATGTGCGTCCTTAACAATCTTAACGCACGCCCTCCGTCTGACTATGACCACAATTATCGCTACACCTTAAGCATACTGTACCGTGTTCCTAACATAAAAAACTGAACGTTGTATTGCATTGACAAATCAAGGCGCACACTGTTTGTTTGAATAATGGCATTTTATCGCTGCAAACTCTATATACACTGTGCCATGTACCTAACGCGACTACTGCAATGATGAACTAAGCACCGAGTGTGTTTGTTTATTAACTCTTGCACCAACTAATAGCCTCCTAAATAAACCATTTTAATAGCTCAACGTACCGATCATTTCTATGAAGCCCAGACATATCACATGCCTTTCAAGCGGGAACCAGCAAGGCACACACAGTCTCTAATTAAGACAGCGAAATTAAATATTTATTTAAATATTAGCACAAATAATTGTAACAGCATTTTGGAATCATAGTGTTACACAAAATGTAATCACATTGAACTCATAGGGTACATATCCAAGAATTATGAAAATAATTATTTCTTTTCTTGCCATTCTAGATACCACAGATCTGAATTCATTAGTGCAGGTGGTAAGTTAACCACTGTAATTAAGGGCTGTAATAAGCCTCTTAGAGCACCCTTGGTCCTGACGAAAGCCTTTAGATTTTACAAGAAGGCTGAAACATGTTGACCCAATAGTGCGTTAGACTGGTAACTGGGTCTATAGACGCACCCCTTTTATTTTTCTCACATCACTGTTTTCCTAATAAACTTTTTTGTGCTATATAGTGATGTAGGGATTTTTAATTTCACTGCACATGAGCACCTGCACATTCTCACCTTTTTTAAAATCTCTGGACACTACTGGAAGATCAGTTGGTCTACCTCCGGGTGGAGGTTAGCATACATACTATCTAAGAACCCTATGATGATGCTGTGACGTTACACCAAGGCGGAGAATCAAGATATACCGCCACCGGCCTGTGTACGTTTTATGAGGGTTTTTAAATGGTTCCAACATTACAAAGACCCTGATTTCACAGGACAAGTGATCTCATAACTAATTTGGAAAGAACATTAATACTCCAGAACACATAACATGATTCCATTCAATGCATTTTTATTGAAAAGCGGAGTTATTTTTATTGTGCTACGAATATTTAAGCTCCTTAACAGATATGTTTCAATAACTTTGTGATGTTTTCCTTTAGAATATTTTGCAGTGGCCATAGTCATGACTTAAAATGTCCCACAGGGCCACGCATAAGCCTGCTCCCTAGCCAGATCGTGAAGACCTAAGAACCCAGAGAAGGCACTCGTCCACAGGAATGGTATTCACCAAAAGCAGATGCCCCACACAAAATGGAATCTATTCACCACAGGAAACAGACCAGGGGAGAAAGCCCGCAATCTTTCCTCCTCGTTGTTCAGCCCGTGGCCCAGGCACAGATTTGTTTAATGTAATGTCACATCACGTGGGCCTATCCTAGTTTAACACGGACTGAAGTATGTGGCACTGCCAGAAGTGGAAATCCGAGAACCCATGCATTTCCTTGCAGTGCTGCTGAAAGCCCTTTATAAAGCCTGACTGATCACCTATCTGCTGCTTATTGCTATATTTGGGTGTTACACTGGTACTAATGAGGTGAATCCAAAGCTCAGACAGTGTTAGCATGTTTACAAAATGGCAAAATAATGAAGTCATACCGTCACAAAATGTGCGGCATTATGCCTCGTAATTTGCCTTTTCTTGCCACATAATTTACTCAACCCTGCTGCATATTTTGCCCTCCCCTGCCACATAATTCCGGTTTCCCCGATTATTACCCTGTCACACAGTAGGAACCTATTCACGCCGGTCTGTGTTTTTTTTTTTAATCAGGCTGTACTGCAGAAGTGCAATCACATGCATATTCAATAATTCAGCTGTTGCTATGCAATTAGTCTTTTCAATACTGGCCACAGAGAAAAGCAGTTCATAGCAGACTGCTACAATTCTAGTGACAGCAAATAGACTAGAGTGGAATATGTATGTGGTCAAACTGTCCGACTCCGCTCCCTCCAGCAGCGTTAAGCAGCATCTTGCACTTTGACGGTGAAAGTGTAAGATGCTGCTTAAGGCTGCTGGAGAGACCGGAGACAGTGGCTTGCGCTCCTGTTTGATTAATTACATGAACAGCCCCAAGGAGTGTACGGATTGCTGCTTTTTACCAACTTCCATGTACCTCGCCGGCCATGGTATACACACTGGTAATGCTCAAGAAGTGGAAGCATAGTGTGCCATGGTATACACACGGGTAATGCTCCGGAAGTAAAAGCCTAGTGTGCCATGGTATACACACGGTAATGCTCAGGAAGTGGAAGCGTAGTGTCCATAGTATACACATGGGTAATGCTCCGGAAGTAAAAGCCTAGTGTGCCATGGTATACACACCGGTAATGCTCCGGAAGTGGAAGCGTAGTGTGCCATGGTATAGACACCGGTAATGCTCCAGAAGTGAAAGCGTAGTGTGCCATGGAATACACACCGGTAATGCTCCGGAAGTAAAAGCCTAGTGTGCATTGGTATACACACCGGTACTGCTCCAGAAGTAAAAGCCTACTGTGCCATGGTATACACAGTGGTAATGCTCCAGAAGTGGAAGCGTAGTGTCCATGGTATACACACCAGTAATGCTCCGGAAGTGGAAGAGTAGTGTGCCATGGAATACAGACCGGTAATGCTCCGGAAGTGGAAGCGTTGTGTCCATGGTATACACACCGGTAATGCTCCGGAAGTGGAAGCGTTGTGTCCATGGTATACACACCGGTAATGCTCCGGAAGTGGAAGCGTAGTGTCCATGGTATACACATCGGTAATGCTCCGGAAGTAAAAGCCTAGTGTGCCTTGGTATACACACCGGTACTGCTCCAGAAGTAAAAGCCTACTGTGCCATGGTATACACAGTGGTAATGCTCCAGAAGTGGAAGCGTAGTGTCCATGGTATACACACCAGTAATGCTCCGGAAGTGGAAGAGTAGTGTGCCATGGAATACAGACCGGTAATGCTCCGGAAGTGGAAGCGTTGTGTCCATGGTATACACACCGGTAATGCTCCGGAAGTGGAAGCGTAGTGTCCATGGTATACACATCGGTAATGCTCCGGAAGTGGAAGCGTAGTGTGCCATGGTATACACACCGGTAATACTCAGGAAGTAAAAGTCTATTGTACCATGGTATACACAGGTAATGCTCCAGAATTGGAAGCATAGTGTCCATGGTATACACACCGGTAATGCTCCGGAAGTGGAAGCGTAGTGTGCCATGGTATACACACCGGTAATACTCCGGAATTGAAGCATAATGTCCATGGTATACACACCGGTAATACTCCAAAAGTAGAAGCGTAGTGTGCCTTGGTATACACACCGGTAATGCTCCAGAAGTGGAAGCATAGTGTGCCATGGTATACACACCGGTAATACTCCGGAAGTAAAGCCTAGTGTACCATGGTTTACACACCGGTAAAGCTCCGGAAGTGGAAGCGTAGTGTGCCATGGTATAGACACCGGTAATGCTCCGGAAGTGGAAGCGTAGTATGCCATGGTTTACACACCGGTAATGCTCCGGAAGTAAAAGCCTAGTGTGCCTTGGTATACACACCGGTAATGTTCCAGAATTGGAAGCATAGTGTCCATGGTATACACACCGTTAATGCTCCGGAAGTGGAAGCGTAGTGTGCTATGGTATACACACCGTTAATGCTCCGGAAGTGGAAGCGTAGTGTGCCATGGTATACACACCAGTAATACTCTGGAAGTAAAAGCCTAGTGTACCATGGTATACACCGGTAATTCTCCCGAACTGGAAGTGTAGTGTGCCATGGTAAACACACCGGCAATACCCGAGAAGTGGAGCATTTTCAGTAATCGGAAGTGGAAGCGTAGTGTGCTATGGTATGCACACCGATAATCCTTTGGAAGCATAGTGTGCCATGGTAAACACACCGGTAATACTCCGGAAGAAAAAGCCTAGTCTGCCATGGTATACACCGGTAATGCTCCGGAAGTGGAAGCGGTGTGCGCCATGGTAAACACACCGGCAATGCTCCAAAAGTAGAAGCATAGTGTGCCATGGTATACACACCGGTAATGCTCCGGAAGTGGAAGCGTAGTGTGCCATGGTATACACACTGGTAATACTCAGGAAGTAAAAGCCTATTGTACCATGGTATACATCGGTAATGCTCCGGAATCGGAAGCATAGTGTCCATGGTATACACACCGGTAATGCTCCGGAACTGGAAGCGTAGTGTGCCATGGTAAACACACCGGTAATGCTCAGGAAGTGAGGCATTTTTAGTAATCTTAAGTGGAAGCGTAGTGTGCTATGGTAAACACACCGGTAATGCTCCAAAAGTAGAAGCGTAGTGTGCCATAGTATACACACGGGTAATGCTCCGGAAGTGGAAGCGTAGTGTGCTATGGTATACACACGGGTAATGCTCCAGAAGTATAAGCCTAGTGTGCCATGGTATACGCACCGGTAATGCTCCGGAAGTGGAAGCGTAGTGTGTCATGGTATACACACTGGTAATGCTCCGGAATTGGAAGCACAGTGTCCATGGTATACACACCGGTAATGCTCCAGAAGTGGAAGCATAGTGTGCCATGGTATACACACCGGTAATACTCCGGAAGTAAAAGCCTAGTGTACCATGGTATACACCGGTAATGCTCCGGAATTGAAAGCATAGTGTCCATGGTATACACACTGGTAATGCTCCGGAAATGGAAGCGTAGTGTGCCATGGTATACACATGGGTAATGCTCCGGAAGTAAATGCCTAGTGTGCCATGGTATACACACCGGTAATGCTCCGAAAGTGGAAGCGTAGTGTCCATGGTATACACACCGGTAATGTTCCGGAAGTGGAAGCGTAGTGTGACATGGTATACACACCGGTAATACTCAGGAAGTAAAAGTCTATTGTACCATGGTATACACTGGTAATGCTCCGGAATTGGAAGCATAGTGTCCATGGTACACACACTGGTAATACTCCGGAACTAAAAGCCTAGTGTACCATGGTATACACCGGTAATGCTCGGGAATTGGAAGCATAGTGTCCATGGTATACACACAGTAATGCTCCAAATGTAGAAGCGTAGTGTGCCATGGTATACACACCGGTAATGCTCCAAAAGTGGAAGCATAGTGTGCCATGGTATACCCACCAGTAATACTCCGGAAGTAAAAGCCTAGTGTACCATGGTATACACCGGTAATGCTCCGGAATTGGAAGCATAGTGTCCATGGTATACACACCGGTAATGCTCCGGAAGTGGAAGGATAGTGTGCCATGGTATACACACCGGTAATGTTCCGGAAGTGGAAGCATAATGTGCCATGGTATACACACGGGTAATGCTCCGGAAGTAAATGCCTACTGTGCCATGGTATACACACCGGTAATGCTCCGGAAGTGGAAGCATAGTGTCCATGGTATACACACCGGTAATGCTCCGGAAGTGGAAGGATAGTGTGCCATGGTATACACACCGGTAATGTTCCGGAAGTGGAAGCATAATGTGCCATGGTATACACACGGGTAATGCTCCGGAAGTAAATGCCTACTGTTCCATGGTATACACACCGGTAATGCTCCGGAAGTGGAAGCATAGTGTCCATGGTATACACACTGGTAATTCTCTGGAAGTGGAAGCGTAGTGTGCTATGGTATACACACCGGTAATACTCAGGAAGTAAAAGCCTATTGTACCATGGTATACACCGGTAATGCTCCGGAATTGGAAGCATAGTGTCCATGGTATACACACTGGCAATGCTCCAGAACTGGAAGCGTAGTGTGCCATGGTAAACACACCGGTAATGCTCCGGAAGTGAGGCATTTTTAGTAATCGGAAGTGGAAGTGTAGTGTGCTATGGTAAACACACCGGTAATGCTCCAAACGTAGAAACATAGTGTGCCATGGTATACACACCGGTAATGCTCCAGAAGTGGAAGCGTAGTGTGCCATGGTAAACACACCAGTAATACTCTGGAAGTAAAAGCCTAGTGTACCATGGTATACACCGGTAATGCTCCGGATTAGGAAGCATAGTGTGCCATGGTAAACACACCGGTAAATACTCCGGAAGTAAAAGCCTAGTGTGCCATGGTATAAAGCGGTAATGCTCCGGAAGTGGAAGCGTAGTGTGCCATGGTATACACACCGGTAATGCTCCACAAGTGGAAGTGTAGTTTGCCATGGTATACACACCGGTAGTACTCCGGAATTAAAAGTCTAGTGTACCATGGTATACACTGGTAATGCTCGAGAATTGGAAGCATAGTGTCCATGGTATACACACCGGTAATGCTCCGGAAGTGGAAGCGTAGTATGCCATGGTATACACACCGGTAATGCTCCAAAAATGGAAATGTAGTGTGCCATGGTAAACACACCGGTAATGTTTCGGAAGTGGAAGCGTAATGGCCATGGTATACACACCAGTAATGCTCCAAAAGTAGAAGCTTAGGGTGCCATGATATACACACCGGTAATGCTCCGGAAGTGGAAGCCTAGTGTGCCATGGTATACACACGGGTAATGCTCCGGAAGTGGAAGCGTAGTGTGCCATGGTATACACACTGGTAATGCTCTGGAAGTGGAAGCGTAGTGTCCATTGTATACACACCGGTAATGCTCCGGAAGTGGAAGCATAGTGTGCCATGGTATACACACCGGTAATGCTCCGAAAGTGGAAGTGGTGTACACATGGGTAATGCTCCGGCAGTAAAAGCCTAGTGTGCCATGGTATATGCACCGGTAATGCTCCAGAAGTGGAAGCCTAGTGTGCCATGGTATACACACGGGTAATGCTCCGGAAGTGGATGCGTAGTGTGCCATGGTAAACACACCAGTAATGCTCCAATAGTAGAAGCGTAGTGTCCATGGTATACACACTGGTAATGCTCCGGAAGTGGAAGCGTAGTGTCCATGGTATACACACTGGTAATGCTCCGGAAGTGGAAGCGTAGTGTGCCATGGTATACACACCGGTAAAGCTCCGGAAGTGGAAGCGTCATGTCCATGGTATACACATGGGTAATGCTCCGACAGTAAAAGCCTAGTGTGCCATGGTATACGCACTGGTAATGCTCCGGAAGTGGAAGCGTAGTGTGCCATGGTATACACACCGGTAATGCTCCGGAATTGGAAGCATAGTGTCCATGGTATACACACCGGTAATGCTCCGGAAGTGCGGCGGTCTGCTAAGCTGACATGACTATGCCTGCCTTGGAGGCGTGCGCTGCCTTTTTAGACGACGACTTTTAATTAAATAACGTGCTTGCAATCAAATAAACCAATGGGAGATAGCGTGACAAATTAAAAAGTGCGAGAAACAAATAAAGGAGTGAACATGAAAAAGAACCACAGACAAGTGTGGAAGACAAGCACGCGCCTAAGTGAAAGCGACCACGCTATGTTTAATTTGTAACATGATCCACGACAAGGGAGGAATGCAGCTGGCAGCCTGCGCGCCGCTGCTCGCTCCCGACAGCTGGAGGCCGTGGGAGTGAACATTTAGAGAAAAGGTAGGACATGCACCCGCCTTTGGCCAATTGCGTGCTTTCATTTTTGAAAGCCACACGCAAAGGCCAATAGAATGTGTGGAAGTTGAAACACCACACGGAAAAGTTTCGGGGAAGTCTGGAGTGATTCCAAGAGGCCTCCCCATAGAGCAGCGCATGCGCGCTGCGCTAGGCTCGACCTAAAAAAGGATCAACGTTTTCCTGACTGACTTCAAAACGGATGACTTTATGTTGCTTTGCAATCTCACCAAGTTGATTGCCTTAGTTTTGTTGTATCTAATATATCATCTCTGGTCTCCCTGTTTTGTTCTATGCTCTTAGGTGTGGTCATGGATCCTCTCAAGAGACTTGGACCTGCGCAAGGTAGTCGAGGACTGAGAATGAATGATACACAGACAAGGCACGCCAATAGGGCGCACTGAGCACTCACGGAGCCTGTCTTCCTTTAGTACCTGAGGCATTCTCCTTAGGCAATATTTGCTGTCCCACATAGATAGAGCAAAGCTGCCCTTTCTTCCTAGGCTCCAACGAATGATGACAGTAATGACCATTAGCTTTCTGCCTAGGCTCAGTGGTTTTAGCCACTCTCACACTGATCACTCAAGCCCTCGGCCAGTTTGACAGAATCAATGCACATTGATCAAAATGAAGACAAAATAGTGATTTGAGTGGCCATGCATATTAAAAATGCAGTGGTAACAGCTCCACTGATGCTATGTGTCAAATAATGCTGAGGGGTATTTATTCAAGATGATACATTTAATGTGTCATGAAAATGCCAGGAAAGCACATATCGACTTAAAGGTTTTGGGTCACCACTGCTATCCTACTACAACGGGCACAGCTTTGGACTGACATAAATACTTTTACAGATTTCCATTGAAATTCTCCAAACACTTCTAAACAGATGCAGGAAGTATGAGTAGTAAAATGGGATACCATTGCTCATCAACCTTGTGTCCCCAAAAGTGACAGGTCTGTGTCCTTAAAAGTGGCAGCTTGTGTGCAAAAAGTTTGTGGACATGATGGATGTGTGGCAGCCCTACCAGGAGCTGCGCTGGGGGGTGTGGCACTGGGTTTGTGTCAGAGTGTTAGCAGGGTTATGTAAGGAAAAATAAACGTGTGCCTGTGGGTGTGCGCAAAAGTGTTTTAAAACTGTGACGTCAGGGTTGTGACAGATGGTGCTTGGGCATGCTGAGCTGTGAATGTACAGGACGACCTCAAATCCCCCCACCCCCACGGGATGGCAGTGTGAGGCTCGTGAAACGCTTGTCCTTAAAAGTTAAAGGGTGTGTCTGTCCTTAAAAGTGACAGATGGTGCACAAAAGTTTGGGGACATGATGGATGTGTGGCAAGCCAGTGCTACGAAGGCAAAAAACTTCAAACAGAGAAGCTGCTTTAGCTTTTCAGGCAGGGCTCGGTCATGATTAGCAGTTGTTAAAATGATAAAGGGACAACAGATGGGGGTTCCCAAACTTCCCCAGGAGAATGTGAAACAGGATAACACGTGGCAGGAAAAATACACTGCAAGGAAAACACGAGGCCTGAGATAAAGCTATCAGTCTCAGCAGGCAGGGTGGTGACTCAGCAAGATCTACAAACACATTTTTTTTTTTTGGGCCTAGTTCCTCAGGACAGTGCTCAGGCTTGATTAGCAGACGGTAAATGATATCAGTGTACCAAATAGACAATGCAACGGTCTGAAATTGTTCCCTCCAAAGACCACCAATACCTTGTTCTAAGCCCGCCCACCCACCCATAAAGTGTGGGGTCTTCTAATTAGCATAACAGGACAAGTATAAAAGTGTACTTTAGGGGCCAGCAGAAACAGACATTTAAAAACCCCTTTTGGAACGCCTTGTTGGACTGCGTGCTGCACAGACCTGCATCAGAAACTAAAGACCACCATGGATCAGAGTAACTTCTCACAGATTGACGCTGCCTGCTACACGTTAATGGAGGTAAATAAATAAGGGTGTACATTGTGAAAGGCTTATGGGGGTTATTTAAAGTATAGGGGGGATGCATTTAATGTGAACAAGTTTGCATTTAAATGGGGTTTAGCGCTATGTAGGACTGTGTTTATATTGTTTTAAATAATGTTTAAAGTGCTGGGGGCTGGTGCTTAATGTGAATAATGCTGATGGTATTCAGGTTAAATGGTGTTG
This sequence comes from Calotriton arnoldi, assembly GCA_963921515.1. Lineage (NCBI taxonomy): Eukaryota > Metazoa > Chordata > Amphibia > Caudata > Salamandridae > Calotriton > Calotriton arnoldi. The sequence continues at coordinate 478,809 of CAWUFW010011009.1, read as the reverse complement.
TAATTTTAAGTTCTTAAATTGAGCATAGCGCAAGGGGAACTGTATGTAATGTGATAGTTCTGAGGGGTGGATCCAGGACTTTAAATTCAGTGTAGAGCATTGAAGGCGTGCATTTAAAAGTGAATACCACTAACAGTTGAAGTATACACAGGGCTACAGCCTTAAGACTTGTACAGCGTCTAGAACCAATTTTACAGGCTTCAGTGGCTGCTTTAAGGGCCCCAGGGGTAACAAAATCAAACATGTAAATTAACAATAAAAAACACTGTTTCAGTACTTACCCACTGGCTATGCCGATGGGGAACTGTCTCAGACGTCGTCTTCTGCTGGTAGCTGTGCAGGGGTGTTATAGTTAAGGACCAAACCGGCAACAAGTCCACTCAGGGGGGCCGTGCCCAGGGCTAGGGTCCATAGGTGTGGATGGGCCGAGGTTCATAGTTTCTAAGGGGCCCTAGAGCCCTCTGCGCTCCGGGATAGTTCTGGGTGGATGGGATGCATGGAGCTTGAGGCCCCGTTTATAAAAAATAAAGTCCCCAGAGTACGCTTTCCCAAGTACAGTACTCTGGGGTGTGAGGCAGGGCCTGTGTTGGTGTGGGTAGCCCCAGATCCCTCCACGAACCATGTGGGCTCTGGGGTCGATGGATGGTGTGGAGTTTGAGGCTTCATTTTTATAAAATAAAAAGCCCCAGAGGCCTCTGGGGTGCTCCTGCGGGCTAGGGTTTGGTGTGGGGCTCGAGGCCCCGTTTTATCAAATAAATCCCCAGGAGCACACTGAGCACGTTGCAGTGCTCCGGGGTGCTGAGGGGTTAATGGGAGGCAGGGGCCGCGGTGGTGATGGCTGCAATCCCCAGCGTATTTTTTTTAAAATAAGCCCCGGAGCCCGCTCAGGTCGTTGCGGGGCTCCGGGGCCGTGAGATGAAGGGGCGGCCTGGTCCGTTGTGGTGGGGGCTGTAGGGCACCGCGTTTTTTTTGGGTTTTTTTTCTTTTTTTTTACAAAATAAGCCCCGGAGCCAGCTCAGGGTGTTGCGGTGCTCTGGGGCCGAGTGCGGCATGTTGCGCTGTGGTGGGGGCAGTCCCAGAGCCCTCCACGGTCTGAGAGGTCTCTGGGTCTAGTTTGGATGGTGTGTGGGGCTCGAGGCCCCAGGTATTTTTAAAAATGATGCACCCCAGAGGACGCTTTCCAAGTGCGGGCCTCTGGGGGTCGAGCGGTCGTGGCGCGGAGCTTGAGGCCCCGGTATTTTTTAAATAATGCCCCCAGAGACCGCGATGGGCCATGCGGTGATCTGGGGGTTTGTGCGGACATTGGGGCTGGGCCCCCAAGTATGCGCAATAAGCAGCCCCCACAGGGCCACGATCTACTGGGCGCTGCTCTCGGGGCTGGGACGGCTGTCGGCGGCAATTTCCAAGGATCCCGCGTGGATCTTCATGGCAACGGCAGGTGAGCAGGGAGCTTCCCCGTTGTGCTGGCGCTTGATGGGCCCGCCCCCTTTGTGATGTCACCAGGACTCCACTGACATCACCGAAGGGGCTGGCCCTTGAAGCTCTAGCACGTAGGGGAAGCTCTCGGCAGGGGCTTTCTCCGTGAATGTGCAGACGCATTTACAACCCACGGGGGGGGCAACAAATAAATAAAAAAAATAAAAAATAATATAAATAAATTTAAAAAAACGCATTTACAACCACAGGGATCGTTTAGTACCGCCCCCATGTGGCTTTTTTTTTTTTTTTTTTCAAAGGGGCATTTTATATAGGGCAAACTCGACCCGAAGGTCCTGGAGCGCTTTTACAAGAGCACTGGTTGTGCTGCGCAAGTACACAGGCATTTTAGGGGCTGGGTTAAATTAGGTGTTGTGCACAGAATCATAGGATGCGGCGCATGGGGGTGTTTCTCAAGCTTTTGCATTTACAAGGTTGAGCATGAGTGAATGCCGCACAGTTTAGGAACGGCTCTATATGTTTTTAAAACCAACGGTTGTCAAGCACCTTGCAAACACCAATTATGCCTATATGTGTGATGCACAGAATTTGTACACGGTAGACCACGCTGCGCATTAATGTCGTTGTGGGTACATTGTGACTGTTTTTTTTCCTAGGAGATATCCTTTTGTTACTTACAGTTTATAAGTTAATATCCTAACATAGATCCGTGTTTATTAAAGGCGTGTAAAGAACAGCATGCACAGTCCGCTCAATAGCTTATGGGTGTACAAATGACGGGTTTATGGGTAGGAATCATGGTTTCTTATTAAAAAAGTAAACGTCATTACATGGTGTTGTTTTCACTTCTGAGTATGTGCTTTCCCAAAACTTTAACTAGGATGTTTAGCAGGGGGTCTGACAGGGGGTGTGTACAGTTTGAGGGTCTAGGGCCTATGTAACATTTTCCTAGACAGTGTTTTACGTATACCCTATGTAAGGATGCTTGTTTCTGTGTATTATGTATTTGCGTTTTCGAAGGTGAATGTATCAAACTGTAATGCCATGTTTATGAGCGCTAGTTTTAAAACAGACGTGTTTTATTTAACCCCCGCCACAGGACCTCCCGGAATTTACTATCACTGACAAAGAAATGAGCGCCTTGCAGCCAGGTATATGTATTTAGTTTTGTGCAGTTTTTGTACTAGGGTGTCTCAGAAACTCTGCTTTTCTAACGGTGTTCTCATGTATGTGCGATTTTATAGGTTATGACGACGGACAGCCACTAGATATTGACGGTTTTGAATGGTACATGAAGGTTCAAGGCGCGTCTTTGAGTGTGCAGGATAACACAGTTCTTACAGGTAAATAAAAATAATAAAAAAATAAAAATGCAGTGTTCTTTAAACTGACTAAGACTTGGGAGGGCCTAGTCCCAAAAACCACAGCTGTGAACTATAGGAGAGCTCCTCAGAGTGGGCTGCTAAGGCTTGGTTTATACTACAATTGTGATTATTGTTTTCTTTACAGGACCCCCAGTGTCATGCACGGTTGGCAGGGATGTGCAAGAGGCTGCAGAGGCTCAAACAAAAGAAAGAACGCTAAAGAGGAAAGCTTCAACATCTAGAAAGGGATCAGTGACAAAGAAAGTTGCGGGGAAAAGACCTCTAACAGGTGTGTTTTTCACAAAAGGGTGCCAAAAAAAAAAAGAACTCTCTGGGTTTTATTCTCTTAAGCAGAAAGGGCCAGCGACATGTAGTACCGGATGTATAAAGTGGAGGTGGGGTGTCTGTGGTTCCTTATTTTTTCTAATATATATATATATTTTTATGTTTACATTCTAGGCGCTGCACATAAGCTCTCTGGAGAAGATACGTGTAAGGCTAAGAGGTCTACGACACCGTTAAGCGACATCACAGAGACAGTCCAGAACACCGCGCCTACAGCAAAAGGTGTGAGTAGGCGTGTGCGCCAGGACCAATTGTGCTCTTATTATTCACACATCCAACAGAGAACCGGTACAGAGATGAAATGCCGTCTCAAGACAACCGCTAAAATGATGAACCACCACCAGGCCTCAAAAGGGAATCTCATCTCGAACAAACCCGCCCTTAAGAAGAAGCAGATGGACTCGGAGTCCCGATCAGCCCCTTTAGACCCCAAGAAGAAACAGGTGATCCCAGAGTCCCAAACACCCCCTTTAGACCTCAAGAAGAAACAGGTGGTCACGGAGCCCCAAACTACTCCTTTAGATCTAACATTAAAAAATGCTGCTAAACCGGGGAATGAATCCTCTACCCCCACGCTCTCTAAGGGGTCAAAGGCTGTGACGCCTGCTGTAGAAGCGCTGTTACAGCCCCAAACCCCTAAAGGCAACCGCCTCTCGAGAAAGTATCTTAAGAAGAAGCAGGGGCTCCCTACGTTGCAAGTAGAAACAACGGATGGGTTCTTAATCAACCCCATTACACCGCAGGACCCTTCCCATCCTCTAAAGCCCTCTGTAGTTTCAAATAAACTAGCGGCATCAGTAGAGGAGCTCCCCCTAGATCAGCACCCAAAACCTTCTATAATAATTCCTGATGGGTTTAGGAACCCAATGCCTGAAGATGCTCAACCTTTAGGAGCACCTTATACCTCCGGCAGGGTTTGTCTCAGGGCACTGGCAGGGTTGGTAGACAGCCTTGATAGACCCTCAGAAGCAGCGCACGATGGGTCTTCTAACACGCACAAAGGGGATTTGCACACGTCTGTTACACATTCACCCGACCACATCACCGGCAATTCCTTCACCGCTAGGACCCTCGATTATTTTGACCGTCATTTACACTCCCCTTGCCCCATGTCTCCTATCCCCTCGCCAGGAGCGTACGACCCAACCAGCCCCGCGTCCACTGTAACCCCCTCATCACCCCCATCAATATACGCCGATAACAGCACGGCAGGGAGCGATATTCCAGAGGGGTGTTTGGAGGTGTCAGTTAGTGATGCCCCTTCCCCTACAACCCCAGGGTGTTCGCACTGGGACCCTGTTTCTATGATCCCCCCGGGCCCTCCTTTACAGAGCTGTGTTGCGACGGTTGGTGTGAGAGAGGGCGTTATACAACACAAAGGGGTGTTCATTCCTAATCAGCCGCAATACGATTCTGTAAACCCAAAAGATGTACTAGGGGGGCATGTGAAAGATATACAGCTGGCGGTCAGAAAGCTAAAACGCCAAGCGAACGCCGCAGCCTTAAAACTGGGGTTTGGTGGTAGCGAGGACATGGTCAAGATGGAGGCGCAGCAAAAGATACTGCAAATGGTTGACGGGTGTAAAAGGGTGATCCTCCAGACGTGTGAAACAACTGTGTCAGACATATGGGGTATACGTGCGTGACTAGGCCTATGTCGACCCATAAAGACCCCACATGTCCCTGGTATTACTAAAAACACACATAAATCAAAATATAGCTGTAAGGTCCATACTATACTGACCAAGTCCCTGTGCTTCTTACGCTTCCTCAGGCGTAAAAAGTACATAGACCCCCTCAAACAGAGTTATACAGTTTCACGAACAGAGCCTGAACCACATACAACAGTACCAGACACCGTCTAAAACGCAAGTTCAGGAGAGAACACCCCAAGGGGAGGGCATTTGAAGGGCTCGGGCGGTAGAGAGGCGATACTCCAACACCAGGAACACATAGAAGGACCGGGGGGTGGGTCTGTAGCAGAGGCATCCTTGAGTACATCGCACACATGTACAAAGCATACTGTTCAGATAGGCGGGGGAGGTTGCCTCGAAAAGACTGGTCCCGTAAAAAGCAAAAGTGGGCTAATAGCGCTAAGCAGCGCAGGCTTTTAATAAGTAAGCTCAAGAAAGCCAGAATATGCGCTACACGGTTGTTTAAAAGACACCCCGAGACCGTGCTAAGCCAGGACCCCCAAAATGATACAGCAGCGACCACCCCAGCAAGTCAAATTCCTCAAGATGAGGATTTAGAGGCAGTCTTTTTAGAGAGCGTTAAAAGCTACAGTCGTACTGTAGAGAGATTTAACGCTACAGAACACTACGAGGAGTTTAGGTTTGCTAACCTTCACCATATAAGGTCCTCCGATCACGGCATTTTAGCCATACATCAGGCTGTGCAAACACTCATAGAAAGGTTGTTACGCGATGTGGGTCCTAATGATTTTTTTCAACTACGCTTCCAGGGGCAGGGTTTTGACAGCCCGTTGTTCACCAAGCGAAAGTCCAGCGTTGTGTTTGACGACCGTGGAATTTTTAGAAAACCTCTCGAGGCTTTTACAGAGTAAGGCTGAACTAGTCGCCTATGGCAGTTTCAGAGTCATAGCCCTCATTGAACGGGGTCGTGAGGGGGGTGTTTCCAGGCCTTTAAAGAGCGTGCTGTACAGCAAGATAATTGGTAAGAAACAACGTTGGCTGCTCAACTTTAACAACGACGCAGCCAACACGTGTCTGGCGGCCAGTATCGTGGGGTTGCTGATGGGGCGCAACACCACAGACGCTGTCATCATGTCTAGAGCGGCTGAAGCCCATGAGGTTCTTGAAATACCTCCAGACCGTATGGTCGGCTTTGGCGACATAGGTCTTTTTGAGAACTATTTCGCCGTTACGGTGAAAGTTCTTTATCACAACGGTTCTTGGAAGTACTTTACAACCGGGGAACGTGTGAGAAACAAGACCGTATATGTCCTTCACCATGAAAACCACTTTTACGGTATCTTGAACCTTAAAAGTTTTCTGGAAGTCAAGTATGTGTGCACATATTGCGACCACATATACAACAATAAGGCATATCATCAGTGTGAAATGCGCTGTAAGATGTGTCAGAGGGACGGTTGCGTCATAGACGCCGCCCTGAAGGTGAGGTGTCGCACCTGTAAGATGTTTTGTCGCTCGCAAGAATGCTTGAGCATGCATAACAAAGCTGTTAAATGCGTCCCTAAAATGGATTGTTTCGAGTGTGGTCGGTATGTGGCTTCAGATCACAAATGCAAAGGCATGAAATGCCCAAGGTGTCACACGCCTTTTAGGGCAGGAACAAATCACCGTTGTTACATGGTTAAAGGCAGACCTCAGACCAAAACCGAAGCCTACATAGTGTTCGATATAGAGTGCACACAAGAGACGGGGGTACACCAACCTAACTATATTTACGCCCACCATCTAACTTCCGACGACAGCTGGGAGTTTGAAGGGCGAACGTGCGTTGGTGATTTCCTTAACACTTTCATTCAAACCAAATTCAAAGGGTATACCATGCTGGCCCATAACTCAAAAGCATACGACTCGTTCTTTATTTTACAAAATCTGATTCGTGAAAAGGTACAAGTAGAACTCATCACTCAGGGTTCCAAGCTGATGTTGCTAACGGCTGGGCAGCTACAAATAAGATTCATAGACACCCTGAATTTCCTACCCATGAAATTGAGTAAGCTGCCAAAAGCCTTTGGTTTCCCAGGGTGTAAAGGTTATTTTCCACACTTTTTTAACACCTGGGCGAACCAGGATTATGTGGGGCCCATGCCGCCTCCGGACAGCTACGGGGTTCAATATATGATGCCTGCCGAGAAAGAGAGCTTTCTGCAATGGTACTCTGAAAACCATGAAAAAGAGTTTCATTTTCAAACCGAGTTGAAGGCTTGTTGTCAGGCGGATGTAATGATCCTACAACAAGCCTGCAACCTCTTCAGAGACGTTGTGGTGGAGATGACTAAGAAAGTCAAGGCTTTGAAGCCCAAGACCCCTGAAATGACAAAGACGGTCGAATACATAGACCCTTTTCAAAACATCACTTTGGCCTCCATGTGTATGTCCATCTACAAACATATGTTTTTAAGACCAAAAAGTATCGCTCTAGTACCGACAGACCTCTATAACGGTAAACAGAAACGTTATTCAACCCCCTCTATCTAATGGCTTATGTACGTGTCTGAGAAGGAAGACATACATATTCAACACGCCTTACAGGGGGGCGAATACCGCCTGGGCCCCTATTACCTGGATGGGTACGCCGTAATTAAGGGAGTGCCGACGGCCTTTGAATACAATGGCTGCTTTTACCACGGCTGCCCCCATTGTTACAAGCCCCATGAGTTTAACAAATTGCTGGGTGCCAACTTTGAACACTTACACAGACGTACTCTGATGAAGGCCCAGTATGTTGAAAAATGTGGCTTTGCTCTGAGGGCCCTTTGGGAGCATGAGTGGTTAGATATGCTAACAACCGACACCGAGCTCTGCTCTTTCCTTCAGAGTCGTGATTTACCACAACCTCTGGAGCCCCGCGATGCCTTATTCGGGGGGTCGTACAAATGCCATACAACTGTACAGGGCCGCTGCTGAGGGTGAAAAAATACACTACTATGATTTCACCAGCCTGTACCCATTTGTGAACAAAATGAAGGTATACCCCTTAGGGCACCCCACCATCATATATAGAGACTTTAAGCCCCTTTCCGAATACTTTGGGCTAGTCAAATGCGAAATCCATCCGCCAAGGCATCTTTACTTCCCTGTGTTACCATACAGAGTCGATGGTAAGCTGATGTTCCCCCTCTGTCGAAGGTTTAAGAGGTTGGTGGTTGTAAACACACTGAAGAACAGAGGATGTTCACCGGGACCTGGTGTAGCATCGAGGTCCAAGTTGCCTTAGAGAAAGGCTACAGACTCGGGAGAGTACACGAGGTGTGGCATTTTAAGAGGACCACGAAACGCCTCTTTTCACGCTACATTAATTTGTTTCTCAGAGACAAACAGGAGGCCTCAGGATATCCCGAATGGTGTACTAGTCACGATGCAAAGCAAAAATACATCGATGACTACCACGCTCACGAGGGTATACGTTTATGACCCCATTTGATAGAGGTCAACCCTGCCCGCCGTCAGTTAGCCAAACTCTGCCTCAACTCCTTATGGGGAAAATTCGCACAGCGTACAAACATGCCTAATACAACCTTAATAACAGATCCTGACGAGCTGTTTAAGTACCTTTTTGCCCCTTGTTACGAGGTGTCCAGCTGCAAGTTTATCGATGACGATACAGCGGCTGTGTGTTGGAAATATGCAAAAGAGTACCCCACAACGTGTAACAACATAAACATCTTCATAGCGTGCTTCACGACAGCCCACGCCCGTCTTGAGCTTTACGGGGTTATGGATAAACTCCAGGACCGCTGTTTGTATCACGATACCGACTCTGTGATTTTAGTGAGTAAGCCGGGGGATGAAGACCCTCCTCTTGGGGATTACCTAGGTAATTTGACCAGCGAACTCGATAAAGATGAGCATATAACACAATTTACGTCCTCCGGACCAAAAACGTACGCGTACAAAACAAACAACAACAAGGTGTGCATGAAGGTCAAAGGTATAACCTTAAATGTCAACAACACCCTAAAAATCAATTTTGACAGTCTAAAGGATCTGGTGCACGAATACTCTGCATCGGACGATCGTGAAAATGATAAAACCATAGTTGTGAATCAGCCCTGCATAGTCAGATCCAAAAAGAAGTGGGAAATTACAACCCAGCCCCTACATAAAACCTTACGCGTTGTTTTTGACAAAAGGGTCCTGACTACTGACTATAAAACACTGCCGTACGGTTATTAGGCGCATTAGAGAGGTCACCACCGCACTATGGACACCAGATTACAGCATCCGTTCTCCTGCGTGTTAGCAAGGCCCTCAAACTGCGGTAAAAGCTACTTTTTAAAAAAGCTCTTAGAAAATGCTGCCGGTGCTTTATCCCAAACACCTAATAACATTGTGTGGCTTTATTCGTGCTGGCAAGACCTTTATACCGAACTGTCCCGTAGCTTCCCGCATATCAGATTTATAGAAGGTATACCTGATAACCTCAACGACGATGAGCTGCTGCCACCGACCCTTGTAAACATGGTAATTGTCGATGACCTTATGCGTGAAGGTGGGGATCATCCTGAGTTAGAGCGTGCTTTTACTCAATATTCACACCATCGCAATCTAAGCATATGCTACATTGTGCAGAGCTTGTTTTACAAGGGTAAGAACAGCCGCTCTATAGCACTCAACGCGTCATACCTTGTTTTATTTAAAAATCCCCGTGACAAACAGCAAATATCAGTCATAGCTAAACAGATGTACCCAGGAAACACACACTTCTTCGTGGAGGCCTTTAACAACGCTACAGCAAAACCCCACGGCTACCTGTTGGTCGACTTAAAAAATAACACTCTAGAAGACTACAGACTGAGGGCTGATATTTTTCCCCCTGATCTCCCAGTCGCTTACACCCCAAAGACCAAGTCCCGAGCCTATAAAAAGCCGAGCTGAAGACCTTTAGAGGCATTTGTAGTCCTACCCTTATAACACCCTGTGTTGACCATGTCTGACCGCCTACGCCGCAATTTAGCTCTCCTGAAAATGCTGATTAATGCTAGTCCCCAGCACAGAAAGGCCATCCTCTGCGCTGCTTCTGATGATTTAGTGGCGGCCATTTCAGAAATAGCCCTAAACACCCTAAAAGGTAACGTCCCTATATCAAAGAGCCAGTTACAGGTGTTGAAGAAGAAGCGACATCTTATCAAGAAGCTCAGTAATAAAAGGGCCTCGCTTATTACCAAGAAGAAACTGGTGAAACAGTCTGGGGGTTTCATAGGTTCATTGTTGGGCATAGCTATACCCATAATTACAAGCCTCCTCTCTGGACGGTGATGGAGCATGCCGCAAAGATGTATTTGGTTCCTAGACACCAGTTGGAGCAGCTGGGCTCTTCTGCGGACAATGCCTGGGATATACGGCGAAATGAGACTCTACGACTGGATGGTGAAATTAAAGACATTTTGAACCGTAAGGATCTAAACCCGTACGACAAAGCTAACCTTTACACCACACCCTTAAAAAATTTCTAACCCACTACAAACAGTGGGATACTGAAAAAAATAAGCTAACTCTATATGCCCAGGATTCTGATCAGCCAGCAACGCCAGCGCTTGCTCCGCAACCCCTACAGCCGCAGCCGGCCCTGTCCCCGACCCCGGATATCTTTGTTGATGACCTCCTAAAAAATATAAGTCAGAGGCACAGGGGGGCAGCGCAAATGCTGATGAGTAAACTCGCTGCTTCTAAAGACCTAACAGCGTGGAATGAACGCGGTGAATTTCTCTACAAGGGGCAGCCGGTTGTTGGCTCACACATGTACGATCTAGTCAAAGGTCTCACGCACCCCAAAACCCTAACGCAACAAAATGCTCCTAGAGGTTGGGATCAGTTTCTGCGCGCCGCCGCTGAACTCAACATCCCTTCCACACTCGTGGGTAATAACGATCACCGCCGTATGCTTGAAAGTTTGAAGGCACCCTTCCCTCCATCGCCAGCCGTCTCTGACGCCCCACGACTATCCCCCTCTTGGAGCACCCTGCCTGCGACGACTGTACCGAGAAAAAGGACACTGCCCAAAGCCCATACGTGGATTAATCCTTAAATGTTTCTACAGACTTTTTGAATAACTATGCCTATTACGTGTATAACCGTGTCTGATTTTTCTTCATATATTTCTCTAGTAATGACTGTCATTGTAATGCGCCCCTTACATAACTGTTTGTAATAAACACTTTTATAACTTTTCAACCCATCTCACTCGTCTTTTAAAATATTTTAATTATGGTGCATGTGTAAGCATAGAAATGTAGAGTCTGAATGCTTGTTTTAAAAAAAAGTCTTTATTTTAAACGTTCATCATTAAACATACACATGTTACATGCCCTTACAATTTTGACAAACGCTATATTCTGTTTTCACAGGTCTGACCGTGGCCCTTGTGTTTTCTTTTACATATTTCACAACTATACTGTCATTGTTAACAAGCTCACGTGAATATAGATTTAAGAAATTTCTAAACGCCACACCCTCCGACATTTTACTGATAAAATAAATACAGTGTTCCCCGCATGTGATGGCTAACGAATCCTGGACCCTTAGCTTGTTATACTCAACCCTCCCTGCTGCTTTTTTCACAAACTTGAATATGGCCTGTGTATAGATACTGTGTTCGGGGAACTCGGCTGTACTGTCAAACACTGTAACCTTGTCACTATCTATAAACACGGCCGCCCAGTGTGTTCCACCCTTGTAATGAGGATCTGTGTTAAACACTAGGGTGCGTGGTCTTTCCGGCCCTATTTCGCCTGGTAACCCATCGCTAGGGAAAACACCTAAAAAGTATTTCCTAGCGTATTTATGTCTGCTTAAGAAGTCCCGTATCTGCACAGTATCCATTTCACAAACGTTTTAAAGATAGTCAAACAAAATCTGTCTGGCGTGGTTGATCTGAATGATGCCGTCAAATACCGAGAATACGACCATGTTCACATTCGCAGGTAGCGGATTACTAAATCGTATTTCAGCTTTTAGATTGCCGTTTTTGACCAGGTTGTAGTGATCGCCGTCTTCCATGTCGGGAGTCAGGTCAAATGCGAACAGTGTGTATCCGGCCCCATAGCCTTCTATTGACACGGCTACCCCACAGTCCCGTAGGTGCTTCCCTGTTATCGAAACCAGCCCCTGATATTCCCTGATGTAGTTGGAGGTTATAAAACTGGGTGTGTAGGGTTTTGCAGGAATCACAGTGCCCTCGTGGACCAGCGCGGCGTAGTTGATGCCGTAGTGCTTAAAATTGAATGGATTTGAGGCGTAGACGCCACTAAAAGCTGTATTGTCCACAAATCCGATGATGATAAGCTTGGGTAGTTGTCCCAGAAATAAATTCTGCTGCTGAGTTAATCGGGTACCGGCAGGGATGCTGAATACCTTCAGAGCTACTCTTTCCACCGCGTACTTGGCGTTTGATATTTGCAAAGCGTCGGCGTGAGCTAATCTGACGCTCGGGGACACTTTCACCCTCTTTACAAACAGACTCGCTGACAGTATGTCCAGCTTGTACTGGTCCGCATCCCCGCTGATGAGACAGAATGAGTCCTTGTTGCGAGTGAGCTTGATCTTAAGATCAATTCCGTTGATGAGCAGTTTATCTTGGAAGAAGAGGTCTGAATGTATGCGACCCAGGAGGTCAAAGTGACGACTGCCCATCGCAAAACTTGCTCTTTTTACAAAACCCTGATTGTCACCGTCCAGCTCCTTGGCTTCAAAGTGTCCGTATGTGTCCTTGCATAAGAGCCCCGCTGAAAGCTGCGTGTCGAGGGCGTCGCTACTGTAATTTAGAATGCTCTCGAGGTAGGCTCTGTAGGCGTACATGTTATCGCTCTGTGTGATGAGGCGATCGCCCAGGGTGATGTCCACCTGATTAAACACAGTTGCTAGGGGGTATGCGATCGTCGCCACTTTAGCGTCTGCTGCTATGTCGGAACCATCCGCTTTACGATTTTACACATAAGATGGAGTAGCGTGTTGTTGAGATCCAAATACATATCCGTGGACCCTGATACATAAAACTCTATAGGGGCCAGAGGCGTCAAAGCTGCTAAAGGTGATACCTCCATGAAAAAACTGTTTTCGATGCTTGTCTGAGTGGGTTTTAGAGTAAACAAGTCTAACTCGGATTTGGCGCACTCGCCCGATGCACAATGTACGAAGGCCATGCTTGAGTTTGCGCCGCTTTAAAAAATATTTACTTTAGAGGCGGAACTCTTCTTCTTGGAAGCTCTCTTCCGTCTTGGTGTTTTTCTTTTCTGAGTGCTCTTTGAAGAACTCCTCCTTTTTTTATAGGGGGCAGGTGGGCCTCTGCGTCTCGAAGCGCGGCGCTTCCTTTTAACATTGGCGCGATGCCTATACACCAAACCAGCGCCTTCTTGCCGATGTTTGTTCATGCGCTCGGCAACCGCCGAAGTAACAGACCCTACTACGTCCTGGGCAATATTCGTAGCCGCCGCTTTAACATGCGGGTTTGCAATTTCATAGCCTCTTCTCAAGAAGGGCATAGCTCTTCTAAACAGACTGCGGAAGAAACCTCCTAGACCAGCCCCGTACATAACAGGGGACCCTTGAAAGTACGGAGGTCCTCCATATCCGGCCTGGTTTCGGTAATAGTCCCTGTACATAGACAGGTCCCCGTATGTTTTCACAACCACCATGATGCCTGCTTAATAGCCTCTGTCGCGTCTCGGCCTTAAATGAAGCTTAACAATAACTTTCCCGTATTTAAAGGACACAGGGGCGGACTGGTCATCGAAGATCATAATTGAAACAGTGTCAAAATGGTTCTTAGAAACTGCGACGTAGTCGGGTTTGTTGAATTGAATATTGACCATCGTATTATTTTCGCCCTGTACATGGACCCATCTTAACAGAGGTGCGTAACTATCGCCGATCCTCTGGGCCTCTACAATATCGCTATACACATAGAGCGTGTAGAACCCCCCGTTAATATCGGGGCACGTGTGATCCTGTTCGAACTGACTTTTGGCATTCTGTACTGTTCGTAAAACTCTTCTTAATTTACCGGAGCAGTTAAACACAGTGGTGCGATTAGGGGTTTTAAGAAACACCTTCCTTCTGACGTTATCTAGCGACAGATGAGTATTTGTATATGTTTCGATGGTGCCTATGGCTTTGTTGATGGCGTCGACAACACTTGAAACGGTTGGGTAGTAGCCGTATGGGATGCTCTCGTGCATGCTCACAGGGTCCTGCTCACGCTTTATGTAAAACTTGGCCTCGCTCTGCGTAAATGTATCCATGTTCTAGGGTATTGGATCTCGGTTAGGGCTACCTCCCAATCCCCTTTCAAGTCCACAGGCTTAGCCAATTTCACGGTATAATTAGAAATCTGGTTGTCGGGGAACATGTCTTTAGAGGCGTTGGACGGCAAGGTGATATAAAAGGGCGTTGTCTCCATCTTAACAGCAGCTTTTAGACGGGCCTCAGCTCACACACCCTTCAGGGAGCTGGCCAACACCCAACTGTTAAATTTCTCCGGCCATCCTCGCCATTTGACATATGCCTGACTATTAGCGCCTCTACCTTTCCTTTTCAGAATCTTTTCAACCCTGTACACCCTGTGCGGATCATCGGGTATCCTTTGTAACTCTTCCTTGTAAAAGACCCCCGACACCGCTTCCCCATCATAGTCCTTTAGCCTGTAAATATACATCCCTTCTTTAAGCTCCACACTTTCCACTATAAATATTTCGTCGCTAAAAGTCTGTTGGTAGCCCTTCATAAAGACCCCTTTCAATTTTGAAATCCTTTACGTGATCACCTTTCTTAAAAATAGGCTTCTTCACCTTTGTAGCGAAATTACGCCCGTACACCGTTCTCCAAACAGATAAAGAATTACTAGGAGTTACCTCTACGGGCGCTGTTTTGATGGTCCTGTGATAACTGGAATTATATACAGCTAAAAAAGCTTGTAGAACATCAACGTATCTGTAGGTGTTGTGGGCCGTAAAATACCTCCACATCTTAGACTTTAAAGTTCTGTTAAACCGCTCTACAACAGCTGCTTTTACCTCCGTGTGTGTTACAAAATGTTGAACCCCATGGTGCTTTAATAATTTCTGAAATGCCTTGTTTAAGAATTCTTTACCTGCGTCTGTTTGTAGTTTTTGAGGAATTCGCCCCTTCTCGAAGATGGCTTTAAAAGCGGCCGTGACGCTAGCCCCACTTTTATCGCGTAGCGCTTCTGCGTAGGCGTACTTGGACAAGACGTCTATGACGGTTAATATATAACGAGCGTCGCTGTTATATTTTGCTATATCTTGAAGGCTGATGATATCCGCCTGCCATTGATAATCTATTTGCGCATTAACGATTGTAGGGCGCCTCTTAAACCGTCTTCTGGCTGGTTTATGGAGTGAATACGCCTCCTCTCCTGATAACCAAGTCTTCACCAGGTCTCTGTTTACAGGTTCATTTTCATCTACAGCCCTTCTATACAGAGCTTCGGCGCTTCCCAAGCTGCCAACTCCCCCTGTATCATAATAAAGTTTTCTTAGCCGGACCCCCGGCATGTTATCATCCGCTACACCACCGGCAATGAATGACGCTTGTTTTGCGTAAGGACATTTTATTAAAAATAAAGAATATTAACAAAACATAAACAGAAGGTACTTTACATTTTCATAGTAAGCGTCGTAAGGACGGATTAACACATAGCCACCTTACGGTGTAACATTCTACTACTTTGTTCTAAATACACGCTATCCTGTTACGCTAAATAAGACCTTATCTATTTAAAATAGTCTTCGTGGTGGTAAATACCCTATACTTCTATTTTTTATATACAACTTACACATACGCCTTTCTACGAGTCTTTCTACCATCTTTCTATCAAAAGCCGTGCACATCCCTTGCATACCCTGCAGTTTTAAGCTTGGATCATGGGCGTGTCGGGTCTCCTCGAGTGCCGTTGTCAAGAGCTTCAGCATATTCGGGTGGACATATTTCTTTTCAGAGGACAGTCCGTACACCACCCTTAGCAGTTTATACATCTTGTACGGGTCTAACAAACTACATATATAACGGGTTACTCGTGCTCTGTATGCCTCGCCCAGACACTCGTGCGCGTCCTGCTGAGGATCCCCGATTCTATGTCCGGAACAAAGGCCGTAATAGTCATGTTTGACACAGGCTAGTACCACAGCCGCTGCGAAACCTTTAACAGCCATCAGGTCATCGTGGGGTACTACTTGAATTTCTTTTACACCAGCGTCGCTCTTAGAGACATAGTCACAATTCATGGGAACATCAGTACTTTGTCTTGTGGAACTTTCAGTCTGTTTTGCACAACATAAACAGTAAAAATGTACGCTGTCCGGTTTTGTAGGATGCCCCACGGCCTCCGTTCTTTTTGGGGTTGCTCCCTAGGGTGAAAAGAAGAAAGATTACCAGCCAGTTAGTTGAAGAAATAAAATACATCATTATGTAGCGGCCTGCTCATAACATTTTTACTAACCTCAGCATTTTCACCGCCCTCGGCGGCTGCTCTGAAATCTTGAGAGTCGCTAATGTCCTGCGATGCCCCATCATCTTCGACGCTTGTACCCGGCTGTTGCACAACTACCTTCTCAGGAGCCGCTTCCTCCTGAAAAACCATGTCTTCATAGACGGGTGTGTTAGGAGGTGCTACACCTTCTTTCCCATAGTGCATTATGAAGTAGGTACATCCAGCTGGGGATGCTCTCTAGGGTCAAAAGAAGAAAGATTAACAGTCAGTTAGTTGAAGAAAATAAAATACATCATTATGTAGCGGACTGCTCATAACATTTTTTACTAACCTCAGCATTTTCCCCGCCCTCTGCGGCGGCTCTGAAATCTTGAGAGTCGCTAATATCCTGAGATACCCCATCATCTACGGGGCTTGTACCCGTCTGTTGCACAAATAGCTTCTCAGGCGGCGTATCCTCCTCAAAGCCCAGGTCTTCATAGACGGTGGAGTTAGGTGGAACTATTGTATCTTCCAATTCATCTAGCTCCACGAAGCCAAATCCCTCATACTCGCTGTCATTACAAGAGTCCAAACTCCAACTGTTATCGACCTTAATTGGGGACACCCTTCGTGGCCAATCCTTGAGACTGCGTGCTTTCATACGCCGACAACTGTCATCGCCAAAACCAGTAACGTTGCAGCCCATATCCTTAGGTGTTTCTTGTTGAGCATTCTCGTCCATTACCAGTGGTGTTAAGCTGCGGTAATATCTATCGATGGTGGCCTGGCCGCCACCCAACATGGGCCTTTTCAAGAGCGGGGTGTATCTCTTCATTTTTGCTATGGGGACCTTTTCGTGTTCAGTCGTCTGCTTGCTGTACATGGATCTTAAGGAGGCCTTATATGTATCCTAAACAAACCCTCAAAGGGGCGTGCACCTCTACACAACAACATGGCCAGCCGACGTCATAGGGCTCTGGTTCGCTGTTGTCTCCAAAAGCAGCCCCGCCCCATGGCAGACCGCCCCTTGGATCAAATGGGCACCTACATCCATCATAAGGGTTTGGGACCTGTCACTTTTGGTGCAAGGGGGGCGTGGCCCCTGTCACTTTTTGGGGACACGAGGTTGGTGCAAAGGGGCGTGGCACCTGTCACTTTTGGGGACAGACCTGCCACTTTTAAGGACACAGACCTGTCACTTTTGGGGACACACAGCCACGTCACTTTTAAGGACAGACCTGCCACTTTTAAGGACACAGACCTGTCACTTTTGGGGACACGAGGTTGATGAGCAATGGTATCCCATTTTACTACTGGTATGAAAAGTGATCCAGGGTTTATCCTGAATTTACACACTTAATCGATTGCTGGATAGTGATGGTGATCAAAGTGGACAGGACCTTGGACTAGAAATTTACAAATGAACTCTTATAGCGAGAGCTGCAAGGCTTTCAGGAGCCCTTTACATGTGGGCTGGAATTCAACTGTCACTCCCCCTCAGTGTGAAAGAAAGATCAATCATCAGTAATTTCACGACGGCAGAAATACTCCTAATTACATAGTTATGTGGAACAACATGCAAGAATTGTTGTTTTCACACTGATCCCTGCATGTTTTTTACAATCTCCCCTCAGATTTTCACCCAGGCACTCTGGCTACTGGCCTCACTAGGTTTATGGGTGAGGCCCGAAATACCTATGATCTGAAAGGCGGGAGGGATATTGAATGTATGATAGAGGCATCTTGGTAAGGCAGCTGGATAAATGTAGTCATGTACGGAGCTTATTCCAGCACAGACGTTCTAAACCATGGGGAGAAGGAATAGGGCAAGTACGGGGTTACTCAGTAGTAATTGAAGAAGGCTTTCAAATTACTGAAGCAAATGCAGGCACATGCCCTCTAGCAAGACTGGTGGGGCAAAAACGGTAACATTTGAAAATGACACAGAGGAATAACTGATGGCGACTCCTTGCTGCATTAGTAGGTGAAAAAAACATATATATATCTATCTATCTATCTATCTATATATATATATATATATATATATATATATATATATATATATATATACAGGCATTGACATGATGCACATTCTCTGATGCGAATATTTGCACTGACACCTTCTAGTTGCAATGAAGTGAATGAGATCAACGAATTAGATTTGGCACATTGAGAATATATGTTGGCTATGTAATTGTGAACTTTACAGTTATATTAGAGAAAGCACCAAACTTGATGTTGCAAATATGTTGAAACTTACAACCCTTGTTTATGAAACATGAACTGCAATATGCGGTCCAGTCCTTTTAAATGTTAATTCAGTTTTAATCAGGTGGTGAGAAATAGGGCGGTTGCCCTTTCAATGGGACTCTATGACCCAGTTGAAGGCTTCGGCCAAAACGTGTAGGTCTGTTTTGCTTTCTGGCACACATGCACTTTGCAGAAGAGAAGAAGAAAAAAAACTCAATAAACATTGCAGCAAAATCTCCAGCCCTCTGCTTGTGCCATGTTCCTGTGTTGCCCGTCTTTGACTGGTTGTTGGACTGCATGGGCAGTATACGGGAAAAAGTATCCCATAGAAGGCATTTCGCCGAAACGCGTCGGTCCGAGATTGTGGATATAAGTACTGTGCATTTGTGCCATTTAGAAGCCAAATAAATATGAACTTTTAAAAACTGACCTGGAAACAGTGGAGTCGGAGTGTGTTGGGCGGGTGCCGCCGGATCGGGTGTTCAAGAGGAGGAACGCCAAAGGGAGACACATATATATATATATATATATATATATATATATATATATACATATATATATATATATATATATATGAAAAAACCATAGGTTTCAGGGTCGTTATAGTTAGAAATTAGCATTTAAAAAACCTTTGAAATTCACTGAAAAAACCTTAGGTTTCAGGGACGTTATAGTTAGAAATTAGCATTTTAAAAACCTTTGAAATTCACTGAAAAAACCATAGGTTTCAGGGACGTTATAGTTAGTTGGACATTTCACTCGTACAAAACCAGAGAAATTCGGCCGTTATAGTTAGTTGAGCTAACTATAACTCGCGCCCCCGCAATGCACTTCTGATGACGACACATATTACATCACTCATAACATGGTCAGTGACATCACTGATGACATCACTGATGACATCTCAAATGACATCTCTGATGACATCACTGATGACATCATCCAGAGACTGTGTTTCTGTAAAGTTTAAATATGTTTTATATATATATATGCCACGGTGTATTGAAGAATGAGTGGGTGTATAAGCGTCTGAATGGATGATTTAGTAGGTGCGTGACTGACTGTATAAGTGAGTGATTAAACGTGTCTTACTGAATGCATGCGTTAGTGACTAATCTGTGTGAATGTCTGTATCAGTCTGTCAGTTGGTGTGTAAGCGGCTGCCTGGGTTGGTGAGTAGCTACATGAGTGTCTATATGGGTTATTGATTGGTTGTCTGAGTATCTGTATGGGTGCCTGAGTGTCTGTGTGGGTGGGTGGGGGGTATGTGACTGTGCATAGATGTGTGAGTTGGTGATTCACTGGGTGTATGGGTTCAAGAGTGCATCTGTGCAGGGCTGTATGGGTGTGTTGGTGAGTGAATGGATGTCTCAGTGGTTCATGTGTGAGTAACTGCATATGTGAAAGGCAGTACATGTGAGTGTTGGAGTATATAAATGACTATATGTAAGAGTGAGTGATTGTGAGAGTGGCTGTATGGATGAGTGTGTGCTTGTATCAGTGATTGTATAAGAGAGTAAGTATGTGTTAGTATCTGTATGAATAAGTGAGGTGGTGTGTGTATAACTGTATAGGTGAGTAAATGGGAGTGTGATTGATTCTTTGCATGACTGACTAGATGTGTGAGTTACTCTATGGATGAGTGGCGGTGTGTGAGTGTCTGTATAGGTGTAAGAGTGCATCTGATAGTGCTGTATTGATGAGTGACTGCATGTATGAGTGACTGTATGGGTGAATGAGTGGATGTGTGTGTCGACCTAGGAATCAGTGAGTGGGTATGTAGTAACTGGTATTGGTGTGTCTATTGTTTCGAAAATGGTAGACTGTATTTTAGAGTGGGTGTATCAAAGGTTATATTAGGGTGTGAGGAGGTGCATCAGATTATCAAGTGGATGATGTCATCAGTGATGTCATTTGAGATGTCATCAGTGATGTCACTGACCATGTCTTGAGTGATATAATATGTGATGTCATCAGCAGTGCATTGCGGGTGCGCGAGTTATATTTAGCTCAACAAACTATAACGGCCGAATTTCTCTGGTTTTGTATGAGTGAAATGTCCAACTGACTATAACGTCCCTGAAATCTATGGTTTTTTCAGTGAATTTCAAAGGTTTTTTAAATGCTAATTTCTAACTATAACGACCCTGAAACCTATGGTTTATTCAGTGGATTTCAAAGGTTTTTTAAATGCTAATTTATAACTATAACAACCCTGAAACCTGGAGTTTTTTCAGTGAATTTCAAAGGTTTTTTAAATGCTAATTTCTAACTATGCCTACATAGGTAGGACATGTGCAGAAAGAGGAAGAAAGGTGCAGAAAAAAGCAAGGGAAGTGCAGAAAGAGGGAAGAGAGGTGCAGAAAGAGGAAGAAAGGTGCAGAAAGAAGCAAGAGAAGTGCAGAAAGAAGCAAGAGAGGTGCAGAAAGAGGGAAGACGAGTGCAGAAAGAGACAACAGGGGTGCAGAAAGAAGCAAGAGAGGTCCAGAAAGAAGCAAAAAAAGTGCAGAAAGAAGCAACAGAGGTGCAGAAGAAGGCAAGAGAACTGAAGAAAGAGTCAAGAAAGTTGCAGAAACAGGCAAAAGAGGTGCAGAAAGAGAGAACAGGGGTGCAGACAAAGGCAAGAGAGGTGCAGAAAGTGGGAAGAGGGATGCAGAAAAAGGCAAGAGGGGTGCAGAAAGAAGGAAGAGATGAGCAGAACGAGGCAACAGAAGTGCAGAAAAAGAAAGAAAGGTGCAGAAAGAAGCAACAGAAATGCAGAAAGAGGCAATAGAGGCGCGGAAAGAAGCAAGAGTGGTTTGCACACCATTAGTACCAATTTAAAACCCACATTTAGCAATAAGTAACAGGTGACCATTCTAGGTTTGCAAAGGGCCTTCCACCACACTGTAGCACTTGTCGCTGCATTTTTGGTAACGTTTGAGCCGTTTGAGCTAGAAACAAGTTTTTTTTTGTTCAAATCTGCAGATTATGCAGCAGATGATGGATTATGTGGCAAATGCGGAAAATGTATAATTGTGCAAAAGTCAGTGCAGCCAAACAGTCACATAATTCCAGTGGCCCTGCTCATACCTCTGACTAGGTCCAGAAGTGCTCCTCAGTGGTTCCTTTTTTTGTCTCATTGAGTTTATAGTTTAGCTTCTATGGAAACGAGGAAGACTAAACCTGAGGTTACCACTCCACAACACAGACTATCATACCACACAATTACTCTCCATAATGCATAATCCCACTCTACATAATTCCTATACACTAAATACCATATACTTTCTATCCACATAATTTCACTGCACAACATACCACATAATTCCACTACACACAACCTACATCCACTCAACTCCAAGAAACATTAATAAAACACTTTTACATTTACAACGCCAATAGCTCTAACTCTCGCAAATGCGAAACCTATTACATTGCAAAAGCTTCTTTAACTAGTAGTCGCATTTGCAGAGAGGTGGAGAAAGGGGGCTGGGCCTCCGACCACCGCTCAGGAATTCTGCTGCGTTGGACTTACAGGAGGTACCAGGAGGGCTTCTTGGCCCCCAAAGTGCCTCAGGAGAAAAGTGGACTTCATCCCCCAATCCGTATTGTGCCAGGAGGCGCGTTTGCAGAGTGGTGGAGAAAGGGGGGCATGGCCTCCGAAGACCTCTTAGCAATCCCACTGTGTGGGTCTTACTGGAGGTAACAGGAGGGGTAGTTGGCCCCCAAGGACAACCTTGGGGGCCAACTACCCCTACTATTACCTCCAGCAAGTCCCACACAGCAGCACTGGTAAGTTCTCATAGCAGGCCACACCCCCTTTGCCCACCAGTCTGCAAACATGCTCCCCAGCGCACTCTTGGATGGGGAGTGAAGTCCCCTTTGCTGCTGGGGGTGGTTAGAGGCCAACTTGCCTACCTGTTGCCTCCAGTAAGCCCCACACAGTGGGATTGCTGAGAGGTGTCCGAGGCCACGCCCCCTTTTTACACCACTCTGCAAACGCGCCGCCTGGTGCACTGCTGCTCGGGGGATTAAGTCCACTTCAGTCCTCAGGTCCTCAGGACACAAGAGGACCTCTTCACCCCACCAGCAGTGCGCCAAGAGGCGCGTTTGCAGAGTGGTGAAAAAGGGGCGTGGTTTCGGACCACCTCTCAGCAATCCCACTGTGTGGGGCTTACTGAAGGTACCTGGTGGGCTAGTTGGCCCCTAAGGACCCTTAAGATTCAAGGGGACTCAATCCCCCAACCTAGAACGCGCCAGGAGGTGCATTTGCAGAGTGGTGCAGGGAGGGGGCGGGGCCTCCGGCGAGATGCCGGTTTTTCTATACTTTTGATATTTTTAGAAGGGGGCTGTGTGGCCCCCCTTCTCTTACTATTTTTTTAGCCATTAAAAAAAAAAACGGGAAGGGGGCCGCATGGCCCCCCCTTTCCTGGGCCTCTTTTGGCCTCGGGGACCCCATCCCCCGAGGCCTGCCCTGCTTTTTTTTTATTATAACTTTTGGAGGGGGGCTGCGTGGCCTCCCTCCTGTGGCCAATTTTGCCCCTGGGGACCCCATCCCCCAGGGCCCGGCCTTAATTAAAAAAAAATATATATTCATATTCCGGAGGGGGTCGCGTGGCCCCCCTTCCCTGGGCCACTTTTGGCCCCAGGGACCCCATCCCCCGGGGCATGGCCAATGCTTTATTTATTTTTTAAAGGGAGGGGGGTTACGTGGCCCACTTCCCGGGCCATTTTTGGCCCCGGGAACCCCATCCCCCGGGGCATGCTTTCGTTCTTTTCTTTTTTTAAGGGAGAGGGGCCGAGTGGCCCCCTCCTGGGCCATTTCTGGCCCCGGGGACCCCATATCCCGGGGAATGGCCTCTCGTTGGGGACCGCGGGGGAAGACCCAATGCCCCTGCGGTCCCAGCCGGCTCCCCACCTCCTGCGGGAGCCGGCATTGCTTTTGGACAAGGAGAGCTGCTAACATGCAGCTCCCTTGTCCAAAAGCAATTCTGCTTTGCTTCTTGGTTTCCTGCTCTCGCTTCCAAGAAGCAAAGCAGTGTTTGCAAAGACAGGGCGGGAGCCGTGCTCCCGCCCTGTCATTGCAAACTGCAATGTCCCGGGGGTGGGCACCCAGGGACATTGCCGGAGCCGGCCCTGGGGGGTGGCGGTCCCCAGGGCCATCTAGGGCTCCAGTAGGGGGGCCGCATGGCCCCCCTCCCAACTGATTAAAGTGGGGGGACCACCCCCGGGGAGGGGGTGATCCCCTGGGCCTGCAACCCGCATTTTAATCAACACTGCCCTGGGAAGGCCCGTGAGGCCCTCCACCCATAATTAAACAAAGACCGGGGGGGTGGCGGTCCCCGGGGCTTGGGGGGCCCGAGAGGCCCCCACACATTAAAGAAAAAAGTCCCAGGGAGGTGGCGGTCCCTGGGGCTTGGGGGGGCCCGTGAGGCCACCGCACATTAAAGAAAAAAGCCCCGGGGAGGTGGCGGTCCCCGGGGCTTGGGGGGCCCACAAGGCCCCCCACCCCATAATAGGAAATGCCCCGGGGAGGTGGCGGTCCCCGGAGCTGCGGGGGCCCCTGCAACATAAATTTGGATTGCCCCCGGGACCTGGCCCACCCAGGGGCTCAAAGAAACAAAGCGCGGGAGTCCGCGCTTCTTTTTTTTTTTTTCGGTCGGATTTGCACACTCAGCACAAATTCGGCTGAAAATATGAATATATATCCTTGTGAGACCCCCTGAGCAGGCCTAGGGGGTCAGGGCATTTCTACCCTTCCCCCTTTTCTTGTTTTTTATCCTTTTTTTTACTGTCTTGTGACTCGGTTTTACCGAGTCACAAGATGGCTGCCAACACTTCCTGGTTTGGAGTGTTGGCAGCCAATCAGAATGAAGCTCGTGCGGGTTCGCGAACCCTCCTCGGCCCTCAGATATATACATTTTTATTTTTTTAATTTCTCAGGAACTATTGAACGGATTTACTCCATTTAAAAAAAGGTTGCTTTCTGAACCAAGAGCTACCTTTTTGCCAAATTTGGTGTAATTCCGTTCAGCAGTTCGGGCTGAAGCCGTGTCTAAAGTTCCTATGGAAATTAACATGGGGAAGACGCGTTTTGGGACCCCCCTTTTTTCTCGGCCCCCACTTGACGAATCACCCCAAAACTTTCAAGACAGGAGCTGACCTGAGTATTTCGCAAAGATTCGTCAAACGGCGAGAATAATATTGGCAAAAGAAAAAACGCTTTTTGAATAGAAACAAGGTCCTAACTATAACTACCTACTGGCGACCACCTGTAGGTATATATATATATATATATATATATATATATATATATATATATATATATATATATTCACTGAAAAAACCATAGGTTTTAGGGAAAGTTATAGTTAGTTGGACATTGCACTCGTACAAAACCCGTGAAATTCCCCCGTTATAGTTAGTTCAGCTAACTATAACTCGCGCCCCCACAATGCACTGCTGATGACGTCACATATTACATCACTCATGACATGGTCAGTGACATCACTGATGACATCACTGATGACATCTCAAATGACATCACTGATGACATCAGCCAGTGACTGTGTGTTTGTGTAAAGTTTAAATATGTTTAATATATATAGGGAAAGGCATATTGAAGAATGAGTGGGTGTATAAGCGTCTGAATGGATGATTTAGTAGGTGCGTGACTGAGTCTATAAGTGAGTGATTAAACGTATCTTACTGGATGCATGGGTGAGTGACTAAACTGTGTGAATGTCTGTATCCGTCTGTCTGTTGTTGTGTAAGCAGCTGCATGGGTTTCTGACTAGCTAAATGAGTGTCTATATAGGTTATGGATTGGTTCTCTGAGTATCTGTATGGGTTCCTCAGTGTTTGTGTGGGTGGGGTGTGTGTGACTCTGTGCATAGATGTGTGAGTGGGTGATTCACTGGGTGCATGGTTTCAAGAGTGCGTCTGTGATGGACTGTATGGGTGGGTGAGTGTATGTATGGGTGTGTTAGTGATTGAATGTATATCTCAGTGGTACATGTGTGAGTAACTACATATGTGAAAGGCAGTATATATGTGTGTTGGAGTATATAAATGGCTATAAGTGAGAGTGTGTGATTGTGAGAGTGGCTATATGGATGAGTTGCGTTGTGTGAGTGTTTATATAGGTGTATGAGTGCATATGATAGTCCTGTACTGAGTGACTGTAAGTATGAGTGACTGTACGGGTGGGTGAGTGAGTAGATGTGTGTGTGTAGACCTAAGAATCAGTGAGTGGGTATGTACTTATTGGTATTGGAGTGTGTATGGTTTTGAGAATGGCAGTCTGTAATTTAGAGTGGGTGTATCAAAAGTTATATTAGGGTGTGAGAAGATGCATTAAATTCTCACATGGATGATGTCATCAGTGATGTCATTTGAGATGTCATCAGTGATGTCATCAGTGATGTCACTGACCATGTCATGAGTGATGTAATATGTGACGTCATCAGCAGTGCATTGCGGGCGCGAGTTATAGTTAGCTGAACTAACTATAACGGGGGAATTTCACGGGTTTTGTACGAGTGCAATGTCCAACTAACTATAACTTTCCCTAAAACCTATGGTTTTTTCAGTGAATTTCAAAGGTTTTTTAAATGCTAAACCCTAACTATAACAGGCCTGAAACCTATGGTTTTTTCAGTGAATTTCAAAGGTTTTTAAAATGCTAATTCCTAACTATAACAAGCCTGAAACCTATGGTTTTTTCAGTGAATTTCAAAGGTTTTTTAAATGCTAATTCCTAACTATAACATGTCTGAAACCTATGTTTTTTTCAGTGAATTTCAAAGGTTTTGTAAATGACAATTTTTAAATGTATTAATTGTTATATTTATTTATTTTTATACTGATTTACTACATTCTTTTAAACTATTTATTTTTAGATGTTTTATTTTTTAAATTACATTGTAATTACATTATACATTACATTACAGAATATACTTTCTCAGAATGAATTACTTTAGTTTAAATACTTTGCAAATAGGCAATAGACTTTTAAGTACAGTAGTTACAGTTGTTGCAATGGGCAACACAATTTCAAACACAATGCAACATTGAGCTCAATGTGAATTTCTAGCTAAATGCAATTAGTTACTTTATGGATTACTTTTCTAACCACAGGACTGGATCCTAGATTCAGTCCTGGGACATCTCCTGTAAACAGTTGAGTAAAAGCGTTTTGGTTACAGTAGTGATTTTTAAGGAATATTATTGTATTTTAAAAGTTGACACTTAGAAACTTTTTCACATAGAATCACCAATGTTATCCTATGGGAGGAAATTCACTTAGCAGGTAAGTAGTGTTATCGTTACTTTTTCTTACTCAGTGGTGGATCCTGGATCCAGCACTGGTGCATCTCCTGTAAACAGTTGAAAGAATGCGTTTAAGTCATACAGGCGATTTTTAAGGAATATTTGTAGTTTGTGAAAATCAACACTTTGAAACTTTTCTGCTGAAAACCAGACAATGGATTCCTATGGAAGGAAATATAAGTTACTGGTAAGTATGGTTAAAATTACTTTTCAGAATCAGTACTGGGCTGAAAGATGCAGCACTGAGGTCTCTCCTGATAACAGGTGAGTAAATCGGAATTCGTATTTTGGCTGATTTTAGAGGAATATTTGTATGTTTCAAAAATCGACACTTCGAAACTTTTTCAGCAAAAAGCAGGCAATGATATCCTATGGAAGGAAATTCAAGTTACTGGTAAGTACGGTTAAAATTACTTTTCAGGATCAGTACTGGGCTGAAAGATGCAGCACTGAGGTCTCTCCTGATAACAGGTGAGTAAATCGGAATTCGTAGTTCGGCTGATTTTAGAGGAATATTTGTATGTTTCAAAAATCGACACAGAAGAATTTCCAAGTGAAACCAGTCAATGATATCCTATGGAAGGAAATTCAAGTTACTGGTAAGTACGGTTAAAATTACTTTTCAGGATCAGTACTGGGCTGAAAGATGCAGCACTGAGGTCTCTCCTGATAACAGGTGAGTAAATCGGAATTCGTAGTTCGGCTGATTTTAGAGGAATATTTGTATGTTTCAAAAATCGACACTTAGAAGAATTTCCAAGTGAAACCAGTCAATGATATCCTATGGAAGGAAATTCAAGTTACTGGT
Source organism: Calotriton arnoldi (assembly GCA_963921515.1). Taxonomy (NCBI): domain Eukaryota; kingdom Metazoa; phylum Chordata; class Amphibia; order Caudata; family Salamandridae; genus Calotriton; species Calotriton arnoldi. The sequence goes on along the minus strand of CAWUFW010011009.1, from coordinate 451,152 downwards.
AAGTACGGTTAAAATTACTTTTCAGGATCAGTACTGGGCTGAAAGATGCAGCACTGAGGTCTCTCCTGATAACAGGTGAGTAAATAGGAATTCGTAGTTCAGCTGATTTTAGAGGAATATTTGCACAATGGTGAAGGGAGGGGCGGGGCCTGAGGTGACATCTGTGCAAACGCGCCCCGTGGCGTGTTTTAAGTTGGGGATTAAGTCCCCTTGAATCATGAGGGTCCCTGGGGTCCAACTAGCCCACCCTGTACCTCCAGTATGCGCCTCGGAGCTGCGTTGCAGAGAGGTGTTCAGAGGCCACGCCCCTTTTGCACCTCTCTGCAATGCAGCTCTGTGGCGCTTTCTGGACGTACCTGTTGGGCTAGTTGGCCCCTAGGGACCCTCAGGATTGAAGGGGATTTAATTCCCCATCTTAAAACGCACCACGGGGCCTGTTTGCACACATGTCACCTGAAGCCCCGCCCCCTCCCTTCACCACTGTGCAAACGCGCCCCGTGGCGCATTTTAAGTTGGGGGATTAAGTCCCCTTGAATCCTGAGGGTCCCTGGAGTCCAACAAGCCAACCATGTACTTCTAAAAAGCGCCACAGAGCTGCGTTGCAGAGAGCTGTAAAAAGGGGCGTGGCCTCTGTACACTTCTCTGCAACGCAGCCCCTGGCGCATACTGGAGGTTCCTGGTGGGCTAGTTGGCCCCCAGGGACCCTCAGTATTCAAGGGGAATTACTTCCTTCTTAAAACGCGCCAGGGGGCGCGTTTGCAGAGTACTGCAGGGAGGGGGCGGGCCTCCGGCACGATGCCGGTCGTTTTTTTTGTTTTTATTTTTTTTTAATGGGAGGGGGCTGCGTGGCCCCCCTTCCCTTGGCCACTTTTGGCCCCGGGGACCCCATCCCCCGGGGCCTGAGCAATTTTTTTTTTTTTAATTTAAAAAAACGGGAAGGGGGCCGCGTGGCCCCCTTCCCTGGGCCTGTATTGGCCCCGGGACCCCATCCCCGGGGCATGCCCTCGATTTTTTTTTTTAATTTGGAGGGGGCTGCGTGGCCCCCTCCTCAGGCCATTTAAGGCCCCGGGGACCCCATCCCCCGGGGCCGGCCTTGCCCTTTTTAAAAAAAAAATTTTATTTGGGGAGGGGGCTGCGTGGCCCCCTCCCTGGCCACTTATGGCCCCGGGGACCCCATCCCCCGGGCCTGGCCTCTGGTTGGGGACTCCCCAATTTCCCCACAGTCCCAGCCGGCTCCCCGCGTCCTACGGGAGCCGGCATTGCTTTCCACATGGGGAGCAGCTAACATGCTGCTCCCCATGTGGAAAGCTATTGGTTTGCATTTTGAAAGAGAGAGCAGGTTTCCTGCTCTCTCTTTCAAAATGCAAACTAAGCTTGCTATGACAGGACGGGAGCCGCGAGGCTCCCGTCCTGTCATAGCAAACTATAGTGTCCCGGGGTAGGCACCCGGGACACTGCAGGAGCCGGCCCTGGGGGTGGCGGTCCCCAGGGCCATCAAGGGCTCCAGGAGGTGGGCCGCGCGGCCCCCTCCCAACCATTTCACAGCCCCGGGGAGGTGGTGGTCCCTGGGGCTTTGGGGTCCGTAACGGACCCCCATATTCAAATCTTTAGTGCCCCGGGAGGTGGTGGTCCTCGGGTGTGTGTGGGGCTGGAGCCCCCACACAGGTCAAATTTTTTTTTTTAAAAGAAGCCCCGGGGGTGGCGGTCTCGGGGCTGCGGGAGGGCCAAGAGCCCTCCCGCACCATTATTTTTTGAAAGCCCCGGGGGGTGGCGGTCCCCGGGGCTTGGGGGGCCTTAGAGACCGCGCTTTGATTTTTTTTTTTCAGCAGGATCCGCGCACCCTGAGCGCAACCTGCCGATTTAAAAAATGCTTTTTTCTGCCCAGGGGTCCTTGTGGGACCCCCGGAGCAGGCCTAGGGGTCAGGGTGTTTCTACCCTGCTCCTTTTGCGCTTTGCGCACTTGTTTCTGTCCCTCGGTTCTACCGAGGGACAAAATGGCTGCCAACACTTCCTGATTTGGAGTGTTGACAGCCACTTGACAGCCAATTAGCATACAGCTCGTGATCGGGAGGGTACGTGGACCCTACGCGCCCATAGATATATATGTGACTTTACTTTTGATTTTCTCAGGAACTACTGAACGGATTTACACCATTTAAGCAAAAGGCACGACACTGAACCAAGGGCTACTACCTCTTTGCCAAATTTGGTGCAATTCCGTTCAGCAGTTCGGGCTGTAGCTGCGACTAAAGGTTCCTATGGAAAAATGAATGGGGAAAACGCGTTTTGGGACCCCCCTTTTTTCTCGGCCCCCGCTTGATGAATCAACCCGAGACTTTCAGGGTAGGAGCGGAGCGGAGCGCCCCAACAACTTGGAAACTTTCGCGAAGATTCGTCAACCGGCGCAAGAGTTATTTCAAATAGAATGTTGCGGATTTCCTATGGATAATAGGTCCTAACTATAACTATCTACTGGCGACCGCCAGTAGATAATATATATATATATATATTCCATGTCACAGAGCATTAGCTCTAAAAGGTACATGCCAGTCTCAGTAATAATGAGTCACATGACCATTTTCAAAAAAAATTCGGCACAACCACAGTAAATCACTCACAGCAAAATAAACCAATGCTGGGAAAAACACAGTTATGGCAATTATATTGGATGCGACATAGCTGCCCAATGCTGCTAAATGCAAACTTATAGAGCTAACTGAGGATAAAGACATGTTTTAAGCCTTCACAGAATACGGATGTCTCAATTTTTTTAATATTTCGATTGCATTATTATTGGTCGTTATCTTTACTACCCTTGCAAACAACCTACTAAAGTTAGGATTTCTGTAGTTTTCCAATACCATAATTTCGTATTTTTCATTGCTCAATGTGAGACCCAATTCAGGGGGATGGAGGATGTTAGGGGATCACAGGGAAGACAAGGACTACTAGGCAACAGCAGGGTTGGTTACGTTTGCTTGCCGTTAATTTGTACCCGAACTCTGAAAACTGGCCCAATTATACCCCTTCAGCATTGACTAGGGTAGTGAGAGCAAGCAGTCAAAGGCTTTTCAGGAAGGTAGTGTAGGGACAATAGCTCTGCAGTCAAGCAACAGACACGAAAATGTATTTTCCAGCCCAGTGCTTAGCTTTTATTTCAAAGAAAGTACTTTAATCTTACTGCAAAATGTCTATAGTGGCTGGTATAACATGGCATTAATTAGACATCTGTCTATTTCACTCTGGAATACACCACTTGCTGGATGCACCACATGCTAACCTGGGTAAAAGAATTTAGTTCACATGGTAGATTTCTCTTCACCCTCAATATCTTGTGCCATTCAGAGCGAGGCCCCGCTTTAACCTTCTTGGTGGAGATACAGCTCTCGAGATGCTGGTGGGAAAGTTCTTCCGGCTTGCTCCTGCAGTGGTGTCTTTGTTGACCTGAAGGCTGTGGCAGTGGCCTCTCTCCAACCACGAGTCATGATCTGGGCTAAGTACAGCAGACCTGCACAATGGGCACTCGTCTTTGGCAGTCGAAGACACCCAGTCCCACTCCAGAAGGGCTTTCTGTCATACCAATTGAAGTCTCTGAGAACACCCTGGATTTCTCTGCATACAGTCTTTCCTCCCACAGGACCAGGTTGTTCCTTCCCTCTCTCAGCAGACAGGCAGGCAGGCTTCTGGGCATGAGGTGGGCCCCTAGATAAGCAAGAAGTGGAGACTTTTAGTGATGTCTCTTCACCTTTGGGAGACTGGGTGTCATTCAGAAACCAGCCCTGGTCACACAGTAATCCTTGGGGTACTCTGCAAAGCACTCCTTACTTTGGTCTTGGATAACTTTGAACTACAACAAAGTTGAGTGGTTTGGGACCCACTTTTATACCCATTTTCCAGACATAAGCCGTAGATCCACTGTTTAAGCTTTCAGAAGTAGTTTGAGATGGTTCACTCTCCAATGGCATTTACTGGCCATTTCTCATACACAACATTTGTGCAGAGTGATGGATTTCATAGCAAATAGCAATAGTGCAGGCTCCAAGGAGGAATATCCAAAACAAGGGCATCATGAATTATGAGATCTCTGCACCTGGCTGCCAGCAGACTTTATGAAGCAGTAACAGGGACAGAGAAAATGGCAGACCCTTCTTTTAAAGATCCTCAACTTAAATATCAGATACTACAGGCCTGCCCTTCACACCTACCATCCACCAAATGGCAGTGGGAAGGAACAATTAGCTAGCAGCCCTCTGCTAAGGACATCACTGAATTTCTAAGAGTAACTCTGTTTCCCTCCTCCTTCAGTTCAGTGTCTGGGTCTCCACCTTCCTGCAACATGAAGGCAGTCAGTACACTTCCATTATCTCTACCCACCTTCAATTCAATGTCTGGGTCTCCACCTTCCAGCAACAGAAATGCAGCCAATACTCTTCCATTGGCTCTACTCACCTTCCATCTTGTGTGAGGGAAAACCACGGGCATTCAAAATGGACCCACTGGTCCCAGTACTCAGACTGTTACCAAATGCAGAGTCCTACTGTTACGTATGTGCTACATATCCACTGCACATACCTGCACTTGACACAACACATAGAATGTCAGCACAAGTGTCTTGGGTTCACATAAAAGCTGAACAAGGAATGAGAAGGTCACTTGACTTCACTAATGGCCTATTAGTAACTACGGCACCACACATATTTCTAGATGACCTCATCTTCAGACGCGAATGGAGCCAGATTGCCTGGAAGTGTACCCGTGATTGGTTAGCCCTCATCATCAGCACAGCTAAACGCCTATCTGACGCCCTGATCATCAGGATCAACATAGCGGAAAACTGACTAAAAACTGGGATCAGCATCTCCGCGTATAAAACACGCTTGGCAGAAATTAATGCGGAGATGACTGAACGCCGAGATTATATAATGCAGCAGAAAATTCATAAACTGCAGAAAGATATCAGGAGGTTTGATAAAGAGAAAATATACCCCTATATCAAGGAGAACTACCAACCACCTGGCAACAATGCATTCTCTGATGATGGATCCACAACGTCAGAACGGGCCAACCGCTCCACCAACAGTAACTCAAGCAACAACAGTTGGGGCAACAATGGAAACAGACAGGGACTTTTCCCACCTCCTCCACCCAACATGTACTGATACCCTAATCAACCAAACCCAACACATGTACCCATGTGGTACCCAGGCTATCCAGGACCTCAACAGGGATTCCAACCCCCCTTCGTCCAACACCCTCCTCCTCCTTTTTGGAACAGAGGCAGGGGCAGAGGAAGAAGAAGAGGCAACAAACAGATCCAGTGGCAGGATGCGGAGACGCAACGACAAACGAGGAGCCAAACGAACAAAAAAACTGATTGTCAACATTTCTGATAGAACACTCTCCATAGACGAAACCTCTGTACTCGAGAAAGGGTTAGGTTTCGTACCAACCCCCAAGGAGGACAACTTTAAACTGAACGGAGAGCTACATCAGTTTTTCAGGAAGATCAGACTGAAATCCTTTTTCAAGGACAAAACCACACCTGAAAGAGAAGACACTGGACTTAGAACACCATCCAGATTTACACATACTACCGCCATGCTACCCAGCGAATTGCTTACCTTCGAGAGGGCTGTTCTCAAAGAAGTCAACGGGTTGGGACAAAGGAAAACATACAATAACCTATCTAAGAAACTCAGAAGAGCCATCTCCACACTCAGAGAAGACGAGAACATCATCATAAAACCAGCGGACAAGGGCGGTGCGACAGTGATAATGAACACCTGCGATTACGAGCAAGAATGTCTCCGTCAGCTAGACAATACCAAGTACTATAAAAGATTGGAAACGGACCCCACCGAGACTCTGCTCACTCGCATCAAGATTGCAGTAAATGAAGTAGTAACCCAAGGATGGATTTCTACACACGAATCAGCCTTCCTTATCTACACCTCTCCCAAGGTACCTTACTTCAATCTGCTACCCAAGATACACAAAGGTATTGTTCCTCCTCCAGGACGCCCCATTGTGTCGCGGTTTGGGTCTCTACTTGAACCCCTGAGCCAGTTCAGCGATTCCTTCTTGCGCCCCCTGGTCCAGACGACACCTTCTTATCTTAAGGACACGAGAGATGTCCTTAATCTGATTACCAAAATCAACACTGACAACATCGAGGAAATCAATCTCTTGATAACATTGGATGTGGAAGCATTGTACACGAACATTCCTCAGGATGCCACCATCTCAGTAGTGGAGAACCTACTACAGACATCAGAGATCCCCACCAATACACCTGGGGAGTTCATATTGGAATGCATAACTCTCGCTCTGAAAAACAACTACTTCATGTACAAAACCAACCTTTATCATCAAATACAAGGTACTTCCATGTTGCACTGAGCCTGGCAGGATTATACATGGCACACTTTGAATCCCAGCATATCTTTACTGACTCTAACCCCTTCCAGGAAAATATCCTAACATGGAAACGGTACATCGACAATATCATCATCTTCTGGAAGGGCACTGAAGAAAGCGGCCTGAAATTTACCGACTGGATTAACAACTTGAATCCTTACTTACATTTTACAAAATCGCAGTCCAGGAAGGAACTCCCATTTCTAAGCCTTATGATCTCCCAGGAACAAGGGCACCTGCACACCAGAACATACAAAAAGGAAACTGACTGCAACAGTCTTCTCCCTTTTGACAGTCATCACCCCAAAGCCCTACGAGAGAACCTCCCATATGGCCAATTTTTAAGGATCCGGAGAAACTGCAGCTCATTCACTGACTATGACTCACAAGGAGTAGCCCTCACCACGAACCTGGAAAATAAGAACTACCCCACAAGTGTCATAAGAAAAGCTAAAAAGAGAGCACGTAATAACAACCGTGAAGGCCTTCTGGAAAACAGACTACGCCAAGAAGAAGACGTGATGACCTGTGTCACCACCTTTACCCCCCTCTCCAATCAGATAAAAAACATCATACTACGGAACTGGAAGATCCTGAACACAGACTCTTTGAACATCACAAGACCCAGATTTGCCTTCAAGAGGACAACTAACATAAGGGACCAGCTGGTAGATACACAACCCCGCCCTCACAAAAAACCAGGTAACAAGACACTGTGGAACTTACCACCAGTAACAGGACATTACCCGTGCAGAACTTGCAACGCTTGTGCTTCCACAAAACACACAAAGACACTACAATTGGGTGAGTTCACATGGGAACAATGACAACACACAACTTGCAATACGAAGAACTGTGTATATCTTATTTCATGCCCATGTGAACTTCTCTACGTTGGGATGATGACCAGGCCAGTCAAAGTCAGGATTAGCAAACACAAGAGCACCATGCGATGCAGACGAACCTCTACCAGAATGTGTGACCATTTTATTGAAAAAAATCACTCTGCCAACAATATCAAGTGGACTATCTTAGAATCCAACCCTACTTGGAGCAACATTGCTCTTCTGAGACGCGAACAGCGGTGGGTATACCGTCTTCAGACACACAAGAGGGGACTCAATAATTACATTCCGTGGATTGAACTATGACCCCATGGACGTTGTCCCCTGCGACACACACACCCCCCAGTAAATAACACGTGTCACCTACTCTCCTTGCTCCGGATAGACTCCTAGCAGTAGTTAACATACTAGCCAGAGCCCTTCCAGTTGTTTCAACAACCTAGCAATTAGGCCTGTTTTCCATTCCAATGTCCATCCCGTAATTGTGGCACTCAGCAGTTACCCTCTGCCCCCCCTTTGTCATGGTCTACTGGTATCTCCGTACACATAAACATTGTCACCCCACATGTCAACGCAAGTGTTTCTAACACTCCATTATAGTGCTTCTCCATTCACATATCCCCCTCGGAGATATGAGGTCTGTTTTAACACTCGCTCACAATAAGGATGATTCACCACTCAAAGATGGCGCCCGCGCAAGCGCACCATAACGAAGGAACAGGCCCACCGGAAGCCAGGCAACCGGAGATCAGGCACCTGCTATATCATGGAGACCACCACACATGCAAACCAATATGAAGGCACGCGTGTAAGGGTAGGTGTTGGAGCACAGTGCACCCAACGACAACCGTGAGTATAATACCTCTGGTCTTCCTTTGACCACTATCGGGCGTGCCCTTACGGCCATTACAACAACAGCCTCCCGCTTAGCCGCTCCTATACCACCTGTCTTTTCTCTCCCCACTTATAACCACAGCCCATTACGGTGCGGATGAACACGAATTAGCCTATGGAGCGATAACAGATTTATAAATAGGTAAAAGTGCATGAAATGTCTGTTTTGACCTTACTACAATCTATTGCTATTGGGGTCATTTTCTGTGCCTGATGTTTACGAATGCGAGTTCTAAACGTGCACTTAATGCACATATATTGGCCCCCTATTCCACAAGCTACCTAGGCACCGACAATACCTCTCTCCTTCGAGGCATGAGAGAACAGAATTTGGGTTGAGATGCCATCACTCATGACAATGTAAATAAATGCGAACTCTGCTCTTGAATCCTAAATGTGCACTATATGTATGTTATTGGCACCCCCTTTTCATACCCTACCAAGGCGCCTACAGCACCTCTCTCCTGCCTGGCAAGTGAGCTCATAACTGGGTTGAGATGCCATCAATCATCTCACCACTACGAGCCATGTAATAATTGTGTCTTCATGTTTATGTTTGTGTATCGTCTGTGTTTGATTTCTTTCCCTATGTAGGTCGCAACAAAGAGCGGTCACTATTTGAGCCTACGCCACCTTGTAGTTTTCACAAGGGGGACCGCTCATCTCTCTACATTAGGGTTCTTCACTTATTCACATTTCACACTTTTTTACAATCAACTTTAATGGTCCTGAGGAAGCGGCAGGGATCGTTATGACCACTGAAGGGCGCAAAACATGTTGACTGAAGTGTTACTGAGGCACATTATCGCCTAGCCAGTAACAAACAACCTGTCAGGGGAACCCACACATTAACAAGCCTTTTTCAGTATCCCCTAGCCAGTTTTAGTCATTCAATCACACACTCACTCACTCTCTCTCATGAACCCTCTTTCTCACTGAAAATCTCACACCCTCACTAATCATACGGCATTACTAAAAGATCCCTGCCAAAGCGACCATTAGGGGTACCCGTAGGGCATTGCAGCGCCAGCCCGACGAGGAGCAATGCCCAATGATGAAGCATGACATCCCTTGGGGTGTGTGAGGGCAACAAGAGACAAGATCTGCGATTGTCTCTATCTTGTGAGGTTTAGACCTAGTCTCTTTCTGTGGACAACAAGAGTGTCCATATAGGAACAGTGACCCACCAGTTTGGTTCTATGTTACTACATGGAGCATGGGTACTGGACCTCAACTAGCTCCTAGTCCCCCTCTATTTTGGTATGCCTCTTCAGGTCACAGAACAGGTTATGGACCTTGTGTTACCATGGACATGCATAGGCCTCTGACAGGCCCAAACTAGATTAGTGTGATGGCAGGGCCAACCAAAATGTCAGCATTCCAGTTTACTAGCAGTCATATACCCAGGACAGGGGTACACATCCATATACCATGCAGGGGATATTATTTTCTCAACAATCATCATATTCCTATTGCTTTTTCTAATTAGATTGTTCCTCTATAACCCCCAGTGCATGTTTACACCTCTAATTAGTAGTGGGTGAGAGCTCCACAGCTTTGCAGCCTGATCTCCAAAATGTGTTCTTCCAGTCTTGTTGAGTGTAAGAAATTGGATTATTAGATGAGAGTGGTGATATTCCCACCCACTCAAAAATTTAACACAATCCTTGTCAGGGTGAACCACAAAATACACTAAATAAACCTGTGCTTAACCCTCCCATAGCTTGGCACAAAAGCTGTCAGGCTTAACTTAGATGCAATGTTTAAAGTATGTATACAGCACTCAAACAATAATAGAGTAGAAACACAACACAAGAACAATCCCAAATCAATTTATATACATAGGGTACATTTTAGTAAGTACAATTGCACCAAAATGATAAAAATCTAATAAGTATTTCCAGAGTTATGAAAATCTAAAGTTTTACGTAAAAATAGCCCCAAGATTCACAAACCGCCAATCATGATTATCTTCGTGATGGACCAGGTCAAAGCCAAACGTTTATGCCAACCGCAATGGACCACAGGTCTGATACAGGGACCAGGTTTACCTTCTAACATAGTACAATATTCACATGAGAAGCACCCATCAATGGGGTCATCGGCGGCCGGGCTACGACCTGGATCTGGAGAGGGGCTTGTGGATGGTGGGTTGCTGAAGTCTCAGGCCTTGGTCAGAACTTTGAGTTGACGGTGTGGTCATCGTTGGCACAAAGAGCTGGTTGATGATCAATACTTCCCATTGGCGAGAATGGCAGGGTGATTGTTGTTGATGCAAAGAGCTCTGGGTGGAAAAGTCCAGGGCCTGTATCCAGGAAGGTCACATTGGCAGTCAGATGCAGGCTTCTTGTTGGCTTTGTTGAAGTCTGCTCGCGTTTGCAAGGAAACCAGGGATGGTTCTTTTCGACACAAAGAGCCCAGAACCTCTGGATTTTCAACCGAAGTACAATTCTTGTAGACTTCAGGTAGAATGAGTACACTCCGACACCAGCCAAGAGAGCAGGACCTGGGGAGGCACTTCTTTGGGGTCAGGACAGAAGAGGCCAGAAGCAAGGTCCAGTCCGGGACAGCTGGTGCTGGTTTGCTGGGCAGTTACAGTGGAGGACTCTTGAAGCTTGTTGTTTCTCTGTAGCTCAAACAATAGGTCAACCAATTGAGCTTTGGAGTAATTCTGGAGTCCTGTGTTGAAGGGAAGCAGGTTCAGTCTTTGCTGTATATAGGACACAACACTTGTTTGTCTTCTTCTTATGTTTAATGGCAGATGAACAACCTTTGCCTATCAAGCCAAGCACCTTCACAATGAATGCTCCAGCCACCACAGAACCCCATGACCTCACCACCCAGAACCCCAGTACATCATCACTGAGAAGGGTAACGTTCTACATCATACCTCATCGTAAATGAAAAGCCCACATTATAAGTCTTGCTTTAGGGTCAAGCAGCAGGACAGTACTTCTTCTGAGTCTCCACATGACGGGAGTGTTCTGATGAGAGGTTCTCAGAGTGCCACTTTTATATCCAGGGCCAGCCTGTGTGTGGGTGGGTGACCTCCATTGCCTAACCTTCCTGTTTCTCTGAATTTAGCTCCACTCTGACTAGGGAAACAAAATGCAGGCAGGTCCAGGTGTGGCTGCATTTGCCAGTGACAGAGCAGGCGCTATCAGAAGTCAGGAAGGGGGCAGAGACAGCCCTTAGGCTACCCTTTCAAGTCCAGGAAGGGCTGTGTACAACCCTCCAGGTCATCCTGCTCAGGAGAGGAATTCCCTCCCGAAACCAAGGACATGTACACCTTAAGTGCACATGCCCTACTTATTAAATAACTTGAACCCTGCCCTATGAATATATAGGACCTACCTTAGGAGTGACTTATAAGTATTATAAAGGAAGGTTTAGGCCTGGCATAAGGTTTAGTTTGCCAGATCGAAATAGCAGTTTATAAGTGCACTACAGGCTGCAGTGGCAGGCCTGAGACATGTTTTACAGTGCTACTTTAGTGGGTGGCACATTGAGTGCTGCAGCCTACTAGTACTATTTAATTAACAGGCCCTGGGTGCATGCAGTACCATCTACTAGGGACTTATAAGTAAAATAAAAGTACCAATCGGATGTCAACCAATTTTGCCATGATTGGAAGGGAGAGCACAAGCATTTACCACTGGTTAGCAGGTGTAAAGTGTGCAGAGTCCTAATGCCAACAAAAATAGGGTTCAGAAATAATATGGTAGTGAAGGCAATCATCTAGGGCATTACCACCCAAAAGATGGTCATTTCTGACATCAGCAGATATGTTTTTCTTCATCATAAAGCCTGTGGACATCGAGGAGGGGGCAGATAGCAGATATAAAGATGAGCCTCACCCGCAGCGAATTGTTATGTGGAATGACATCCAGACAATATCATCATGCATTTTTTCTAATTCAAACTCCAACACCACTTTCCAGCTGTACAATATAAAGAGCATACCAATAGAGAATGTGTATCAATCTGTATTTATTTCACAGTTGCTACAAATGCCTCCATTGGGGCACTTATGGAATGGATGATGATAGGCTGGGATTGTGTGGAACTACTCGTGGGTTGTGTGGGGCTCTCGTCTCCTGGGTCCTGCTTTTGTGACTCACCTACAAAGCATGGATGTCAAAGTGAGTCACAGTAGTCCATGAATTTCTGCATACATAGCCAGAGTTTATAAATGTCTCAATGTGTACATGTGCACAGTCACGTACACGGTAAGTATGGTTTGTGCAATGTGGGGGGAAGTTTTCGTTTTATGGACAAATTGATGATGGCACAATATATAACTCCAGGCATAATGCAGATTATTTTGTGTACATTTCATTACTCGGAATGTGACAAAGAACACATGCATCATACCAACACGTGTTGATGGATATCCTGTTCCTCAGACTAATATGGGAGGTGAACAAGTAGAATTGGGCAAGCCTTCTGGGACACTGGAGTGTGTCATTTCAATGTAAATCAATCAACTGCACATAATGTATGCCCACTCATGCAGTGTTATCATGACATGTTTCTGTATGTCATCAGGGAATTTCTAATGGGAAGGGGGTTGTGAGTGTCAAAATGACACTCATTGATTTTTAAATGTTTTGTCAGATATTTCTCTCTATACACACATCATTAGAGCTGTTATCACAATTTTCTAACTAGCCCCCACTTTCACAGTGCAGGTGCACTTACACACCAACAGCACCATTTCTCCTCGCATATCTCTTACCTTTGGTTCCTCTGACCTCAAAACCTCCACTCCTTTCACTCTGGATGTGTCAAAGATGCTGGTAATATTTTCTTCCCATGGCTTGAGATGAACCTGAGGTGCAAAACCTCCACCAGTTGCCATGTGTTTGTGCTTGTATATGGCAGCTAGCAAATAAGTCCCGTATTCATGTTTGGAACGTCTTTTTGATGTCCTCGACATCATATGGCTATGTTGATAGGACATAGCTTTTGTCCATTATCCCCTTCCACAGGCATGAGTTTGTATTCAGTGCAGCCTTTAGCATGATATGATCCATCACAAAACGTGGTCCTTACCACCCATCAGCCAGTATTTGCTGAATGTGGATTTTGATTGTTTTTGTCACCAAACATGTAATTGTGGCCTAACGGCAGACGACAGATTCTTATGACAGTAAGAAGATCGTGCACTGTTTATGGTGGGCAGATAATGTTAAGGAGACTTTCCAACGTTATCCTATGCTACTCTATTCAGGAAACAGCATGATGGGCACTAAGCAAGTCTTTTAAACAAATGCGCTTGCAGTTTAATTCAACTCCAGCTAAGTCATTTTACTGCATAGTGCCTTTTTTATGCCTTTTTATTGTCAAATATGTGAATAAAGGTGCTCAGAGATGCTTCTTCATCTGTCAACCCAACTACTGTCTTCCCATCATAATATAGGGTGCAGAAAATGTTGCATGGTAAAACCATTCCTATATGTTTTTTTTTAAGAAAGCCTCACCTGGAGTTACTGAGCGGACAACAACCGGTTTTTCACTTCCGGCCACAAACCCAAAGCCGAGCACGGGATCCCGCCTCATTTCCACTTTCCGCTGGGTGGGAGGATTAATCGTGCAGTTCTCAATGCGAGGATCTTCGAAAGATGCTGACTGGGTCAAGTGACTGTGGAAAGAAAGTTCAGAGTCAGCATATTCCCCCAAACAGTTGCCCAGGTAACATTTTAATTTGAGGCACAAACAGGTGAAAAACTGAGAGAACCCGATCACTGCCAAGTTAGAGAATAAATGATGGGTCACCTGTGTACAGAATCAACTTTTGTGTGAGTTCTAGGGTCTCACCAAAGCTCTACTGTCACACATCAGTGATCATCATATTTGATTATGCTCAGCGCGGTCTCAAATCAGCAATGTCAAAGATATATTGACATCCATGCAGGGGGGTAACGCAGGCCCCGCAGACCCTGCGCTGCAGGGGGCCCCAACCCATCAGGGGGGCCTCATTCCGAGATACGTCAGACTCAGTGGCCACTTTTCACATTGTGCGGGGTGGGGGGCATCATTTGACCTTACGCCACTGCATCCATCATGCACGAAAATAAATAATGTGTCAATTCAATTAATCTTTATTCGGCCAAATTATGGCCATAAAAGTCGCAAAGCAATCAAACATTAATCAGCATCTGTGTAAAGTGCAATGTGACACATACAATTGATAAAACGAAAAATAATGTGTTAAAACCCCCTTGCCAGAAATATAGAACGGTCAAAACCACACTTTTTATTACATATCGTTTTGAATAACTTGACCTTTCTGTAGTTGAGCTAATTTCAGTAAATTTTATTGATAGATTTGGAGAAACTGGTAACTGATTTAATGCAAACATAGACTGCGCTTGGACTATACCTGGATGTGAATGATCAACTATAGAATTCATTTTGCATTGGTACTGCTCATTTCACTTCCTATGGAGTCAATAATAGTGCATCTGCCTAATTTAAGTCAGTGGATATTACAAAATGGTGGATCCAGGCAAAATATTTTAAAACGCCTGAGAGTCGGGTCAGCCATGGCACAACTGCACAACTACGAGCTCGCTCAAAAGTCTGTTTTGTAGCCATTGTACGGGATTAGGTTCTGAATGCTGCCAAGCTTTGGTGCCCAGGGGATGATCTGCCAAGGGGGCCCCACTGAGGGGCAGATTTACTAAGATTTCACACCATGTTTGAGTCACAAAAGTGACGCAAATCTGTGCAAAATCTTTCTGTCCGACTTTCTTTCCAGCACTAAACTTGTTTAGCGCTGGAAATAATGTGAAAGTAACGCGAAGCAGCGCACAGCGCTGTTTTGCATTACTTAGCGCCAAGGGAGCGTACCATGGGTGGTGCATGGGCATTTCCATGCAACCACCCAAGATTTCTGATGCTAAACCCAATTTACTAAATAAAGTAGACAGGGTTTAACGTCAGAAAATAGCGCACCCTTTAACGAGGCGCTATGAAGGAGAAATGCAGTTTTTCTCCTTTATTTTCTGACTTCGCATGTGTGCTGCACTGTACAGCACATATAAAAAGTGGGAAAATTTTTCAAATGAGTCTAAGCAATATATTTTGAATTGGAAGGGTATCTTTCAAGTACAAAACCTATGTATGCTCACAGTGACACCCTTGCACTACAGCGCAAAGGTGACTCCGTGGCACGTGGCAGCTAATTTCGGCGCAAGGGAGAGGGGAGGAGAGTGCTATATTTCAGTAAATTTGGTGCTCTCCTGCTCTCTCCTTCTCACGCAGCGCAGCACATTTGCGCCTACTGCGCTGCACTGCGTGCGAACTTGGTAAATCTGACCCTGAGAGTGGCTTCCTTAGCACCATGCGGTCTCCAGCTAGACAACTCTTCTGCTACTTTGGTGTATTTATGATGATAAATTCACAATCATTCTAAGGGCAAATTAAGAATACACTGGGTTAAGACATACAATGAACCAAACTTGTTTCACGGCAATCAATAGAATTTGCACGATTACCAGGTTAAGGTAGGAATTAGGAAATTGTAAGAATGCCTTAAAATGTGAGTTCGAAACCCAACAGTCTCTTAACCCAAGGCGTAGAACTCTCCTGTTTCTTAGGAGTTCAAATACCACTACCTTGGAATGCCCTCAACCTGAATTTAGGGACAGAACCCAGCCTCGTGTTCCTCAGGTGATTCCCGAAATATGGAACTAAATGGAGAGGCCTTCGACTGAGGATTTACAAGCCGAAAGTGCAGTGTCTGAGGACTAACAGTCACGTGTTGAGACCTGCTTGTCTTTAAATACATTGTGGAGTTGAGATGAAAAACAACAAATGGTTCAGCACGGAAGCTCTCTGACGAGGCCTTAAGGGTTAATGCTGGGCTTAGGAGAACTCATAAATAAATACACAAATAGCTAAAAGGAACTGAAAAATATAGGTCATGAGCAGCTATCACATTTTATGAATGCCCAATAAACTGACTGCAAAACTAGTGCTGATTATATTGGTTTACTGTGAATGACTTTTCTGCATGTACCACATCTAATGCACAAAAACACTATAAAGAAAATATTTTGCGTGCATGTAAATTGATTATCATAACATACATGTATATCGCACCTTCCAAAAATATTTAACTTTCCTATTGTGAGGTTAGTCCACTGCAAACCCTGCGGATGGTCCAGAATTAGTAAACAACGAAGAAAATCCAATTTCACAAAAGCAAGAAGGACGGAAATTATTCTTAGGAAGGTTAATAGCAGCATGGTCCTTCCGGAACAAGGAGAATTACCATCATAAAATAAATTCAAGTACTATCCCAGCGTAAAGGCACTAAAACTGAGGATCAAATCCAATTTCACAAGAGCAACAAGCAAGGAAACTGTTCATAGGAAGGTTTAAAGTAACATGGTTCTTCTGGGGCCAAGGAAATTACCATCGGAAAATAAATTCAAGTACTATTCAAGTGTGAAGCCACTACAACTAAGTAAGGACCCTCTATGCCTGAACGCAAGAATGAATAATCCTAAAACTTTGCAGACTGGGCAAGGCCACATGGCTCCAAATATAGTTACAGAGACACATAAATCCATTAATTTTGGATACAAATCTCACATCAGTACAATAATTGGACCAGACTCTTTGATTAGCATTCTTTGTAAAGAAAGTGAGAGAACAACGAAGAAAGAAAGAAAGAAACAAACAAACAAACAAAGAAACAAACAAAGAAATAAAGAACAGCACGAGAGAGAGAGTTAGAGGAAAAGAAAGAGGGATATATAGGTAGAGATGTAGGTATGCTATTGATGTAGCTATAAATATATAGATGTATAGATAGATAAGGATATAGAGATGTATATAGTTGTACATACAGCTATAGATATAGATGTTTGGTGAAAGATAGAACAGAAAAAAACTCAGAAGTTGCACTGAATATGAGAAAGATAGAAAGGTACATGCAGGGTAGAACCAACAAAGGGTAAAGAGCATTCAAGAACTTAGAAAAATTGAAATAAAATAGACTTGAAGAACTAATATATGGACAAAGCCAGCCTTCGCGCTATTCAGCAGGAACAGAAACTCTCGCAGAAACATCTGAAAAGGGATAGAGAGAGACAACAGATTATGGGCCTGATCACGATAAAGGTGAAATTCTATGTGGGGATTCTGGTACAATTTCCGATAGAGGCCCAAAACTCTGCATAGAATTCCTGCAACTACGAATTATGTGACTTGGAATGGGGACTCACTGTGCAGTCCCAGATTTATCACACAGAATTCCCAATTTCAGAGGGCACCACCCCATTTGCCACCTGCTAGAAGCAGGTGGTAAATGTGTGTTGAGAGAAGCAGGGAAAAGAAGGAGGTTTAGGAGGGAGGGCGAGGCTAGGGGATGATGTTTCCTGGCAGGAGGGGACATGCTCCCCCCATTCCTTGGCAGAGAGTTGGGAGGAGGTCAGGGAACTGGTCTGGGCTGCAAAGCAGCACCTTCCCAAAGCAATTTTACCGGTTGGATTTTCTAGCTTGCAAAATCCGGTCCAGTGCTCCCTCAGGCGGCAAACCCAAGTTTATGAATACGGAGCGACAGATATTGTACGTAGCGAAATTCCCATGCGGAACTTGTAATCGGGGCCTATAAGAGTGAGGAAAAGTCAGGTGGTAGCGAGAAATTATTTAAAAGTAACGTGGCATGGAGAAGCAATCACAACTTCACAACTACATATCGTTCTGAAAAAAATATTTCTGGCCTGTTGCTCAAGATCAAAGTTGAGACTGGTGGGTGCATTGCCTAAGATGCTGAACAGACCAATGATGAGCAGAGCTGGCCTATGTAATGATGTTGTTGAGTTGTAAAATTCTAATAAGTGCCTGTTCACCTCTATTTAATCTTCATTTATGTCTCTACGATTGCTAAGGGGTCTTACAGTATCAGACCCTCAAGTAAGGACCAAGCTGTCACAATTCCCAGCACACACCGGAACTGGAACTCGCTCTTTTCCACCATGAGCACGCGGTGGGTCAAGAACTTTGCAGTGATACCTTGAATGGATATTTTTTGCAACTATCCTGTAGGAGAAACTGTCATTCTGAGTCTGACTGCTTTTTGGGTGTTTACTGAATGAGAAATGTATATGGTTTATTTACACTAGTCAAGCGGCTAGACAGTACAAGGCCTCTGCATTTGCTGAGGGGATTGTAAATACATGGCTTGACAAATGAACTGAAGATGGTTGTCAGACTCTTGATGGTACTAGCACAAACCCTGCTTAAGAGGCTGACATTTAAAGGGCTGTTTATGGGAATAGCGCTGTCCCTGGCCTGTATGAAATGAGAACAATGTGAAGAGAGGGGGCTACTGACGGAAGCAGCGTCTATGACCCTCACAACGAGGATCTCTTCATAATAACGTGGTGCCCTACACCATCCTTCTTCTCAAAGTGTGAGATGATGTAGAATTCATTCCTCAGCTCCGCCACAATTGCTGCTTAGCCGATTCGGCTTGTAAAACAGGGGCCATTTCACCATGGGTAGTGGGTAGTTGTGTCTTGCTCCTGTCTTATAGCTGTGTTACACTTGAATAGGCAGGCCTGACTCATAAAGCATTTTCCGTGAGTTGTTTCTGTTTATAATACAAGCTTACTCAAGGAAAGCACGACTAAGCATGATTTAGGCACTGGAATTTGCAAGTAAGTCAAAACTAAGCCTGGAGTAAAATAGAAACATTAATTGAAAAGGTTTTGTGAATCAGACCTGGTTATTCAAGTGTAACTCAGACATGAAGCTGGAGTAAGACACACATATACTCCTAGAAAAAGCTTTGTAATTCAGCCCGAGGGTATTTAATGCTTCTACAATCACAGTGGGATTCTAGGGGATTTAATCGAGATTGAAAATTGACATTTGCAGGGTTCAGTCATGGGTTCTGCTCTCTGCTTTTGCTGTGCAGCAGGCACTAAAACTAATAGTGATCCAAGTGCACAATTGCCACAGCTCTGCCTAGTTCGTTATGCTACATATAAATATTAACACTAGCTAACTGAAGAAGGCTAAAATGAGCATGATTCACAAATGTGACTAACTGGGCGAAATCAGACACCAGCGATTTGTAGGCAGGATTCAATGACAGAACTCTATAGTAACTCATTCTACCCTTGTAAACTGACCCATCATGCCTCATGATTTCAGCCGGCACTGCTGTGCATGACTTCCCTGGCACAGCGCTTTGAGGGGCGATACAGCCCATTCATTCACACCATAGCACATGCACTTGCTACTTACCCCCTGCAGCCAAAATAAAGGCCTTTGAGAAATAGAGTCAAGGAGACTACAGAATGCTCCTGTAAATGATTGAAGATGAGGATATTAGATCACTTGAGGATGCGCTTGTCTTCATCACTATATCTAAGGACCAGAAGGATATTTGGCATTTAGGAGGGAGGGGAGCACAGGCCCCTTCTGATCTGGCAGCACTACATAGCGTGGTGTGCCCGGTGGAGTATGAGTCAAGGGTGGGCCGTTTTGACCTGTAATCGAACAGAAGAATCTGGGCTGGGCCACCCCCTTGATTTCAGGATTTTTTCCAAGTAAGTGACATTTGTGTTTCTAGGTTTGAATTGTATATTTAGTCTAATTCTGAACCAAGACTTGAAATAACAGTTTACTAGACCCTTAGTCCAACATTTTACCTGGGCTTTTAATCCGCACTCAGTCAATAATGGAGAAGTGTAAGACCGGCGCAATTCAACCCCCAGCTCCAAAAATTCTACAATAGACAACTTCTTAGAGTGAGCTGTGGGAGTCTTTTCTAAGGAAATTGATTTGGCAGAAAGACGTCTCTCTCTTTCACCCAACTCCCTTGAACAGCCAACTGATCCACCACCTCAACGGACAATTGTTAGAGAGGCACTAGTTCCTCGTGTAGCTGCTGATTTCATAATATTGCCTTGTGAGCCATCTTTAACTGCCATTCCTGTTATCCAGGATACACACCCCTTTCCAGGTGCGGATCTGGTGATGAAGCGAAGGAAATACCTACTGAAACTGAGGGAGACAGTTGAGAAGGCTAATATTGCAACCTTCCCAATAGACTCCGCAAGGGATACACTGATCACTCAAAATGCTCTTATTGAGACATTATGTGCAAAGGTTAGCAATCTTCTAGATAGTAGCCTTCACCTGCTTTGCCCGCTATATGAATGCTTGGGGTCTATAGAGAACCAACTGGCAAAAATTGGGGCAGCCCCTGGTGTAACTGCTCTTGAACCTCTGAATTCACCTAGAATTGCTCCAAATGAAATTATGCCATAAGGATATTGGATCTTAAGGGGTCATAGCGGAAGTAGCGACTGAGCCTGGGAGGAGCTGGGAGGGCAAAATTGTGAATATAGGGAATGGAGATTTGCAACAATGTCATTCACTTACCCCCTGCTTCTTGTCCTCAGGAAGTAGTTGTGGCAAATGTCCCTTGGTTAGCATCTTTGGCAGTCGAAACAACTAATCAACTTAAAATTATGATCACTCATTGGCTACATGTTATATTAAACACTCGTTTTTATGATGATATTTGAATGGATCACAGGGCGAGTTGGTGGGCCTATGGGCTTTTAGTCAAGCGAGTTAATAGGGAGGGCAGGTGGGCCCATTAACCAAGTGTTTTAATGAGGATTTTATCATCGTTAATTCCAGACAAGCTCATATAGCTGGGGGTCTAGTACACCTAACCAATCTACAGCTTATACGCCCGGGTAAAGAAAAGCTCCTGCCTTTGAAACCAGTAATAAGGGAATCGGCGTGTGCCTCACAATATCCCCCCGCCCCCTGTTTTCGCTGATGAATTTTTGTCTGCTAATTGCTTTTCAGTCCTTTCCAATTTAGTTGACAATGATTGACATGTGGGGTCTGTGTCTCGCTCAGTTATACCTAGACTTCAACTTTTAACGCTGCTACAAATTCACAACATGTTGCCTTCAAGATCCTTAGAGGATGAGATTTGCCCTGCAGCAAGGAATTTATCTATAATGGAGCAAGGTGAAAGTCAGTCTGTTTCTGTTCCACCCCCTAAAGTCAATGCAACTAAGATTCTAAATTACAATTTAGTGGGATTGAGAGACACATTGGGTGCTAAGGGATGGGTGGAATATATTAATATGTTTGATATCGATCTGTTGCAAGAAACATGGTTTGTCGATGATGGTTTTTGAGATGTCTTTATCTGTCATACATCCCATGCTCTCCCTTTGGCCTTTGACAGGGCCAGGGCGGGTCCATTATCCTAGTTCAAGGCTTCACTTGACTGGGCAGTTACACTCATTTCTAAAGATAGTAGTCTCACCCACGCATTTTATATTGACCTCAGTTTGGTATTAATTAACCTTTATAATGATGACTTTTCTGTAAGAAACAACTCAAAATTCTGTTTTCTTTTTGATTTTATTGATGTACTGGAAAAAAAAATGAACAAGGGGAAGGCTTTCAGCCAGCTGCTGGCAGTGGAATTTAATGCTAAGTTGAGAGATAGATCTACTTTATCAATACCCACACCTTTTACTGTAGCCAATACGATGGATTTATTTTTACAGAATTAGGACCTAAGGGGCTTATTGTTATATATTTTTTTGTTGAATCACATTCTCTGGTGTGTTCTAGATTTGACCGGATCCCTCCACAGTAACATAGCTCCCTTTACTAAATGAAGAGGCTGCTGTACCACTATTGATTACATCTTTGCCACAAGGCATTTGATCAACCTTGTGTCAAATGGGGTGATGCAAGCAAGTATATATAGCAACCATAATACTTCTACAAATCCCCTGCCCCCCTAAAGGAAGACGTAGGGAAGTAGTAGGGGATTGTATTAAGCTTTCTAGTAAAGACCACAGGCAAAATCTGGTCTGGAAATCTGCCAGTACGGGAAAAATATTGTATACGTTATATATAGGCAATCAGGATTTTGTTAATTATTGTCTCTAACTTGAGATCAGCCCCTCCCATGTTGTTAAAACCTTTGAAAAACTGGGTGCTAATACGCAGACTTTATTCTTGAAACCAATGGGTCATTCCAGAGACAGCGAAGGCTCCTGGTTTTATGAGGTCTGGAAAAGTGCACACTAAAAGCTTCGCAAACATTGAAGTCTTTCCCAAGGAATAGGGAAGAAGTACCGACCTACAGAAAAGAATATAATTTGGCCTTGAAAAAAGGAACCTTGATCTTCAAGTTGATATATGCGAGAAGTTAGTATGCTCATGTTTGCTAAAAAACAGACAGTCTTTCTGGCAACTAGTAAACTCGAATGCATTTTCTAAAACAGCTAAGAAGCCATTGGTCCCAAGATTGAGTAACCCATTTCCTAAGTATATATTGTCCCCCCAGATAGCGGCAGTGACCGTATTGACATAGAGGTGCCTGATATTCCAATTAGCATAACATTGTCCCTAGAAGAGGTGACGGCTGCAATAATAATAGCCCTTCAAAAAATGCCTCGGGCCCTAATGGTGTCCCCATGGACTTGTATAAAGATAGCGTTGAGTTCTGGGCACCTCTCTTGGCAAACAGCATAAATTGAGCATGTAAAACAGGCCTGCACAAGTCCTGGTGCTCAGAAATCATCATACCAGTGTTTAAAAAGGGGAACTGCCAGAATCCTAAATGCTATCGCCAAGTCTGCCTATTGGATTCATCTGTAAATATAATCTGTAGAATTATCCTTGACAGGTTATTACTCTGGGCCTCAGAGCAGAATATCTTATCCGAGGTTCAGTATGGGTTCAGAACAGGTCTCGGTACACTTGAGCAATGTCTTAACCTTCATCTGCTGATAAGTAAATACAAAGTGATAAATTGTAACCCTCTACATATTGCTTTCATTGACCTCTTCTGTGCCTTCAACAGTATCAATTGATCGAAGCTGTGGGACCTTTTGCTATCCATGGAGCTTGATGGGGGCTTAGTGGATTTTCTCCGTACCCTTCATTTTGATCTTTCTGTGTCCGTCGTATATGGGGAAAAAGGGGAATGCACTGACACTTTTTGCGCTAATGCATGGTGGATGCCATGGCTGTGTTTTAGCACCAATATTATTTCTATTATACATTTTTGATCTTGTCATTGCCTTAATAAAGAACGAGAGGTATGGGCCTGTAGTTAAAAACAAGCCCATACCAGTTCCCCTTTGTGCTGATGATACAGTCCTTTTAGTCAGAACCCTGACTAGGCTTAAGGTATTACTGGATGCATTAAGGCATGTGGTCCCAAAAATTTGAAAAACAGTTTTCTGTCTATCAAAGGCAATGTCTAGAAAGAATAAACCAGTTCCCCTATTTGGGGATAATCTTTACCCACTCTAATATCTGGGCCCCATGCCTTTCCACCAGGAAATTTAATTGTACGAAAGCAGTTGGGTCCTTTTTTAGCTTGTCATGAAATTGGAAGAAAGCTCACTTGCTCACTTGTTCGCTTCTGAAAATGTATAAAAGAAAATGCATCCCTGTTCTGACGTAAGAAGCAGGAATGTTGAGGTTACAGTGAAGTGAGAAGCTTACAGGTGGAGGAAAACAGAGTACTAAGTGAGTATTGGATATCAGTATGACTCGCTGACATGATTATACTGTACATCTAGACCTGGGCCTGGATTATGTCAAGGACCTCATTAAATTGGCACCATTGCAAATTTGGACTTTGATTTGGTGTAACAATCATGCCTCCATTAATAAAGACAGAGGCTGTCTTTTAAGTACTCAGGGAAATAAGATCCCTAAAGTTGCAATATATCAGGACTACTACCTATAACTTAGGTAGACCATCTATCTTCATCAATGCATCCGAGTTAAGGAAATCAGACAAAGACCAGCTTGTTAAGAATTATTTGGCTGCAAGTGTCAGTGAAAAGGATTCAGGTGAGTTAGTGAAACCTTCCCTGGAAGAATATGCCTGATTCACACCATCGCCTGGGTTGGAGCCCTACTTGGACCTGATATCGCAGTTATGGGAGCGGACACTCCTGACGAGGTTTTGTTTGGGCTCCATTAGATGGCAACTCTGCTTCCCCTTAGAGCAATATGACACCAGCAGTGGCTGCTGCCAAAATAAAATGATGAGGCAGCACGGGGGCAAATAATAAAACAAAACACACTTACCTGTTTCCCCCACTGCTGCTCCATCTGCCGGATGCCTCGGTGCTCCTCTTCCAGAAGTCCTTGGCCAGCACAGCATCACAGACTCCCCACCCAATCAAGACACTGCTCTCATGCTGTGAGAGCAGCGCCTGGATTGGTCTGAGCAGTCTGGTTAGGCGCTCACGAAGGGATTGGGAGCCCGTACCATTTCTCCATCGAGCTATAAATTACAACTGGATGGAGAAATTTTAAGTGCGCATGTCTGTTTGGCCGGCCCAGGATGGCCGGCCAAACAGACATGCACACTTACAAGTGCCCTCCACTTCTCCTCCCAGTCCCTCGCTAGTGTGGAGAGGATTGCCTAGCCCCGCCTTACACTCTGCAGCATCGGCTGCCAGTGAAAAATAAAACGACAATAAAATTGTTTTAGTGTCATTTTATTTTTCATTCTCAGTTGGGCAATGCTCCTCCGTCATTGCGGAGGAGCCGCCACTGTATGACACAGCGGGAATTTGTAGCTGTCCTTGCAATGAGACCTCTGCAAATACCTTGCTGCATTTTTTATTCTTTTGTAAAATTTTGTAGCCTACGTTACAGGCATTTTTAATTCCAATGCTTATGAGGTCACAATTGAAGAGAGGCAGAGCAGCATTAATTTTTCAGCAATTACTGACTTGTGAGGAAGTGAACTCGAGAGAAGGGCTCTTTTTAAAATCTGCTATTTGGCACCGTAACACCCTAATGTTCTGAGTCATGAGGGCAAAAGCCTCAATAATGTTGTTGTGCAACTATGTCTATTTAGCTCTTTAATAAGAAACTGCATTAGAAGGCAAACACTTTCAGATAGTAGAAGACAACAGCCAGCAAGAATCACTCCTGATACAAGCCCAGGATGTTCTGAGGTGGACACAGATATTGAGGAAGGCCTAGCAATTGCAAGTGTAAGTGCAATTGCTGAAATTCCATCATTGATTGATGAACTGAATATTTTATGAATAGACAGGAAGTGGAATCTAAGACCGAGAGGCAATCAGACAAAACATCCAAAAGGAGGAGGAGTGGGAGAAGGCGAAGGGTCAGAAAAGAAAATAGCAGCGACAGTGCCCTAGAAGAAATGGACACGAAAGAAATAGTGGACCCAAAGGCAGTATTTAATTTAAGTGACCTTTTGTTTAAATAAAGCTGAGAGACAACTACTGGCGTTAGGACTTACATATTGCCCTGAACTTCATTAAAATACAGTCAAACGCAGGTGGATGTAAATAAATTTATAAGAACTCTGAAGCTGTTAACATTGTACAACATGAAACCTCAGAAAATACGAACTAGAATCCAACATATTCATCCTTATGGAATAGAAGATTTGAAAGTCTCTGACTTTGAAGAGTTAAAGAACCTTAGGGGGCCTGAGAATGAGAATCTGTGAATCGCACAGATGTTTACAGAAGAAGATGTAATCAAAGAATTAGATCTTGATGTCTATGGAAATGCCCCATGAAGTTCAGCCCAACGTCTACCTTTTATCCTATACTGTCAAGGGATAACATCAATGTATTTTCTGATTTAGTTATCCAGGATATAAAAATGGTATATTATAAAGTAGGGAATGAGACATCTCGATAAGATGGACAAAGCTAACAACAATACTATGAACTCATCATGAGAAGGGCTGATAAAGGTTTCAACACAGTGCAATGGCCTCTGAAAATGAATAATTAAGAAGCCTATCTACAGCTTAACGATGTGAAGTGTTATAGAAGAAGTACGCATCAGGAGATGCAGACAGTGAAAATGGAATACTATCAGGCATTGAGCCATTGGAAAGAACAAGATTTACTTAGCAATGAGGAATATTTCTTTCAGAAAAAAGACTCTCTTAAGACACCAATATTTTATCAAATACCAAAAATTCATAAAAATTAAGCCATACCCCACAGATGCCCGATAATATCAGCCATCAACCAGGTATTTGAAAATAAATTGTGTTATGGGGACCATTTCTTACAGGATTACGTTAAGGCATTACCTTCTTATGTGAAAGATACCGGAGACTTTTTAAAGAAAATTTATGATGTTACATGGGACAATGAATATGTCCTTATGACATTAGATATAACATCATTGTATACAAGTAAAGACCATAAAGATTGGTTGAATGCAATCAGATATTTTTTAGGGGCACGTCAGATAAGTTTGTTGAAGCATACGAGAATGCTGTTGGAGATGACAGAATGGTGCTTGACTAACCATTTCTTTATGTTTAGCCAGGATATTTTTTTAGCAGGTCACCGGAACGGTGATGGACACCTGCTTCGCCCCCAGCCTAGCTAACTTACATAGGGCTGGTGGGAGGGACAGGTGCTCCATCAACAATGTAAAAAAGAATGGCCTGAACAAGTAATTTTATAGCTTCGTTTTATTGATGATTTATTTATTATTTGGAAAGGAACAGTCACAAGTGCTGAGAGTTTTTTCAGAGAGCTAAATAAGAATAGCCTTAAAATAAGGCTGATGAGTACTCTAAGTAAAAAGAAATCAGCTTTTACATCGGACAATTTATGTAAAAGATGGGAAGCTACACAGTAAAATCTTTCTGAAGCCGACCGCTGGCAATATGTTTCTCCATGCTACAAGTTTTTACCCAGGTAGTTTAAAAAGAAGTATTCTTTATGGTAAGACACTTAGAATAAAAAGAAGTTGCAGTGAGAAAGAGGAAACCCTTCAAGCACAAGATGAGCTAGGTATCCGTTTTAAACAAAGAGGATACTCTAAATCCACATTGGAAGCTGCTAGAAAACAGGCACACACAGTCAAGAGGGAGAAGTTGATTTTAGGAAGCAAAAAAAAAGAGTAAAATGAAACAATCTCCTAACAAAAAGAGATTTGTAACAAACTTTAGCACAGAATGGCATCAATTTAGGGGAATAATGTCAAAACATTGGCATTTAGTAAAGAGCTACTTCATAATTGGAGAGAAAGTGTCTAAGAAAATGTTGACCACATACAGAAAAGGAAAATCGATGAGAAGCCCTGGTCAATAACAACTCTGAAAGAGTTGATAAAAACTAATTGGCTGAGTAAGAGCAAAGGATTTAGAAGATGCACAAAATGCAAAGCGAGTCAATATGGGATAAATAAAACTGAATATGTTGCACCATTTTGTAGGAACCCAGTTAAGATCAAAGGAGATTTAACTGTAAGACTGATTTTGCAGTCTATATACTTACCTGCCAATGCAACCTTATATATGTGGGAAGTAGGGTGAATCAAGTGCACAAATGTATTTTACAGCCTATATGTGCTATAAAGAATTTAGACAAATCATATACAGTTGCATGCCATTTTGATTTGATACATAAAAGAAATGTAGAGATGCTTCAGTTCTTTGTTGTTGACCATGTCCCTAAAGGTTTGAGAGGTGGCAACAGGGAGAAATTGTTACTCCAGCTGGAATTGCAATACATACTCGAATTTGACAGTAAAAACCTGAAGGGGTTAAATTTGGAAGAAGATTTGCACAATTTCCTGTTGTCCTCCGTAGGATAGAAATACTGTTTTGGATGTATAGCTATATATAACTCTTTGATTTAATGTTGAGCAATATCATTCTTCATAGTAAATATTTAACTGTTAGGACACGACAATTGATATACCCACTTGGGTTTAAAAGTGTGACATGTCTTTACAAATAATGTATGATGTTCATAAGTGCTGTGGCTATAAACCTACTTAGGGATAATTTTGGTCTATTAACTTACTTCAGTACGCATTCCAATAATGATTAGATTTGATGTCGGCTACCTAGCGCTGTGCACTTTATCAAGTAATTTAGTGTTCTAACATCAATGAGACACTAAGGATAACAAAAATGGTGAATATTTGTATTTGAATATGCAGAAGGCTTTTTGAACAATGTATTTTAAGTCACTGATATAATGAATTAAAGTTTTATTTAGCATGATGTAATGCTTTTTCAAAATGTGATTCACTTCTAAGTCTATGAATGAACTTAAGCACTTTGCAGCACAGAAACATGTTGGAAAATGTGAGGTAACATTCTAGTGTTTCACGATGGTGATGATTAAAATGGAACAGACACTGTGAAAATAAGTCTATGACATTTTATAGTGCATTTGTAGACACGTAATACATTTGTCCTTCGTTTCGTTGCGCGCGCTGCATCGCATTTGGCAATGCAGTGCGCGCAACGAAATTCGTTTTATTTATTTTTTTGTTTACTTACCTCTGTGCCGCCGTAATCCGTAGTTTACTACCCCCCACCCTGCCCCTCCCCCGCCCCACGTCACCGCCTGGCAGCACTCCCACCACGGGCCGCTACTGGTGTCAAGTGAGGTAGATGCTGTGTACAGCAAAGAAAGAACCGAAGTTCAGTTTGGAAAAGACACAAGCAACAATTTGGCATTTTGAAGGACCTCTTATTTTCAGGCGGGGGTAGTTGAATAACCACTTCCCATTGATTCTCACACACTCCTTATACCTGTGGTGCACAACATTCAAATGCATGTTGTGTGCAACCTCACTTTGTGATCTCAGCTCACAGTGCAACTCAAGACTCTGTTTATCATCCATGGGTGATTCTCGGATTGTACCACTTTTGTTGGCACATGATCTTTCTTTGATAGATTGGGATACAAGAGGGTTATATGCACTTCAAGTAACTGCTTAATTTCTGAGATAAGCATTTTTAATCTAAAATTCACATGCTCCATTCTCTACCAAACATATGTCTGCATCTCCGTTTTCTATTTAGTTTGGATTTAGTGGGCAACAGAGCCATATAATGTACTGGATGTTGATGTAAAAGTCCTGTTCATACGTTTTGTGAATAGCAGATTTTGCCTGAGAGTCTCTAGATCTTGCTTCACCCACTATTTCATACTATGCTGCCACAGTGGCCATTGTTTGGTGAACTTATAGGCATTTACACTTCTAATGTCAGACCTTCCCAGCTCTTGAAGAGTTCACTTGGCCAATTTGTATCACACGTTTGCTATTTGTCTGCCATGTTATGTCTTAATCTTATCTTTTTTTGCTGTACTCATTATCTTCACAGTGATTGCACTTATCTTCTATGCATTGTTATGATGCTGTCCTACATGTGACCAATGAACTATTATTAAAAAAATTAACTGACATGAAATGAAAACAAATTATTTATATTTTACACAGTTCGGCTCAGCTTTTTAAATAAAAATTGACGCATTAACATAAAACACAAGCACAATACAAACCTATAATAATGATCCATGAGAAGGGCAATTCAGGATTTTAGGTTGTACATAGAATATAATGTGCCAAAATGTAATTTCTAAAACATGAATGCCTTTAGAAACGAATAGGATCATTGAAAATAGGGCTAGTGGCCTCTATTTTGCTGGGGTAGCAGAGGCTCTATCTCTGCCTGCCCCACAGCAGACACTCAGCCTTATTTTAAGTTGTCCGCCATTCCAGAAGGATATTTCTAATGAAAGGGCTTCCTTCGAAATAGGGGGAGCACTTGTGCTACACATATAATGGCACACATGCTGCCGTGTCATGTAGGCCTGTTCTACATTATTTTTGGTTCTAACAAACAAACTCTCATAACTGGAATTTTGTTCCCCGATAAACAAATAATCAATGCCATTGACAAGAAGATTTGTTCCTGTGTGTGGGGTCTTATAATTATTTTTCCTGCATCTGTACATCATGTATGGGATCACGATCTCAGGTAGGAAAACTATGCCCTAAATAGGACGGACCCTGTGACTCATTAACATGGTAGCCCTGTGAAGGATAGGCAACCTGGTCTCAGGTTTCTGGTGGCGAAGCCTCTGCTTAGCACTTTCCCCACCTCTGGATGAGGCAGGGGAACCACAGGTTTGACAGATCTGGATCGCTCCCAGTTTCTGGCAAGACCTAAAATGACTCAGGAGCTGATATAGACGTAGACAGGCAGCCAGCCTGCCCACCGCTGCAGCAGAGGGCCTTATGAGTTTGCGCAGGACAGCCCACCCAATGAAGAGATCTCTGCCTTGCTGGTATGGATCATTTTGGTGACAGTACTTCCGACGACATGTCAGGGACTCTTTCCACAAAACGGTAATGCTGAATGTACTGCCTTGTCATGCCTTGTATTTATTTCTATTTTCTACACGCAAGCCCCGAAAGGTCCATGGGGTCTTCTGACATACTGAACTGCTGGCCATTTGGAAGATAGGTTCCAATGGTGGGGACACCAAAGGCTTCACCATCCTAAACCTAGCAACTCTTGCCTCTAAATGAGGTGAGGGAACCGCAGATTTGGCAGGGCGGGAGATCCACTGATTTATAGCGGGGCTCCCACTCACCCATGCTCAACCCCACAAATGCATAATTGGAAAAAATCGAAGTGGACAAAGATGGGAGGATGTATAAATACAAACATCAATTAATACATTCGTTTTTTCCATAGATCCATATAATACCACGCTTTTAACTACCATAAATGTTCAAACATTTTAGCAGTCTACTGAACTTATTTTTTGGGGAGTTGATGATATGCAGCCCACAGGAAAATATCTACAAGAAATCACAACATTCAGATATTTCTATATTAATGTTACTATATAAGAAGCACGTCAGAAGATCAAAATGTTCTTATGAGTGGAGTCAAGCTTTTTAAAATCTAATATGTCCCTTAAGATTCACAATAGGATTTAACAATAAATTATTCATGCTCTTTTGTTTAGCCAAAGATTCGTTCATTAACGTTGACAAGCAGTAAAAGGAAAATGGGCATAGGGCATTTTGTTAGTAGATTAATTTATTTACAAATTTTGAGTGAGTTTAATATTATTTTCGTGTATTGTTTCCTTGTATGTTTGAATGTAACATAAGGAGCACAAAATGCTTCAACTCCATGCTCTGAAAACAGATTCATCTAAACCCCTTTCTGCAGGTGAATGTGAAACATTGAACTTGGTGACTGCGTGAAAGCAGTTGCGTGCTTACGAAGGTTCCAGGAAGCTATACCACAAATGGGCCTGGTACTCAGAAAATGTGCTAATATTTCTCTAGGTCTAGGCAAGTGAAACTGGCTTCCAGTGACAAAAAAATAATTGTATTCCTATATTTGGACTTCAGAGGTGACAGAAAAATTATATCCAAGGTAAATTGATAGATGTCCCTTTCTGCCCACCTCATGGTCTCCGGCCTCATTTAGACATTGGGAACAATTGGGTTTCCAATGGTAGAGTCTCAGCCAGATTCACAATCAGAAACCCTTATCCCGGGACCCATCCGCCGTATGGCCACAGGGGTTTCAGCACTGGAAGGCCTGCTCGTCTCTAAATGGATTTTATGTCATTTTGCAGAATGTTTACTATATATCCACATCATTCATGTTTACAGGAACTCTAAAGGTATTTAAAGGAAAACAGTGAGATTTGTACTGATGTTTGGATTCTAATAGGTATTCGGGCTAATTTTGGCCAACCTCAGGTATTTGGTTTTGGCCAACAACTGTTAAATTAATCTATTAGATACCAAGTAGTTAAAGCTGGATTTTTTTCAGGCACTGATTCAGATGAAAAATTCATTCATAAATGTTTATATTTTTTAAAGCAAACACAATCTCTTTCTCGCTCAGTATTTTCTGGCTTGAATGCTTTATTATGTTGTGCTGATGAAAATTACTAGCACATGGGAAACATCGGTGCAAAAATGTTTGATTTTATGAAGTAAGTTTAAAAAGTTTACAATCAAAGTCATTACAGATCATATATTCATTTCAGGATCTTGATGAATATTTTATCACGTATTTCATATTCCACCTACTACATGTAAATGCTATTTGTGCAATTTCAATTTACAGTGCACTGGGGGAAT
Organism: Calotriton arnoldi; assembly: GCA_963921515.1. Lineage (NCBI taxonomy): Eukaryota > Metazoa > Chordata > Amphibia > Caudata > Salamandridae > Calotriton > Calotriton arnoldi. Next base: position 419,026 of record CAWUFW010011009.1, on the reverse strand, counting down.
CTGGCCTGGCAGTTCAGGTTGGGCTTTTTCATTTGGAACAGGAGCTAGATTGATTAGCATATGTCTAATCTCTGTCTAAAATGGCATAGTGAGCAAAAAACAATGGAATGGAATGAGGCCTGAGAAATTGCCAGTGGCAGAGACTTTTGCAAGCATTCCACCCATCACCTATATACTTTCATCAGTACAGGGGTCAGTCTTATGCAGCAGTTATGATATGTGGAGTGTAAGAAATGGGGTTTCTGGTTGGCAGAGGTATGCAACCTGTCCAAACAGGAACCACATTCCTAGTCAGGGTAAGTCACAAACATACGCTAAATTAACCTCTGCTCACCCTGTGGTAGCTTGGCACAGAGCAATCAGGCTTAACTTAACAGGCAATGTGTAAAGGATTTGTGCAACACTCAAAAAGCAACACAATGAAAACACCAAAAAAAGACTCCACACCCTGTTAGAAAAATAGGGTGTAATTTTATAAATAAAACAAGACAAAAACGACAAAATCCAATTCGGAGAATTTGAGATATACATATTTAAAGAATAAACTGTAAAATAGCGCTTAAAAGCAATAAGTGCCTATTTGGGATATCTGGTCATGCTGGACCGGGACAAATCCAAAAGTTCAAGCTGACCACAAAGGAGTGTGAGTAAGATACAGTTCCAGGTAAGTCCTGCTGAAGTTTTACCTTCTCAAGAATTGTGCAAGGAGTCCCGTTCGTGGGGAAGCAGGTCACCAGGCGCAAGGTGAGCGTCACTGGCGGTGGTCCATGGGCTGCGCAGAGCCGCTTGAGCGCTGCAGACAAATGGGTTGGAGCCTCGTTGTCACGAGCCATGATGCTTGCTGTGTGACAAGACAAACTTGTGGTGGCTTGCACTGACCATTTGTGCAAGCAGCACGGTTCTGGAGCAAACGGAGCAAGTTGCGTTCGCAAAGGGTCCAAAAGCTTGATTTCAGGAGCCCAAACACCACTTCCAAGGGCCCAGGTCCTGAGAGGCGCATCTTGGGAGTCAGGAACTCATTGAAGACGGGTCCAGGAGCTGGGGGAAGCCTGCGACTCAGATCAGGAGGCCAGCAGACTAGCCCTTTTAGTCACTCTGGGGTCCTGGGTTCTAGGTTCAAGATGGGTTCCAGGTCCAAATCTTCCTCTATAGGCAAGAAGACAGCAGGCAGCAAGTCAGCACAGCAAGTCAGCAGCTCCTTTAGAGTGGCAGTCCAGCAGTGTGACAGTCCTTTCAGAAGTGCAGCAGTCTTTCTTTCTGGTAGAGTATCCATAGGTCCAGAGGTGTACTGAAGCCATGGTGTCAGATGTTGTTAGACTTGGCATCTTTCTACTGTAAATTGTGTTTATGGATTGTTGTCTCCCTAATTGGCTTATTTGATTTACTAGTAAGTCCCTAGTACAGTGCACTGTGTGTGCCCAAGGCCTGTAAATCAAATGCTACTAGTGGGCCTGCAGCACTGGTTGTGCCACCCACACAAGTAGCTTTTCAAAGGTGTCTCAGACCTGCCACTGCATTGTCTGCACGCAGTTTTAACTGCCATGTCGACCTAGCAACTGCACCCACTTGCCAGGCCCTAACCTTCCCTTTTCTTACATGCAAGACACCCCTCAGGTAGGCCCAGGGTACCCCTTTTGTAGTGCAAAAGGACACCACACCAGTTTTAGAAAAATATGCAATATTTTATCTGTGGAAACAAGACCAAAAGCAATAAAAAATCCACCATACACTGTATTACTATGTGTTATGTGCAAATGCTTTACACATTGCCGATAAGCCTGACTGCTTGTGCCAAGCTACCAAGGGGGTGATCAGGGGTTATTTTAGAAGTGAATAGTGTATCCCCCTTACTCTGACTAGAAGGGTCCCTATTTGGACAAAGGTGCAAACCATTGTCAACTAGAAACCCCCATTTCTAACAGAGGTCCAGTACTTATACCCAGTGGTGCCGCTGAAGTGGGGAAGACTTCTAAGAAGGCCTTTGAAGTGTACAGAGGTCATTCCTTCCTGCCCTGACTCCAGACTCACTACAGGAGGGCATGCAGCCCTTTGTGTGTGGACAGGACACGGCATATTCAGGTGCGAGACTGTGCCCAGCTCCTCCCTCCCATCTCACAGGATGGCCCATCAAGTCACACCCAAGCTCCCTTTGTGTGTGGCTGTCTAAAGGGAATACATAAAGCCCAGCTGTTACCCAAGCTAGACTGAACAGAGACAGGCAGCAGGCACCAAATGCCTAAAGTAAGAACATGCCAACCTTTTAAAAGTGCCATTTTCAGAAGTGCATTTAAAATCCGACTTTGCTATAGGTTGTGAATTTAAATTGGGATTCCAGAGACACCAAACTTGGGGGTCTTATCTTTTCCCAATTAGAAATTACAGTTATAAAATGAAATAAAGAAATTCCAATGTTATCTTAGGGGATAGATAAGCCTTGCAATCGTGAAAAATTACTTTGGGAGTTTTTTATTACCAAGATATGTACAACTTACACGTACATGTCCTGCTTTTTAAATACATTGCACCCTGCCACACACAGGCTCTGCAGTGGCAGACCTAAGACATGGTTAAAGGATCTACTTAAGCGGGTGGCACAATAAGTGCTGCAGGCCCACTAGTAGCATTTCTTTTACAGGCCCTGGGTACCAGGAGTACCACTTTACTAGGGATTTATAGGTAAATTAAATATGTGAATTGGGGATGTACCAATATTACCATGTTTAGGAGAGAGAGCACAAGCACTTTAGCATTGGTTAGCAGTGGTAAAGTGCACAGAGTCCTAAAGCCAACAAAAACAAGGTCAGAGAGAGGCGTGGCTTCGCGGCGAAAGAACATGGCCGCCTGCTAGGGCTCCTCTGAGGCCCCCTTTCCTGCCCCGCATATCCGCCTCATTTATCCGATCCTCCGGTGCCAGATTCGCGTGCCGGAGGTGCAGCGGTGCACATTGCTGCAATCCTGAGCATAAACGGCCGTCGGAAAGCGGAGATATACCGCCCGGCGATTGTGGCCTACAACCTTGGGGAAGCCGGGACCTCGAGTGCGCACGCCCGCCGTCCTGGACGCCTGCAGCGCCGGTGGACCCCCCCTCCCCCACTCTCGGAGGGGCCGCAGGTGATTGACGCGGCAGTTCACAAGCACCCAGTGACGGCCTGCATACTGAGGCGCTGCACGTCTGCGCCACTGCCTGGAGACTGCCCGCTGGGCATACAACGTCGGAGCCGGTCCCGGGGATCGGCCCTGGAGGTCTCGGCCGGTCACCAGCAGAGAGGTACTTCTGCGCGCCGCGGCGGGGGAGGTGCCTGACACTGTGGCCCAGCGCCGGTGAGGGCGCCTGGGACTGGAATCGTGACCCTCATCATCAAGGGGGCCCCGCCCTCCCCCGCGGCGCGGACCGGGCCCTAGCATCAGTGCACCCACTGCTCTAGTTCCTCTGTGCCTACAAAATAGCTGCCGCTGGAGTGCGGCCCACGCCCTAGACGCCTCGCCCCTCACCGGGTGGCCTTCGCTAGTGGTCCTGCGTTTGCGCCCCGGCAAGAGAGTACTGAGCTTGGCAGATCCCCCAGGCGCTGCACGACTGGACGGCGGTGCGGACGCGGGCCTAATCATGTCTAACCAGAGGAGTACCAAAACATCCCAGCAAAGCCGGCTGGACCGATACACCTGCCCGAGGGCGGAATTGCCCGAGCGGAAAGGAACTGGTGACACACAACAAGGTGGGGCGGAACATGATCCTTCAGAGCCCACAATGAAAGATCTACTGGCGGCTATCACTGGAGTGCGCACATCCATAGACACTCTATCCTCTGAAGTGACGCTGATTAGGGCTGACCTCACGAAACACAGGGAGAAAGTCAAGCAGCTAGAGCTTACCACCACCAGTCTTGTGGAAGACACCTCACAACTACGGTCGGACATCAGGGAACTCCAGGCGTTCCGTAAGTTCGCTGAAGACAAGCTGGACGAATACGAGGGGCGCTCGAGACGCAATAACATCCGCGTTCTAGGTGTGCCGGAGAATTCGGAGGGTCCTGCTACTGACCTGTTCATCGAAAACCTGGTACTGACGAAGCTACAACCAAAGGGCCTGTCCAAGCTGTTTGTGGTTGAGAGGGCGCACAGAGTAGCGAGGGCCGCCCAAAACCGGGGCCCCCCCCCGTCCGATATTGGCCCGGCTGTTAAACTACAGGGACAGAGACACAATTCTACAGGCTGCCAGGGTCGCTCCTCCGATCAAAATAGACAACTCAGAACTCGCCTTCTTCCCTGACTTTACACAGGCAGTGCAAATGCGTCGACGCTCATTCCTTGATGTCAAACGAAGGCTACGTGAAAAAGGCCTAAAATACGCCATGCTTTTCCCTGCACGTCTGCGAGTCGAATCCGATGGAAAAGCTTGCTTCTTTGACCTACCTGAGTTGGCATCTGACTTGCTGGACGGCTGGAGGACCTCACCGGAACGGAGCCCCAACGGCCACTGAAACCGACGATCTGCATTCCTTGAACTGACTCTCGAACATTCTGGACCGTCGGTTCTTCCCTAACATTGAACATCATGCACAGTCTTTTGAAGCTTGAGGACGTCGACTTGTAAGCTAATGTACTAAAAGGTTTGACAATCTGTCTCTGGGCTTATCACTACAAAGTGTACCTAAACCTTGTAACGGTAGGAAAGGGGGCCATCGGGGCGCCAATGCCTCCCTCACTTTCTTCTTTTTAGTTTCTATTAGTGGAATAGTTGGGCGACAGGCACTCTGCATTTAAATAATATGGGCAGTTTTAAGCCCGGAGTGCAGGGGAGCAGGGTGGGGGGCTGTTGGGAGGGATTGTTTTTCAATTTGTATGTTGTTTTTCTGTATTATCTCGACGGTACGATGTCTATATGGGACCCCACATATGGGGAACTGCCGCGCTTTCAATGGTAGTACAGTACAACAGGGCCGTCAAAATCTTAAGTTGGAATGTTAACGGATTGGGGGACAAGATCAAGAGGGGTGTTGTGTTGCAGTATATTAGGAGACAGTCGCCGGATATCGTTTTACTACAGGAAACACACTTCGTTGGCAACACAAGCAGGGCAATGCACAGGTGGGGGTATTCGATGGTGGTGCATGCAGGCTTTACCTCTAGTTCCAGGGGAGTAGGCATTATGCAAAAAAAGTCGTTCCCTTTCTCACTCACCACTACATACATAGATGACCGAGGCAGATATGCTGGAATCACAGGCACCTGGGAGGGCAAGCCTATCACCTTTATGTCAATATACGCGCCCCCCGGGATGCAGGGCACAACATTCACTGACCTGAGCGCTCTACTCTTGACGTTGCCTGATGGACACCTGGTGCTCGGAGGCGACTTTAACTCAATTGTCTCGGGTGTTTTAGATAGACACCCCCCCCGTGCAACCCCTCAAGCTGCTCATGCATTCTCCAGTTTCTTGGCGGCGATGGGACTGATGGATGGCTGGAGGACATACAACCCCGATAAGATGCAGCACACCTTCCATTCTGGGGCGCATAACAGCTTATCCCGACTGGATTATATACTTGTCCCGGCCTCGCAAATTACTAACATTCATGAAATCCGTCACCTGGCACGAGGTATCTCCGACCATTCCCCTCTCTGGGTCCACATAGTCTTAGATCACACGCAGATAGGAAGGATCGCCCCAATAAACCCCTGGTACCTCAAAAACCCTAAAATACGGAAAGGCCTAATTAAAACTCTTGATGACTATTTTCTGGAAAACGAACACACAGTTGAGTCACCCCAAACACTATGGGAAGCTTTCAAAACGGTGGTCCGAGGACAGGCCCTCTCCTTGGTGGCGGGCTCCAAAAAGACAGGGTCAAAGAAATTTCTGACATAGAGCAGGAACTATACCGGCTAGAACAGGATGTCACCTCGGATGCCAATCCTGAAGCCCTCCACTTCCTACGCCTGCGGCAGGAAGAATACCGGGCATTGGTCACCGACCGAGCCAAACTACTGAGACAGGAACGGCTGGGACGGATATATGACTGGGGCGACAAGGCCGGCAAACTGCTTGCATGGTTAGACAAGAGAGAACAGGCCAGCAGGCTCGTGCCCGAGCTTAGGGGCACTGATGATTCCTCGGTGACAGATCCCCAAGACATAGCTAACCATTTTGCAGCTCATTTCCAAACCGTATATAGCTCGGTGGCGCTATATCCTGAAGCAGACTTCACTGATTTAGTCAAAGACATATTGCTTCTGACACTGTCGGACTCAGACTTCACATTCATGGACAGTGAATTAACTGCTGATGAAATAGCTACGGCAATAAGAGCGCTGCATTCGGGGAAAGCTTTGGGCCCAAATGGCATTCCGATTGAGCTCTACAAGCTTCGACCGGATAAACTGGCCCCCTATTTGAAGTCAATGTATGAGGACAGCCTCACCCAGGGGATATTGCCATACGACCAGAGAATTGCCACGATAGTCACAATCCATAAAGAAGGGAAACCCAAAATGCAGTGTACCTCCTATCGGCCTATATCGCTGCTGAATGCAGAACCCAAAATTCTAGCTAAAGTTCTCGCCACTAGGCTGAACAAGGTGATGGGCAATCTAGTCCATCCAGATAAGTCAGGGTTCATGCCAAAAAGAAACACGGCTCTCAACCTGCGCAGACTACACGGGGTCCTAGGCAGGATACCGATGATACGAGAGGACGTCGTTGTGGTCTCCCTAGATGCCACCATGGCTTTCGATACACTGGAATGGCCCTATCTCTTTGCAGTGCTTGGTAAACTGGGATTTGGGCCAAATTTCTGCCGCTGGATACGACTGTTGTACAGCGCGCCGCTGGCCCAGGTAGTGGTAAACAACAGGAAGTCTGAACCCTTCGTACTCAGCCGGGGGACCCGTCAGGGTGCCCCTCTCTCCCTTACTGTTCGCTTTGGCCCTTGAACCACTCGCGGCGTGGATCCGTAAAGATGTGAGGATCCGCGGACTGCGCTGGTCGGCGGAGTGGGAGGATCGGATATCCCTGTACGCTGATGACATTCTCCTCTATCTTACGTCCCCAAGAGATCCCTAGTGGTAGCCTTTGACATACTAGATGTTTTTGGTAGGTACTCTGGGTTTCGAGTCAATTGGCAGACATCACTCCTATATGTACTATGGGAACTTCTCCACCTTTGCTCCGAAACTGCCCGATCCCAGTGGTTTCGGACGGCTTCAAATACTTGGGCATATTTATATCATTAGACCCATCAGTTCGATACGCCCGCAATCTGCTCCCCCACTGCAACGGCTCAAAAGCGACATAACACACTGGAAATCCCTCCCGCTCTCGCTATTGGGCAAGGCTGCATTATTTAAAATGATGTCACTGCCCCGTTTCCTGTATGCGCTACAGAACTCAGCCGACCTTGTCCCAAACTCGTACTTTAAGGATCTCGAAGGGCTCCTGAGAGACCTCCTATGGGGAGGAGGGAGACCGCGTATCGCCATGAAAAAGTTGACACTTAGCTGGTATGATGGGGGAATCGGGTTGCCTGATATTAAAAAATATTACTGGGCTGCGCATTTAACAGCTATCAACCTTTGCATGTATGGTCACCCTGACAACCCGGGGTTCCTGATGGATCGTTGGCTCTTACCCAAGGGGACCTTTTCGAGAGCTCTATACTCAAAACCGGAGAAATACCCGCTCACCGGACCCACTGCCCACACAGTTACAATCTGGCACTCTGCTACTAAATCAGTCGGATGGCAAAACAAGTTGACGATGGCCACACCCTTGTGGGACTCACAAAAACTAGGATATATGGGGAACTCAAAAGGATTTGCTAAATGGAACTTAATAGGGCGTTCCCAGGTCAAGGACCTTTGGTGCGCAGGGGGGGTGAAATCCTTTGATACCTTACAAAAGCAATATGCCCTGGCGGATTCCGAATGTTATCGATACCTACAAATCAGACACTCGCTGCAAACAGCTATTCCCGACGATTCGACTCCGCCGGACGCCTCCCCACTAGAGGACAGACTATTGGATGGACACCTGCCTGACAGGGCCATTTCCCTAACATACCGAAAACTTATCAACAATATCGACAATCCCCTATTACAATTGCGTGACAAGTGGACTGCGGACGGAATAGAGTTAGATGATGAAACCTGGCAGGAAGCAGTCTCTTCTCCTAAGACGGTCGCTATCCCAGCGAGACTCAGACTGGTGCAATTAAAGATCCTTCATAGAATTTATATAACTGGTCCCCAGCTAGTACACATGGGTGGGCTGACAGACGGCTCTTGTAGGAGGGGATGCGCACAATTGGGCACATTCATACACATACTATGGCACTGTGCGCCAATTCAGGAATACTGGCGTAAAATCCATGCGGTCCTGAGTGCAGTGTTGAGGGTAGAATTCAAACCGGAGGCACCTAGGTGCCTCCTTAACATCTGGGAACCTACCGACCTCAACACCTATACTAAGATATGGGTCACGCTTGGCTGCATGATCGCCAAGAGAAATATCGCACAGCTCTGGGGAGCCCCACAACCGCCCACGGTAGTAGCCTGGGAGCAAGATCTAGATTGGTGTATGCTGAGAGAGAAAACAGTATATGTGGCTCGGGGTTGTCCCCGAAAATGGTCCAAGGTTTGGGCCCCCTGGAACGCATACCGAGGAGACATGTGTACACCTCCCCGTGAAGCCGATGATGATGACCCCCCATCCCCGTGAATTCCAATGAATTGTGATGCTGTATTGTATGTAACCTGATTTTACTGTAACCCTAATTGATTCTGTGATTTTGTACCTTATGTCGAGACTGTTTAATAAAAAAGATGTTTAAAAAAAACAAACAAGGTCAGAAAAGTGGAGGAGGTAGGCAAAACGTTGGGGGAGGGATCAGCTTAAGGCCATCAGGCCTGACATGGAGCATTAGCTTGCCTTTCAGCTGCATTGTGGCTTAAAATAACCATGGTATATGACACCTCTGAAGTGTCTGAAGACAGCTGCTATTTTCATATCATCCCAATTAACTGCAGATTTAAACAAGATTCATGCTGTCCCGCACGCTGTTAAATATTTATGCAAACACTCCACGTGGCTAATTGGTTGGCTAAAAAACCTTTTACTGCTATGGGAACACCACAAAACTAATTCCTAATGTCATAAAATCATGAAATGACTTTGCAGACCAACTCTTTGGCCCTCTTTACAAGCGACGCTGTTAACTGTGGTATGTGCAGTAAATCCTCTTACCTCACATATCGCAATTAAGGGTTTTGTGATAAATACCTGTATTTCAAAGCTTCTGATATTTATCGGGCAAAGAATGCTTGACAATTAATGCTACATTTACCACACCCGATAAATTCTGACTCAGTGGAGTCAGATTTGATCAGGTGTAGTAAATATCACACTTATTACCTCGCCACTCATGACAACCAATGTTACCCCGTTCACCGTTAAAGGTAAAAAGCTAGATTAAGCTTGTAGATACAATAACACTATTATGCTCATGTCCAAATATCAGAATAAAGCATTCAGTATCTCAGAAATACAAATGTATGTAATGTAAAGTGAAGGTAATCATTGCAAAATAATTTAAGGCCTTGTGGTTCACTGTGAAGTCATCTCATCATATATATGTGTCTGTGATTTATGTAGAGCAAAGCTACATACAAAACAATAGAGCACTGCACAAGTTGGGTTTTAAGTGAGTAGTGCAGTAGAAGAGGTAGGCCAGGATACTGCATCCATGGTGGGGTTTGCAGTTGAGAAGGGAGAGTGCTGCCTTATACAGAGTGTCTGGGCAGCAAGGGGAGTTGCAGAAGTGTGAGAAGGGTACCATAGAATGAGAGTGGGATCAATTGAGGGATGGTTTCACTGCTGGTTTTGAATTTGAGTGTTTACCTTGTGACAAGGTGTTGCTTTAAAAGATGGGATTTCTGTTCCCTTCAGATGTGGAAACGGGTGAAGCCTGACTTATCTGGACTGTGATGGCTTTCTAATTCATGGGAGACAGAGAATGCCTGGTCTCTCATCATTCGCTTGATTATATGCATTCTGATGTTGCTCCTGCTGTGTTTTTACATGCTCTGCTGGATCAGAGTTAAGAGGCAAATCTTTCCTAGAAGAAAATATCATGTTTCCTTCAGAAAGGTCATTGTTAGCTCTCAATCATCCAATAACTCTCTCTCTCTCTATCAGTTCTCCACATTGTCCTGGTGTGAACTTCCCATGACTAAAGATTCATAACAGTCCAGAACATATGATAGCTTTAGCACACAGGCATGTTCACATTTACTGGGTGCTCTGATAGCCTTTCTAGATTTAAATGACTAAATAACCAAGGTAACATACATGTTGTTATTTATGTCACATTTAAAGCCATCGAGCATTTAGAAAAACTATGATCTATCAATTTCGGTAGATAGTGAAATAGGACATGGAGATAAGGCGGTCGGGGCCCTGATACACAATGTGGGCCAGTGGAGAAAATAAAATCAAAACCCCAATCCACAGTCAACCGTTTAGGGCTGGATTCACAGGTTGCTTTGAAAATATGGAAATTTGCATACAAAATGTACACCTAAAAATGTGTTCATTTTATACTTTCAAGCAATTTACACAAAATCCCTGGAGCGTGTTTGGAAATCTATGCACATTAAAGACTGGCTTCAGGGCCGGACTGGCTGTAGTGGCCACCGGCGTTTTCCCAGTTGGCCGCCAGGGTGGGGGCCGGTTTTGGAACCCTGGGGGGGCATTTTTGTTACCGGGGGCCGGTTTTATCAGCCCTCTGTAACAAAAGCAGCTGCAGTGTTTTCCAAGTGCAGTCCTATCCCCGTAGCTCCCTCCCCCCCACCATTGGCCAGTCTGACTTAATTGCCAGGGCCGGTTTGCATTCCAAGTCCGGCCCTGACTGACTTGCATATTGTTCTCTCACCAAGCATCTGGATATTATCAGCAGGACGGCAAATCCACATGAGTAGGTCTAGTGGATTTATACTGATTCCACTACAATTTAAGGAAGTATTGAAGTGTTTGTTTTACCACCATGGACGCACAATTAATCCTATCTGTGGCAAAAGTAGTTTTATGTGTATTTCCAGTGTGGCAAACACCAAGCAAAATGTTTGTAAAAACCCATAGACGTAAGGTTTGTGAGTGTTTCATGCGTTTTACTTTGATATCCCTGTCACACCTACCTTCTCACAACTTCACAAACAATAGTTTGTGAGTGTTTCCTGGGTTTTCCATGGCTTGCCCCAGTCTCCCACCCATTTTCCCACCACGCTGACTAAACCTAATGCTAGTACCATCTGCAGTAGTACACTTCTGCAGATGACTTATAAATGTAATTTTAGTGTGCACACTGGGGCATATTCACAAAGTAAACTATACATATGTGTATATAGTTGTGTATAAATGTCTACAGTTATTTGCTATTCACCATTTCTGACAGTAGATTTACACTTAGGTGTAGACTTCTCCACTACATAACAAGAGGGGGTTGAGTCTACTACAACAGACATTACAAGTGTTTAAAGTTAATTTGCACGTGTAGGAGGAGACCTCTGCCACTGTGTTGGAGATCTACCAGTGGGAAAGTATAAGAAACATTATCAAAGTTTATTATTAATTTAAAAAATTGAAATTTTGTAATATATAATATGAATGTAAATGAATTTCATATGTTTTTAACAAAATAAAATGTCACAGCACAGTAACTCATCAAATTAAATGTGTATTAAATAATTACTTAATTTAAATATATTAATTTAATTTATAACTAATACTTTTTAATATTTTTTAACACCCTCGCTAACATTTATATTTTTATTTAAACTTACAAAATTTTGGTTAAAAGTTGTATCAAATTAAGTGAAATGTGTAACATAAACTGGTTCTCATCTACAGTGCTCTAATGCCCTTGGGCCAGGCTCATGTTATAAAAAACTGCAAAAAACAACAAATAATTTAAATGCCAAAACAATTTAATTAATGTAACAGTACCAACGGAGTGTTATTTTATTTTTCTGCCTCCATTATTTTGTATGGGATTGTTTCAGTACCTGTGAGCGGCGTGTGTGGTGCTTAAAGTATTCCAAGGCCGGGCTGGAGTACTTTTGAACCTGTTTTGACACCTGTAGGGTTGTATTAGATTTAGCATTGCTGTTTATAATTAAGAGTGTTCTTCTTCTTTATTGCTTGTGTGTTTGTTTTATCATGTCCCTCCCTAAACCCCTCCTTACGTTTCCCTAAACCCCTCCCATTTAATAAGTATTCCCCATTTTCAGCCATTCCCCCGGTCCCTTCCACATTTACTACTAAAACATATACCTACTTGTGCAGAGCTCTCCACCACAGAGGCAGAGATTTCCACACAGAAAAGATACGAGAAGTGGATGTGGAGCCCAAGGTCTCTGAATGTATGTTTGTGATTAACATTTTGTAGAATGTAAATAGTACTACTGACTCAGCCCCAAAGTTTGTAAATGGGACCCTTGGCCACTGGGCTGCATCACTCACTTCAAAATACTAAGGACCTCTCTTAATTTCGGATGGTAATGGGACACTGGCGAAAAAAAGACTGATATTAGTCCACCTAACTCTCAATTCTCCCACCTCATTTAAGAAGTGGCAGAAACTGCTGTGTTTGCAACACTTAAACTGCCACTGGCTTTACTATTGGAAACAACTGCATGATGTGCCATCTGCTTGAATTCAGCACACAACATGGCATCAGAAGCCCAATCCCATTTAGGGTAGGGCTTCGGATGCCATGTCTGCCATGTATACCATGGGTGTTTGTGGCAGGAAAATTATGAATGTCCTCCATGGTCTGTAGGAAACTCAATGTACCAGGGGCATTGATATTTAGTTTTTCAAAACAAACTCCTCCTTTAGAGCTTGTCTTTGAAATAGGAAGAAAATGCTGACTGATCTTTCAAGCCACCATTACATTGATGGCTGGCAGCCATAAGGAAGTTCTGCCAAAAGTACCATATCAGCCTAGTAATCAGCAGAACGTCAATTAAATATTCCCCACCTACCTGACAGGAACCCTTAAGTTGGCAGGTCACCTGTCGCTGTATTGGGTAGTGTTTCCTTCACCCCCATTGCTTGGCGACTAGCTCACCCAACTTTGAACAAGGATGTAAGACTTGCTCATAGGGCTATGATATTCAAAACTCCATATACCTAAATATGTGAATTTTTCACACAACATTGCCATTATAGATACCTCAATAAATACACACTCTTTGTTTTATCAGCAACCGCCATCAGAACTTGGATAGCAATTTGAGGTTAGAGGTTACAAGGAATCCAGTACAAAACATCACAAAATTCATGAGTTTGCTTCACAGAACATTCCAAACATATAAATAAAAAATATAACATAAAAGGCCTTTGAAAATGGTATGAAAATGTATGAGGTTCAGCCAGTGCAGACAGGTAGAAATCTCGTGGAATTCACATCTCACATTTCTGAGCATGTGCAAAATGAATAGTGAATTTTCATGAGAATTCATGGAAGAAGAAAAATTCAACTCATTCAAACTAAAACAATTCTCCAGAACATACTTTGGACCCCAGACACGGGACCTTATTACTTGTTGTTACTCAAATTTTGTATCACAGCCAAAGAACAAACCCTGACTTCGTAGTCTGCCATCACCATAGTCCAAAATGCTGCTACCATTAAAGCAATGCACTTGGGGGCCCCATCTGACCCATGTCCCCATCACGCCTTCACCAAAGGACTCCCACTGATGAGCGAAGCACTAACACCCATCCTCAACGCATCCATCAACTCAGCCACATATCTGGGCACCTATAAAAATGCCACCGTCATGCCTCTACTTAAGAAACCATTGCTGACCCAGCCACACTCCCCGTCAACAGACCCATTCCCTCCTACCATTCCTGGCCAAGGACTTAGAGAAACTAATCAACCGACGACTCAACAACCACCTCAGCAACCACCAGCTTCTTGACATCACACAGTCCTGATTCAGGCCCAGCATAGTATAAAAACAGTACTCATCGCCGCAACAGACAACATCCGCATGATCCTTGAGAGAGGAGTCATGGCAGCCCTCATTCTCCTGGACCTCTCTGCACCATTTGACCGGTCTCACAACTCTACCTCATTAAGCGGCTGCATGAGATTGGCATTCAAGAACCCGCTCTCCAATGGATCTACTCTTAATGGATAGAACCCAAGCTACCAGCCTGGCATCTTACTCCTTGGAAGCCGCAAACTCATCTGTGGAGTGTCACAAGGTTGATCTCTCAGCCCACCTTCTACAAAGCATACATGATCTCTCTGGCCAATGTAATTCGTTCATATGACATCAACATCAACATCCTCTCCTATGCTGATGACACACAACTCATACTCTTCCTCTTGGACAAGACCCACAACACAAGAAACAAGTTCATCACCTGCATGACCGAAGTTGCAAAATGAAAGCCAAATGTTCCAAGCACAACATCAAAAAAACAGAAGTAGTGATCTTCAGCAAGAACACCTTGCCATGGGACTCCAACTACTGGATTGCCGAACTCGGACCGGCCCCCACCACCAACGCCAGAAACCTTGGAATCATCATTGACAGCAAACTGGGCATGCCCACACAAGTCAACATCATCGCTGGATCCTGCTCCAACACCCTGAAGGTGCTGGGGAAGATCTTCAAATGGTGCACAAGACCAGAAAAACCATCACTCATGCCCCAGTCAGCAGCAAGTTAGACAAGGGGAACACCCTCTATGCCCAAATCACAAGGCAACTCTCCAGTAGACTAGAAACCATCCCTAACTTGGCAGCCAGACTCGTCTTTAACATCCCACACAGAACTGACATCACACCACACCTCAGGGAGCTCCTCTGGCTCCCGATACACCAACGTGCTCATTTCAAACTCCTCACACACACACATTTAAGGCACTACACAATTTAGACTCCAACTACCTGAGCAGTCAAATCTTCTTCCACTAATCCCACAGACACCTTTGCAGGACTCCTACACACACACATCACACGCATACACAGAGGCAGATCGGGAGGACAGGTGTTCGCTTACATCGCTCCTACAGCGAGGAACAACATCCCACTCCATATCAGAGCCTCCTCCTCTTGTCTTGAATTCCGCAAGAAGCTGAAGACCTGGCTTTTCAATTAACAACCTACCCTATGCAGGACTAAGGACACACACATCTGCTCGGTGCCAGGATACCCTTGTGGGTGATAATACACATAAAATGCAGAACATTCCACAAAATGATTTTAAAGGATTGCGCACATTACGCACTGAGATGTCCTGTTCTTACTTTGACTGATCACTATTAACTTTGTATTTTTATTGATAATTAAGCCCCTGCCACTGGGTGTTCATTAGTATATCCTTAGGCATTGCACTCCATCTGTTATTAGCTTTATACCAATAGTGCTATGTAATTGAGACATAGCAATTACTTTGCCTCAATCACAAAAGAGATGCTATCTTTGAAAACTATTAAGTTGTCCGCATATAAGGCAACTTTCTTCTCCCATCCATGATACTTAAAGGGGGTGATGTATTGGTTAGCTCTCATTACACTGGCTAACGGTTCGATATAGAGGTCGAAGAGCGGGTTGAAAGTGGGCAACCTTGGTGTGTACCCCTGGTGATAACTATCTTCCCTGTGAGGTTGCCATTAACCAATATTTTGGCAGTTGGGTTTTCGTACAATGATTTTATTGCGCCCAAAAACATCTCTCCTACACCATACTGCTCTATGACTCTATGCAGAAAAGGCCAGATTACCCTATCAAAGGCATTTGCTGCATAGAAAGTAAGCACAGACAGGGGAGACCGTTCTTGTGTGGCCAGATCTATTGCTCCAAAGAACTCATGTGTCAACTCTAAAATTTGCCTTCTTTTGATAAAACCTTTTTGGTCTTGATGTATCAACTGATCTGCCACCTTTTCCAATCTCCCAGCCAGGATCTAGGTATATATTTTGTAATCGCTATTTAATAACGAGATGGGCCTATAAGACTCACAACATTTCGGGTCCTTCCCCGGTTTCAACAGTATACAAATAGTTGCTTCCTACCATGTCTTTGGTAAATCTAGCACTTTTAGGAAGATTGTATTCAATAATTCCATCAAAAACGGGGCAACCTCGTCCTTTAAGGACATATAAATCTTGTTTGGTAATGACTCTGGACCAGCTGCTTTCCCTTTTTTTAGTTTCCCTATTGCACTTATCACCTCCTTGATTGTTATTTCTGAGTTTAACTTCTCCTTTGCTCATACAACAAAGTGGGGATTTCAACCCTCTCAAGATAGGAGTTAATTTGATCTTTTGTAGCGACTGTATCCTCTGTATACAGATCCTGAAAGAAATTAGCAAAGGTGTTCTCAATCTCTGTGTCATCGGTGCTGGGGTTTCTCTGATCCGCCACCCAGACTGTTGGGATCCTATTTTGATTTTGTTCCATTTTAAGTTTGCAAGCTAATAGTTTCCCGCATCCCTCCCCGTATTCATAATGTGAAAGTTTGCCCACCTCCCATTTATTTCTAACTATAGTCTCTAAGATATTGGCCAGTTCTTCCTTTTTCTCTTTTATTTCTGCGTCAATCTTACTTAAGTCTTGAGGGTTATTTATTTGGTGTGCAGACCTGTAATCTAGTTTCTAATAGACTTATTTTACTCCTAATAGTTTTGTTCTTAAAGGCCGCTAAGCTAATCAGCTTTCCCCTAATAACTGCCTTATACGCATCCCAGGTGGTTTGAATGGAGGTACCAGATTTATTTAGACAGAAATATTCCTTAGTGTCCTCTTTAAGATTTGCCACTACTTGCTGATCTAAGAGTAAAGTTCAATGCAAAGTCCATCTTGGGGAGACACATGCCTTATCTATCATTAGTTCCATCTGAACCGCTGAGTGATATGACAAGTGAGCCGGTAGATGTTCCACTTTCCTAATCTTTTTGCTTTCTCCATTATCTACTAGAAAGTAGTCTATCCTTGAGGCATGCCCATATTTCTTATTTCTAAACGTAAACTTATGCTCTCTCTCCCCTTTTACTCTCCTGGTATTGGATGTTAACGCTTGCTGAGGAAGATGAGTTCACCTTGCCTATAGAGGTCTGGAGGAAAGATCTGCCGATGCTGGATCAACAAGATCTCTGGCAAGTATCGATGTCTACTTTGTGGTATGCTATTAGTTCAGCCCCTCTCAAAAAAAAATCATTTATCCACAGTGGACAGAGCGTACTGGACACTAAAAAAGTTGGCGAAAATTAGTACCCAAGTGGTGAAGTGCTGTCCCAAATGTGGAGAGGAAGAGGCAAGCGATATACATATGTTTCGGCAGTGTCGTCAACTCAAGACATTTTGTCAAGATGTGGGTAAGTATGGGAGAACAAGGGTACCCCGATAAGTGAACCAGGGGTGAGCATATGTTTAGGGAAAACAGTGGTTCAATGTTGGCCACAGTGGGTCCAGAGCAAAAAGTGTTAACCCCAAAGGGGGCACTAGCTTCCTAAATTAAACTCGAGGATTAATCATACTGGGAGCACAAAGGTAGGGGAACATTTGTAGTGTAAAATATACGGTTTATTTTACATGGGTTAAACTTAATACTCTAAGTAGTATTCAGGTGCTCACAAAAAGTGAAAGTGGGCGTGATGTGACAAGGTGATAGTGGATTAAAAACCATAACATCGCATTGACAACAGAACAAATGGAACTCCACGTGAGTATAGACAATGGAAGGAGTTCCTGTTGTAAGGGTCGACGGCGTTTCGATCTTAAAGAATTAAGATCATCTTCAGGACATATAGTGAGCAGTCTAAAATCTCAATTGGTAGGGGGAAGGTAATGGCCCAGGAGGGGGCGTGAGCGTGGTCTCTGCAAGGAGTCACAGGAAGCCGCATGCGTGGGTCGGCTGTTGCAATTATTGAAGCCTCAGAGAATCCGCCGGTGCAAGTCTACTTCCAGCCGGAAGTAGTACAGGAACGCGGGCCTAAGTCTTGAATTGTTCTGGGGTTTGTTCTGGGGCACCAGCGGGGTCGGGGTCGTGCGTGCCTGGATAGACGAGTGAGGAGCAAAATCGCCGGCGTGGAACGCTCGGTAGTCTCCTTACGACTGGTTAATGCTGAAGGGTTGTATTGTATGAGAGTCCTGGTCGGGAATGAAGCCCTTCCTTGGAGGCGCTCTTGGCCCGCGTTCCTGTACTACTTCCGGCTGGAAGTAGACTTGCACCGGCGGATTCTCTGAGGCTTCAATAATTGCAACAGCCGACCCACGCATGCGGCTTCCCGTGACTCCTTGCAGAGACCACGCTCACGCCCCCTCCTGGGCTATTACCTTCCCCCTACCAATTGAGATTTCAGACTGCTCACTATATGTCCTGAAGATGATCTTAATTCTTTAAGATCAAAACGCCGTCGACCCTTACAACAGGAACTCCTTCCATTGTCTATACTCACGTGGAGTTCCATTTGTTCTGTTGTCAATGCGATGTTATGGTTTTTAATCCACTATCACCTTGTCACATCACGCCCACTTTCACTTTTTGTGAGCACCTGAATACTACTTAGAGTATTAAGTTTTGTCCAGTGTAAAATAAACCGTATATTTTACACTACAAATGTTCCCCTACCTTTGTGCTCCCAGTATGATTAATCCTCGAGTTTAATTTAGGAAGCTAGTGCCCCCTTTGGGGTTAACACTTTTTGCTCTGGACCCACTGTGGCCAACATTGAACCACTGTTTTCCCTAAACAACAAGATGTGGGTAAGGTCCTCTCGGAGGTGTTGGGTCAAGAGCTTGAGGTAAGCACAGGCCTAGTCTTGTTTGTGGTTATAAATGGAGATGGAACGAGGGCTAAGTTAAGTAACAAACAAAAAAACTACTATTTGTATTAATATTGCTAGCTAGACGTAGATATGTATTAAATGGATAATCCATAGTCCTCCCACGCAACGTGAGTGGCTGGCCTTGGTCCAAAAGATAATAGAGTTCAGAGTAAGAGGTCTGGATTCTGAGATATTTGGGAACAGAAATGTAATACTGGGATTTAAGGGAATTCAAGGGTGTATGGATGTCCAATGATTATCCATTACAGCAATTACCCATACACAGGGAATAGGACCTGGCGACCCCAGAGCTAGTTTCTCCTTGAACTAGTGGGACAGGAAGATAGGGGACCCATCGCAAAGATATCCAAATCGGCATAGAGAGAACACGGGATCCCTGAGTTCTTCTGAGTTGTTTATTGCACAATTGAGGGCACAAAAAAAGAGATGCTATCACTACTTTTCTGTTTTAGATGTTTGTACTGTTTACAGTCTGAAGTTGGTGCACTCAGCCTCGACATTTTCCAGATTACAACTGTCAGTGAAATGTGGATAGCTAGTTAAGAAAATGTCTGGACTGCTGATTTTATACTCCCAACATTGTATGTGGCCGAATCCATATTTTGAATCCCAACCCCTTCCACCATTTTCCATATGTTGTATTATAGAGAGAAAACTGAAAAGAGAAAACTAAAAAGCATAATAATGATCAAAGGTAGTTGCTATTCAAGAGACATTAGTCAGATATATACTAAATGGCTGGTTGGAGTTTGAAAAAGAGATTTGAGGCACATTATTATGTCTCTCTTTTGATAGAAAGGTATCCTTGTTATGATGATGCTGTGAAATGAGGAAATTATGCGATTCTCTTGTTGGCTAGGAGAAGGATCTTCTCCTCTCTACGCCAGTGTCTCTATTCTCTCACAAGCCCAAAGTCTTCTGAAAACAAAGGAGTTTGTAACTGACAGTCCCCCACCCTTCCCTCCATCCAACTTTCTATGGAACTTTGGATAGGAAAATATATCAATTTGGTAGAAGGAGTAGAAAAACCTGCCTTCTCCTGTAACCTGTCCAGGCAAAGTTGTGTCAATGCAATACCAGTGTTGCAGGAAAAGAATGATACTTGCAGGGAGAGGTACTTTACAGCACATAAACACTACTAAAATCCATACCCACAACAACTCTGTGAGCATGGTGGAGCAGCAATCCCAAGAATGAAGCTATGAAAGATACCACAAAAAAGTTGGTCTACACAATGCCATTAAGGATCCTATCACACAGAGACACAGCACATCCGAAAGGCAAACCGAATAGTACATCAGCAATCCCTCATCTCTGTATACTTGCAAGGGTCAGGAATGAGTCACAAGACCAGCCCTCTGAGGCGACGCCTGTGATGATAACCGACAGCCACAATATAATGGTCAGGCGGGGCACAAAGAGCACAGAATACAGTATGACCTATGAAGTCTCAGGCAATTGGAGAAAAATACACAGCAGATCTTTGATTTGGTCGGATTATCGTCTGATTCCGTTCTCTTTTTCTTGTACAAGAGAAGATTAGGCGAACAATAGTACAAAGGATTCATCCCGAGCTTGACACAAAATACTGTGGACACATTTTTTGGCTCTTTTAGCCTCTTCACTGCCAGCACAGGGAGGTAATCTGGGGAGAGATGTCTCCTCAGTGAATAACTGCCTTCTTCAGACCATTAATCAAATCGCACCTCTAAACATTGGTCCCTCAAAGATATCTAAACCTCTGTCCCCATGGTTTTCTCACTACCTTAAGTTAGCCAAACATCATTGCGAACAATTAGAAAGGCAGTGGAGAAAACATGACATCTCATCTAAGATAAAATATAAAGAATTTCTAAAAATACGTATTCGTAAAGCACAGACCCAAGCCTTTTCCTCTCAAATATCCGATGCAAGAAACCTCCCAGGGAGATTTTTTGAGCAGTTAATTCCTTTCTCATCCATGGAGCTTGACAACAAAAGGTTGTTCGATCACAAACATTATGTGATACCATATCAGATTAATTCTATAACAAAACAGAAAAATGCATGATAACTTTAAGCATACAGGACAGTACAATCGTCTGAAACAACTACTTATGAAACAGGCAGAATTGAGGGTACCATACATTCAAATCTATCTCTTGCTCTCCTTCACAGATTCTAAAAATAGCTTTGCAAGTAATTACTCCTATGGTTAACAACCTTTTTAATCAATACTTGGAGACAGGATATGTCCTGTTGTGCTGTTGAATAATCCAAGTGCAGACCCTGTCACTCTGGGCAACTTTAGACCTATTTCGCTTCTTCAAGCACTTTAAAAAATGCTGGAAAAATGATTCACAAACAGTTGTCACAATTCTCGGAAGATAATATATTACTTAATGGTACACAATCTGGTTTTCCCCCTGGTTTTAGTACTGAAACTACTATACTTGAAATAGCAGAATTCATAAAGATCAACTTAGATCAAGGTTCATCGACAGTAGTAGTCCTTTTGGACTTTTGGCTCTCTTTGACACTGTGTCACATGATGTCTTGTTATTTCGTTTAGAAGAAATAGGTATTCAAGGGCTAGCTCAGCAATGGTTGCAATTCTTTCTATCAGATAAGTCGAGGACGGTCCCTCTCCCACCATTTAGATCCTCCTCCAAAGATTTGAGACACTGTGTTTCATAGGGTTCGGCCTTAAGCCCCACTCTGTTTAACCTTTTTTGTGGCTCCACTAACGAAAATCATGGAAGCGTGGGGCCTAATAGTCATATGCTGATGACACCCAACTAATGCTTTCATTTCCACAGCCAAATCAGGGTGTCTTGGAAAACTTCCATATTTGCCTCAAGGCAGTTGCTTATTGGATGCATCATAAGTGCCTAAAACTAAATTCAGAGAAGTCAGAACTACTGTTCTTTGGAAAATCACTTCTCCCAAGGGGTCTTCAATTGGTGGTCCAAAGAAGTGAGTGAATTCCCTACCCCATTCTCCACTGTCGGAATCCTGGGAGTCAAATTTGCTAGGGAGCTATCTTTCAAACCCCAGATTCAATCAATCACAACTTCTTGTTTTGCTTTATTAAAATCTTTAAAAGAAGATCCTAAAATTGCTTCCTGATCACACAAAAAAGAATAGTATATTCACTAGTAATATTTTGGTTGGACTTTGCAAATGCACTTTATCTTCTATTACCAAGGACCCTGACCCATAGGCTGCAGTTGGTTCAAAATGCAGTTGCAAGACTGGTACTGAATCTCCCAAGATGGGAATCTATCTCCCCTCACTTAAAGCTACTGCACAGACTGCCATTGAAATACTAACAAACTTCAAGTACCTGACGTTAAGGTTCAGAGCAGTTCATTAAAAGGGCCCCATTTATTTAAGAGAGAGATTTTCAGTCTATTTACCTTCAAGATACTTTGATCTGCAAATCAGAGCCTGCTGACAATACACAAGATTCTAGGAGCAAGAACAAATGGGCGCTCATTTTCCCATTCAGCATTGAAACTTTGGAAAGGTTTTCCTGCCAAGTTTAGAAAGTTAACTGCAGGAGACAGGTTTAAAAAGAAGCTAAAAACATTTCTGTTTCACTAGAGACTGGTAGTTTACCTCTGTGATGTACAGCAGCACCGGGACACTTCAGTTGAAGCAGCTGTGCATGATACAAATGGCATTCATTCACTAACAGTAAGAAATATTCTCAAGAACAGACAACACACAATAAAAATAGAGGTACAAACAGTCATCATGATTTGTGGTTGAAGCCAGCAAAACCCTAAACATTATTTGCAATGAAGAATGATTGCATTGCCTTTAATACAGAGAGTGTTCCCACCTGCAAAACGAGGCAGAGTTTTGAAGAGCGGTAGTTCAAAATCATGACTGGTTGACTTGTATAACATAATAATGTGTGGCCTTTCTCTGAAGATACTGGCCAGTACTTAATTTGTAAAACAAATAAATGCAGCATCCCAACCTTTGTCCTAGGAGCCCTCTATTTGCACTGCCAAATGCCAGGGTTGCTAAATACCAAGACTGCCTAGCCTTACATCCACCTTATGCTTCTTTCTTATGCCATCCTAAGTTCATGTCTCCTTACTTCACTCTTTCTGGCTCTTTTTCCATCTCTGCTTTCTACCTTTGTCATTGTTTTCCTATCTTTCTCTTCCTTCTTTCTTCCTGGTTAGAAATCAGGTTATTGGTTGACTGGAGTATGATCCCTGATCAAACAGTAACCACAATCCTAGTCAGGATGAGTGACAGGCAACCCTAATTTCACCTGTGCTCACCCTCTGGTAGCGTGGCACAGAGCAGCCAGGCTTAACTTTAGAGGTAGTGTGTAAACAATCTGTGCAACACTTCCAACTGTAAAACAGTGAAAACACCACACAAAAAGAAACACACACCACGTTAGAAAAAAGATCTTACTTTATTAAATAAAACAAGACCAAAATGACATGATCCAATTAAAAGAACCGGAGATATTGATTTTTAAAATTTATAGTGAAAAATAGCGCTAAAAAGCACAAAGAGTTATTGGGGCTATCTAGTTGCGCTGGACTGGGACAAAGTCACAAGTTCAAGCCACCCTCGATGGGTCATGGGCCGGCTACAGGGACCAAGTTAGGCCTACTAAATAGAGTTCCTTGAGTCCTGGTTGTGGAATGTTGCATGGATCCGTGTTGAAGATACATCACGTGGCCGGGGCGATGTGACGGGTCCGAGATGCGGCAAGGCTGCTGTGCGAGGTCCTGGTGCATCGACGTCGAGGATCATGTCGACGGGGCTTGCAATGCGAAGTCCAGTGTCAAGGATGCGAGGCACAGCCTTGGCGATGCTTCGGTTCCGATAAGCGGTGAAGCTGTGATGCGGAGTTACGTCGAGGCAGTTGTCGAGGGATGCGAGGAGCTTGCCCCAGTAAAAGCGAAGCACAGCAGCGGTTCAGAAGGTGATATATCAGTCCCAGGATGCGTGAGGCAGCGAAGATGCATGTCTTTTGCGACTGATCCAATCCACGCAGCTGCGGCAATGCTTCTGTTCTGCTCAGGGATGCGCCGTTCAGCCGAGGAGGTGCATCAGTTCTGCTCCGGGATTCATCGCTCAGCAGAGAAGATGTGCTGGTTCCAGTGGCAAACACCTTAGGCCACCTTCCAAGCATCCAGGACTGGGGTGGCACCACTTGGCAGGGTAGACTCATAGATGGCAGAGTCCAGGTCCAGGGATTGGAAGCCTGTTATAACCCTGAGGCTCCAGATCAGGATGCCTGCCAACTAGCCCTTGGAGTCACTCTGGGTTCAAGAGATGCAGGTTCAGTCCTTCTCATCCAGACAAGAGGACAGCAGATCAGCACAGCACAGCAAAACAGGAGCTCAGCAGAGTACAGTCCAGCAGAGTGGCAGTCCGTCAGCAGCACAGCAGTCCTTCTTCCTGGCAGAGTATCCACAGGTCCAGAAGTGTACCAAACTGGTGGTGTCTGAGGTTCAGTACTTATTCCCAGTGGTGCCTCTGAAGTGGGGGAGACTTCAAAGACATACCTTTGAAGTGCACAGATGTCCTCTCTTCTTGGCCCCAGACTCACTACAGGGGGGTATGCAGCCCTTTATGGTGTACAGGATACACTCTATTCAGGTGCAAGTGAGGTTGTAACCAACTCCCCATCCTATCCTGCCAGAGATGACCCACTGAGACACACATAAGCTCCCATTGT
Source organism: Calotriton arnoldi (assembly GCA_963921515.1). Taxonomy (NCBI): domain Eukaryota; kingdom Metazoa; phylum Chordata; class Amphibia; order Caudata; family Salamandridae; genus Calotriton; species Calotriton arnoldi. The sequence continues at coordinate 394,466 of CAWUFW010011009.1, read as the reverse complement.
GTGTGGCTGTCTAGGAGGAATACACAAAGCACAAATGCCAACTACACCCAGGCATGTGATCTGTGACAGGCTATAGGCACCAAATGGCTAAAGCAAGAAAAGGCCAACTTTCTAAAAGTGTCATTTTCAGAATCGCAACTCCGACTTCACCATGAGTTTGGATTTTAAATTGTGATTCGAGAGACACCAGGCTTGAAGCGTTTATCTCTTCCCAATTGGAAATTACACTTATAAAATGTAATAAGGTAGTCCCAATGGTATCCTATGGGAAGGATAGGCCTTACAGTAATGAAAAAGGAAGTTGAGATTTTAATTTACAGGCCCTGGGCACATGTAATGCAATTTAATAGGGACTTATAAGTAAATTAAATATGCCAATTGGGTCTGAGCCAATATTACCATGTTTAGAGGAGAGAGCACATGCACTTTAGCACTGGTTAGCAGTGGTAAAGTGCTCAGAGTGACTGAACTGGAGCGATCCTGGATCAAGGCGGCTCAGCAGCAATGATCTTGCTGGATCTGAGCGCCGCCTTCGTATCCCACCCAGTCCTCATTCAGACGATGAAAGGAGGCAGGAATAAATGGTAGTATCCAGGAATGGCTAACCATTTTTCTAGAGCTGAGAAGCTTCCAAGTTCAGGAGGATTCCTCCTTCTCTACAACCTATGCATTAAAAAGTGGTGTACCCCAGGAATCCTCGTTGAGTTCCACCCTTTTTAATCTTTATGTATGCCCACTGGCAGAAATTGTACAAACATATGGGTTTGCTTTTGTCGCAGAAGACACACAGATTGTACATCAAGAACACCTCGTAGCAGCATAATGCATGCCTTAAGGATGTTATGAATTGGATGTCAGAGAGTCATCTAAAACTGAATGGCGATAAAACAGAGGTGTTGGTCATAGGAAACAACCCTTCCCTCTGGAATGAACTCAACTGACCGAATGAGTTAGAATTGCTTCCGGCACCTGCTCCATCAGTTAAGAGCTTAGGATTCTGGATCGATGAAAGGCTATCTATGGAAGTCCAGCCAAAAAGTTGGCAGCATGTTGCTTTGGACTTCTTCGCGCATTAAGAAAGTTCTTGAGTTGGCTTCCAATCCAGCTGGCAGAATAGTGGTTTAAGGTCTTATCAACTCGTGTTTAGATTACGGGAACTCCCTCTACCTATGCAGTAACAAATATGTTACCAATCGATTGCAGGTTATACAGCACGCAGCAGCATGTACGCTTTTTAAAACCCTAAGCGCACTTCAGCTGCTCCTGCAATGGCAGCACTTCACTGGCTGCCAATTCAGAAGACAATACAGTTTAAGTTGCTCTGCCTAGTCCATCGAGCTGTACACAGAAAGGGACCCCAGCCCATTCAACGTCTTATAACTCCCTACGCCCCTAAACGAACTTTACTTGTGACCACTTTCCGTGGGTCACAATCTTCTTCTTGTTCCCAGGATCAAGAAAGTAAGAGATGGTGGAAGCTCCTTTACATTTCTAGCTCCCAAACTCTGGAATGAGCTTCCTTTCTACATTAAGCAGTAGAAATCAGAAATTACCTTTAGAAAGCTATTGAACCCCCATCTATTGTAGTGTCTTTGAGACACTCTTTAACCAGAGTGAAGGTCATTACCAGTGCTAGAAGGACCGTTGGGTAGCCATTAGCTATATAAATCCTGGTATATAGAAAATAGAAATAAAGACCTAAAGCCAACAAAAACTAATTCAGCTACAAGGGAAGAAAGAAGGCAAAAGGTTTGGGGATGACCCTCTGGAAAGGACCATTTCCAACATCCCTGCAAAAGCTATTAATATTGCAAGACTTCGCACGCTGTAAATAAGCAACATAATTATAACACTTGTGCAAGCCTTGGTCTGGATGTATGGATAGTGTAAGATGTTCTTCCAGTGGTGTGACATACTCCAAGGTCAACTGCTGTTAAACCATTGAACTCTGGCTTGCTATCAGTTTACCTTTGCTTTTAGAACACTTTTTCACAAAGTTTGTAAAAGCACAAGGGACCTCCATCATTTGTTATCTCTTGATATGTTTTTTGCAACCATTTTAAAAATGCATGTCTGACAAGTGTAAATGCTGCATCACCGATTTTTGCTTATGTGCTGGAAATGAAAGGGAATTAAACATGTATCTGATGGGCCAGCAGTTTTTAAATAAAATATTAGCCATGCGTTTTCTGGAAAAAAAATCAAGAAGCTGTTGTCCGCGGTCATTGAAGGCTCACTTAAATGTGCCCTCATATATGAAAAAAATGTTTGCTATTTTCCTTTGGTCCCCTTTGTATAAAAAGCAATTTCGTTCTTACTACCTCCTTGCTTTTTAAAGCATCATTGTTCCTGTGTGACACACTGGCTGTTCTGCTTATGTAAAGTCTGCTGAGACATTTCTCTGCACCTAGTGCTATCTCGAAGTAAGAAGTCTAATGAGTAAAAATCGCTGATCTGGCCAGTGACATGGCAATAGACACACAAGTATCCACGCACAAGCGTTATTCTATTTACAAACTGACTCTTTTTTCAGGACCACATTACGAGTGGCCTGTAAAAAAACATTATTTCCTCAGACCGGAATTACTGTTACTGGGGCGTGCGGTCAGTCCAAAGATGGGAAATAAGTAAATGTTTTTGGGGTATTTCATGTATGTATCAATATTTCTGCCCCGATTCCCACATGTTTTCAGATGGAGAGTTCGGCTACTTTCAGCCGCCAAAAACGCTGTATGAAAAAACAAAACTTACGTTTGTAATGAGTCTAGTATCTCCAGTGACTGGCTCTCTCGGAATTTACGGGCGACTGGTAGAGGGCCCTAGTCTCCTACATATAAAAGAGAAAGGGCAACCCAATATTCCCTTGAGGGCTTGGGTAAACAATAAAGTAATCAATATAAAGCACCCACAAAGGATTTGTTGTAAAATATTCGATAATTTCGAGAGATTCAATGTCAAATTTTTACATCAGTAAATTACTTCAAAACTAGTTAAAGCATTCAATTTCCGAAGGAATATTACTCATCATTGTGCTGGATTCATTACACACGTGGTAACAAGACGCATGGTCATGTCTTAATTAAAATTTGATCGCCAAAATCCCGTACGAGATTATTTAAATGATGAAAATCCGACGTGGACCTGGAGAATGCTTAAAATAACATACGCTCCTTAAATTCTAAATACAAGCCTGTTTGAATTTATCAAGTAATTTGTTACTGAAATCGTTTGAGTCAGTTTCAAATTTTGTATAGGATTTGGACATAAAAACACACCGACTTGTGGTTTCGAAAAATATGTAAAGTGAATTTATAACCAAGGTTAATGTGTGATCTCTGACTGATCTAATTTGAAACCCTTTGTATACTTTTATTATATTAATAAATACATTTTGAATATAAAATATTTAATAATAACACCTGCCATTGAATTATTTTCTTTTGATGAGTAATATTCCTTTGTAAATTGAATGCTTTAAATAGTTTTGAAGTAATGTACTGATGTCAAAATTTGATCTAGTCTCCTACAGTCAGAATGGTCCGAATAAAATAGACCTCCCACAATTAGCCCTGAGTTGAAGTTTGATCCAGTCTAAGGGGCATATTTACAAGAGAATGGCACAGCGTGGCATTAAGCCAAAATTGCTACCGCCACGCTCCACCATTCTGAAAGCGCAGGGATGCGCTGTATTTACAAGAATGCGGCGCACCCCTGCGTTTCCTCTTGCACTGGCACCAAATTTAGCTGCAGAATGCAGCACACATAGAAACAGCAAAAACGAGGAGAAATTAATCATTTCTCCTCGTTTCACCATGTTAAGACCAGGTTTTCCCTGGTCTTATTTTTGGCACTGCCTCCTATTTACGCCACCCTTGTATACATGGGGCAGCATAAAAAAACAATGGGTGTTGTGGTGGAACGCCCACCGCAACACCCATTTCCCGCTCCTTTCACGATGAGTGCTGCGTGAAAGGGGGCTTTATTCACAAGGCGGCATTAAGCCACGTTAAGTGGCTTAACACTGCCTTGTAAATAAGGCAAAGGGCTTTTCGCCACCAGAACGTCAAAAAAGTGACAATCTGGTGGCGATAAGCTCTTGTAAATATGCCCCTAAGGCTCTTATTACATGCGGTGTGGGAAAACTGCATTGGCAGTTCTGCACCTGGAAGCACCAATACTGCCTGGCACGTTAATTCCAGGATCCGCTATTACCACACCATCAAAAGTTTGGATCCCGGAAATTAGAAATTACCCTTGGAATTGCTTTTGGCGCACACAGTTTTGTACGCTTTTCCCTTATTCCAAGGTTCTTTCACTGGTTCTCCTGCCCAAATCTGCTTGAGGAAAAACATGAGGTGCGGGTTTTCCCACTTTCTGCGTAATCCTGATTCAGCAGAAACATCCCATTTTCAGCCAAATTAGGAATTACTTGTTCTCATATTTAGGACCTTAGAGAGATAGTGAAATGTGACAAAAAGTAAAGTGCATTTGCAGGCAAAGACTTAGCTGGGAAAAGGTGATACTTTGCCAGGAAATATATTTTTTTCTTATTTTAGCAAAATAACACAGAATGTAGTTGTTCTGTTCCGCTTGGAACCTGTTTGGTAGAATCTTTGTGCAACCGTTCTGACGGCGACGTTCGGATCTCAGCAGTTACGCCTTGACAGGACGGGCTATCAGAGTGGTTGTGTTCTGTCTGTAATAATAAAGACGCATCTTCTTTTCTACATTGCCTCCTGTTTCGTGTTGAGATCGCAACAGTAGTACACAATAAATGTACTTATTTGATTTGATTAGTAAAGTACTTTATGAAACTGCAGGTTGTATCAGACTCCTTCCCAGGAGTCTCAGGCGAGATTGGAAAATACTCATATGCATGGATAAGTTCTGGTGAGGACAGAGGTGCCCTATGTGATACTATGTGTCCCAAGATGGGTCTGAGAGAAGGGTTGCCATTTATTCTCTTGGGCAGGTTGAATTTGATGGCAAGAGTTCCGCGCCTGGATAAAACTGTTATATACAGATCCCCTAGCTAGAATACGAGTCAATGGTACTGTGTCAAGGAGAGTAAGATTACAGAAGGGCACAAGACAGGGATGTCCGCTCTCGCCCATGCTGTTCGCACTGGCATTGGAACCCTTGGCAGCGTGGGTCAGGGCGGATCCACTAATAAAGGGCATCCCGATTGGGGGAGAATGGGAAGAAAGAATATCGCTATAAGGACGATATCCTTCTACATGCTACCAGGCCACGCCCCACAATACACAGAGCGCTACATATATTTCAGTTGTTTGGCAGCTACTCCGGATACCAAATTAATTGGGACAAGTCGCTAGTACTTGCTCTGACTGGAGAAGTACCAAAACTGACAGACATAGCGGCAGCACTACTAATCAAACCGAAATTTAAATACCTAGGCATAGTGATTACGCAAACAGAGCAGGAGTTCAGAGAGGAGAATTTAGCCCCCCAGCTTAGTCCACTAAGAAATGATGTGTCTCACTGGCGCAAGCTGCCGCTTTCATTAATGGGGAGGGTCGCAATGTTCAAAATGATGGCGTTGCCCCGCCTGCTTTATATCCTGCAAAATACTCCGTACAAGGTTTCAATGGACTATTTTCAAAAAAATAGATGCTGAAATACGGATGTTGCTGTGGGATGGGGGTAGCCCCCGGATAGCTTTAAATAAATTGCAGAGAGGGCCGTATCATGGTGGACTGGCTGTCCCGGATATTCGTAAATACTATTGGGCAGCGCAGCTAGTGACACTAAATGACTGGATATTTGCAGGAAGAGATGAACCAGCCTTTCGAGTAGACCACTGGGAGATGGGCAATGGGGGATACCTGAAAGCCCTCTACAACAAAAAAATGATTAAAGAACTCCTGACCCATACACAGACAACGGTTAAAATATGGAGCGAAGCAAACAAATTTTTGGGTTGGGAAGGGAAATTGACAGGACGCACGCCTTTGTGGGAGAGTGATCTCTTAGCAGAGGTGCGGAAATTACCGGGGTTCCGGGCATGGGCACTATTGGGCATTGAACACTTGGGAGATATCTGGAAAAGGGGAAAGGTAATCGACTTGGAAGAATTGAAAGTGAAATACCAGATGTCAGACACGGAGAAGTTTAGATACATGCAGCTAACACATGCTCTAAGAGCACACATGCACAAACGGGACCAAATACCAGAGATCGCCCCGTTAGAAGACAGAATATTAACAGAGGCACTGAGGGATAAAGCAACATCACTCATCTATAAAAAAAATAATGAATAATGCTCCGGACCCAATAGAGGCTCTCAGGGAGCGATGGGAAACAGATGTGGGGCTTCTTGAGGAGGACGACTGAATGGAGGTTACTCAGAGCCCTAGAGAGGTGGCCGTGAAAGGACGGTTCAGACTTATACAAATCAGGATCATACATAGGTCATACACAACCAGGTCAGCGCTGAATGAAATGGGTAAATGCAACTCAAATACATGTGTGAGAGGCTGTGGGGAAGAAGGTACTTTCTTTCATACAGTATGGAGCTGCCCTGAGTTAAGACAGTACTGAGGTGCTATAGTGGTCATAATGTCCAAGATCGTGGGTCAGGAGGTCCCATTAGAAGCCAACTGGCATTTTCTATGTATCACTGGGGAAGACAACAGGACGAAATATATAAAATCATGGTTAATGCTAGCAGGCATGGTCGCAAAACGGAATATAGCCAGGGCATGGGGCAAGCCGCAGCCACCAAAAGTGGGAGGATGGGAACACGACCTTGACTGGTGCTGCTTGACAGAGAAGGTGGTGTATCAGAGCAGAGGCTGCCCCCGAAAATGGGATAAAGTCTGGGGTAGGTGGGCTGCACACTGAGGACTGTAACCAATGGGGAAATACTTACCAGCAAACCTGGATGAGCTTGATGCCACAAAGAAATGTAATTGCAGGATACTCAATAAGTAATGCAGGATAAGAATAAGCGGGGATATACACAAGGAGATTTCTGTGTATTGTAAACTGTAATTGACAAATATACCGGAATTGTGATAATGTAACATGTATTAATGTGTTGGAAATAAAATAAAAAGAATGTTTAAAAAAAAAAAAAAGGAATTTGATGGCAAGCCTCAGTGACTGACCTGCAGGGATCACGCTACATCCTTAGTGACGGCTGAATTGGGACATGTTTTAGCCATCTGACTGATCTTGGGTGTCTCTGGAACTTAAGAAATTATATCCCAGATTTAGTAAAGGCTTGGGTCATGCAAGGCAATGCAAGCCCTTAAGTGAGGTTTACTATGCCACACAGAGCCACCTTGCGTGGCATAGTAAATCTGGAGTAACGCAAGGAAGCGCAAGTTGATGCCTTGCTTTACTCTGCCCTGGGAAGGCGTTCCATGGGTGGAGCGTGGATGATCCCATGCATCCACCCTGAGGTTTTGGCGCATTCCCAGATTTACGAACCATACAAACCTGGGAATACATCAAAATGCTATGCCTTTCCAGGAGAGGAGTAACGAGGAAGAATATGTTTATTTCTCCTCATTTCCTCCTTTCTCTGTGTGTGCTGCATTCTGTGGAAGTCTGCAAAGTGACCAAAAAACTCTGCCGTGCTACGTGGAGTTACGCAAGCAGCTGAGTGCACTACGTCGTGCCGTTCGCACAAGTATATAGCACTGGGTGTAAAATAAGCATGAACTACACCAAGTACAGCACAAGAGATGCTGCTTCTTTCTGCCACCCGAGTAGATAGTCTACTCGAGTTGCAGCTTCAACACGAATGGAAGGTTTCTCAATGAGAGCAGTCGCGACCACCCACAACCGCGTGCGTTGAGAAATCTCTCCAGGAGCTGGTCTGGAGTATGATTTTCCTTGCTCTCGCTCGCCAACTCAACGTTGTTGAGAGAGGAAAAAACTCTGCTACGCTATGCAGAGTTTTTTGGAACTCCGTTCTCTACTTGAAGCACGGAGTGGGAAAAACTCTGCAAACTCTACGAGCGTAGTGGAATTTCACACTCAGGCCTACCTTGAAGACCTCGAGGTAGGGGCCCATTCTGATTGGTGGGGGCATCTGCACTTACTGTATATCGATGCTGCCTAGCCTTGATTCCACTGACTGCATCTTTCTTCTGTCTCTTTACACTCCCTGTCTCTAAATCCCATTCTGGCAGGCTATTTTTCAACCCTGTTCTTTCCCTTTGCCACTGTTTTCCTATAGTTCTTTTCTTTCTGTGTCCCTTTTCTAAATTTTTCTTCCTCTCAGTCAAAGTCTGACAGTGAAAAATATGTCCCAATATACAAATATGAGTGCTGGTGCCCACTACCTGCACCCACCCTTCTCCAGGACAGTCACACTCATCCTGCCTCATGGGAGCACTGCATGGGCATGGCAAGATGTCAAAGGACCAGTGACGAGGAGAAGAAGAATAAACGTAGGGTGAATTTGAACACTTCGATGCATCTAGACAGCGGCATAGTCTCATGGTCCTACTGAAGTCATGGTCATCCTAACCAGTGCATGGTAATATCCTCATCGACAAAAACACTGGTGAAATGTAATTTTAATGACGCAGTAGCCATCTAACACATTCTTGCATAGATCACTTCCTTAAAGTCTATCCTTTTTTTTCAAAATACTTTTTTTTTGCCAGCATATTCAATCCAAAGGAAATTCATTATTGTGTAATAGTAATAGGAAGGATGCAGGGTGGAAGGGGCTGCTGATTGGCACCAATCTTCAGCCAGGAAGGTAAGTTTCATGAACCTCTGTGTTATAGCTCATGAATGAGAAATGTATCAGCTAACTCAGCCACTGTTTTCCTGTTATCTTTTACCAAACAAGTCTAGTTTTCCACTGGGTTTGGTGTGCAAGGACCAAGGCATACAGAGACTGCATCTAGGACCCCTTCTGGGCCACAGCTATCCATAGTGCAGCAAGTGCAGTGGTGCCTGGAAGCAGTGGTCTGAGGGTCTCTTCGCACCCCAATTATGGCTGAATTTCTCCCACTGAGTGGGGACATGATGGTCCAGTTTCCTAGCCTGCAGTCGGGCCCATTGCAACGTCGCCCTGCCGCTGTACCAATTATCGTAACAATTCCCTAAGCAGAGTTTATTCTCTTCTTTTCACAATTAAGGAGGAGTTTTGTATGGATTATTTTGTGTGTGTGAGTCCACGTTAAGCTACTCTAACAGTAAAGGTCAACAGTCCAGATTAAGGCCTTGAGGAATATGCACAGCTCTCTGAATAAGATTGCAATGAACTATAACAGTGCAGGAATGCTATTGCCTTTGCACTGCTTTAATATTAGATCTGTACACCAGCAACATTTCACAGTAAAAATTATCCATCTACTGTGGAATACTATTCCTAAATGTTAAATTTAATACTGACCATATGGGCCATAAAATGCTTCAAACACTTTTCTCGAGTCCCAGAAGAGGTAGCTCTGATACAGCGCTTATCCAAATTCTGCTTCTGCAGGCTTCCACCTGCATCAGGATAATAACGTCTATATTAAAGTTTATAATATTTGACATACACCGGAAATATGTCTGGCTTGTAGACAGATCCTAACTGAGCTGGATTATTAATTTCTCCTACACTTGATTTGTGGCACTTTTCATAAATGTCACTAGAGAAGAACTGCATCAGCTCCAGTCCGAGTTTAAAAAAACCTATTTGGTACCTACTGTTTCTTAAGTTATTCTTCCCTTATGCTTGTTTTTGCCTTGCTGTCGCTAGTGCAAATACACTTCAGCACTGCAATATCATAGGATAGGCTGTCTAGCAATAGTTTCAGCACATATGTCTCTTTCAGCACAAAGGAAAGGATAATGAAAGATCGGTCTATGCCTGCATTGGGAGCACCATGCAAGCTGTACTGTATTGCTACATTTATATAGGGCTTACTATTCCTATATGTGGTACTGATGCACTTGCAAGCTAGCTACTTCATGTAGGGTGTATGGTTTGAAGGGTATTTTCTTTGCCTTTGGTCCTATATAGAAGTGTTTCCATGTTTTGCGTGATAACCATCAATGTGCAGTTCTCAGGTTATGGGTTGCAGTGCTCGGCAGAGTGGTGGATGAAGAGGCAGGAGAGAAGGACACAAAGCTTATTTTTTTCAGTAAGCTGGCAGCTTTGAGCAGCTTTGCAGATCCCTTTGTGGTATTTCTAATGACCATAGTCTACTTAACTGTGTATTAAACTGGGTTGTTCAATCTGATACTTTGTTTAAAGTTTGTAGTCCTGAGCAGGCATCGGTGGAGAAAGAAGTGGTGGGGAGATCTTCTGGGATGGACTTTGTTACTAACATCCCATATCTGAATGCCATTTTGAGATGCAAAGAAGTGGTCATCGTATGTAGCTAATTGGGGCCTGCAGTGGTAGAGTAGATTAGGGTCCTCCAATTGGCCATCTGTATGTGGAAGAGGTCTTCATTTATTCCATGCCTGTTCAGTTTGTAATGGCCCGTATATGGGCTGGTACAGTCCTGGATGACGGAAAAGACTCATAGCAGAAATGTCTTATGTGAGTCTAAGAGGATTAAGCAGTATAAGAAAGTTATTATGTAGCCTGTATGAGCTCCAATTTGCTATTGACGCAGTGTTATGGCATTAGTGTTAATGTAAGCCATAATTATCACATACAATTTGACATTACTACAACCCCCCGGGCTAGCCATAGATCAGATCTTCTTAACTTACTGAGATATAGAAAGTAGTGTGCTGGTTGGGCTTTCCCAAATTTTTGGGCTGTAAACTATAGATTGTTCTTGAAGGTCCAGATATTTCTGGGTTCTGTCCCATGGTTGTGGGATGATGTACTTATCTTGCAAATAGCCATGTTTTTAACTGTCTTATAAAATGTATATGCTCCTGAATACTTTAAATCTTGGCTGGTAGAGAATTCTAGAGCTTGGTAGATTGCACTGAGAAAGCAGGGCTTTCTTTGAATTTCTAATCTTAAGTAGTATGGTGATCCTTGTTGCTAGCCTGGAGCACAGTGTCCTGTTTCGTTTGTGTTGACTGAATTTAACTTGTAGGTATAGTGGTCCTTTTCTTTGGGAGACTCTGGACAATGCAGAGTACCTTCAAAATTGCTCTTCTATTAGCCAGTAAAATGATTGCTAGAATGGAGTAATGCATTCTCTTAAGTGAAGGTGAAGAAAGAGTCTTCCAGCAGCTTCTTGGATTAGATGTATTTTTTGTATGATGAAACTGAATGTGTGAATGTATAGACTGCCAGCATAGTCAAGTTTGGAGCTTACGAGTGTGAGAATAGCTTATGGCTTTTGTTGGAATCCAAGATATAGGAAGATGCAACCCAGTGTTTCTTTGTGCAGAAGGTACTCTTAGTGACCTTGTTGACATGTGGTATCAAGATTAAGTTTTAATCCATTGATGTTTTCGGAGGGCTTTAAGTTCCTTGGATCGTATTCTGGAAGGTTGGTATTTTTCTTACTGTCCACAGGTCATGATCTCTTTCTTTACGATTGAGCTTTAGGAGTTTTCCCATCATTCATGTATTTATGGTACAAATTCAGTCGTCAATTGTTGATTTATAAAGGTCTTCTGTGACAATTAGTTTTAGAATAATTTGCGTGTCATCTGCATAGTTGTAACAGGTGAGACTGAATCATGTCTGGTACGGAGGTTAGGTAGATGTTGAATAACAGAGGAGATATGATGGACACCTGAGGAATGCCACAATGTGAGTGTGATGAGCTGATGTGAAAGGTAGTAATTATACCATTCTTTGTATGTTTCTGAGGTAAGATCAGTCCATTTTAGAGAATTTCCACATACTCGGAGATGATGGAATCTTTGGGGTACTGTGTTGGGTTGGGGAACAGTGCCAAATGCTTCGTATAAAGGTGACACTCCATTATTGTCCACTGTGAGCATTAGGTCATCCCAATTGGATATGATGGCTGATTCTATGCCTCTGAATGGTCTGAAGCCGGATTGCTGGTCAAGTCATTTTCTTCTGTAAACTTTTAAATTTGAGTAAACAATGCTTTGTCAAATATTTTTCGTAGGAATGGGCCATTTGATATTGGTCTGCAGTTTGCTCGGTTGAAAGGATCGAAGTGTTTCTTTTTGAGGAGTTGTCTAATGTAAGTGGTTTTTAGCTACGGTGGAAATGAATGAAGTTCCTTGGACTTGTTCAGTTTGCTGCACAGCTACCTCCACTTCACAGATTGTGCAAAGGATATCTTTAAAGATATTTGAAGGGGCCGGGTCTGAAGGTGAACCTGATGGTCAGCTTGTGATGATAATGTCAAGAGCTTGAGGTCAATTTCAAGGAGATTTTGTCACAGAAGTCTTGCAATTGTGGTTCTGATGTGTATAGGCACTCTGGGTTGCAGAATTCAGCTAGAATCTTCTGGAGTTCCATAGAAGGGGGCTCTGCTCCAGTTGTGCATATTAAGTATTATTGCATGTTTGTGGTTCAGATAGCACTTCTGTTGGCTTTGTTATAGGGGCATAGTGTGATGTTTTATTTTTCATCTTTTTATTTTCTCGACTTGCATTGTAGTATGTCGAGTTGTGTTTTTATAATTTTTATGTTGCCATTAATCAATGTGGTGCATTTTTGTGATTAACCCTGAATGTGTTTTGTATTAGTATCTGTTTTTTTCAGTGCAGTGGAGATCCAGTATTAGGAAGTGTGTATGTCTTGGAGTAGCATGTTTATTGCAGTTCTTTCAAGAGGGGAATCGAGTTTTTGGAGCGCTAGTTTTTTCTAGTGTCTTTATGAGCATTTGTTGTTGATGGTTGTTGGTGTGTTCGAAGTCTTGTTGTGCTGATCCTCAAGACAATGGATGCTGTGGTTGCTCCAGCTTAGTGGAGAGTTGTCTTGTTACTGTGGACTGTCCCATGGGGACAAATATGACATCTAGAATGGGCCCAGTGGAGTGCGTTGAACCACAAAGAAATCGATGGATGTTAAAGGCCTCAAGGTTGGTTATGATTGCTGTGGTTAGCCACAGCAGAAGTCAAGGTTCCAGAGGTCCGAAGTGAACAAAACAAGGGAGTACACTAGGCAGAAAAAATCCCTTACTCACTTATATAGCACACATTACCAAAGAGGCTTCTTGGCACGAATCTAAGAATAAGTAGGTTGTTCCCTAAAGCTGGTGAGTTTTTGAGCTTTATAGAATCTGGTCAGCTTATGGAATAGACAGATCTCTATGGGCAGTGAATTCCAGAGTTTGGGTTCCTGCTAAGACAAAGCTGTGCCACCTTTAGAGAGAAGTTAAAATGAGGGGGGGGTGAGTAATTTTTAGCTGTGCTTCTGAGGTCTGTTGTGGAATGAGAGGGACTAATTCGATGTAGATGTATTCAAATGTTATGCTATTTCAGCACTGAAATGTTAAACAGCAGGTTTTCAAGGGAATTACTTCCCTTGATGGAAGTCATTAAAGAGATGACTGGCTGCTGTACTTTGATTCCTTTTTCTGAACTCCAGAACTGAGTAGGCTACAACATTGTGTGCCATTTAGAGTCTACCAAAATTTCACCTTGACTTTCTAGGTACCATAGGCTCATGTCTGAAAAAGAAGTGAAAGCAGAGATGTTTGAAGCCAAGTGGGATTTGGCCTAGGGCTCCCACCTTTCAAGGGGCTTCCTCGTTAAGCTTCTGGAACAGTCCCAGACAGTCTAGAGTTTTACAATTGCCAGTTTGTTTACTTATTTTCTTTTTTTAAAGTCAGACCAGCCCCCACTTAAAAGATAGTGATGGATAAAGAAACATATCTATTAAATTCTGGCTGAATTCAGCAAGCACTTAAATCTTTCAAAGTTCACAGGCCCAGCCCTACTGCAAAGGCTATTCTTTTTTTACAGCATGTGCCACTTACTGTACAGTAAAGATTGGCACTGTGTGCTCCCTGTGCCACTGAATTGTCCTTGATGAGCTACTGCCAGACCAGTGCAATCACAGCCTGCTGCCTCTGAATAACAGATCCAGTCAGTACAGGCAGCACGGTAAACAAGAGCGCCCAACAGCACTGTATACCCGAATAGTGCTTACAGATTAGCCACACCACACATTGGGGCGAGGAGGATTGGCAGGATCACTAGCATTTCTGCTTTTCTGCTGCAGTTCAGCTTGACATGTCTTGTGCCAATATAGGGCCAAAGGGTAGGCCACATATCTCTATGCAGTGCAGAGCAGCATTATATTTTCCCGTCATGACTGAATCGTCCACCTGGAGCTGCTGTTGGGCCATTGCGAATATAACCTACAGCCACCTGTCTCAGAGTGCCTGTTCCTCATAGGGCAAGGACTGGAGGGCAAAACAATATTTTAAAACACATTCTCCATTTGCACAGGTTCGAAAGGTGAGATACCAGTCCACTGTACCACATGCAGCATGTTTGTTCAGGACCACTTCTCTGGTGCCGGCTAGTAAGGGAGAGACTGTTAAATGGTTAGATCCAGATGTAGGCTGGCCAGGAAAGAGAGTTATCAATGATCCAATCATAGTCCTTGAGGGCATGAATGAGCAGAAAACGGATAAAATAGCTCTGAGTAGTTGTGAGCAGGGGCCCTTAAATTATATTTTGGCCATGGGCCCCCGAAATCCTTAAGATGTCCCTTAGTGAGAGTATAAGATGCTGCTTTCAACTCTCTTTTTATTAAAAATGCTGGGTGAGAAAACAAGAATCCCTTTATCTGAAAAAGATGATACGAACTATGCCAAGAATTACAGTAACTTGTAATAAAAATCAAGTGCACTTTTGTTTTGCTTTGCTTCAAAGAAACCTGAGATTTGAAAAAAAGAGCTTCAGACATTTCTGGAGACGTGTTCTGTCCTGGAAATCAGTAACCTTCAGGCTAAACTTTAATTTAGTCTACTCAAGATAGCTGCCCATTTAATGTATTGTTTAATTTCTTTTTATTTTAATCTATTTTCATGAGGCTGTACTTCTGTCTAATTAAGCGACTGGCGATGTGATTAAAAGGTGATTATTTTTATGGTAATTCTCTCCTGGTACCATCACCCTCAGGAGATGCAAATGTTGTTAATGTGATTAATTGTCTTATTAATGTTCTCAAATCCTTCTCTTCCTCAGAAGACATGGGAGAAACATTGCCAGTGGGATGTTTGGGAGTCTGTGTACAAATGAATTGCAAATGCCACTATAAGGGCATACATTTGGGTACAGGAGGAGAGAAGGGCAGTAGGAGCCATGGAGATGTAGCACACTTGAAGAAAATATTCCAGGGTCTGTGATGAGCTCAGCAGGGGATGCAAGTCAGACTGAGCCTGGCTGTTTTTCGAAGGCCTCTGCCAGGTCACAAGAGCCCAGACCTGTGCTAGAGAAGCACTGTTAAGTTGTTAGAATGGATATGCTAGACTTCCATTTTATACCAACTGAATTTCAGCCTGCTGTTCATAATACAGAATTGTTGTGGTGATGCAAGAAACAGGACAGATTGGCCCAGATTTACTAAGATTTTGTGTCAGTGTTGAATCACTGTTTTTGATGCAGCCCGAAGGAATCCTCTTTAGGATTTACAAAGCTACGCAAATTTCAATTCGTGTGAGTCTGTAAAAAAAAAAGGTAACGCAATGTAGGGCATACTACTGTGTTGCATTACCTTGCATCAAGTAGGCATTACATGGGTGGTGCATGGGTGTTCCCGTGCATCCACCCATGTGTTTGTACGCAAAACCATATTTACATGGGTTTAGGCCAAAATGGTGGGCCTACCTATGCCTGGCATAACAAGTAGAAATATCTTTATTTCTCCTTGTTTTTTCTCTCTGCATGTGTGCTGCATTCTGGCACTCGGCAGCCATAAGCACGCCAGCACTAGAAGTGAGCAGAACCTGGCCATGTATTTGTAAATATGGCACAGTTCTACTCTCTCCCTTTCACACAAAGCAGCACAGCAACTTCATTTGCTGTGCTGCATTGCTTGAAATGTTACTAATTATGCTCCATCATTTGTGCCATCCTTGATGTTCATGCAGAAGGAATTTGCACAAACTGACAGTTTTGGTGTGTTACAAAGTAAGAAATAAAGGAAATATATTCACGTGTGAGGCAAAATCAGTTTGATCAGTGGGTGAATTCAACATTTGGAGTGATGTCTACATAACAGAACATTCATAATTTATCACATTGGATAGTCTGCCTTTTATGAGCTTAACAATTTTTAGAGTAAGTTCATACAGGAGGTGTACAGTGGTGATTTGCAATTATCCATTTGAAATGTCATTTCTGCAGTTATGGTACGTGGTTTTTAATTGTGACCGGTTTGCTTTCAGTTCCAAGAAAAGTTGAAAATGGTGCACAAGGACTTTTACTAAAATAAGATAAGTTAGAGATATCCTCTTTTGATAGCTGTGTATCTATGAAAATGAGGGCACAGTTGGATCAAGAGAAGCCTATTGTATACATCTAATTACAGAACATTGGGGTGGGGCTAACTGGTCTCCAACTGGCCTCTGGTCTTTGGAGCTCCGATAAGGTTCTATCCTTGGGGTTGTTTTAGAATGACGGGAGTGAGCTGCTGGTTTGAGAAGTGGGCTGCCTGAGGTGCAGAGTGGGTGGTGTTACACATGAGTACCCATGTGGCTTTTGGAGAAGCTCAATACTCCCATCGGATGATTGAACGCAAGGCCCAAGGGGCGGATAAAATGGTGGTGCTATTGCGGGTGTTCTGGGGCTCTATGCAGGGGGATGTGGTCACATGTGCTGAGCTTTGGAGTCATACAGAGGGGATAAAGGGCATATGCAAGTGCTCAGGGAGAGGCCAGTGCGCAGCAGCCAAGATGCTGTTGCGCAAGGAACGAGGATGACTGAAGCTCCAGAGAAAGTGCAGTGGAACACGACAGGAGGGGTTCCGGCACTCTGCTCCCCATGAAGTGGCAATTGGTCAGAATCACAAGAGAGTGGTCAATAACCTAGAGCAGACCCATTTCCCTTTGGTGCAATGCTGCGAAAGGAGCTGAAACACAGAACAGAAAAGTCAAAAGGATTTCTTTACCCTGGTATCTGACACTCCTGCAGACCACCATCGATACGGGGAGGTGATATCAAGAGCTAGAAGGCCTGGCAGACACCTGGGGAACCGTGGATAATGGGCACACTAAAAGAGATGCAAGGCACTAAACAGCACATAATAACCAGAATGGCCTCAATGGAGGGGACACTATAGAACACACTGGGCACGTTTTGAGTACAGAACAAGACGTGAGACGTCTCAAACACCTAGTTTACAGAACAGAGATACCATTGAAGGATAGAGAGGCAAGACCCCAATAGAGCCAACAGTTTGAGAACAGCACGATAGCAATTATATCCTTCCCTGGAAACAAAAGTGATTTGCGTTGGGTTTGTATTACATTTATAATGCAAACCCAACACAAAGTGTTCAGATGGGATTTCCAATCTGACGCAAATCGCTATTTGTGTTGCACGTTAGCCAATGTAATGCAACATTGTATAAACCTCTGCCTTGCATTACTTTGCATCAGGGAGGTGTACCATAGATGGTGTATGGGAATTCCTATGCAACCAACCATGGGTTTTGACACAGGTCCCTATCTGCAAAGAATCATATACAAATATTTTGTGCCAAAATTCTGTGTCTTCTCGAGGCAGGTGTAACGGGGAGAAATGTTTTCAATTCTCCCTGTTTTTCCTACTTTCCATGTCTGATTCAATGTACATCACACATACAATGTGGGAAAAGCCTTAAAGCATAGTTTGTGTACTGGAAGGGATGCATTCCGGTGCAAAAACTATGCTTCAAACAATGCAGACATTCTTGCACTATGACGAAAAAGTGTCTGCACTGGAGCAAGACTGCCTAAAGTGCGCAAGCACGGGGAGAGAGCAGAACAGTACCACATCTTAGTACATATGGCACTGTTCTACACTCCGGTATTAACACAATGCAGCACAGCAACTTTACTTGACGCCCTGTGTTAAGCGACTTCTATGTAAATGTGGGCCATAGTATCGGTGGTGAAAGTGTGTCCATTAGAGGTGCTGCTTGGTAAGCGTAACTACAGGTATTATTCTGTTTAAAAAGAAAGGAGAGACATGGTGGTGTGTGGGTCCAGAGTACCTAGTACTCAGGAGTGCTGAAACTCAAGGAAAAAAACACAAGAGAGGTGGAGAACTGAGAATTCTATCTGTACTGATTTGTGTTTAAGGAACATGATCTGATTTGATATCATTTCAATTAAAAGTCTGAAGAAATCTGGAAACGCCGGTCTTCTTAGCCCAAGGGATTGATATGTAACAAGATGTGAGCTTTTTTCAGCAAAAGCAATGTTTCCTCTGCTTCCCCCATCGATATTTAGCACTTGTCTGGAGCAGGGATTGAATCCTGTGGCCTGAGTATTTTCAATAGTATCATCATACAGCGATGTTGAAAATGTCAAATCTACGTTAGAAATTATAGGGTTTCTGCTTTGCATGAATTGCTTTACACTATTTAAGTTGTTTTTTATTTGGATGGTGATTGGACCAACATAAAAATATATAAACCATAATTTTAGAACATTTAATTGAAGTTGGCTTCAAACCCCACTAAGCTCAAAAGTTGTTGCATAACATAGCGTGACGTCCTCTTATATGGTCAACCACTCTAATATGAAAAGTTGCACTATCAACACTAGTCATTCTTTTCTGGATTCCAAAAGCCCTTCTCAGTAATTAATCAACATAACTAGTTTTTAAGAAGAAATTTGGCTCTTTACTTGATTTGTTTATTTCAGTGAATATTTTTTACAACTTATCCTTATAAACAAAACTTCAGCATTACAATCTGTGGCCTTGCAGTTAGAGAGGGCAGTAAGAGATGTATTAAACCAAACAATTATGCCTGCCCGACCCCCATTCAAGCGACAGCACAGAATTTAACTAAATGTACTGACTGTAGTAGGGAAATCGTATCGCAAATATTGACTGGACAGAAGATCGCCCCAATATCGAGGGACAAAATATTGAAAGGTAAATGCATAGAACTTCACATTTACGTACCTTGAAGATATATATATATATATGAGAGTTGCCCCACTGAAGCCATCTCACATGAGGGGGTAAGCACACTGATGCCCCAGGCGGCTGCACACACCGCAGGTCACTCGCGCTTCTTGATGTCAGCCCATAAGCCATACGCGTTTCAAGCGACTTAGCACTCTTGTTCACTGGCAGGCTATCAACTCATTGATGCAAGGAAACAGCAAACGTGTGTCGGGACGTTAATTTATTAATTGAACAAGCCCCGCCCCCATGGGCGTCCCCGTGGCTTTCTGGATAATGTAGTCCATCTGTTTGTAGCCATGCTTGTAGTCCCGTATATACCCCAGTGGGTGTTTGCATATTCCAATACTGTTAAAATTGCCCAAATGTGTTAAAGTTCAAATAATTACTCCTAAATAGGTGAAAGCGCTGAGCAGGCTTGCTGTGGTACATGCCAATATGTACCTGAGGCTCCGGTCCCCCTCATTCCACATCAGGTTCGCGTTTGCGGGCCTTAAGGATCCGCCTCTTCGGCGGCGGGACGGCTTCGCGGCTGGACAGGCCGCTATACAAACAAAAGAGAGTTGCCCCACTGAAGCCATCTCACATGAGGGGGTAAGCACACTGATGCCCCAGGCGGCTGCACACACCGCAGGTCACTCGCGCTTCTTGATGTCAGCCCATAAGCCATACGCGTTTCAAGCGACTTAGCACTCTTGTTCACTGGCAGGCTATCAACTCATTGATGCAAGGAAACAGCAAATGTGTGTCGGGACGTTAATTTATTAATTGAACAAGCCCCGCCCCCATGGGCGTCCCCGTGGCTTTCTGGATAATGTAGTCCATCTGTTTGTAGCCATGCTTGTAGCCCGTATATACCCCAGTGGGTGTTTGCATATTCCAATACTGTTAAAATTGCCCAAATGTGTTAAAGTTCAAATAATTACTCCTAAATAGGTGAAAGCGCTGAGCAGGCTTGCTGTGGTACATGCCAATATGTACCTGAGGCTCCGGTCCCCCTCCTTCCACATCAGGTTCGCATTTGCGGGCCTTAAGGATCCGCATCTTCGGCGGCGGGACGGCTTCACGGCTGGACAGGCCGCTATACAAACAAAAGAGAGTTGCCCCACTGAAGCCATCTCACATGAGGGGGTAAGCACACTGATGCCCCAGGCGGCTGCACACACCGCAGGTCACTCGCGCTTCTTGATGTCAGCCCATAAGCCATACGCGTTTCAAGCGACTTAGCACTCTTGTTCACTGGCAGGCTATCAACTCATTGATGCAAGGAAACAGCAAACGTGTGTCGGGACGTTAATTTATTAATTGAACAAGCCCCGCCCCCATGGGCGTCCCTGTGGCTTTCTGGATAATGTAGTCCATCTGTTTGTAGCCATGCTTGTAGTCCCGTATATACCCCAGTGGGTGTTTACATATTCCAATACTGTTAAAATTGCCCAAATGTGTTAAAGTTCAAATAATTACTCCTAAATAGGTGAAAGCGCTGAGCAGGCTTGCTGTGGTACATGCCAATATGTACCTGAGGCTCCGGTCCCCCTCACTCCACATCAGGTTCGCGTTTGCGGGCCTTAAGGATCCGCCTCTTCGGCGGCGGGACGGCTTCGCGGCTGGACAGTGTGCTTACCCCCTCATGTGAGATGGCTTCAGTGGGGCAACTCTCTTTTGTTTGTATATATATATATATATATTATCTACTGGCAGTCGCCAGTAGATAGTTATAGTTAGGACCTATTTTCCATAGGAAATCCGCGACATTCTATTTGAAATAGCTCTTGCGTCGGTTGACGAATCTTCGCGAAATTTTCAAACTTTATGGCCCGCTCCGGTCCGCTCCTACCCTGAAAGTTTCGGGGTGATTCGTCAAGCGGGGGCCGAGAAAAAAGGGGGGTCCCAAAACGTGTTTTCCCATTCATTTTCCCATAGGAAACTTTAGACACGGCTACAGCCCGAACTGCTGAACGGAATTACACAAAATTTGGCAAAGAGGTAGTTCTTGGTTCAGAAAGAACCCTTTTTGTTAAATGGTGTAAATCCGTTCAGTAGTTGCGGAGAAATTAAAAAAATAAGAGTCAGAAAATCAATTTCCCATAGGAAACTTTATGCAAGGCTACAGCCCGAACTGCTGAACGGAATTACACCAAATTTGGCAAAGAGGTAGTTCTTGGTTCAGAAAGAACCCTTTTTGTTAAATGGTGTAAATCCGTTCAGTAGTTGCTGAGAAACTCAAAAGTAAAAACACATATATATCTGGGCGGAGCCTAACCACACATGTCATCGTGAGATCTGATTGGCTATCAGCACTTCATCCTGGAATTGCTGGCAGCCATCTTGGGACCAATATAAATGATAGTACCCCATTGAAATGCATTGTAGTGAATCAAAGATTTTGAGGGTTACCAAAAGGAGAACTATAAAGGGTGATAACAGACTTTAGTTACATTAGAATTCATTTGTTGATGGTACCATACTAATTTCAGGAATTGTGGTGTGTTCTAAGGTGATTTTACCCTGTGAAAAACCTTCTGCTGGGATATCATGAATCATGTTTGAGAGAAAACTATTTTCACATGCTTGTCCCATACAGTTTTGGAAGGTGCCCCAGAAGCTAAAATGAGAGCATATTTTCTGTAAATTCACATTATCTTTCTCAGTCATGTGAGAATGAAGTCTGACATTCTCAGTAAAACATGTACATCCAACAAGGGCAGAGACTGTCAGTTGATTCCTTTGTGTTCTACTGCAGCTTCCCAGAGTGTTCTAAAGAACAACTAGAGTGCTAACAGACTTACTTATGACAAAAGTATGGCACACCTGAAGCCATCTTGATTGGAATAAACTGGTAACACTTAAAACATTTAATTTAAAAAGGAACAAAATGATGGGGTTCATCTTGTCATAGAAATTATGGTTAGTGCTCTGGAAAGAAAAATTAGGACATGTTTCAAGTGTGATCTCAAATATCTTCCTGTTATATTTCAACAGGAGCAGCCTGTCAGTTGATGCCTTTGTGTTCTACTGCAGCTTCCCAGAGTGTTCTAAAGAACAACTAGAGTGCTAACAGCCTTACTTATGACAAAAGTATGGCACACCTGAAGCCATCTTGATTGGAATAAACTGGTAACACTTAAAACATTTAATTTAAAAAGGAACAAAATGATGGGGTTCATTTTGTCATAGAAATTATGGTTAGTGCTGTAGAAAGAAAAATTAGGACGTTTCAAGTGTGATCTCAAATATCTTCCTGTTATATTTCAACAGGAGCAGCCTGTCAGTTGATGCCTTTGTGTTCTAATGCAGCTTCCCAGAGTGTTCTAAAGAACAACTAGAGTGCTAACAGCCTTACTTATGACAAAAGTATGGCACACCTGAAGCCATCTTGATTGGAATAAACTGGTAACACTTAAAACATTTAATTTAAAAAGGAACAAAATGAGGGGGTTCATTTTGCCATAGAAATTATGGTTAGTGCTGCAAAAAGAAAATGTAGTGCATGTTTTAAGTGAGATCTCAAATCCTCTTCTATTTCATTAGAAAAGTCTGACATGCAGACTGAAACAATCACTTTCAATACCAGCAGTAGACTTCCAGTTAACTCCTTGGTGAGCAGTAGCTTTACTACAGTGATCTAATGAACAACTAGAGTGCTAACAATCTAAATTTATGGCAAATGTGTGACACATCTGAATGCCTTCTTGATGGAATCAAAGTAAAAAACTGAAAGCATTTCCTACTGAGGAGACTGCAGTAAATGAGGAAATTAGGAAACTTCATAACAAAGAAGTCTTCCAAGATGGCCACCAGTGAAAAAAGAGCCCAAATGTAGCACAAATATTACCCAGATGTAGCCCACATATAGCCCAATGACAAAAGTGTGAAAAACACTTTTTATTTTTAGTTTTTTTGCAGTTTTATGTAGTGCAGACTGGTCAGGTATTGGAGCGTTGCATCTTAAAACATGACCCCCCTACACTACAAAAACACCACTGCACTACCCTAAACCCTAAAACACTACCCCCAGCACGACCCCCTACACTACACAAGCACCACTGCACTATCCTAAACCATAAAACACTACCCCCAGCATGACCCCCTACACTACACAAACACCACTGCACTACCCTAAACCCTAAAACACTACCCCAACACCACTGCACTAACCTAAATCCTAAAACACTACCCAAACACCACTGCACTACCCTAAAACATGACCCCCTACACTACACAAACACCACTGCACTACCCTAAACCCTAAAACACTACCCCCAGCATGACCCCCTACACTACACACCACTGCACTACCCTAAACCCTAAAACACTACCCCAGCACGACCCCCTACACTACACAAACACCACTGCACTACCTTAAACCCTAAAACACTACCCCCAGCACGACCCCCTACACTACCCAAACACCACTGCACTAACCTAAATCCTAAAACACTACCCCCAGCACAACACCCTACACTACCCAAACACCACTGCACTACCCTAAAACATGACCCCTACACTACACAAACACCACTGCACTACCCTAAACCCTAAAACACTACCCCCAGCACGACCCCCTACACTACAAAAGCACCACTGCACTACCCTAAACCCTAAAACACTACCCCCAGCACGACCCCCTACACTGCCCGAACACCACTGCATTGCCCTAAACCCTGAAAGACCAGCCCCTGCACGACCCCCTACACTGCCTGAACACCACTGCACTGCCCTAAACCCTGAAACACCAACCCTAGCATGACCCACTACACTGCCCGAACACCACTGCACTGCCCTAAACCCTGAAACACCACCCCCGTCACGACCCCCTACACTGCCCGAACACCACTGCACTGCCCTAAACCCTGAAACACCACCCCCAGAATGCCCCCTACACTGCCCGAACACCACTGCACTGCCCTAAACCCTGAAACACTACCCCCAGCAAGACCTCCTACACTGCCCGAACACCACTGCACTGCCCTAAACCCTGAAACATCACCCCCAGCAAGACCCCCTACACTGCCCGAACACCACTGCCCTAAACCCTGAAACACCACCCCCAGCACGACCCCCTACACTGCCCGAACACCACTGCACTGCACTGCCCTAAACCCTGAAACACCACCCCAGCACGACCCCCTACACTGCCCGAACACCACTGCACTGCCCTAAACCCTGAAACACCACCCCCTGCACGACCCCCTACACTGCCCGAACACTACTCCACTGCCCTAAACCCTGAAACACCATCCCCAGCACGACCCCCTACACTGCACGAACACCACTGCACTGCCCTAAACCCTGAAACAATACCCCCAGCAAGACCCCCTACACTGCCCGAACACCACTGCATTGCCCTAAACCCTGAAACATCACCCCCAGCAAGACCCCCTATACTGCCCGAACACCACTGCCCTAAACCCTGAAACACCACCCCCAGCAAGACCCCCTACACTGCCCGAACACCATTGCACTGCCCTAAACCCTGAAACACCAGCCCCAGCACGACCCCGACACTGCCCGAACACCACTGCACTGCCCTAAACCCTGAAACACCACCCCCTGCACAACCCCCTACACTGCCCGAACACCACTGCACTGCCCTAAACCCTGAAACACCACCCCCAGCACGACCCCCTACACTGCCCGAACACCACTGCACTGCCCTAAACCCTGAAACACCACCCGCAGCATGACCACCTACACTGCCCGAACACCACTGCACTGCCCTAAACCCTGAAACACCACCCCCTGCACGATCCCCTACACTGCCCGAACACTACTGCACTGCCCTAAACCCTGAAACACCACCCCCAGCACGACCCCCTACACTGCACGAACACCACTGCACAGCCCTAAACCCCTAAACACTACCCCCAGCAAGACCCCCTACACTGCCCGAACACCACTGCACTGCCCTAAACCCTGAAACATCACCCCCAGCAAGACCCCCTACACTGCCCGAACACCACTGCCCTAAACCCTGAAACACCACCCCCAACAAGACCCCCTACACTGCCCGAACACCACTGCACTGCCCTAAACCCTGAAACACCACCCCCAGCATGACCCCCTACACTGCCCGAACACCACTGCACTGCCCTAAACCCTGAAACACCACCCCCAGCACGACCCCCTACACTGCCCGAACACCACTGCACTGCCCTAAACCATGAAACACCAGCCCCAGCATGACCCCTACACTGCCCGAACACCACTGCACTGCCCTAAACCCTGAAACACCAGCCCCAGCACAACCCCGTACACTGCCCGAACACCACTGCACTGCCCTAAACCCTGAAACAGCAGACCCAGCACGACCCCCTACAATGCCCGAACACCACTGCACTACCCTAAACCCTCAAACAGCAGCCCCAGCACAACCCCCTACACTGCCAGAACACCACTGCACTGCCCTAAACCCTGAAACGCCAGCCCCAGCAAGACCCCCTACACTGCCCGAACACCACTGCACTGCCCTAAACCCTGAAACACCACCCCCAGCAAGACCCCCTACACTGCCCGAACACCACTGCACTAAAGCCTGAAACACCATCCCCAGCAAGACCACCTACACTGGCCGAACACCACTGCACTGCCCTAAACCCTAAAACACCACCCCCTGCACGACCCCCTACACTGCCCGAACACCACTGCACTGCCCTAAACCCTGAAACACCACCCCCTGCACGACCCCCTACACTGCCCGAACACCACTGCACTGCCCTAAACCCTGAAACACCACCCCTCAGCACGACACCCTACACTGCCCGAACACCACTGCACTGCCCTAAACCCTGAAACACCACCCCCAGCACGACCCCCTACACTGCCCGAACACCACTGCACTGCCCTAAACCCTGAAACACCACCCCCTGCACGACCTCCTACACTGCCGGAACACCACTGCACTGCCCTAAACCCTGAAACACCACGCCCAGCACGACCCCCTACACTGCCCGAACACCACTGCACTGCCCTAAACCCTGAAACATCAACCCCAGCAAGACCCCCTACACTGCCTGAACACCACTGCCCTAAACCCTGAAACACCACCCCCTACACTGCACGAACACCACTGCACTGCTCTAAACCCTGAAACACCACCTCCAGCAAAACCCCTACACTGCCTGAACACCATTGCTCTGCCCTAAGTCCTGAAACACTAGCCCCAGCACGACCCCCTACACTGCCCGAACACCACTGCACTGCCCTAAACCCTGAAACACCACCCCCTGCACGACCTCCTACACTGCCGGAACACCACTGCACTGCCCTAAACCCTGAAACATCAACCCCAGCAAGACCCCCTACACTGCCTGAACACCACTGCCCTAAACCCTGAAACACCACCCCCTACACTGCACGAACACCACTGCACTGCCCTAAACCCTGAAACACCACCTCCAGCAAGACCACCTACACTGGCCGAACACCACTGCACTGCCCTAAACCCTGAAACACCACCCCCTGCACGACCCCCTACACTGCCCAAACACCACTGCACTGCCCTAAACCCTGAAACACCACCCCCAGCATGACCCCCTACACTGCCCGAACACCACTGCACTGCCCTAACACCACTGCACTGCCCTAAACCCTGAAACACCACCCCCAGCACGACCCCCTACACTGCCCGAACACCACTGCACTGCCCTAAACCATGAAACACTAGCCCCAGCACGACCCCCTACACTGCCCGAACACCACTGCACTGCCCTAAACCCTGAAACACCACCCCCAGCATGACCCCTACACTGCCCGAACACCACTGCACTGCCCTAAACCCTGAAACACCAGCCCCAGCACAACCCCGTACACTGCCCGAACACCACTGCACTGCCCTAAACCCTGAAACAGCAGACCCAGCACGACCACCTACACTGCCCGAACACCACTGCACTACCCTAAACCCTCAAACACCAGCCCCAGCACGACCCCCTACACTGCCAGAACACCACTGCACTGCCCTAAACCCTGAAACGCCAGCCCCAGCAAGACCCCCTACACTGCCCGAACACCACTGCACTGCCCTAAACCCTGAAACACCACCCCCAGCAAGACCCCCTACACTGCCCGAAAACCACTGCACTAAAGCCTGAAACACCACCCCCAGCAAGACCACCTACACTGGCCGAACACCACTGCACTGCCCTAAACCCTGAAACACCACCCCCTGCACGACCCCCTACACTGCCCGAACACCACTGCACTGCCCTAAACCCTGAAACACCACCCCTTGCACGACCCCCTACACTGCCCGAACACCACTGCACTGCCCTAAACCCTGAAACACCACCCCTCAGCACGACACCCTACACTGCCCGAACACCACTGCACTGCCCTAAACCCTGAAACACCACCCCCAGCACGACCCCCTACACTGCCCGAACACCACTGCCCTAAACCCTGAAACACCACCCCCTGCACGACCTCCTACACTGCCGGAACACCACTGCCCTAAACCCTGAAACACCACGCCCAGCACGACCCCCTACACTGCCCGAACACCACTGCACTGCCCTAAACCCTGAAACATCAACCCCAGCAAGACCCCCTACACTGCCTGAACACCACTGCCCTAAACCCTGAAACACCACCCCCTACACTGCCCGAACACCACTGCACTGCCCTAAACCCTGAAACACCACCTCCAGCAAAACCCCCTACACTGCCTGAACACCATTGCTCTGCCCTAAATCCTGAAACACTAGCCCCAGCACGACCCCCTACACTGCCCGAACACCACTGCACTGCCCTAAACCCTGAAACACCACCCCCAGCACGACCCCCTACACTGCCCGAACACCACTGCACTGCCCTAAACCCTGAAACACCAGCCCCAGCAAGACCCGCTACACTGCCCGAACACCACTGCACTGCCCTAGACTCTGGAACACCTTCCCCAGCAAGACCCCCTACACTGCCCGAACACCACTGCACTGCCCTAAACCCTGAAACACCAGCCCCAGCATGACCCCCTACACTGCCCGAACACCACTGCACTGCCCTAAACCCTGAAACACCAGCCCCAGCACGACCACCTACACTGCCCGAACACCACTGCACTGCCCTAAACCCTGAAACACCAGCCCCAGCACAACCCCCTACACTGCCTGAACACCACTGTACTGCCCTAAACCCTGAAACACCAGCCCCAGCACGACCCCCTACACTGCCCAAACACCACTGCACTGCCCTAAACCCTGAAATACCACCCCCTGCATGACCCCCTACACTGCCCGAACACCACTGAACTGCCCTAAACCCTGAAACACCAGCCCCAGCACAACCCCCTACACTGCCTGAACACCACTGTACTGCCCTAAACCCTGAAACACCAGCCCCAGCACGACCCCCTACACTGCCCGAACACCACTGCACTGCCCTAAACCCTGAAACACCACCCCCTGCATGACCCCCTACACTGCCCGAACACCACTGCACTGCCCTAAACCCTGAAACACCACCCCCTGCACCACCCCCTACACTGCCCGAACACCACTGCACTGCCCTAAACCCTGAAACACCACCCCCTGCACCGCCCCCTACACTGCCCGAACACCACTGCACTGCCCTAAACCCTGAAACACCACCCCCAGCACGACCCCCTTTACTGCTCGAACTCCACTGCACTGCCCCAAACCCTGAAACACCACCCCCAGCACGACCCCCTACACTGCCCAAACACCACTGCCCTAAACCCTGAAACACCACCCCCTGCACGACCCCCTACACTGCCCAAAAACCACTGCACTGCCCTAAACCCTGAAACACCACCCCCTACACTGCCCGAACACCACTGCACTGCCCTAGACCCTGAAACACCACCCCCAGCACGACCCCCTACACTGCCCGAACACCACTGCACTGCCCTAAACCCTAGAACACTACCCCCAGCATGACCCCCTACACTACCCGAACACCACTGCACTACCCTAAACCCTAAAATACTACCCCCAGCACAACCCCCTACACTACCCGAACACGACTGCACTGCCCTAAATCCTCAAACACTCCCCCAGCATGACCCCCTACACTACCCGAACACCACTGCACTGCCCTAAACCCTAAAACACTCCCCCAGCACGACCCCCTACACTACCCGAACACCACTGCACTGCCCTAAACCCTAAAACACTCCCCCAGCACGACCCCCTACACTACCCAAACACCACTGCACTGCCCTAAACCCTAAAACACTACCCCCCGCATGACCCCCTACACTACCCAAACACCAATGCACTACCCTAATCCCTAAAACACTACCCCCGCATGACCCCCTACACTACCCTAAACCCTAAAACACTACCCCCGCACGACTCCCTACACTACCCAAAGACCACTGCACTACCCTAAACCCTAAAACACGACCTCCTACACTACACAAACACCACTGCACTACCCTAAACCCTAAAAAACTACCCCCAGCAGTACCCCTACACTACCCAAACACCACTGCACTACCCTAAACCCTAAAACACTACCCCCAGCAGTACCCCCTACATTACCCAAACACCACTGCACTACCCTAAATCACTACCCCCAGCACGACCCCCTACACTACCCAAACACCACTGCACTACCCTAAACCCTAAAACACTCCCCCAGCACGACTCCCTACACTACCCAAACACCACTGCACTACCCTAAACCCTAAATCTACCCCCAGCATGACCCCCTACACTACACAAACACCACTGCACTACCCTAAACCCTAAAACACTACCCCCAGCACTACCCTCTTCACTACCTAAACACAACTGCACAATTTGTTACAGGCGTTGCAACGCAGGCCTGTGGTGCTTACTGGAAGTTCCTAGTGGGCTAGTTGGGCCCCAGGGACCCTCAGGATTCAAGGTGACCTAATCCCCCAACTTAAAACGCACCACGGGGCGCGTTTGCACAGTGGTGAAGGGAGGGGCGGGGCCTCAGGTGACATGTGCGCAAACACGCCCTGTGGTGCGTTTTAAGTTGGGGAATTAATTCCCTTTGAATCCTGAGGGACCCTGGGGGCCAACTAGCCCACCAGGTACCTTCAGTAAGCACAACAGAGTTGCGTTGCAGAGAGCTGAAAAAGGTGCGTGGCCTCGGAACGCCTCTCTGCAACTCAGCTCTGTGGTCCTAACTGTAGGTACCTGGGGGGCTAGTTGGGCCCCAGGGACCCTCAGAATTCAAGGGGACTTAATCCCGCAACTTAAAACGCGCCACGGGGTGCGTTTGCACACATGTCACCTCAGGCCCCCCTCCCTTCACCACTGTGCAAACGCGCCCTGTAGCGCGTTTTAAGAGGTAGTTTTAATCCCCCTGCCCTATTATGTACTAGGGACTTGCAGAGGAGGTCATGCTAATCACAGGGGTACCCCAACGCATAGTGTTCCCTAGTGTATGTAGGTGTTTTCACTGTATTCTAAGTGTTTTTTAGCATAGCACTGGCTCTGGTTAGTCAGAGTCAGTTACCACCAGTACCCGTCTGAAAAAGTTGTGGGCACAGGATGATTTTGCAACAAGGCCTCTTTCTGCTCCTCTGTTGGTTCTTTCTGCACATCTTTTGCTTCTTTCTGTGCGTTTTTTCTTCTTTCTTCACTTGTCCTACCTCTGTAGGCATAGTTAGAAACTAGCATTTAAAAAAACCTTTGAAATTCACTTAAAAAATCATAGGTTTCAGGCACGTTATAGTTAGAAATTAGCATTTAAAAAACCTTTGAAATTCACTGAAAAAACCATAGGTTTCAGACACGTTATAGTTAGAAATTAGCATTTTAAAAACCTTTGAAATTCACTGAAAAAACCATAGGTTTTAGGGACAGTTACAGTTAGTTGGACATTTCACTCGTACAAAACCATAGAAATTCCCCCGTTATAGTTAGTTCAGCTAACTATAACTCGCGCCCCGCAATGCACTGCTGATGACGTCACATATTACATCACTCATGACATGGTCAGTGACATCACTGATGACATCACTGATGACATCTCAAATGACATCACTGATGACATCATCCATGTGATAATTTCATGCATCTTCTCACACCCTAATATAACTTTTGATACACCCACTCTAAATTACAGACTGCCATTCTCAAAACCATAGACACTCCAACACCAAAAACTACATACCCACTCACTGATTCTTAGGTCTACACACACATCCACTCACTCACCCGTACAGTCACTCATACTTAGTCACTCAGTACAGGACTATCATATGCACTCATACACCTATATAAACACTCACACACCGCCACTCATCCATAGAGGTACTCACACACCTAGTCAGTCATGCAAAAAACTTAATCACACACCCATTTACTCACCTATACAGTTATACACACACCAGCTCACTTACTCATACAAATACTAGCACATTCTTACGCTCTTATACAATCACTGATACAAGTACACACTCATCCATACAGCCACTCTCACAATCACACACTTTCACTTATAGCCATTTATATACTCCAATACACATATATACTGCCTTGCACATATGTAGTTACTCACACATGTACCACTGAGATATACATTCAATCACTAACACACCCATACACACACTCACCCACCCATACAGTCCATCACAGATGCACTCTTGAAACCATGCACCCAGTGAATCACCAACTCACACATCTATGCACAGAGTCACACACACCCCACCCACACAAACACTCAGGCACCCATACAGATACTCAGACAATCAATCAATAACCCATGTAGACACTCATGTAGCTATTCAGAAAGCCATGCAGCCGCTTACAAACCAACAGACAGACGGATACAGACATTCACACAGTTTAGTCACTAACCCATGCATTCAGTAAGATACATTTAATCACTCACTTGTAGAGTCAGTCACTCACGTACTAAATCATCCATTCAGACACTTATACACCCACTCATTCTTCAATACGCCTTTCCCTAAATATATTAAACATATTTAAACTTTACAGAAACACACAGTCACTGGATGATGTCATCAGTGATGTCATCAGTGATGTCATTTGAGATGTCATCAGTGATGTCATCAGTGATGTCACTGACCATGTCATGAGTGATGTAATATGTGACGTCATCAGCAGTGCATTGCGGGGCGCGAGTTATAGTTAGCTGAACTAACTATAACGGGGGAATTTCTATGGTTTTGTACGAGTGAAATGTCCAACTAACTATAACTGTCCCTAAAACCTATGGTTTTTTCTGTGAATTTCAAAGGTTTTTTAAATGCTAATTTCTAACTATAACGTGTCTGAAACCTATGGTTTTTTCAGTGAATATATATATATATATATATATATATATATATATATATCTTCAAGGTACGTAAATGTGAAGTTCTATGCATTTACCTTTTAATATTTTGTCCCTCGAAATTGGGACGATCTTCTGTCCAGTCATATATATATATTACCGTTGGTGGTTGCCAGTAGGTAGTTATAGTTAGGATGTAGTTTCCATAGAAAGAGTGTTTCTTCATTTACCAATAAATTTGGTGTTG
Source organism: Calotriton arnoldi (assembly GCA_963921515.1). Lineage (NCBI taxonomy): Eukaryota > Metazoa > Chordata > Amphibia > Caudata > Salamandridae > Calotriton > Calotriton arnoldi. The sequence goes on along the minus strand of CAWUFW010011009.1, from coordinate 361,972 downwards.
TTTGATAAATCCTCATGAAATTTTCAAAACTTGTTTGCCGCTCGCTTCAGCTGCTGTCTTGAAACTTTCAGGGTGATCCGTCAAGCAGGGGCCAAGAAACAGGCTGGGTCCCAAAATGCATTTTCCCCATGTTAATTTCCATAGGAACTTTAGACATGGCTACAGCCCGACTGCTCAACGGAATTACACCAAATTTGACAGAAAGATAGCAGTTGGTCCCAAAAACGACCTTTTTGTTAATTGGTGTAAATCCGTTCAGTAGTTGCGGAGTTATTTAAAGATATTTCTAGATATATATCTAGGGACGCAGAGGATCTGCGACCTCTCCTGATCTCGTGCTGCCAACACTTCAAAACAGGAAGTGTATGTAGCCATCTTGTGACTCGGCTTGAACCAAGTCACAGAAAAAACATTTAACAAAAGGATGGCAGGGTAGAAAAGCCTACCTCTTGGCGGGGTCCTACAAGGACCTCACAGGACCAAAAAAGCATCTTTAAAAAAAGTTCGGCGTAATCTGCGGGTCCTACTGAAAGTTTTTTGAGAAACAAAGGGCGGGCTCCCATGCTTCGTTTTTAATCGGTCCCAGGGTGGGCCAAGTCCCGGGGACATCTGCACACAGGAATGGGGCGCGCAGGCTCCCCCCCCCAGGGCTTACTAATGCCCCAGGGACCACCACCTCTCCGGGGATTATTTATTTATAAATGGGGGCCTCTTTGACCACCCGCAGTCCGAGGTGCCCCCACCTCCCCAGATCTTCAATTTTAATTACTGTGGGGGGCCAAGCAGACCCCACCCTTATCCCCGGGGACCACCACCTCCCATGGGCAAAATTCAAGCAAGGAGGGGGGCACCCCTCCTGGAGCCATGGATGGCCCTGGCGACCGCCATCCCCCTGGACCGGCTGCTGTTATGGCTTGGCAGGAGCTTCACCACTCCTGCCAAGCCCATAGCAAACTGTGCTACTCTTCAAGCAAGCAAGAGCATTAATAATGCACTCACTTGCTAGAAATGGAGCAAAATTGCTTTGACAGTGAAGGAGCTGAATGTCCAGCAGCTCCCTCTCTGCCAAAGCAATGCTGGCTCCTGCAGGAGGCTGGGAGCCAGCAGGGACTGCGGGGACCTTGAGGCTCCCCCTGCGGTCTCCAACACTTCTAAGAGGGTGCCCTGGGTGGGACAAGGGCACCCCCAACTGAGGCTAGGCCTCAGGGGATGGTTTCCCTGGGGCCAATATTGGCCCTGGAGGGGGCCGCGCAGCACCCCCACCTCTTATTTGTTAGAAAAATAAATTAATAAACAAAAAGGCCAGGCCCTGGGGCCAAATCGAACCCCATCTTTTTAATTAACATTTTTTTTTTTAAAGGCCGGGCCCTGGGGGATAGGATCCCGAATGCCGAAATCGGCCGGGGAGGGGGTCACACAGTCCCCTTCCCAGAATTTAAAAAAAAAATTTTTTTAAACAAATCGCAAGTTGTGGAGGCCCCACCCCTTTCACCTCCGCTCCTCCTGGCACACTACTAGTAGGGGGATGAACTCCTCTTGGCCCCATAACAAGCCCTCCTGTTACTTCCAGTAAGTCCCATGCCCCCTTTCTCCACCACTCTGCAAACATGCCTCCCAATTCACTGCTGGTTGGGGGCTGAAGTGACCTTGGATGCTGAGGGTCTTTGGGGGACAATAAGCCCTCCTGTTACCTCCAGTAAGTCCCACACAATGCTACTGCTGAAAGGACTTTGGAGGCGACGCCCCTTTCTTCACCGCTCTTCCTGGCGCACTGCTGGCTGGGGTAAGAAGTCCCCTTGGATGCTGATGGTCTTTGGGGGCCAAGAACCCCTCATGTTACCTCCAGTAAGTCCCACACAGTGGGACTGCTGTGAGCTGGGCGGAGGCCCTGCGCCCTTTCTCCACCACTCTGCAAATGCACTTCCTGGTGCACTACCGGTTGGGGGATGAAGTTCCCTTGGATGCTGAGGGTCCTTGGGTGACAAGGACCCCTCCTGTTAACTCCAGTAAGTCCCACACAGTGGGATTCCTGAGAGCTGGTTAGAGGCCCTGCCCCCTTTCTCCACCACTCTGCAAATGTGACTACCAATTAAAAAAACATAGAAATTCACTTAAAAACCCAAAGGTTACAGGGACATTATAGTTAGGAAATAGAATTTGAAAAACCTTAGAAATTCACAGAAAAAACCCAAGGTTTACAGGGACATTATAGTTAGGCTAAGATTTCACAAGTAAAATTCAGCAGTTATAGTTACGTGAGCTAGCCATAACTTACGCCCCCACAATGCACTGCTTAAGACCTCACATATTATATCACTCATGACATGGTCAGTGACATCACTCATGACATCACTGATGACATCTCACATGACATCACTGATGACATCATCCACAGAACCACTCAGACATCCACTCACACCCCCATACAACCTCTTGTACACCCACACAACCACTGTCATACCCATTCGCAGACCCATACCAGTACTCACACACCCATTCACTCATCAATCAATCAATCAATCAATCTAACTTTATTCGATCTTAAACATTAAGATCATAATTGTGCAAAGATATACATTAATCACATATTAAAATTATAAAACATCACCAGCACGTTTTGATAAAAACAACAAAATAAAATACAGATAGGAATCATGTTAAAACATTGGCCCAAACATTCATTAGGACGTGGGGAAATCATTCAATGTCTAGTAAAGTGCTTAGTGCGATACCGGGACATCTCATTTACAGACAGGGTACAATGAGCAGGCCATAATAAAGAGCTAAACAGTGTCACATACTGTTAAAATACAGTCTACCACCTAAGAAATCTATTTTTTGATAGAGCCATACATATATATGAGGCAACACAGAAATTTACATATGGGTTTGGGAGCATTTGGAGGAAAAACAAAGCTGGGCAACATTGTGCAAATTTATATTTTAAAAACAGTGGGCCAATAAACTTTTTCCGGGCACATGAATAAAATTTGCCCAAAGAAATAAAATGAAGATTAGATTGAATAGATGTACCATCACAAAGACACGCTAAAAGTTCATTAATTGAATATGTCCCTGATGGGAAAGCCAACATGCACAGAATGAGATTTAATCTAAATCTCAAAAGAACAAATCTATGCCGAGCATTTGTCACTGATATCAAATATGAGTTAGCTTCCCCAGGGGCAGACGGAAGGCCCAGATATAATGCCACCGTGGATTTGTTACAGTTTAAGGCATATCTTTCTTTTTCCCTGAGCTCTTTAGATCGTGATTTTATTGCCTCTTTCGATGTGCTCATGCAAGTAAGGGGATCTGTAAATAGGATCTCTAGGCCCAGCTTTAGCAGTGTAGCCTTTACATAACACAACCAGGGAACCTGAAGCGCGTTGTCAAGGGATAAGCAATCTCTGATGATGTCTTGGGTAAGTCCCACTGCATCCCTGGTCCAACTGAGTGCCAAAGTAAGACCGGAGCTATAAAAATCAAATCTGATATGAATGGGACATTCAACTCTTGGTGCATGATATAGTTTGAGCAACCTTGCGGGAGAGAAAATAGCTTTTTAAAGAAGCTATCTTCTTTCTGTTGTAACAGCTCAGTTTTAGATATGCCCCAAATCCCTGCTCCATATGTTGCTGAAGCAATAGCTTTGATGCCATATATTTTTTTAATTGGTTCCAGTGGCTTTGTGCCCAGTTTTTTTATAAATGTACCTATGGCCACAGTGTTCTTTTCTAGTGCGTTGCATCTATTTTTAATCATATTTGTCCAAGTTCCTTCGCTGTTAAAAAGTACCCCCAAATACAAAAAAGACTTGGTAATTTCAATTTTCCGGGTATCTATAAAAAAAGATGGTAATTTTTTTGGCTGTTTTCCTGCTATTAGGACAAATGTTTTGGATTTGTTAACTTGTAAATCCAGTGCCGCCATATATGTCACATAGTTATTTATTCATTTTTGCAAGGCGACACCTGTCCTAGCGACCAATACGGCGTCGTCAGCATAGAGCAGTATATGCAGATGTTTCTTATTTATCTTGGGTACGTCAGCCACCTCAAGGTTCACTGCAGATTCCACACCATTAGTGTACAATGAAAATAAAAGCGGGGCTAAAACGCAACCTTGCCTAACCCCTCGACAGATTAGAAAAGATCTTGTACACTCACCCTGGTTGCCATACCTAACGCATGCAGTAGACTGGGAGTATAATTGTCTGATAAAAAATTTGATGTTATCGTCCACTCCCATCTCTTTCAGAATGATCCATAATTTATTATCCGGTCCAGGGAAGACATGGCTTGGCAGTTCGGGCTGGACTGTTCCCATGAGGCACAGGGTCAGACTGATTTGCATATGGCCCTGTCTGAACTGGGGTGGTGGAGTGAGCTAAAGAATGATGATGGATTAAACCCAGATCAGTTGACTGGGGGTGAGTGTTTGATTTGCTCAAACGCTCCGTCCATCATCCCCTTTGGTATTGCTTTGTTCGCCCTAAGTTGGCAGGGTATGCCCAGACGTGGGTCCCTTGCTCACTTTGCCACTGGATTCAAGCTAGCCTGGCTGATGTCGGCTGAATAGCCAGAAACCGGTCCCAGGATGCTTGTTTCCGGTCCAGGGAAGACATGGCTTGGCAGTTCGGGCTGGACTGTTCCCATGAGGCACAGGGTCAGACTGATTTGCATATGGCCCTGTCTGAACTGGGGTGGTGGAGTGAGCTAAAGAATGATGATGGATTAAACCCAGATCAGTTGACTGGGGGTGAGTGTTTGATTTGCTCAAACGCTCCGTCCATCATCCCCTTTGGTATTACAGAATCAAATGCAGCAGAAAGGTCCATGAACGCCAAAAAAACATTTCCTCCTTTAGCATGGGCATACTTTGCTGCAATTAAATTTAAGTTTAGTCACTGATCCAGTGTCCCCATCCCTTTTTCAAAACCATATTGAACTGGAATTAAAATATTTTTGTCAGCGGCCCATTCCTCAAGTCTATTTAACCACAGACGTCCCATTAATTTACATGTTCCATCTATGAGTGAAATTGGCCTATAGTTTTTAAGCAACGCTTTATCCCCTTTTTTAAATATTGGTATGATTACAGTTGTTTTCCATGAGGCGGGGGGGGGGCCCCTTAGCAATTGCATTAAAAACATTGGTCAGGAATGGAATCCAGAGTTCCAGATATTCAAAGAAAAAGTCAATAGGGGCACCATCGGGCCCGGAGCCTTCGCACTACTACATTGAATGAGACCATTTTCCACCTCTGTCATTGAGAAGGTAATAGGCATACCCACATTATATATTGGGAGGTCATCAATCAATTTTGCCCTATCTACAGCCAACCCAAATATAGCTGTATAATGATCCACCCATGCATCCTCTCCCACGTTAGTGCTTAAAGAGGGGTCTGTAGCTTGTCTCAAAAAAGGTGAATTTACTATCTCCCAGTAGTCTTTGGAGCTTTTTAATAGTGAGGCAAGCTGTAGTTTTTCCCAGGCATCCTCTATTAGAGCCATAAGTCTCTCCCGCCTACATTTTTTATATTGAGCCCGAAGTGACCTGAATAAGGCCATTTTCTTTGGCCTTTTCTTTAATGCGTTGTGTAGACTGCTAAGCGATTTTGTGCAGGCCGTATTAAACCATTGCGGGGCCTTTGAAACACTACTTTTATTCTTAGATTTTAAATTACTTTCCAGCACACCCAGTAGAGAAACAAAAGCCCGAACTATGCTTTGCGGATCACTATTCAAGTCAAGACACGTTAATATTTCTTTCTGGGTACTCCCAATTACAGTAGGCAATAATATATCTTTCTTTATTTTCACCCACTTTAACACTATGCCATTCGTTCTTGTTATTCTTGGTGCTGGGACTTTCGTAACCAAGCTATTAAAACAGCCCTTCCATTCGACGAGAAAGATCAATGCAACATGATCACTAGAAATTGAGGCAAAAGTTCCTATCTGGTTAAAAATCCTCTTAAAAGGGGTTGCCACCACTAGATAATCTAGCGTTGAACCATGTGTTGTGTCAATTTTAATCAAGGAGGGGGGGGAGGTAGAAGGAGCTATGATCCATTCAGCTTCCTTTAGTTCAGTCAAAATCAAGGGGTAATGGATCACTTGTACCTGCAGCCAGGGTCCGATGTGTACTATCCGTCAGTACTAATGAAAGTACTTAAAAAACCCTCATTCACGTAAGCAGGTCGTATGGCGGTTTATCTTGATTCTCCGGCTATGTTATATACGTGACAGCATCATCATCGGGTCTCTTTTTTGTATGCTTCCTCCACCTGGAGGGAACCACTGGTTCTTGCAGTAGTGATCAGTGATAGATGATGGGTGAAGTGAGGTGCTTTGTTAAAAAGTGATCATCATACTTCCTAAAAATACAATTTTATTCCATAGGTGTATGCGAAGACTATCTAAAAAAAGTGAAGTGTGTGCAGGGTAGACTATTTATGAGTCCGTTGCACTTTCGTAGTCCAATTCAATTGGTCGACATGTTTCAGCCCTTCTAGCTGCCCCTAGTGGGTCGTAGGGCTTTCTTCAGGACCTAAAAGATCTATAAGAATTGGGTATTGTCCAATTCAAAAGGAGAGTGGGTGGGTCAGAGTGTAATAACTCTGAACTTAAGGTCGTTAGTACCTTGCGAAGTCCAAGTTGGGCCTCGACGGGGCGTCTGAAAGCGCTAGTCCTACTCGTTTTGCAGGATGCACGACTTGTGCTGGCGCTAGTTTCAGATCTTTTAGGTCCTGAAGAAAGCCCTACGACCCACTAGGGGCAGCTAGAAGGGCTGAAACATGTCGACCAATTGAATTGGACTACGAAAGTGCAACAGACTCATAAATAGTCTACCCTGCACACACTTCACTTTTTTTAGATAGTCTTCGCATACACCTATGGAATAAAATTGTATTTTTAGGAAGTATGATGATCACTTTTTAACAAAGCACCTCACTTCACCCATCACCTATCACTGATCACTACTGCGAGAACCAGTGGTTCCCTCCAGGTGGAGGAAGCATACAAAAGAGAGACCCGATGATGATGCTGTCACGTATATAACATAGGTGGAGAATCAAGATAAACCGCCATACGACCTGCTTACGTGAATGAGGGTTTTTTAAGTACTTTCATTAGTACTGACGGATAGTACACAGCGGACCCTGGCTGCAGGTACAAGTGATCCATTCCCCCTTGATTTTGACCATGTGTTGTGTCCCCAAAAGTTTTTACCAAAGTGCCCGTTTGCTCGTCCACAGGATCGAGAATTACCAGGTTTCTCGTGACCAGGCGTCTGTTCAATTCGTCCCCATATTGGGTGTGTAAGAAATGATACGGTACAACCCCTAGTTCATCTACCAAACCACATAGTGGTATTGCTGTTTTTGGGCAGCTGTGAGCATTAAAATCCCCCACCCACACTATATGTAGGGGTTTGCGATAGGTGGTTGTTGCTTTGTCTATCGCATTCTCAAGTGAGTGGATTACCTCTTTCATATTACCTTCAAAATAGTTGTTGTAGAAATTGATTAAGAGCATATCCTCTACTCCACCGCCACTACACATTATAAGGTGGTTAAAAGAGGACTGGACATCTAACTCAATTATCTTTACACACAAGGTATTTATTATCAGGGTCAGAAAGCCTCCTCAGCTCTGCCTGACCTAGAGGGAGTAGCAGGGGTATGAATTGCACGAAACCCATCAAAATACACCGGACCAATTTCCCAAGTTTCTTGGAGGCACACTAGGTCGTAACTGTTAATAATCATAAGCCAATCTTCATTTTCCATCTTAGACCTGAGCCCCGCTATATTCCAGACTAATACCTTAAGGGTGTTGGTTCCCTGGTCCTGAGGCTGTTTGCCTATTGTGATGGCTACCTCTTGTTGATTCTGTGTTTGCTGTATCACACCCTTAACCTTATGTCAGTCGCATGCTTCTAGGCCCTCAAGGGGCGCAAATTTATTTGCCAGTGATATACCTGTGACAACGTTCCCTCCATTTGGGAGGGCAACCGGAGCATGCGGAGCATGCGAATGCATAGGAAAAGCAGAGGGGTCAGGGATACTGTTTGTCCTCCTAACCAGGGTATTAGTGCCCAAGGGTTTATAAAAAAAACCCAATGGTATAGCATAAATTTGTGTTGATGCCACAGGGGAATTAGGGGTAAGGTCCAAGAGGTGTTTCACAAGGTGTTGATTTCTAAAATTAATTACTACACAATCACCCCCAATTAATTTTGGAGTATTACCCACCCAAGGAACTCTTCTTGCCATGATGATGTGGCTAGCATCATCAGGGTATTCGTGGTTCGAAGTAAATTTAGTCAGCCAGTGCAATGCTTTATTCATCAGTTGTTGGGTGGTTTCAATCTGGCCATAATGTAAGGGTAGTGTATTTACTAGGATCATCACGAAAGGGCATGCAGCCGCGGGAAGATGCAGGTTAAGCTTGTGATGAAATTGATATGCTCCCTGGCCTTCCCCTTTGGCAGCCTGTCTCTGTCTTACAGAATCTGCAGTGCTGTGTAAATATATAGGTTGCTCAGTTTGAGGGGGTACCTCCAAGCAAGCGGTGGGCTGGCTAGATGATGTTTGGGTTTGGGGGTCACTTGACCGTTGTTGCTTATCCCTGGCTGAAAGAATGTTTAAATTACTCATTGCCAATGAGTCACCCATACAAGGGACATTACCAATACTTAGCCCCCTCCCCACATTTGCCTGTCTCTCTCTAGTAACTTGAGTACATGATGTATCCGGCCGACTTTCAATTCTGGCCATAGGCTGTAAATTAGTCAGAAAAGGTTCTTTACACTTACATTGGCATGCACAGTTTACTCTCTGTACAGATTCAAATGGCCTATCAATACATACACCGGCACAGTCACTTCCCGCTCTCCCCCCTCTTTCACTGATTTTTGCTATCTCAGCCTCGATGCGTTCAAGTCTCTTTAGGACAGGCTGTAGCAAATGAGCCAAGGTACTTTCCAGGTCTGGTGTAGGCTGTGTAAACTTCCCCTGGCCACATATAATCTTCAGGGTAGAGTCCTTTCCCCCACTCTGTACACTAGCCATTTTAGGCAGTCTTTGCGGCCTACCCCCTCTCTTTTTTTCCACCGGTGGCTCGGTAGGGGAATCAGGATGATCTTGGGTGGCCGTACCATTGGGCAGGGGGTCGGGGATCATAGTTGGGGCATCATTTTGTGTAAGTATATCAATGATAACACTGGGTGACCTATCGTCATTTGCAATGGGGTTATGAATAGGTAATGAGTTAGCCTCACCTCTTGGCAACCGACCCTCCGCTCTCTCAATCTCTTTTGATAGTGCATCTGCAGCTTTCAGGAGGAAAGAGTCCAGTGTATTAACGGCCTCTACTCCTTGGTCTCGCAATGTGGTCTTTCTTTTCCCCATATTTAAAATCTATGGTATTAGTGGCGTTAGAGGGGGGGCCCAGCCCAGCCTCCTCCGAGCTCCGACGGGCGTGGATGGGCCTGCCCTTGGCCCGGGCGCGGCCCGCACTGCGGGCCGGCAACGGTGTTTTCAAGCACCTCCAGGCGCTTAGGAGGACGGGAAGTGTAGTCCCCCCCGCAGCTTCTTTGGCCAGCTGGTCTCCTCTGCTCTCGGGCTTCACTCATCAATACAGCCACTCCCACATCCTCTCACTCTTACAGCCACTCACACACCTACTTACTCACCCATATAGCCGTTCATACACCCACTCACTCATCAATACAGCCACTCACACATCCAGTCATACAGAGATACAGACACTTACACATCCACTCATACACCCTTACAGCCACTCACACACATGCTCAATCACCCATAAAGAAACTCACACAGCCACTCACTCACCCATACAGGTACTCACATACCCACACACTCACCCATACAGCCACTCACTCACCAATACAGCTACTCACAAACCCACTCACTTACCCATACAGCCACAGACACAGCCACTCACTCATCTGTACATCACTCATTCACCCACTCACATGCCCACCAAACCACTTACACAGCCATTCACACATCCATACACATACCCTTTCACACATCCATGCAACCACTCACACACCCACTCACTCACCCTTACAGCCACTCACACAGACATTCACTCTCCAGCACAGCCATTCACATCCACTCACTTACCTTTACACACATTCAAACAGTTACTCACTCACCCATGCTGCCACTCACACATCCACTCCCTCACCAATACAGCCACTCAGACAGCTACTCACTCACCCATACAGCCCCTTACATACCCACTCACACACCTATGCAGCCACTCACACAAGCCATTCACTCACCCATACAGCTCCTCACATACCCACTATCACATCTATACAACCACTCATACACCCACTTACACACCCATATAGCCACTCAAACATCTACTCGTGCACTGATACAGACAGTCATACAGCCAATCACATTATATTAGAAATAGTATGACTAATTACTAGTAGAGAAAGAATAGAAAGTTAACTTATGCTGTAAATTAGTATATATCTTTAAATCTCACAACCCTTTACGAAATACTAACACTCACTAAATGATGTCATCACTGATGTCATTTGAGATGTCATCAGTGATGTCATTAGTGATGTCACTGACCATGTTATGAGTGATGTAATATGTGATGTAATATGTAATATGTGAGGTCATCATAAGCAGTGCATTGCGGGGCGAAAGTTATAGTTAGCTCAGGTAACTATAACTGCTGAATTTCACTGGTTTTGTATGAGTGAAATCTTAGCTTAACTATAACGTCCTTTTGTTTTTTTCAGTGAATATATATACATATATAAATATATATCATTTACTGCTTTCCGTCAGAGCCTCCGCTCTCAATGCAGCAAGTGCCATGGCTCGTGAGGACGGAACTCGTGTATGTCTTGAAACACTCCACAAAGGTAAGCCATGCACTCTCGGGTTTCCTTAATCGGTTCTTTATTCCATTATTATTCCATTGAATACCAACAAAAAGATGCTGATATATATATATAAAACCTACTGGCGGTCGCCACTAGGTAGTTATAGTTAGGTCTGTTTTTCCATAGAAAGAGCGTTTTCGGTTTGCTAATAACCTTAGCCTCTTTTGACGAATCTTCACAAAACTTTCCCAAAAAAAAAAAGAAAAAAAATTATCCACCTCAGCTCCTTTCTAGAAAGTTTCGGGATGAACTGTCTAGTGGGTACTGGGAAAAAAGGGAGGTCCCAAAACGTAAAATCTCCATGCATTTTCCATAGACTTCTTTAAGATTGGCTACAGCAAAAACTACTGAACAGAATTACACCAAATTTGCATGAAGCTTGATCTTGGTCCACAGATTGTGCTATTTGTGATTTGGTGCAAATCCGTTCAGTAGTTTTTGAGAAATTAAAAGTAAACTGAAATTATATATCTGAACGGTTGGGAGCGTCAATTTAAAAATGGAGCTTTCTTATTGACCCAGGGAGCTTTATTTCCCTTGGGCCATCTCGCTCCCACAGGAGTCAGACTCCAGTGGAAGCGAGCACTCTGATTGGCTGCCAGCAACAAGAGGAAAATGTTGCTGGCAGCCATTACAGGACTCAGGGACTTGGTCCCCTATCCTGAAAAAAAAATGGTATAAAAGGATAGGGGAGGGATAGCCCTGATCCCCTAGGCCCCATGGGGGGACCCACATGGAAGAAAAATAATCAGCAAGAAATGCTCACAGGATCAAAATAATAAAAATAAAATGGCAGCTGGGCCGCATTTAAATTGCTTATGCCCTGGGGAGCCCAACCCCGGTGCTGATTTCATAAAGGGATGCTGCATGGCCCTCCTCTCAGAGCCTCCAAAGGCTCCAGGTAGACCACTCAAGGGGGCCAAAATTTGTTAATAAGGGCAAAGGGCCACGCAACTGCCTCCCTGAGCCTCCAAAGGCCCCAGTGACTTCGACCCCAGGGCTGAAATGTGTTTATATGGGAAGGGGGCTGCGAAAGGCCCTGGGAAGCCCACACCGGGTCAGAAACTTTACAAAATGGGGAGGGAGCACTCGACCCCCCTCCCCAAACCTCAAAAGGGCCTGGGGAGCCCACCTCTGGGGCTGAAAATTAACAAGAGTATGGTGGGTGCCTTGGGTGGACACCAGGGCACCAACCTTTAAGATTGAGGAGCTCGGCTGTTGGGGTCCATGGGGCTGACATCATCCCGGGGATGGGGGCCGCTTGCCCCCTCCCGCTAAAAATCTCTTCCGGACCCAGAGGATGGGGTCAATGTGTCGAATTTAGAACAGGGAGGGGAGCCCAGGGTCCACCTCACCCCTGACAAGAATGCTGGGCCCCATGAGATAGGGTCCCAGGGGACAATACTTGGCCGGGGTAGGGGGTCACATGCCCTCCTCTCCCTAAAAATCCAGTCAGGGCCTGGGGTATAGGGTCCCAGGGGCCACAATTGGTCTAGGAAGGGAGGCCACATGCCCCTCCCCTTTATTTAAATAAATGGTCTGGGGGGTGGGATCCCCAGGGCCAATAACGGTTTGGAGAGGGGGCCACGCAGCCCCCCTCCCCTTAAAAAAATACATGGCCCTGTCATGGTGATGTCATCAATTATGTCATTTGAGATATTTTCAGTGATGCCATAAGTGATGTCATAGAACATGTCATAAGTGATGTCATATGTAAGTTCATGAGCAGTGCATGGCGGGGGCGCAAGTTATAGTTAACTCTGATATGTTCTGATAATGTATATCAGTGTGTGCACAGGAACATCTCATTTATTCATTTGGTTGATTTAGTTTACTTACTTTTCATCTATTTCCTTTCTCATTAGTATTGGTATAGTGACCTTCTGTCCCATGGTGGGTAAACATTGGTATCACTTTATTGGGGCCTCCATGGTGTGCTTTCCTAATAATATATAAATTTGTATACACCATTTGAATTGCATATTGGAGGAAGCATGGTGCACCATCCATATTTTATGCAAATTGATGCTTCACTAGATTTAAAAGAATTCCCTCCGTCTTTGATGTTGTATGAGTAATCAGTCTGAAAACAGATTAACCGAGTCAATCAGGCATTCTCTTGAAAGGTACTCAGGTTTGTAAGCTAACTGCATTTGTGTATATAAAATTAGAAAACATAAAATAAAATTTGAGGAGCAGATCTTCCTTCGTCGTCCTGCTCCTCCATGATATGAGCACTGGAAGGGAGTGCCACGAGTTCCGTCGAGAATGGCTGCAGATTTTTAAATGTGGCATATGTTGGTGTATACCACAGAGCCTTTCCCACTGCAGATCCGCACAGGGAAGGTGCTGACTCTACTTCCAGAATCTGGCTCCAGTCTAGGTTCTCCAATTCAGTGGAATAATGCAAGGTGATGGGGATATCTGCTGAATGTAATGAGGGGCTCCTGAGTCACCCATATCTTACAGGTTTTCAGTAAAATTGGTCTGAATGGGAGGGGGGACACCTGTGCCGCAGGGGCTGCAGAGGCTTGTATTACAACCTAGTGAACTTATATTTACCAGCAACTAGGGGGCATATTTATGACCCGGCGAGCATCGCGTTTGCACCATGCAATGTGATACATGCGTGAGGCAAACCTTAAGTGAGATTTATGAAGCCACGCAAGGCCACTTTGCACGGCCTTGAGTGGCTCCATAGATCTGGAGCAAAGCAGCGCAAATCACTGCATTGTCTTACTCTGCCCTGGGAAGGAGTTCCATGGGCATTGCATGGATGTTCCCACACAACTCCCATGCATTCCCAGATTTATCAGAATTGGTAAACCTGGGGATGCACCAAAAAGATATGCCTTCCCAGGGAGGTGTAACGAGGAGAAATATCTTTATTTCTTCTTGTTACTTCCTCTTTCTATGTGTGCTGCATTCTGCAGCACACATAGTAAGAGGAATATGCCTCTCAGGATTGGTTTTGTGCAGGAAGGTGCCCCTTCCTGCGCAAAAACAATCCTGCATGCAATGTAGCCACCCTTGCACTATATTGGAAGGGTGCGGACGTTGGTGCTAGGCTGCCAAAAGGGTGCCAGCACAGGGGAAAAGGCAGGAATGTGCCATATTGACTTAAATACGCACATTCCTGCCCTTTCCCTGTCACGCAGCGCAGTGCACTGGGTGGCAATTTTGCAAATATGTCCCTAAGTTCACAGCAGAGTGGCCAATCATTGCAAATTTCATTCGACTATCTTCATGAAGATGTCTGCCTGCCCACAGTGAGTCTGTGTGAGATTGTAGCACGTCTGATGCCCAATGTAGTGAAAAGGCCCGAGTACCTTTACTTGTGTGTGAGTGAGGCCTCTTACCCCTACTCTGCCTTGGTTAGGGAACAGCAGAGTAAATTATCATGCTCTCTGATTAAACGGCCAGAGCTGCCGACTGTGTAACTGTGGAATCAGGTTCGAGTCTTAGCGTCGACTCAACATCCTCTGATTTCTCTCCCTTTGCCTACAAAAAAAAAATTAATGTGTTCTTGTGAATTGTAACTGGTGCTCCTTTAAAGCGCTTCAATATCTTGGGGTCGAGGTTGCGCTCTATAAAACTGCAAATTAAAATAAATAAATACCTCATTATCATCCTTGAGTGTGTAGAGCTCCTGAAAGAGCTACCGGAAAGAGCAACCTTTATTTTTATAAGTCATCGGTCTCCACAGAAAACCTTGAAATCAGCAGCACTCTGGTGCGACATCAATCCTCCTGAAAAAAATCTCTGACTATTTGCGTGCTTGCGGATTTCCAACACATCTTCTTATGGTTCCGTTGCTCAGGTATAACTGTTTAATACCAGGTTTCTTTCATTCGTCATTTTGACTTCCTGTGAAACCTTCATTTCAAAATATTGACATGATACCCATTATTTTCCGCTTATTCCCAAAAGTAATTAATGGTGAGGTCTGTTTTGTCTGTTGAAATTATTTTTATTGCAAAAATATAAAAAGTTAACAATTGTGCCAACATTATTATTGACTGCGATATGGGTATGCCCTTGTCAATTTTTCGTTTGACGCTGGTTGAACGTGTTTCATAGTCCTGAGAAGTGGGTAAGGACATATTTCTTCGTCTGACAGAGCGCGCAGCATTGTTTTGAACTAAGGCCTTGGAGCAAGAAAGTCAGGACCAATTGTGATTCCGAGCAGGCAACTCTCTGCAGCAAAATTAGCTATTCATCTCCATTCTTCGGCACAGAAATGAGACAACAGAGCAGAGACAAACTGTGTACTGAGAAGAATCTCAAAAGCGCTGCACGCCTCGTGAGTTCAAACCACTGTATCCGTCCGCGAGGCGCGACACTGCTCATTTAAACGATCGAAGGCTGGCATCAAACAGACTGACTGGTTTATCATACATACAGCAGCAACATAGTCACAGAAATCGACAGCTGCGCCATCTTTCCACGTTTGGGTGATTTAATTAATGCCTTTCTCATACACAAAAATCGAGTCAAATTGCAGATCTAATTGTTATTAATCACAAATCGATTTCATTATTTGTAGGTAGAATGTTGCTGGCCTTCACTGTAGCCAGCTGTTCAAAACCGAACATATTCCAGCAACATTAAAACGACTAGCTTCATGTTGCCTGCGTTTCTGTCTTTGCTGTAAATAATTGAATACTCCCCGATATAAAGAAATATGAATGAAGTGGTTTTATGTGCGTGTGTTACGTTTGACGTGAACCTGTATTTATTAAGAAAATGGCAACTGCTGCGTAAAAAAGAGATTGTGTCAAACATCACAGCAGAGCTTGTGTCTTCTTGGTGGATTGGAGATGCATTAGGAAATGTGGCACAGCTCTGTGCTAGACACTGATCTTTGCCACTGAGGGTCACTGCTTTAAAAAAGTGTCCATGGTTACATGTTCTTAATTGCAATATTCATGTTGCCAGAATAATGTAGAACAACTACCAATGGTTGCTAATATACTTATTTTTATTATGCTAGTAACAAGTCTACTTTACACTGCTAAATTTCCAATTCAATGTAGGGATGAGATTTCTCAAACCCATCACGCTCTGTTTTTGGAACAAGTGTCCAATATATTTGTTTTGTTATCCATGAGAACATTAAGCATTAACAACTGCTTTTAGGTGCAATGGTTGAAATCAAAAATATTTTATATAAGCCTGCCGCAACTGGGGCCAGATAAGGATGTATGAGCTGAGAATCAAATGCCAGGTAACAAAGAACCACAATTCCAAGTACCTGTGACAAAGAAGATGTAGCAAGGCTTATGTTTTCCAAAATCACATCACATCTCTAACCACTTCTAGGTGGTCGGCAGTGTGTGTTGTCACAGGGATGGAGCCAGCCTTCTTGGACGAGACAGAACATCTGTTGTGGCCAGCTAACATGGCTCTACTACTCCTTTAGACCTATCAGTCAAATTCGATACTTTCGACCACTAGATTTTGTAGGGTCGGTTATCTGGGATCGCTAATAAAGCTGGCATTTGTATTTGTTTGCTTGAGGTGCCCTAGCCAACAGAATCATCCAGTTGAAGTGTGGCAAATAGCTGGCTCTGAGGTCTCTACATGAAAGCATCAAACACACTCTTAAAACATTTAGGGAAGGAGATGAGTCTCTAATCTGTGGTGACAATACCTAACCTCTCGTCTTCAAGGACTTCTTCAAGGACTTGGATGAAGTAAATAGTTAAATATAATTAGGGTGTAGATGAGAAATATTTAGTGAAAACTGCATTAATGGTACTTGGCTTATGTTGTATGGTCAACAAATATGCCCAGATTTGAATTATGTTTCCTGACAAAGGATTGGACCTTCCTAAGGCAAAAGGATAACAATTCTGAGATTGCTGCTTGAAGAACAACTCATTTTTGCGACCAGATGCATAAGCTCAACAAATACCGTGGCTATTACAATTGTGTGCTTAGCAAACGTCACTCAGTCCCCGATGAATAAGTGTAAGCTGTGCTTCCTATAGTTTTCGCCAGTTCACAAATAAAGTAGTGTGGCTCATTGGGTTCAGTATTGTGATTGGCAGGTCCTTAATTGATATCACAGTACAGCTGGTTCCATTATAGTATGCATTAAGTGCTAGACATATGGGGATGCAGGTTCATGCTGTTGAACTACGTTGATACCTGTGTGATTAAGTGCTACAGCACTGGATATGGGAATGGTTAAAGATATTGACTTAGGCGCAAACGGCGTTGTGTAAATGTGACATTGATGAACTGACCACAAACTTCCGCATGGTCTATAAACCATAACATTTGTTTAGAAATAAAGAAGACAAAAATATATAATAATTGTAGCATTAATCCTTCTTGTAATGTCTTGTGCTACATATGTAACAGTAAATTGCTACATGTGTGCACTGTGGCCAGTATTTACCAGTCCTACTCATCTCATCATCATTAAATATAACAATAACAAAGGTAAGAGTGATTTGTAAGAATTATAGCCAGTCCCAACCTCACCCCCACATCTCATCATGAAAGATAATAGTAACAATAAGCAATTTAGTTGTGACTGGCAGTTTCAACTGAAAAGATCCATCCTGTCAAGGTCAGGACTATGAAAATGTCTCCTGAATTATCTTACTGACTGCCTGAGAAAAGTGTGACTGCCCCCGGTAACCATGGTACCACCCTGCACTTAATAATACAAGTAAAACGTGTCAAGTGCCTCTTCAGGAGGGTTCAGAATAGGAAGAAAAAAGCACAAGAAACACAAAAGGAATAGGAAGAAAAGAACTATAACAGGTAATAAAAAAAACTACTGGGCAATCTTGTAGGTCTTGACTGTAGCCCAACACCAATGTAATGATGAATCACAAAGCACCACGCTCCTCCTAACGTCGGGGAAAAGCCAAGTAGCAAGAATCAAGAAGAAATCCAGCAGTCTTCCGTTACAAAGGATCAAAATTCAGAGACAAAAATAAAAGAAAATGGGCAACGAAAGTGACGCAAAATATGAGAAAAAAGTGCTTTGTAACACATCCATTAGCAGATGTCTCCTTATATATGATTTAAATTGAAATTTACATCACAGACAAAACTCTTCCACCATCTTGGATTGGGAATCTCAGATAGTTTTCCCTGGATACATCACCATCTTAAAAAGGGCAGTTCATAACACCTGTGCAGGCAGACGTCCTTCCTAAAGCTCATGACATTAAAAAGCCCAAGTTTGACACATCCACAATTCTCTGTTGACTTCTGATCTAGGTGTTTAACCCCTCTGACAGTATGTGTACACCAGTGGTTTGAGCGTTTAATTCTTGTGATATGTATGTACAACAAACTGATTACCACCAGTGAAAAAATGCAGAAAATGACACTACACACTTTATTAGTAGAATTAGGTGAAAAAATGATCTTTAAATTTGATAAGGCACCCGAAAGTCCCCAGGACCTGCCTCCCCCCGTCATTTTTCAACAATCACATTCCCTCAATCTGTACGGAATATTTTGACTCAAAACCAGCTACGAAAACATTGAAGTTTTCAATATATCTTTCTTCTGATTGCAAAATGTCAATTATGATTCTAGCATGTGGCAAAAAACCCAATTTTCTCAACCATAGATTCAGGTCCTTCATGACCTTCAAGAATTCAAGCAAACACAAGGAGATGATGGACCGAGTGCTGAAACTTTTCAAACACTCACCCCCAGTCACAGATCTGGGTTCAATCCATCATCATTCTTTAGCTCACTTCGCCACCCCAGTTCAGACATAGCTATATGCAAATCAGTCTTGACCCTGTGCCTCATGGGAACAGTCCAGCCCGAACTGCCAAGCCATGTCTTCCCTGGACCGGAAACAAGCATCCTGGAACCGGTTTCGGTGTTACACCCCTCAGCAGCCAGGCTAGCTTCAATCCAGTGGCAAAGTGAGCAAGGGACCCACGTCTGGGTATACCCTGCCAACTTAGGGCGAACAAAGCAAACACAAGGAGATGATGGACGGAGTGCTGAAACTTTTCAAACACTCACCCCCAGTCACGGATCTGGGTTGAATCCATCATCATTCTTTAGCTCACTTCGCCACCCCAGTTCAGACATAGCTATATGCAAATCAGTCTTGACCCTGTGCCTCATGGGAACAGTCCAGCCTGAACTGCCAAGCCATGTCTTCCCTGGACCGGAAACAAGCATCCTGGGACCGGTTTCGGGGTAACACCCCTCATCAGCCAGGCTAGCTTGAATCCAGTGGCAAAGTGAGCAAGGGACCCACGTCGGGGCATACTCTGCCAACTTAGGGCGAACAAAGCAAACACAAGGAGATGATGGACGGAGTGCTGAAACTTTTCAAACACTCACCCCCAGTCACAGATCTGGGTTGAATCCATCATCATTCAAGGCCATCTAAAATCACCAACCCTGCATTTTATTCCCAATGAAAATCAGGAGGTTATCTCATTCCAAAATCAGATTCAGGCAAGGTAAAACACAAATAAAGATCTTAAATTCACTGCCTTGCTTAACCCCCAAATACCCCGAACCCCCAATTATAATCACAGTATACAGTCAAGAACAGTGAGAAGGGACCAATCATCTGCATGCCCAACTTAATCCATACAAAACCAAATCCCATCTATCAGCCTGTAATTCAGGGAGAAAAGACAAATAGGCAGCCTGAGTGCAGGAACCGAACACATCATTGCTACCCCAGCAAGTTACTAAATCAGTAATATACAACCTGCAAAAGTGTACCACACCTCTCTTCCAATCAAAGGTCTCTACGAATCAAATCGCAAATTAAACTTAAAAAGATTAAACCACCACATTGAGCACCCCCGCTGGAAAAAAGCACCACAGTTCCAGAATTTAAAAAGCTAACACGCATAGGTCCTCTTGCACCAATGATATCTAACAACTCCATTCTCTCTCCAATTCCAGAGACTTATAACCAACCTCATGCTATCCCAAACCTGGGTCTGCTCTAGACAAGCTAATAGCAAGGGGGAAGTTTACCACTTGTGTAGTAAAGTAGGATCTGCTTCTTAAGGTTACCCCCACTTTTTGCTTGATGTCTCACTGTTTTTGACTAGTCTGGCTGGGATCCTGCTAATCAGGACCCCTGCCTATCTGCTTTCTCCCTTAAATTGACATACATGTACTTTGGTGCACTCCAGATTGGATATTGGGGTACCCTTATCAGTCCCTAGTATATGGTACACCATGTACCCAGGGCATAGGTACCACAGAGGCCTCCCATGGGCTGAAGCATGTATTATGCCACCCATGAGAGGCCATGCAAAATGGAACTCTAGGTCTGCTACTGCAGCCTATGCAAGATGGCGCTTGCACCACTTACTTTAGATATAGGTTCACTATATCTAATGGTCACTACACTTAAAACTTATGTCACCCCTATAGCAGGCCTTAACAATCCTGAAGGCAGGGTGCTGGGTTTTATGTGAGAGGATGCCCCTGCATGAGCAGAGCCCCTCTGCAGCCTTTGGAGACCATTCTCCCGGTTTGTCTGTGACTCAGCCGGACATATAAGTGGAGGTGCATTATAACCTTGCGGTAAATGCTATCTCGAAAACGGCTGCATAGAAACATATCGTGTTTGGTATCATACACCTTGGAATCATACCTCCACAGCACACCAGTAACTGGTGTGGGAGGTATGATTTCACCCTTCAGAAGCGAGCTTCGTGGGGTCACCAGTCTACCCGGTACCAGCCTTCTCGACCCAGACAGCACAAAATGGATGCTGCCAGCCAGAGACACGTTTCTGCCCCCCTGCTGCTGAGCCAAGCTCGAGCAGAGGAAGGCAGCACAATAGGCATCCTGCCACAGGGAGGTGTGACCACCTCCCAGACAGGGAATAGTGTATTGGGGCTGGGTGGGTGCACTCTGAGAGTGCCTGAAAGTCTGCACTGGACGCACATTTGGTGTCCCTTTGCATAGTCCAGCTCAAACCAGTTCTGGGAGCCATTGGCTCCTGCTCTGGTGCGAAACTGGACAAAGGACATGGGTGTAGCCACCCCTCTGTCCTGCCCCTCCCCTAGGAGGGTCCCCTGAATCTGTCCAACCCTCTCCCGTGGGTATAAAATGGGTTACCTGGCTACAGGACATGGGATTTTATGTGGACAAGATTCTACAAAGAAGAAACCACTGACCTTCGATCGTCTGGATACCTGGACTTCACTGGACCTTGACTGGGCTAGACTTCGCCCCCCTTTCTGTCCAAAGCTTAGTTTGTGCTGTGACTACATACAGGCTCCATGTAGGTACTGTGGGGCACTTAAGACAACAGAAGAATCTCCCTTGGAGTGAAGGAGTCACTCCCCTGCTTCGCAGGCACCTAAAGCGCAACTGACCGGTAGCTGCTCCAGAGCTCCTGCGGACTCCGAAGATTTCAGCAACACAGGAGGTGGGTTCCTGTAGGTCCCTGAGGTCGATCTGCCCTCTCACTGAGTTTGAGGCCAGTATCCCTTGTGGGAGCTGCGTAACCCGAACCCCTGTGCACCGCGTCCATTTGCAAGTGCATATGCTTGTTGGCAAATTCTGAGCTTGTGCATTGGACCCCGTATGGTCCTAATCCGGAGCAGTATTTGCACCAAAGAACTCTGGCCTCCTCACACCGTGTGCTCCGTCGGCTGGTCCTTTGCAGACTTGCTTGATGTCCCCTCGCGACTCCTGGTCCTTCGGCCTTTTGGTCCCCCTGAGGGTCATCTTGATTGTTCTTGGGCTTTTCTGGTTGCTCTAGACGTGCCCTGACTCCCCATTGCTTGGAGAGTCCCCTGGACCTTGCTGGTCCACACCGTAACCTGTTTGTTCTTCCTGTGTGGGTTGCTGTTGCCAAGGCTTGTCGGTGCTCCCGCCGGACACCGACCCCTCAGCACTCGACATCCTTCATGGGACAGCTCACCTCCGGCTCCTGGTTGTCCTTGACATCTCCTGGTCCTCGTGGCTGCAGAGTCAAGCATCCCTTCTTCGAACCTGAAGCACCCGACATCGGTGGGTATTCGTCTCCCGAGCCCCTGGTCACTCTGAAGTGACCCAGACTCTGTCCCCTCTGCTTTCAGGTTCCTTCCATCCAGAATCCAGGCTTGGATTCCATCGGACCCTTTTCACCTTCACGGCAGCAGCACTTCTTCACTTCCTTCCATAGAGAACGACGGGAGATTCAGACGCCACTTCAGACCTATGCACCCGGCTTCCCTGGGTTAGGTAACTCCAATACTATGGTATACACGGGTGTGGTGGCTCTTTAAACTCTTAAGTTCCGAGGGGTTGCTCGAAGTCCTCCTAGAAGGGTCCTTAAACTTTAATTTTGCAACCCCGACTTTCCCATAGAGTTGTACGGAGCACGCTGTCATGTTTCCTCACTGCACCCGTTCTCCGTGGGTCTCCTGTGTCATCACCTTGGGTGGTTCCTTGGGGTCCCAGCGATTCTACGTACTCTAGGCACTGTGTCTAGTCAAGTCGTGATTGTTATACCACTATTTTAGTATATGGTTCGGTCTCTCCCTGGAGCCCGCTGTGTATTGTGCTACTTACAACTGTTCTATTGATCCAGTATTGTGTGCTATGTGTTCTATCCTCATGTAGAGGATAGTAGAGAGTGTTATATTAATAAATACATATTTTTATATAACTACTGTGTGGTTCTCCTTCATTTAGTCACTCAGGAGGTGATATTCTGGTAAAACAAGCTGCTTTACATTCCTTCAAGATTAAGCCTGAAGGCTGCTCTCCATAGCTACCACTAGGATAGCTTTCATAACGGTTATCTTTGACCTCATACATCATAAGGGTCGTGTGGATTGGTACAGGGTGCCCACTTTAACTAGTGGACAGCATATACCAAGCCACCTTCTCACAACTTGCGCATTCAAAATTCCCTCCTTTGAACCCCTGATGAATGCTGGATCTTAGCAGTGAGTCTTTATATACTCCAGAACCATATACAAATACATTGGTAACCTTATATTAAGGCATCTTCCTGGAGCCACTAGATAACAAACTAGACTTGAATAATGTGAGAGTGAAAATCTGGGACCTCTTACATGTGAGCGATATACACTCAATCATGATTTGATATCCATTTAAAGAGACCTTCCATCACAAGATATAAAAAACATCCCTCACTAGTGCAAACAAAGGTCTGATTTCCACCCAGGGAGAATTGCTTTCAACCCCAAAAATGTCATGTTCACCAATGGATCTCTCACAAAAGAGGCTGAGGTGATTTTAACCACCCAAAAGAAAAAGTTTCCACCCAAAGGGAACGTATTAGTACTTTGAGGGTATTTGTACATCAAGGACAACCCACCTTCCCCCATGTACTGAGCTGCACACAAAAATTACTCAAACCACCCTTACAATCTAGTGGCCACACAAGAAACAATTGGATCTAAGTACATCTATCCAGCCAAACGGCAACTCCCAATAACTGTTAAGGTAACGAGTAGAACATTTGAAAGTCTAAGCAGCCTACCAATCTATTGCTTTCCCTAATTTCACAAACTTTATGATCATATTATAAATGAAGAGCCTGCTGTTAGACCTTTTATCCCTGTAACCCAGTGGCTTGACACAACTGTGCATCTTACATAAATGCCATGTAACAATTTTTTTAATTTGACTGGGGGGGCAGGTCAAACAGTTAAGGTTTACTTTTGTGGGTTGATGCAGATTAAGAAAGTCAGATGCAAGCGACATATAAACAATGGACAATCATTTCAATAGATAGTTCTTACTCATAATACATAGTGCTTTTGTTTGCTTTAAAGTTCAATAGTACTGTACAAATATGATAGATTTCAGTTTAATACAGTTCTGCCCAGGTTGGGGACAATATGACTGGGGGTGAGTGCTTGCAATGTTCAACACTCCGTCCATCATCCCCTTTGGTTTTGCTATGTTCGCCCTAAGTTGGCAGGGTATGCCCAGACGTGGGTCCCTTGCTCACTTTGCCACTGGATTCAAGATAGCCTGGCTGATGACGGCTGTAAGCCAGAAACCGGTCCCAGGATGCTTGTTTCCAGTCCAGGGAAGACATGGCTTGGCGGTTCAGGCTGGACTGTTCCCATGAGGCACAGGGTCAGACTGATTTGCATATGGCCATGTCTGAACTGGGGTGGCAGAGTGAGCTAAAGAATGATGATGGATTAAACCCAGATCAGTTGACTGGGGGTGAGTGCTTGCAATGTTCAACACTCCGTCCATCATCCCCTTTGGTTTTGACAATATGACTTCTCTTAAGCAGTTTCAACTCAGTGTTGGTGCATACTGTTGGTGCTACATTTCACAAGGGGTGTCAATGCTCAGGGAATACCTAAGGCAGAGTATGCAATGAAAGAGTTAGAGAAGTTGAAGAATTATTTGAGGGAGAACCTCTCAGAATTAGCACATGCTCCAGAAATCACGAGATTTTCCATACCCAACTATGTACTATGTGTACTGTGCCTTTTCACTGTATTCATAGAAATAAGAATGTATGACTAATGGTCATTTTTTAATGTATAAGGGATGCTTATTATTACGAATGGGGTCACCGTTTCTGATTATAAGGGTGTTGGCTGGCAGGAAAAATTTTTGATTTTTAAATGCATGAGTTTTAAATAATAGTTATAGACAGGGTCAAACTGGGACACAAAATAGTTCTGGGCACCAAAATAAAAGTGGCCCCCTATTAGTGAATTAGAGAGCAAAAAATATGGCTCATGTTTGAAAATTTGTGCAGTTTTGAGCTTGCAAACAACGCTATAGAAGTGCTTTGTAAGGTATGGAAGACTGCATGGATTTGAGCTTGCTGCAGGCAATGTTTGTTTCAATATCAAGGAAATCAACAGTAAACACCAGCACAGCAGACCATAAAATAGGCCTACAAACAGCCAAAAAACCAGCTTACGCACTGACCTATCAGATCAGCCCATGGAACACTGCCTAAATGCCCTATAGGCCAGTCCACCCTTGTCAATAGAGTCTTCATAAAAATTATAGTGGTATGGATTCCATGGGGTAGCATGCTTATAGAATAATTTCTTTCCCCATTATCAGAAATTCTCAGATCTCTTTGTGTCAACAAGAGAGGGGAGCAATCTGTCTACTTTTCATGATGGACCTCGAAGGGTGGTCTTACTTTCCTTGCTGAGGTAATGGGAGTACATCAGGAAAATTACTGGCATCAAATGAAGAAGTTGAGTATCAGACAGAGTCCTTTGTGGTCCTTCTCACTAAGAGTGGGTCTCGCAGACAAATCAGAAAAGCTAACTGGAGAAGCTGAATTGTAATTGTAATTGTAAGTAACATTTCTATAGCGCGGCTGCCACCCAACGGGTATCCTGGCGCTGGGATTACCACTAAAGGAACACTGTGCGTAACTGAAAAGGTCGGGTTGAAGGGACTGAAGAGTTAATTACTCGGAAAAAGTCTGGTTTTCAGTTCCTTCCTAAACCGCAGCAGAGTATTAATTTGTCTGATCTCAATAGGTAATGTATTCCAGAGTCTGGACGCTCCAAGACTAAACGATCTGCCTCCCAATCAAGCTTTATTAAAATGTGGAGTACATATCAAATTAGCTGAAGAAGAACGGAGGCTTCTGGCTGGAGAGTACCAGAGGAATTTCCTCTGTAAAGGCTTAGGCCCCATTGTATGAGCTGCCCTATAAACAATACAGAGTGCCTTGAACTGAACTCTCTTCGCGATGGGTAACCAATGAAGATCTTTTAAGGCAAGCGAGGCAGAGGCTCTGCGTTGTCTGTTTAATGCAAGCTTAGCTGCGATTACTTGTATCCTTTGCAGCTTTTTTAGCAGGGAGACTGGGGCTCCCAGGAGTAGGGCATTGCAATAGTCTAGTCTGCTCATAATAATACTCCTTACCACTTGGGGTCTAGCTGAAGCTGGTAAGAAAGGGAGTATTTTTCGAAGGGCTCGGAGCAGAGATAGACAGGTGCTCACTGTTTTATTCACTTGGGAGTCTAATTGTAGGTGACTATCTAGTAGTACTCCCAAATTACGAGCTGTCTTAACAGGCAGCGGGGGATTATTTGCAGAGGCTGGCCAAAAATCCGCTGGTAGAGGACGGGGGGTTTTACTTGCAGCACAGTATAATATTTCCGTCTTATCGCCATTGAATTGCAGAGAGTTATCTCTGAGCCAACCTGCTGTTTCCCGCATACAGCCATGACATTTTTCCAGTGGGACTGCATTGTTGCCCTCAAATGAAAAGACAAGTTGAGTATCGTCTGCATAATTTATAACTTCAATGCCGAAGGATTTTATGAGGGAGATAAGTGGGCGCAAATAAAAATTAAAAAGGATTGGACTTATAGCCGAACCCTGCGGAACCCCATGTTTTACGGGGCTATTCTGCGAGAGAAATGGCGTCATGGTTACTGCCTGCTGCCTGTTTAAAAGAAAGGACTGCAGCCAGTCCAATGCCTTGCCCACAATACCATTCTCCTCAAGTCTCTTGATCAAGATCTTATGATTGACCGTGTCGAATGCGGCTGACATGTCTAGTAACACTAAGATGGCTGTTTGGCCATTGTCAGCCCGCATTCGAAGGTCATCAAGGACTGTCACCAGAGCAGTTTCGGTGCCGTGTCCCGGGCGGAACCCAAATTGAACTTCATCTAGAAAATTGTTTTCTTCCACAAATTTTGAGATGGCCTTACTCACTACTCTTTCCAGGATCTTTATCGGGTAAGGTAACAGGGAGATAGGTCTATAATTAGAGGGACACAGGGGGTCCAGCGCAGCTTTTTTTAATAAAGGGGACACAGCTGCCTTTTTCCAGCAGTTTGGAACTGTGCCGTTAGTTAGAGACTGGCAACATATTTGGTAGAGAAACGGAAAGAGCTCCATTCCAAACACTTTCCGCATCTTATGTGGAAGTGGGTCCAAAGGAGAACCTGAGGATATACCAGCTGCAATTATATTAAACTCCTCTTGTGAAGGGGCCTGAATGAGCTCCAGAGTCGTCGTAGTTTCTCTTGCAGATGCTTCATAACGAATACTGCTACTGAGTGATACATGCATATCAACTTCACTATCCATCTCTACTTCTCTAGGGGTATTTAAACCAGTTAGAATTTTATTAATTTTTTCTTCGAAAAACACTGCCAGACCATCACAAAGCTCTTGTGAGGCTGGAATCTTATTCTTTGCACAGTCAGGATTAGACATGTCACTTACTATGCTGAATAAGGTTTTCGCCTTATTGGGCGCTTGCAGGATAGTTTCCTCAAAATATTTAGCTTTGGCCTTACCCATAATTTCTCTATAGATATGTAGCAGTTTTTTCAGCGCAGCTTTATCTATCTCCTCATATTTCCTCCTCCATTTTCTTTCCGCCTGTTTACATTTTGTCTTCATCAGCCTCAGCTCCTTGTTATACCATGGAGCTGATGGCTTTTTTTTGCTTTTAACTTTTTTCAGCAGAGCCACCTGGTCTAATGTGTTAATAATCTGATCACTCAGATTCCTATAATTCTCATCCACTGACTTATTGATATCAAAGCTACTGCCATTAATGAGTCGTGGGAGCTCTTTTAGTTTTAATAGCTTAGACCACTCCCTTCCCAGGCGAATATTGACCGGGATGGGGATTTGTTTATTTGGGGTGGCTAGCCTTAGTGAAAAAAGGACCAAAAAATGGTCTGTCCAGCATAGTGGGAGTATCTCCCCCACAGCTACGTCTATATCATTGGCAAAGATTAAGTCCAACACATGACCTCCCTGATGAGTGGGACGCAGCACCAGCTGCTGTAAGTTGGTGTTTTCACAAGCTTGGCGCAGTTCTTTAAGAGCAGTCTCATGGTTTCCGTTCTCCCAGAGATTAAAGTCACCAAGGATCATTAATTTGGAATGAGTGTGTGAGAGATTATATATCACATCAATCAATTCTTGATAATGAAGGGCAACTCCTCCAGGTGGTCTATAACAGAGTATTCCGGAATACAAATGGCCACTGTTTTCCGTGAGTAAAAACCCAAGTAGCTCAAAACCCTGTACTTCCTCTACATCCATTGGGGCAAGATTCCAAGTTTCTTTATATATGATTCCTACCCCTCCACCTCTCCCAACCACCCTTGGTTTATGAAATATTTTGAAGCCTGGAGGGCAGGCCAAGCCTAGCTCAACTTCCCTGTCCGGTCGTGTCCATGTTTCTGTAAGAAACAGAACATCAATATTCTGATCTTCTACCAGTGAGTGAATTTCCGAGTGATGTTTTACAAGGGATCTTACGTTAACCATACTGCAGTTAAGAGCTTTTGACCTAACTTCTGTGATGATATCCTTACCACAAGTCTGTCCCCTGCTGTCAATGACCGTATGCCTCTGTGCGCCTATGGCAATGAGTTCATCTCTGGAATAGGTAAGACAGGAGGAAAAAGATGCAGCGTGGCTGGCACTGAGCGCGACCAGTGCGCGGACGGGTGCAGACGGGCGTGCCTTTGGCGCGCCACCGGCGCGCGTGCTGCGCGCTTGCATCACGTCTCCTTAAGTAGGGAGGAGTTCGGCTGACCACTAGAGCGCTAACCAAGATGGCGTGGCTTCCGGTGACCCGCTCTTACAGGCGGAGTACACCAGCACACCTTGGTAGCGCTAAGAACAAAGTGCCAATGCAAGCTAATGGCACTAAAGTGTCTAAGTGCAAGTGCAGCGTTCACAGGTAAATTTAAAAATACACTTCCTGAAGTAAATATTATAAGCAGTCTAAAATCAGCACTTTCTAAAAACAACAGTATTACTCTAATTATAACAAAGTTCCGGGAGCGTGCAATAAGTAAACAGTTTCTAAATTAAAAGCAGAATTTCAGGACGCGCAGAGGGTAATCCTTCAGGCATAATGCCACAATGGTGATACTCTACTCTGTGCTGGATGTCGGCTCTTCAGTAAGGTGCAACTGTCATAGCAAAAAATTGGGATGCACAATTATACACGTGGTGATCC
Source organism: Calotriton arnoldi (assembly GCA_963921515.1). NCBI lineage: Eukaryota > Metazoa > Chordata > Amphibia > Caudata > Salamandridae > Calotriton > Calotriton arnoldi. Next base: position 333,082 of record CAWUFW010011009.1, on the reverse strand, counting down.
AAGCGGTGGCCACAAGAGATAAGATGCAATTGAGCAACTTTTTTGAAGGACTCCGGACATACAAGCCTATAGCACTGTTCGAGATTCTCATGATCACACCAATGCTTCGCATTTGTAAGAATTCTTGGAATTTTTGCTTCACCTTTGGTAATGAGATTTCTAATTCCATTTGTGCTTTTTTAGTCGTGTTTGATAGAGTTTTACATTTTGGGTAAAGATTTTTTGGGGTTCTCAGCAGTAACACTGAGGGTGGTTCCTGAGTCTGTGCACTCCAAATCACACTTATGCTTATTTTCTTTAAAGAAAATGTGGTGCTTGCCTTCTTCATTTAAGTAGAACTACTGGAGCATGGCATATGTTTCATATGGAGTAACCAATGTACACACCCATGTTGTTAGACTTGGCATCTTTTGGCGTGTTTCCCCTGACTTTTTGCTTTCTGACCTCCCGGTTTTGACTCTGTTTTTGCTGGTGTAATGATTCTGCGCACTTTCCTCACTGCTGTCCAGTGGGAAAGTGCAAGTGCTCCTGTATAAAATGTGTTATGGATTGGTGTTTCCATGATTGGCCTATTTGGTTTATGTGTCAGTCCCTTGTAAAGTGCACTGCGAGTGCCGGGCCTATAGACCAAATGCTGTTGGTGGGCTGCAGCACTGGATTGTGCCACCCACGCAAACAGCCCATAAAGTGTAACTCGGGCCTGCCATCGCAGAGCCTGTGCGCAGCCTGGGGCTGCCATGTTGACTTGGCAAGTGCACACACTTGCAAGTCCCTAAACCTTCCCTTTTCTACATGTTAGTCACCCCTAAGGTAGGCCCAAGGTACCCCTGTGGGCAGGGTGCGTTGTATGCGAAAGGTAGGACATGCCCTGGTGTGTGTGGCATGTCCTGATAGTGAATTACAGCCTAGTTCGTTTTTCACTATTGCAAGGCTACCTGTTCCCCCCTTGGCCAGAACGGGCAGTTTGGATTATTACAGCTTATAACCCTAACTGACAATGGGAACATGGTAGAAATTCGAGTTTAGTATGCCTGGACTCAGAATGATAAAATGCAGCTTTTAGTGAAGTTGGTTTTAACATTCTGTGTTTGAAAATACCACTTTTAGAAAGTGGGTATTTTCTTGTCTAACCATCCAAGCCTGCCTCTGCGAGGTTGTGTATTCCTTGTCTGGAGTGTGAGTGACAGGGGCTGGGGGATGCCAGGAGACAGGGTGAGTCAGCACAGGGCTGAATAGCAAGATCTACATGTAGATGGGTGGGAGGAGTTGCACCTGGGCCCTGAATAGGACAGTGCCTTCCCTCCACAATGCTGGCTCCACCTCCTGTGGTGCGTCTGATGTCCCTGGCCTACTCACTGAAAGAAGGGACGGAGACTTGTCAACAAAGTGCTCCAGAACTGGTTTGGACTAGGCAAAGGCCTCTCTGCCTTCAGAGAACAAAGGAATTTGGGATATAAATATTGGGGCCCTGACCCCATGAATTTAGATCTCGCTGGAATCAAGGAACCTGCCAAGACGAAGAGCTGGACGAGCTGCCAGGAGGAGTACTGCCCCTTTGCTGTGTTGTTGCTTTGTTGGGTTGGCCTGCAGCTGCTGCTTCTGCCTTGGGCAGTGAAAGGACTGTACTTTCTACAAACTTGTGCTGAGTATCTCCAAGGGCCTGGAACCGAGCTGGCCTCCTGTTAAGAAATCTCAGGGACTGCAAAGACTTCACAAGCCTCTGGGTACCGCTTCTGGAATGCTGTTTCAGTTGCCACAGAGGAAGGGAACTGCAACCGACTCCGTAAACCGAATCCATCCCTGACCGGTGACCTGTTTGCACCGCAGACCGCATCGCCCCGCTTTGCATCGCAACCCTGGTCTCACCGTGGGCGACGTCCGACGCCGCCAACACCGAGCCGCTGCTTGCACCGTGACCTGTGGGCACCGCAGTTCGCATCGCATCGCTTCACTGAACCAGCCGGACCCGACCAACGCGGTCGCTGCAACTGGCTCAAGAGTCGTGACTGCATCGCATTTGGGGCACTGCTCGCACGTCTGCGACGCACCGCTCCGACTCGCACCGCTGTCCGACGCCAGCTCCCGCACTCCGGCTTGGTCGCCTGCATCGCAACCTGTCAGCACCGCATCGAGCATCGTCTCACCCTGCATCGCACGCCTTGGACTCACCGACTCCGTCTGCACGACGCTCATCGAGCCGCTGCCTGCACCGCATCGAGGGACACCGCACCTTGCATCGCTCCGTCTTGCACCGCAACCGCGACGAACGCCGACCGGCTCGTACACTCCGTACCAGCCACAACGAGAAAGGTACTGTGACCGAGTCTGTTCACGACTCTGCTGGCCCGTATCGACGCGGTCGGCTGGAACTGTTAGACTCTGTGGTTTTCAGCATCGCGGTAGACTCGGACGGAGCTACCAACTCGTACGAACTTTGTTTTTGACCTATTCCTGCAAAGAAGAAGTTACCTTATCAAGCATTCGTTTTTAAAGTATAGTATTGTGGATTTTTGTCGTAATTGGTCTTGTCTTGAGTATATAAAAATTGGTTATTTTTCTAAACTGGTGTGGTGTCCGTTTGTAGTGCTTACACTGTATTACTGTTGGTTATGTGCAAATGCTTTACACACTGCCTCTGAATTAAGCCTGACTGCTCGTGCCAAGCTACCACGAGGGTGAGCAGGGGTTACTTCACGAGTGTAACACCCTTACCCTGACTAGGAAGAAGGGTCCCTACTTGGACAAAGGTGCAAGCCCTTGCCAACTAGAGATCCCATTTCTAACACATGTATTGATTTTTCATTTAGCCTGTTAAAGAATTAGACAAAGCCATTCAGCGTTCCATGGTTATTGATCAACCACTAGCATCCGTTTACCATGAGCAACCATTTTGGTGTTCCACTGTTGATATGTCCAGATTACATCTGTATTGTATCATCACTATGTTGACCCTGTGCTACCTTTTATCAAATGATCCATGTGACTCCAGGCAACTTATCTTAACAAAGTACTTCAAGTAACAGAATGAGCACGTGCATGCATTGGGAGGATGTTCAAATATAGGAGCCATTAAAGTACATTACTCTTGAACGATAACTTTCATGACATTAAAAAATCAGCCTAGCAACCAATAAAAAAAGACCCCCGTTCCTTGCCTTGATTCCGCACACTGAACACATATATGTTTATGCGTGACCTTCCTGTACTGGAGAGCTGGTGAAGTTTTTATCCCAAGCTGAAAACAGTTGTTTTATTACACCATGCAATGACGCTACAATTTAGCACCAAATTTTTGTTTTATCTGTTAACTGGCAAATTGTTTATATGTTTTAAAAATATCCTGAATAGCCTCCAACGCTGAACACCTCATTTGGCCATTGGGGGTAATGATAACATTGGTGCAAACACTTATTTTACTCGTTTTAGTACTAGCACCAATTTAGAGTTGATTGTGTAAAGGGCTTGCATTTATGTATTCTCTCCTACTATCTCTCTCACACTCAGTAGGTGGTAATGTGCATAAAATGTAAAAAAAAAAAAAATCGAGGCAAAACATATGCAGGATGTAGAGGTGGGCGAGCTACTGAAAGTTAGAGCCTGGCTCGAGCCTAAAGCCCGGCTCTGACTCAGCTTGAGGTACTGTTGGATCCTCCAGCCCATAACGAGCCAAGCTTTCATGTAGCATCTGCCTACATCACTTCCTCCCTCTACCTGGGATCTGGCATTACTGTTACAGCTGCCAACTTTGGAAACCTGAAGAAAAATTAACTAAGGGGTAAAAACAAAGGGGCATATTTACAAGAGCATTGCACCACCGGAGCGTCACTTTTTACGATGCTTCGGTGGCGCATTGCCCTGCTCCATAGTTACAATGCGGCGCTAAGCCACTTTGCGAGGCTTAATGCCGCATTGTAAATATCGTACCCTTTGACACAGTTTTCTGTGTCAAAGGGGCGTGTAATGTGTGTTGCTGTGGGCGTACCCATGCAAAACCCTTTGCTTTTTGACGCTGCCCCAGATTTACAAGGATGTGTAAATCTGAGGCAGCGCCAACAACTAACGTCATTCAAAAGGAGGCGTTAGAGTGGCACAACTAGGAGAAATACTTTTATTTTGCCTCATTTTTAGCCCGTTTTTATGTGTGCGGCATTCTGCAGCACACATAGAAGTAGCAAATTGACATTAATCATTGCTTTTTTAGTGCCGACGCAGGGGTGAGCACAGGGATGCGCCGTATTCTTGCTAACTTTTTTATAAATGACGGAGCTCGACGCAGCAGATTTGCTTGCAGCGCCGCGCTGTGCAGTTTCATGGTAAATATACCCCAAAGCCATCTCATAAGGAAAGACTAATATATAAGCACTTCCCACTGATTGTACAAAGTGAAACCAGAAAACTGTGTTAAATCGCAGTGTCTCCCCTTAAACTGTGTGATATTAACCAAATAATTTATTCAACCACAACTCTTATTTCTTCATTATTGCATATGAAAGCACTTTCATAAATGTGAGTTCAGGCTACCAGTTGTACAAAACTAGCACTTTTACTACGTACTTCTCATTGCAGTGCCATAACTTGTTTTATTTTTGTGAAAGCTTCCAATACACATGTTACAGAATTGGATTTTGACGAGACGTTAGCATATTTTACTTGATGCTTGTATGATTTACATAGCAAATGTTTTCAGGGCTCGGCTCGTGCACGGCTCTAAGATCCGAGCCCGTCAGACAGACCCTTAGCTCTGGCTCGCTCTCCCTGTTAATTTGTTGGCTCTCCCGTCTCTAGAAGGATGGGTGGTAAAAATATTTGAATGATATAATTACCGTTTCTTACCCTGTTGTGTAAATGTTTCCTGCAACGGTGAGTTTTTGGATTGCTTTTACCACGAAACATTAGGTGAGGGATGTTATGTTATATTATCGGAAATTTATAGAGCGCACGTTCACCATAAGGTCTCTTGGCGCTAAGGTAGAGGAAGTGACTACAGTAGCAAGGTTAGCCATAAGCTTGTATGAACAGCTAAGTTTTTAAGAGTTTCCTAAAGCATACATAGTTGGCTGATGATCTAATGTCGGGGGAAGGGTATTCCAGACGTGGGGAGCCATAACAGAGAATCTGACCACTCCATGCTTCTTCCTTTTACTTTTCGGAAACATTTGAAAATTCAGCTGAGCAGATCTGAGATGGTGGGAAGAATATACACTGAATTCTCAAGGACACAAAACTGGGCTTTTGCTGTGAAGGGCTTTAAAGACAATACAGGCTGTTTTAAAGATGGTCCTCTGGGCTACCGGAAGCCAATGTAGCTTTTTCATCAGAGGCTTCGTGTGGCAGTGTCTTGGTTGGCAAAAAAAACAATGAAGCGGCCTGATTTTGAGCCAGTTGCAGTCTGTGGTTTAAGCCAATAGGGAGCCCCAGATAAAGAGCATTGGCGTAGTCAATCCGAGACATCACTAAGGCAATGCTCATTTGGATGACAGCATCCACCGTGAAGTATCTCTGGATAAGTGTCTCCATTTGCAGAACATGGCAGTGGTTTGGAGAGAGGCAGAATCGTGAATGGGTGACTCAGATGTCACCATTCTAAAGCAGGCCCTTGCACGGAACCTGCTGGGCTTGCTGATACGTTTGTGAAAAACATAATAAAGAATAAGCGCACAGGCTCAACGTTTAGGAACCGGGGGTTGACGAGTACCAACGCGGCATACTGTTGATTCCTCGTCATGCCTTTCTCCCACCAGCCTACACTTCCTGTCTCTTTCACACTTTCTTTCTCATCCCTTCTTTCTTCCATTGTCATTGTTTTCATGCCTTTGTCTTCCTCCTTCTTTCTCCCTTTTCTGCCTTTCTCTGTCTTCTCAATTCGTGGCTATATTTTAAATCAGACAGGCAAATAAATATTCACTGCACACACCTCTGACTGCATGCTTCGAAGAACGGAAAGCCTTTATGCAGTCTAAAAATAGCCGTGCGTCTGGTATAGCAAGCAGAGATGAGGTATGCATACAAAACTTTAATGCAGTTGTGACCTGAATTGTGTTTGATAGCTGCAGGTTGCACTTTCCTCGCACAATGGCAAGGGGGTTGATGTCGATGTACTTTGTATTACTGGCATAAGCCAGTATCGGGTGAACTGTCGTCATGAAATTATGCTACCTCTGTCAGAATCCTGAACAGGTCTCATCGAAACACAGCAGAAATGGTATATTTCCTCTTTGGAAATTCTAAAAACTATTTCTGTGGGACAAGCGCGCAAATATGTGGGTTCACTTTATCTTTTTTTATTACAATATACTCAATGCTGACTGAACATGTAGGAGTTGCATATTTTGCAATGTAAATGCTTTTGAAGGGAACAAAACATAATTGCCTTTTTTGATTACGAACGTTATCATCCTCAGTGAGCTGACCATATAAAAGTGCGCTTGTACACTGTCACACTTAGGGGCAGATTTACAAGAACTGACGCATCTCTGCATATCAGCAGAGATGCGTCAGTTAATTTGCGTCACGTAAAAAAACCCTTGCGCCACCATGGATGCGTCGCATTAACAATGCGGCGCACTGTGGCGCAAGGATTGACAGATGCGTGACGCATCTGACGGCGTAAAGGTAACGCAGTGCTGGAGTCGTGTCGCAAGCGCGACGCAACTCCAGCACTGCTCAGGGGTGGCCTATACTTGCTGTGCTGCGTCACTCCTTACGCCTGCTTCAAGCAGGCGTAAGGTTTTGACGCAGCGGCGTCGTAAAAGTGACTCCGTGAAATCTTGTAGATTTCACTGAGTCACTTTTACGAGGCTTTCTTGCGTGGGAACACCCACCCTGCATACATTATACCTGACAGGTATAATGTGACGCAGGGCTTTACAACGTGACGCATCTCCCTAGATGCGTCACGTTGTAAATTTGTCGCAACGTGGTGCATTGTTTACGACGACGCTGCGTCACAGAAGTGACGCAACGGTGGCGTAAATGTGTTGCAAGGGGCTTGTAAATCTGCCCCTTATTCTTTATCTCCGTGGGCCATGCTAGATCAGTTACAATGTATGTCGCACTTTCACAGAAGAAGAAGGGCAGGCCAATGGTAAACAAACTAAATGTACGCCACCGCACAGCAAACACCTCTCATTCTATCGTCCAGTCAGACATTTTGTGATCTGTTATGAAGGAGCCCCCGAAAAGAAGAGGTTTAATAAATACTTCACCGCGAAACACGAGCCATCCTATTGCCATTTTGTGTGCTACATCGGGTGTCATACGGTAGAAGAGGTGGCCTAACGCTACAGCTGCCGACTTTCGAACTGGGGACCCAGGTTCGAGTCTCCGCGTGAGCTCAACGTTCTGTGATTCTGGGCAAATCTCTTAATCTTTCTGTGCCTGCAAAACAATTAAATGAATATATCCTTGCGAAGAAAACTGGTGATCGTGTAAAGCGATCCAATACGTTCGGGTCGAGTTCGCGCTATATAAAACTGAAAAAATATAAAATAAGTTCTACCATCAAAATATGCTTTCATGCCCCTTACCTTCGCTTCTAAATTTGTCCTCCCTTCTTTTTTATGCACATTCTACATCCAAATTGATATGCGTGAGGACCCCCACAGATTTTTCAAATACAGAAACCAATTATTACTTTCTATGTCAAATTATCCCAAGAAGTTAGTACACCATTAATCTTTCTAAAGTACGAGGCTAACGGCTAGAGCAGGAGACTGAGGAACTAGGAAACCCGGCCACTGCTCAACATCCTGTGATTCTAGGTGAATCACTACTCCGTGGCTAAAAACGTGTGACGTCAATTTCTGATGCCAAGTTTGAGCTATAGAAAACTGCAAAATTAAATAAGCACTTCAGAAAATAGGAATGCTAGGTCTGTAACCTAAAATAACCTAAAGTAAGTAGGAATTGGGGGACTTGGTGAAATATTGAAAAAAAACAGCACTGGAACATGTTATACAGAAGTCTTCTGAGGAGTAACTTCTTACAACAACAATCCATCATTCATACTTCTAATATTTAACAGCAACTTTTTATGGTGCTGAAATGCCTGAAATATAGATGTTATGCTTCCAGTAGGATGAATAGAGCAGTCTAGCTACTTTCCATGAAGGCAATTTTTTATTTAATGAGTTTTCAGAGCCGCTGTATTTTTTGATTAACACTCCCATACTGATCTTTGTTACCATATGTTAACAATAAATATATAATTTTATGCATTGTTTACAAAACAAATGTTCGTTCTCCCTTGGGCATTTAGTTTAATTTAGCCCACAAGGAAGAAGCTTTCTAGTTTGAAATAGTAACTAACACACATGTTCTATGAATAGTAATTTTCTACATTTTGCATAGAATTATAGTTGAAATTACATGCCTGAAACATATAAAATACAGAAGGTAGGCTGAATACAATTTCACACATGATGGACCCCTTTTCTGCGGCAAATGTGTGACTCCTGGGGGACACCCCTGCATGGCAGAATTCCTTCCATTATTACTCCCATCACAACACTCCTCCTGCCTGCATCCAAATGGAGTCTTGATGATCTAATGATTATGTCTCCACATTCATGGGGGAACTGAAACCCCCTTTCGAAACATAAGAGAGGATCTGATCACCCCAATAATTCAAGGTTATGTATTTAATCTCATACGACTGGAGGTCCATGAAACTCTGGACACAATTCATCTATTAGAAGATAGTTTCACTCCTCACCTTTTTCTGCCATATTTGATTACTCATGTCCGAGCAGTGGTAATGTACTGCAGTGAATTATAAGTACTATTTATTCCGGGCTCCATGGAAACAAAATAAACAAATCACAAACAGCTTAACCAACTTTGTCTGTGGCCTGTGGCCCACCGACCATATCACCCGAGTACCAATTTTTTGCACTGGCTCTCATGCAATAAATGGGTAGACTTCAATTCTTTCTACAGAGTTCATCAAGACACTATCAGTGGGGAAAAAACAACTCACCAATCAGGTAAATATATTTAGAAATGTAACCTGTCGGAGTAATGTGTGGAACTAATTTACAAAGTTTTTTTAATGAGTAATTGTGTGCAACAGACACAAACACACACACACACACACGTGCACACACACACACACTTGTGCAAACACACACTAATTTAAAGAAAAAAGTTTTGTGAACAGTTCCTTACACCTTTCAGAAGTATTGTGAGACGTGCATCTTTGGGAAATATGCTGCATGGAATCTGCTGTCCCTCAACGAGACACACTTTCACCCAGAATAAAATATCTGAGAGAGAAAACAATTTAAATAACGATGTGTTTCGCTACCAGGGAAACAGTCAGCAGATGTATGGGAGTTGTGATAAAATAGTCTGCCTTTCTGGTAGATCAATACACACTATACAAAGGGCTGTCTGGTTTTACTATTTGCCAGACAAGCTTCATGGTGTATATCCTTCATGGGTTAACTTATACCAAATGTGTTGCAGGGGCAATTGAGAGGTTTTCACATACTGTTTGTTGTGCTAAATGTATGAAACACTGAAAAAGGCTTGTCATTATTACAGCATTATAGCCCGTTTGCATAGGCCATACCAGACTTGAGAGACCTTCTAACTAAGATATTACGAAAGAGAGGGCCCTTAACAACTAAAATAGCCCCGGACAGAAGGGCCTTAAAGCTATCAGAACATTTCACTCATCCAGGGTAGGATGTTCTAAATTATACACGTGAAACAATAAGACAACGATTTGAACGTTGGAGCTGATTGTCTATACAAGTCACTATTGCCCATTGTCTTCAAAGGAGATCCCAATATTACAATGTTCTAAATTAAAAATTTGCCAGTTGGTGAATATCTTTTGTAGAATGTAGAAGCTTATGTAATACACTATCCTGACTGTGCTGATGTTTCTGAAAATGATCTTAAATTCATTTAATACTTGTATGTGACTGCCGAAACATTAATTATGATCTACTGAATCAACGTAATTTCTAAAGAGGTTCAGAAGATAACTACTAATGTAAATATGAACATTTACCTAATCCAGGGATTATGATGGAAATTCTAGAATGGGAAGCATTATGTCTATTATGAAGATATTACCTCATATGGAATTGGAATTTGATTGTGGTGGCTGCTTCTGTGAACACAATACTGTAAGTCAAGGGGCATTCTAGGTGGTCAGTTTGGGGTGACAGGGCACACTAAATGTAGATAGGGCAAACAAATTAGAATAATTCCGATACAATTTTGGCCTATGGGTTAATTTTTGCCCTGAGGGAATATCAGTAAAAGTCAAATCTTGATTTGTCTACATTTGCACTGAATTTGAGTCTAATGAGTGCTGCCAAGCATGAAACGTGGCCAATGATTAATGGCAGTGGTTGAATGGATATACATGGAGTTAACCAATTTAATGCATTTTTTTACATCTCAAAATATTTTTTCATGTTATTTTTGTTGCACAATGTTATTTTTATTCTATACTACATATGGTTAGTGTATTAAATCTCCAAAATAAACAACATTGAATGGTTGGTTGAAGGGCAGTTGAAGGTCATATGCAGGAATATGGGATAATTAGGGAAAATAAAGAACTAGATGAAGTTTAAATAACAAGAACTATTAATACTCTTAGATTGCATTATTTTCATTATTATAATTCCAATTAACAAATGGCAGTAGTCTATTTGAGACAAGTAGTAAAATGACATCAAAGTAATTCACATATCAATCTTTATATCTAGAAAATAATATAGTTGTTGCTCTCCTTACACTGGCAACACTCAAGATTCACAGGATGACCCCTGACAACAAGAAAGAGAATAACAGGTTTATCACTGATCTCCACCACATGTAATGAAAGGAAGGACATTCAAAAGAATGGATAAAATAACAATTAACAGCCAAGCACACTATTTGCCAGATACACTCTTGAATTTACAGGGTGAGAAGAACCAGAAGTAAGAAGCACATTGTGTACATACATCAAGAAAGTGTTGGAAAAACTATTCAGAATTTTGGACAAAGTAGCTTCTTTCAAACATGTGCTCTCCCCATTCCCCTCACCAGACCTACATATTAACAAAAGGTTCTTTAGCAACAAAATCACCACCACAAGAGACAGCTATCTGACATTAGTCTGGCATTATGCATTATGCAATACAGAAGAGCAAGTTTCTCATCCATTTCATCCATGTGCAACAGCGCCATGTCATCAAGATTTTCTTATCCTTCAAAAATAAACTTCACTAGCCTCTGTCAACTGCAGTGTTATACTGGTGTAGTAACTACTCGAGTAATCACCACAACTGGTCTGTTTCAACATTCATCTCCTTGCTTCCATCAGAAATAATCTCATTATTGCCTTGAAAAGGAATGCTTGATATGCCCAGCCAACTCTAGTATTATATCAACAGGTAAGCAGCATAACAAGGATACCAGTGGCCCTCGTGTAAGAAAGAAAATGGACCCTTTGACTGCTGTTGGTGTAGTAAAGTACAGCAAATATCAAGATTCAATCAGCCCCTCAGGGCCCTGAGCCCCAGTGCCACTGCATCTGCTGCGGCAATGGTAGGTACGCCCAACCATCAGGCTACTATTCAAAAACATCAACATACTAGTTCAGAATCACTATCTTCTACAATCCGTCTTATGCCATTCATGTATCACAAAGGCAATTAAAACAGTAGTGACCACACAAAGTTCTTTGCAGCTAAAGATCATCTGCCGGTTAGGTGATAAACAGAAAGAGTTTCACCAGTGCTCTTCTAATCTTTGAAGAAGGATCATCACATTGGATCCACATATGCAGACACATGAGACTCAAGAATGATGTGCTGAATATCAGAGAGGCCTGAGGACCCACCTCTTCAGCTCAGTCCATCATTAAGATTTTACCATTGTTACAGACTTTCCATTACTTTTTCCAATGTGCCTCAGCTTGTTCAGATGTCTAAAGCCTCATGCATCACCCACTGATGATGCATGTCACAATGGTCTTTCAGTAGGCTTATCCATTATATCTGCTGATGCCACTTGGTATATTGTATACATCCTGGAATGCAGCAGCAGCTGTGGGTCGTCCTAACGGCAGAGGGGCCATCCCCCTCACTTTTGCCTAACAAGCAGAGTATCTGTCAGGCTGAGCAAAGGTCAGCCCGACAGACACTCTTTATTTTCAGTTCAGGCACGCAGGAGCTAGACGAGCGCTAAATGAACAGGCTCCTGGCTGCCTGAGCTAAACTTTTCCTGGCTGAAGCTGTCACAGCTCCTGTGGGCATGACCTCTTCAGCCTGGCAAAGCACCTTGAGGCCCTCTGCCTCATGATGAGGAGGACTGTCACTGATTGCCTCAGACCTGGGCAGTTCAGTTTTAAGTCCTGAAGGGACCAGGGCCGTGTGTCAATCGCTGACACCTCGTCACAGACTGGAGTGGGGTAAGCAACTCTTACTGACCCCATCCCAGTCTCCTGGGACCTCCGAGGCAGAGCTGTGCAGGTAAGTGTAATTTTTGTAAGTGTTTGGTGCATGCGAGCCTGTAAGTCTAAATATTTGGGCGTGAGTGTTGTGAGTGGACGTGCGTGTGTGTGCAAGCATGTGTGAATATGAGTGAGTGAGTGTGTATCTGGGGAACCACATACCTACATTTGTGAACTAAGGGACTAAGGCACTATCACAAACGGTTGCAACATTCATTGCACCCATGATCATGGTATACACAAACTTCTCAATTTATTAATGAGTATCAATTACTCTCAAAGTACATGTCTGTGATATCCCGATGACTGCTGTCCATTGCATATTGCCTTTCCAAGCAGTGGGATAGGGTAGCTTGCTCAAATCTGCTATATCTCTGGCCTTCATGGTGCAGGAGCAAGACAAAGAAACACAATGCAATGCACGTGGGGAAGTAACACAATGTGAAGACTGGAAAGTGACCAAAATAGCGGGGAACCTGTCCTAAGTTGCTCGTGTTCCAGTTCAGGGAGTACCTGGCCCGGCAGTTCGGGCTGGACTGTTCCCATGAGGAGCAGGGTCAAGACTGATTTGCATATGGGTGGGTCCAAACTTAGGTGGCTTGGTAGGCAAAAAAACGGTGGGTTGGGATGCGGCCCGAATGATTGCCAGTGGCTTAGATTAATTCAAGCATTCCATCCATCACCTTGTTGTTTTTGCAGGAAGTAGAGTGGCCATTTTGGATCCTGGTATTCACAAACAAACTTAGCACTCTGGTGGGGTAAGGTGCATCGTCTGGATGTTGGGTGTATGGTGAATCAAGATATTGAAAAGAAGAAGGAATTTAGGAGAAATATGACAATGGGTGATGAACTTGTATATCAGAAGAACCGAGGCCATTTATTATCATTGATGGACACTAGACTGTGTGCTGCATTCTCTATTCTGAATCAGGTGCTGAAATTGTATGGAGCCATGAAAACAAGCTATACCCAAGCTGTGAACCATAACTTAAAGCTTAAACTACTTCTCCATTCTTGAACAATTTGTTAGAAATTAGAATATGCTACAGCTATTTTATTTTTTAATAAATTGGATATTTTGAGTAGAGTGTGAGCCAAGTACTTAAATTACATTGGAACTCACAGAAAACACATTTGTGTGCCCATTCTGGTTGTTCCCCCAGGTCCTCTTTGCAATGTCTGGATTCTTAATATGGCATAGGTGCACAAACAAAAGTGTCCTCTCATTTGAATTATCTCTACAATTGGTAGCAGTGGGCATTGTTACCTGCACATCCACTCAAATACTAGGCAGTAAAGAAAAGAACATGAAGTACAGTAGTGAAGAAACTGTATCTGTCAAGGTGCTACATCAGGCCGCACTCTTGCTACCTACAGAGTGCAACCAGACGGCGGTTGAATCCCACACTCAATGAAGCCACCTTCCAGGTCCTCTAATTTGTATGGGGACACACACCCAAGTAAATGAATGTAAACCCTGTCAGAGTGCACAGGTGCAAAATGTGTACCACCGCAATGCATTGCAGTGCACCGAAAGGCATAAACCTCAAGCATATGCCAGAGAGTTCAAAGGCATGGGCAAAGTGGGCATTGGCCCAGGACCCCCCACCTTTCAGGGGGCCCCCTGATAGCCCCTTCTCTGTTCTGTAGACCTTGAATAATTCTTAAACAGATTGTTTTAAATACCATGTTTGTTTAATCTATTTTTAATGTGGGTGATGTGTGAGGGTTTATTACAGACATTTTGCAGAGAAATGCTGTGTTTATGTTTCATGCAACATCCATAAAAAAGCTTCTTTCAGATCAAAACAGGACCTCACATACCAGACACGGGGGAGGGTGAGGGGTCACAGAGATTACTTGCAGCAATATTAGTTAGCTGCTGCTGTTACAATATTGTAAACACACATCACTATCCCCGAATAATAGATATAAACACATTTGAAATTTGTATAAGTGTGCCTGTGCACTGCCAGCGACCTGACCAAAGAGGACATGAAATAGCTGAAATTGAGTCATAAATTCAAAGCTGTTCAAGAGGGGATCCAGAAAATACGTTTGGCCTAGGGCCCCCAAATTCCTTCAGATGTCCCTGGTATGCCAGCAGCAAACAGAAAACGCTTTGAAAATCTGGCCCTTGGTGTGACTTTTTCATTCACATTATTTGTAGTCTCATAGAGGAAATGCTTAACGTAGATGTTTGGGTGAAGGAATTGTAGGGTCACATGCTGGGAGAGATTAGGTGTTTATTCGTGTATATGAGTTCTTTAATGGTGTGAATATCTTAATAAATGCATAATTGTTTAATTTAAAAAGAAATCTGATGGATTACTAATAAACTATGAGGACAAACTAAGTGTTTCATTCTTAGCCAGAATGCCACGTTTTAGATGACCGAATAGAAACTGTGCGGGTATGCTCGGAGCAAAAGTAGAAGCAAAGATAATTACTGTTTTCCTGCAGCATCCTGCATAAATGTACTGCGTACAATTGCAGCTTTTATATATTCCCAATTGCTGCATTAACCTTGTGGTGATAAATTGCTTACCTTCCACGCATCAGTGTTGAAGAACTACAGGCTGAGTGATTAATTAAAAAAGTAATTCATATTCATATGGCAAGTCAAAGAGTATGTAATGGATTCGGCTTGTGCTAAATGTTACCTTTCACAAACCTGAACAAATTGCCAGGCCTTTATCCATCAATAACAGAATAAAAAACAGAATACATAAAATAGAAAATAGAATGCTAAATTTAATAGAGGGAAACACAGCTTAGAAAAACACACGCACACCCACACACACGCACGCACACACGTATATCACAGTAGGCAGCAGCGCCTATGTATAAATGGTTAGGTCATTGAAGAAGCATTTCTTATTTTGCTAATAGCTTTGGTTCCGTTTGATGAATCTGTTTTAGGTTGGGTTCTTCATGGTAAGTTTCATGCAGGAGTCAAATGAAATGGGGGACCCCTCTCATTTTAACTTCCATGGGAGTTTTGGCTCCTTGCTACAAAAAAATGGCTGAACAGAATTACACCAAACCTGGTATGTAAGGAAAGCTTTACTCAACGAAATACCTTTACTTTTATTTTATACCATTCAGTAGTTTTTGAGATATTAGCATTTAAAAAGTGTTATGGCCTGGGAATTAAGAGAATAAACTTTAGAGACATCTTGAGATCAAAAATTCAAAAAATGCACTAAGCTGATTGGATGAGACAGCTGTCTCTCCCTTCACTCCTTTCGGTTCATGCATCCAAACTCATGTACGAGCAACTGGAGCCCTCTAATTGGCTGGCTGTAAAATAAGGAAAAAGGGAGCAGCTGCAAGGATGCAAAACATCTGCTGATTTTTACTGTGGGATTTGGAGATCCCAGGGTTATTTTCCCAGTGCCCCTCTAGATCTGTGAATCATGGCTATGGATGGTGAACAAGGCAGAAGAATCATGGACAAAGGACACCAAGCCCAGCTTCATGAACCCTTGATGGCATATTCGCTTTTTCCATGAATCTGAAACCATGTTTGCAGAACGAATGAAAGGCTAAACATAGGTCCATGAGTATGTGAAGATTTACGAATCCTATGTGCCTGTGACCATTCCTGCACAGACAGTCAACCCTTTCTTCATATGACAGTAGGCCATGTTTTATTTCTATTTTTTCATTTATACAGTTCACAGTCTGCTGTCAACAACACTGTCACATATGATGTCATCATTGATGTCCTCAATGATGTAATTTAACATGCCAGAAGTGATGCCATATGTAATGCCATAAGCAGTTTATGATGAGGGCATGAGTTATGGTTACTCTACATAATCATAATTGACAAATTTCAGTAGCTTTTAGGTTTTGTTTTATAATCATAACTTAACTTTAACTGTTTTGTTGAATGAATTTGACATTTTTTTTAAATATAAGTTTTGGTGTCATAGCCAAACTTAACTATACCTTAGGCTATGACACAGAAACACGGTCAGTGACATCACTGATGACATTTCAAATGACATCACTGATGACATTATCCAGTGAGTGTAACTGTTTCGTTAATGTTTCTGAGACTTAAAGATGTATACTAAGCTACAGCATATTTTAAATTACTATTCTTTCTGTACTAGTAATTAGTCATACTATTTCTAATATATCTCATCTGATTGGATGTGTGACTGTCTGTACCAGTGTGTGAGTGGGTGTCTGAGTGGCTGTATGGGTGTGTGAGTGGATGCATGCATGGTCTGTATGGGTGAGTGAGTCAGTGTGTGAGAGGCTGTATGGGTGGGTGACTGGCTGTGTGAGTGGCTGCATTGGTGGGTTATTGAGTATGTGTGAGTAGCTGTATCAGACTGAGTAGCTGTGTGAGTGGCTCTGTGAGTGGGTGTGTGAGTGGCTTTATGGGTGACTGAGTGATTATGTGAGTGGCTGTATTGGTGTGGACGTGGGTGTGTGAGAGGTGTATTGGTGAGTGAGTAGCTGTTTGAGTGTCTGTATAGGTAAGTGAGTAGGTGTGAGTAACTGTATTGGAGAGTGAATGTCTGGGCGATGGGCTATAAGGGTGAGTGAGTGGGTGTGTGAGTGATTGTATGGATGTGTGAATGGGTGTGTCAGTGGCTGTATGGGTAAGTGATTGGGTGTGTGAGTAGCTGTGTGGGTGAGTGAGTGACTGTGCAAGTTTATGAATCGGTGACTGAGTGTCTGCGAGTGGCTGTAAGGGTGTATGAGTAGATGTGTAAGTGTCTGCATGTCTGTATGACTGGATGTGTGAGTGGCTGTATTGGTGACTTAGTGGATGCATGAGTGGCTGTATGGGGTGTTGGTAGGTATGTGAGTGGCAGTATGAGTGAGTGTGTGTGTGAGTGGCTCTATGGATGAGTGATTGGTTGTGTGAGTACTGGTATGTGTCTGTGAATGGGTATGTGAGCGGTTGTGTGGGAGTGGGACTGGGTATATGAGAGGTTTTATTGGGTGTGAGAGAGTGTGTGTGAGTGGTTCTGTGGATGATGTCATCAGTGATGCCATCAGTGATGTCATTTGAGATGTCAACAGTGATGTCATCAGTTATGTCACTGATCATGTTGTGAGTGATGTAATATGTGAGGTCATAAGCAGTGAATTGCAGGGGCATAAGTTTTAGTTAGCTCAGGTAACTATAACTGCTGAATTTCTATGGTTTTGTATGAGTGAAATGTAAGCCTAAAAATAAAGTCCCTGTAACCTCTGTTTTTTTCAGTGAATCTGTGAGGTTTTTTTAAATTCTATTTCCTAACTATAATGTCCCTGTAACCTTTGTTTTTTAGAGAAATTCTAAGGTTTTTTAACATTCTATTTCCTAACTATAATGTCCCTGTAACCTTTGGGTTTCTTGGTGAATTTCTAAGTTTTTTTTAATTCTATTTCCTAACTATAACATCTCTATAACCTTTTTTTTTCAGTGAATTTCTAAGGTTTTTCTAAAACATTTATCTTAACTATATCCTGAAATGTTTCACAGTAGATGTGTAAGCACCTGTGTGGGTCTGTTAGTGAGTGTGTGAGTGGATTTCTCAGTTGGAGTGTGAATGTGTCAGTGGGTGTCTGAGATGGTCTATAAGTATATGAGTGGATCTGTGAGTGACTGTGTGAATACCTCTATGGGTTTGTCACTGGTTGTACCAGAGCCTGTGTGTATCTCTAAGCGGAAGTGCAAGTGGTGCTTTGGATCTTAGGGTGGGTATGTTAGTGAGTTTATAGACGTATGAGTGGGTGTCTGAGTGGTCTTATTGTTTTTGCCAATCCATCCTTAATATATTTAAAGAACAGAACCATAGTCTCAGCTCTTACAAGGAGATGTCAGTTTAGAATACATTCGCCACACTCAGTGACGTTTAGATGTTACTCGAATGTATTTATCATGTATTCACTTCTGTTAAGGATTTCAGATCTTTTTTTGGTATGGATTTTTAGAGGGAACATTTTAGGTTTCTATTTTCCCAGCATTGAAGATAGATTTCTTTCTATTTTTATGTAGTGGAGCTTTACTTAGGGTTTGTGTTATGTTTATATTTGTAAATGAATCATGCAGAGGTTTAATGTTTTTTAAAATGAACATGAAGATCTGAATGAAATCTCATTTTTATAAGAAGAGTTCCCTGATTTCAGGTGACTGTGTACTCATCTATGTTTCTTTTTACTGGGAATTACCTAATATTTTGTTATTCTGAAATGTCTACTACATATTATACACTACACTTGAAAAATGGACCACTCATTTATATATTTCTCTGTCTCACTCCATGTCATTTGTTTCAGTGGATTTTTAACTGTGTTTATTTTTCAAAGTTTTTTAATCGTCCGTATTTATTGCAAATTATCACGATACGTATGTTCCGGTTTCGCAGAAAAGTCCCGAAGACTATATGTTTTTCAAAAAGTGTGAAACAGGTATGTACACATATTGTAAATAATGTTTGACAATAGTTGTTTACTAACTTAGTGATTAAACTTCTGTTTCAGTAATGATTTTTAATGATAACCACTTTTTAATTGTATTTCCCGGTATTCATGAAGATCATTTGACTATGTAAGAAAGAGATTTGATTGGAGAAGACAGTTTTCATTAATCTTCATAGGAAGTCCTCACCCATTTTCCTGTTCTTGAATCTTCCATTCATTTTTGGATCTTTCTGAGGAGCTGCCCTACTTTTGCTGTAGCAATGTGTTTAGAGTTTTTGGATTGTCATTTTGTTATCTACAAAATGGCAACAGGAAGTAATGAGCAGCAGGAGGTGCCACAACAGCCAGAGGAGCAGGAGGTGGAACACCAAGACTCAGCCTATGAAGGAACTGCACCCAAAAAGCAGAATATTGCATGTGATTTTTTTACAATTCCCTATGGAGAGTCAAAGACTGTTGCCAGATTTGTAAAATGTGGTTTATGTGGGCAGATCCTTTCAAGAGGTACCAACAAAAAATATTCCTGTGGCATAACTTCAATGTTGTAAGACATACCACTCCAACAGCTTGAAGACGGCATGGAAGAAGAGAGATGGAGAGGGACCATATACATCTTCTGCTGCACCACCTGTCCCTGGGGAGAGAGTACCTACTGAAGTTGAGAGGCGTCATTCCCAAATTGCCCCTGAGTTAAGGCGTGTTGGCACATATTGCCTTGACTGCAGCACTACACTCACAGCTGGTGAGCAGTCTGTTGATGCCATCATTGAAGCTGCAGGACAATATTCTTGTTAATATTTTTCCATTTATGTAATTTTTTGCACTGTTTTTGTGTTGCTTGTTGCAATTTTTTCTCCTCTGTTGCCATTTTGTTTGATAAAAATTGCAAAAAATACAAAATGTTAGAAAATCAAAAAACACGGTTCCACAAAAAGAAGAAAAAGGTTCGTCAGAACTGCCTTTTATGGTTAAAACAAAATAAAGTGTGCTGTATGGGGGTGAGTGAGTGGTTGCATGCATGACTCTATGGTTGAGTGAGTGGGTGTGTGAGTAGCTGTGTGGGGTGAGTGAGTGGCTGTACCAGTGACTGTACGGGTGAGTGAGTCCGTATGTGAGTGATTGTTTGGCTGAGTGAGTAGCTGTTTGAGTGGACATATGGGAGAGTGAGTGGTTGTGGGAGTGCTTGCATAGGTGAGTGAATGGTTGTGTGAGTGGCTGTATGGGTGAGCTTGTGCCTGTGTTATAGGTGTATGGGTGAGTGAGTGGGTGTGTGAGTGGTTGTATGAGTGTCTGAGTGGGTCTTTGAATGTGTTCATGAGTGTCTGATTGCATTTGTGAGTGGGAGCGTCAGTCTCAGAGTGGGTCTGTAACTAGGTGTGTGAGTGTCCGAGTGGGTCTGAGAGAGGTTGCATGAATGTCTCATTGCATCTGTAAGTGGAAGCGTGAGTCTCAGAGTGGTTCTGTGACTAGGTATGTGAGTGGGTGCATGAGTGTCTGAGTGGGTTTGTCAGTGGGTGCATAAGTGTCTGAATAGATCTGTGAGTATATGTGCTAGTGTTTTAGTGGGTCTATGAGTGGGTATATGAGTGTCTGATTCGGTCTGTGAGTAGGTGCAGGAGTACCTCAGTGGCTGTGTGAGTGACGCCATGAGATTATGAGTGGGTCTTTGATTGACTGCATGAGTGTCTGAGTATGTGAGTGGGAGTGTCAGTGTCTGAGTTGGTCTGTGAGTAGGTATCTGAGTCTCTGACAGCAGGGCCTGTGAATGGATGCATGAGTCTCTTGGTGGGTCTCTGAGAGGGTTTATGAGTGCCTAAGTGGGTCTGTGAGTAAGAGCTTAAAAATATCAATGGGTCTGTAAGTGAGTATGTGACTGTCTGTATGGGTCTGTGAGTGAGAGCATGAGAATATGAGTGGGTCTCTGATTGAGTGCATGAGTGTCTGAGTGGGTCTGTGAGTGGATGCATGAGTCTCTGATTGGGTCTGTGAGTGGGTGCGTGAGTCTCTGAGTTGGTCTGTGAGTGAGTATGTGATTAAGTGAATCTTTAACTGGGTGTACAAGTGTCTGAATGGGTCTGTGAGTGGGTTCATGAGTATCTGAGTGCATCTCTCAGTGGGAGCATCAGTCTGAGAATGGGTGACTGAGAGGGTGTGTGTGTCTAATTGAGACTAAAGGTGACTGTATAAGCATATTTATTTTCTTCATTTCATCAGTGACAGTCGCAAAGTCATTGCGACTATCACTGATACTCAGGCACAGAATTCTTCAAAGGAACTCTTCACTGTAGTCAAGGCCTTAACCTCCCCCTCACAAACTACCCACACGACGGAAACCTCAGAGAAGAGATGCAACGACCTAGCAACTTATTTCTGCACAAAAGTCACGGACATCTACAGCGCACTCCTGACCGAAAGAGAAACACTCCCAAGGCAGGAAGGAGATGAGGGACAGCTCGCTGCCACGCAAACCATTACTTGCTTCCCCCCAGTGCACACGGAGGAGGCGAAGCTATTGATGGACAAGGTGAGGTCAGGCTCGGCACTAGACCCTGCCCCACCACATATCCTTAAGAAAGTGGCAGACACCATTCTTCCAACATTAGTCAAGATCATGAACCTCTCTCTTGAATCGGACGTAGTACCAGGGGCTTGGAACCATGCCATAATTTGACCACTGCTAAAAAAGCCCAACTTAGACCCAGCACAACTAGGGAACTACCGCCCCATCTCAATGTTGCCATTTGTTGGGAAGCTGGTGGAAAAACACATAAACAGAGCACTGAAAGAGTTTCTGGAAGCGAACCAATGCCTCCACCCCACGCAAATGGGATTTTGTGCGCAGCATAGCACGGAATCAGCACTATTAACAGTGGTTGAGGAAATCAAAATGTCTCTGGACCAGGGTAGGTCTGCAGCTTTAGTACTTCTGGACTTGAGCGTAGCGTTCGACACGGTGGATCACCATATTTTGCAAAATAGACTGAGGGCCATCGGTGTCCAAGGCAACACGCTCCAGTGGCTGACTTCGTTTCTGCAAGGAAGGACCTTCCAAGTTATGGAAAACAATCTCCTCTCCAGGACGACGCCTTTGACCTGTGGGGTGCCCCAGGGCTCCTCACTGAGTCCTACGCTATTTAATGTTTATATGAAGCCACTATCACAGATAGTCCAAGAGTTCAATGTCTTCATGACAGCCTATGCAGATGACACCCAGCTGGTGATCTCCTTAGACCCCAGAACCAACAGGGACTCCGGTAGCTTAGCTCCCTGTATGGAAAGAGTGATGAGTTGGATGACAAACAGCTGTTTAAAGTTGAATGGGGACAAAATGGAACTGATGGTTCTCAGCAATAGGGCAGTCTCCAGGCCATTAATCAGCTGGCCCAAATGCCTAGGTAACCCACCCACCTCAAAGGAATCTATAAAAAATCTGGGCTTCTGGCTTGATAAGGACCTAACAATAGTGACCCAAGCCAAGAAATTGACAGGTGTATGTTTCGGACTACTTACAATGCTCCGCAAAATCCTGGAGCATATTCCCTTAGAGCTCAGAAAGACAGTAGTCCACTCCTTGGTCACATCACGCCTCGACTACGGAAACGCACTTTTCTTAGGGGCGCCCAAATTCGATATCAACCGACTCCAGGTAGTCCAGAACGCTGCAGCAAGGCTACTGTGCAAGGCCCCAACACAGGAGTCAGCCAGGAAGCATCTCAAAGCACTACACTGGCTTCTGGTGGAGGCCAGAATCAAATTCAAGTCACTCATCATGACCCACAGAGCTTTACACAACAAGGGCCCAAGTAAAATTAGAAACCTGTTGACCCTTCACGTCCCAAACAGAAACCTGAGATCCGGCTCTGAACGACTGATAAAAACCATAAGAATCAGGAGAGCCAGATGGGGAGGTAGGTCATTCTCCCTCCTTGCACCCAAGCTGTGGAATTCATGACCACACGAATCTCGTTTTCTGACATCGGAAGCAGCATTCCGGAAGTCAATCAAAACATGGCTATTCCAGCAGTATCACTAATCTATCTTTAGCCTTCTTGGAGCAGTAGTATCGCAGCGCTGGGAAGCCCTTGGGCAGCCATGCGCTCTATAAATCTATAAATCGATGAATATTCGCGAATTCATTGCGATGTTACATGGGGAGCCGTGCTGTAAGTCGCAACGAATTCGTAAATATCGCAAGTGGAAACATTTGTTTTTTTCAACATATAGTCATAAGGGGTTTCTCAAACACCCCTGTATTCCTCTCATGGGGTCAGGGCACATACATCCTGACCCCTTATTCCACTTTATGCTATTTGGTTTGAGCCCCAGGGACTGTCTAATGAGGTAAAATGGTGGCCGCAACTTTCTGTTCAAATTGCGGCCAGGCAATCAAGGCATTCCTGTTGGCATGCGAAATCGTCACAAATTAGCCACGATCGCAGATATACAAATTTGTATTTCTTATATTTCTCAACAACTACTGAACTGATTTACACCAAATAACTGAACCAAAATCTACCTTTCTGCCAAATCCGGTGAACTTTCGTCCAGCGGTTCGGGTGTAGTCATGTTCAAAGCTCCTAAGGGATTTCACATGGGAAACACACTTTTTTATGCCCCCCCTTTCCTCTGCCCCTGCTTGACGAATCACCCCAAAACTTTCCATATGCAACAAGAATCACCGGCACACTTTTTTTGAAAAATTTCATGAAGATTCATCAAACGACACGAAAAATTAAAGTAAGTCAAAAAACGCTTTCCCAATGGAAACATGGTGCCAACTATAACTACCAACAGCCAGTATGTAATTAATTAATTACTATATATATATATTCACTGAAAAAACCATAGGTTTTAGGGACAGTTATAGTTACTTGGACATTGCACTCGTACAAAACCCGTGAAATTCCCCGTTATAGTTAGTTCAGCTAACTATAACTCGCGCCCCGCAATGCACTGCTGATGACGTCACATATTACATCACTCATGACATGGTCAGTGACATCACTGATGACATCACTGATGACATCTCAAATGACATCACTGATGACATCATCCAGTGACTGTGTGTTTCTGTAAAGTTTAAATATTTTTAATATATATAGGAAAAGACGTATTGAAGAATGAGTGGGTGTGTAAGTGTCTGTATGGATGATTTAGTAGGTGCGTGACTGACTCTATAAGTGAGTGATTTAACGTATCTTACTGAATGCATGGGTTAGTGACTAAACTGGGTGAATGTCTGTATCCGTCTGTCTGTTGCTGTGTAAGTGGCTGCATGTGTTTGTGAATAGCTAAATGAGTGTCTATATGAGTTATTGAATGCTTGTCTGAGTATCTGTATGGGTGCCTGAGTGTTTGTGTGGGAGGGGTGTGTGCAACTCTGTGCATAGATGTGTGAGTGGGTGATTCACTGGGTGGATGGTTTCAAGAGTGCATCTGTGATAGACTGTATGGGTGGGTAAGTGTGTGTAAGAGTGTGTTAGTGAGTGAATGTATGTCCCAGTGGTACATGTGTGAGTAACTACATATGTGAAAGGCAGTATATATGTGTGTTGGAGTATATAAATAGCTATAAGCAAGAGTAAGTGATTGTGATAGTGGCTGTATGGATGAGTGTGTGCTTGTATCAGTGATTGTATAAGAGCGTAACAATGTGCTACTATTTGTATGAGTAAGTGAGCTGGTGTGTGTATAACTGTATAGGTGAGTAAATGGCAGTGTGTTTAATTATTTGCATGACTGACTAGGTGTCTGAGTATCTCTATGGATGAGTGGCGTTGTTTGAGTGTCTATATAGGAGTAAGAGTGCATATGATAGTCCTGTACTGAGTGACCGTAAGTATGAGTGACTGTACGGGTGAGTGAGTGGATGTGTGTGTGTAGACCTAAGAATCAGTGAGTGGGTATGTAGTTATTGGTGTTGGAGTGTCTATGGTTTTGCGAATGGCAGTCTGTAATTTAGAGTGGGTGTATCAAAGATTATATTAGGGTGTGAGGAGGTGCATCAGATTATCACGTGGATGATGTCATCAGTGATGTCATTTGAGATGTCATCAGTGATGTCATCAGTGATGTCACTGACCATGTCATGAGTGATGTAATATGTGACGTCATCAGCAGTGCATTGTGGGCGCGAGTTATAGTTAGCTGAACTAACTATAACGGGGGAATTTCACGGGTTTTGTACGAGTGCAATGTCCAAGTAACTATAACTGTCCCTAAAACCTATGGTTTTTTCAGTGAATTTCAAAGGTTTTTTAAATGCTAATTTCTAACTATAACGTGTCTGAAACCTATGGTTTTTTCAGTGAATTTCAAAGGTTTTTTAAATGCTAATTTGTAACTATAACGTGTCTGAAACCTATGGTTTTTTCAGTGAATTTCAAAGGTTTTTTAAATGCTAATTTCTAACTATAACGTGCTTGAAACCTACGGTTTTTTCAGTGAATTTCAAAGGTTTTGTAAATGACAATTTTTAAATGTATTAATTGTTATACTAATTTTTTTCATACTGATTTACTACATTTTTAGAAACAATTTTTTTTTACAGATTTTATTTTTTAAATTACATTGTAATTACATTATACATTACATTACAAAAAATACTTTCTCAGAATGAATTACTTTAGTTTAAATACTTTGCACATAGGCAATAGACTTTTAAGTACAGTAGTTACAGTTGTTGCAATGGGCAACACATTTTCAAACACAATGCAACATTCAGCTCAATGTGAATTTCTAGTTAAATGCAATTAGTTACTTTATGGATTACTTTTTCTAACCACAGGACTGGATCCTAGATTCAGTCCTGGTACATCTCCTGTAAACAGTTGAGTAAAAGCGTTTTGGTTACAGTCGTGATTTTTAAGGAATATTATTGTATTTTAAAAGTTGACACTTAGAAACTTTTTCTCATAGAATCACCAATGTTATCCTATGGAAGGAAATTCACTTAGCAGGTAAAAACTGTTATCGTTACTTTTTCTTACTCAGTGTTGGATCCTGGATCCAGCACTGGTGCATCTCCTGTAAACAGTTGAAAGAATGCGTTTAAGTCATACAGGTGATTTTTAAGGAATATTTGTAGTTTGTAAAAATCAACACTTTGAAACTTTTTTGCTGAAAACCAGACAATGGATTCCTATGGAAGAAAATATAAGTTACTGGTAAGTACGGTTAAAATTACTTTTGAGGATCAGTACTGGGCTGAAAGATGCAGCACTGAGGTCTCTCCTGATAACAGGTGAGTAAATCGGAATTCGTATTTCGGCTGATTTTAGAGGAATATTTTAAAGTTCCAAAACTCCACACTTAGAAGAATTTCCAAGTGAAACCAGTCAATGTTAGCCTATGGAAGGAAATTCAAGTTACTGGTAAGTAAGGTTAAAATTACTTTTCAGGACCAGTACTGGGCTGAAAGATACAGCACTGAGGTCTCTCCTTATAACAGGTGAGTAAATCGGAATTCGTATTTCGGCTGATTTTAGAGGAATATTTGTATGTTTCAAAAATCAACACTTAGAAACTTTTTCAGCAAAAAGCAGGCAATGATATCCTATGGAAGGAAATTCAAGTTACTGGTAAGTACGGTTAAAATTACTTTTGAGGATCAGTACTGGGCTGAAAGATGCAGCACTGAGGTCTCTCCTGATAACAGGTGAGTAAATCGGAATTCGTATTTCGGCTGATTTTAGAGGAATATTTTAAAGTTCCAAAACTCCACACTTAGAAGAATTTCCAAGTGAAACCAGTCAATGTTAGCCTATGAAGGAAATTCAAGTTACCGGTAAGTACGGTTAAAATTACTTTTCAGGACCAGTACTGGGCTAAAAGATGCAGCACTGAGGTCTCTCCTGATAACAGGTGAGTAAATCGGAATTCGTATTTCGGCTGATTTTAGAGGAATATTTTAAAGTTCCAAAACTCCACACTTAGAAGAATTTCCAAGTGAAACCAGTCAATGTCAGCCTATGGAAGGAAATTCAAGTTACTGGTAAGTACGGTTAAAATTACTTTTCAGGACCAGTACTGGGCTGAAAGATACAGCACTGAGGTCTCTCCTGATAACAGGTGAGTAAATCGGAATTCGTATTTCGGATGATTTTAGAAGAATATTTCCACAATGGTGAAGGGAGGGGGCGGGGCCTGAGGTGACATCTGTGCAAACGCGCCCCGTGGCGCGTTTTAAGTTGGGGGATTAAGTCCCCTTGAATCCTGAGGGTCCCTAGGGGCCAACTAGCCCACCAGGAACCTCCAATATGCACCAGGGGCTGCGTTGCAGAGACGTGTAGAGAGGCCACACCCCTTTACACCTCTCTGCAACGCAGCTCTGTGGCGCTTTCTGGATGTACCTGTTGGGCTAGTTGGCCCCCAGGGACCCTCAGGATTGAAGGGGATTTAATTCCCCATCTTAAAACGCGCCACGGGGCCTGTTTGCACACATGTCACCTGAAGCCCCGCCCCCTCCCTTCACCACTGTGCAAACGCGCCCCGTGGCGCGTTTTAAGCTGGGGATTAAGTCCCCTTGAATCCTGAGGGTCCCCGGAGTCCAACTAGCCCACCATATACCTCCAAAAGCGCCACAGAGCTGCGTTGCAGAGAGGTGTAAAAGGGGTGTGGCCTCTCTACACGTCTCTGCAACGCAGCCCCTGGCGCATATTGGAGGTTCCTGGTGGGCTAGTTGGCCCCCAGGGACCCCCAGTATTCAAGGGGAATTCGTTCCCCCTCTGCAAACGCGCCAGGGGGCGCGTTTGCAGAGTGGTGAAGGAAGGGGGCGGGGCCTGCGGGCCCGATCGTTTAAAAAAAAAAAAAAAATGTTGTCCCCTGAAGGGGGGCTGTGTGGCCCCCCTTCCTTTTTCCTGTTTTTGGGCCCTGGGGACCCCATCCCCCAGGGCCTTACCCCTTTTTTTTAATTTAATTTTTTTTTAAAAAAACGGGAAGGGGGCCGCGTGGCCCCCTTCCCTGGGCCTGTATTGGCCCCGGGGACCCCATCCCCCGGGGTATGGCCTTTTTTTATTTTCTTGGGAGGGGGCTGCGTGGCCCCCTCCTCAGGCC
The DNA here is from genome assembly GCA_963921515.1 of Calotriton arnoldi. Classification (NCBI taxonomy): domain Eukaryota; kingdom Metazoa; phylum Chordata; class Amphibia; order Caudata; family Salamandridae; genus Calotriton; species Calotriton arnoldi. The sequence continues at coordinate 305,133 of CAWUFW010011009.1, read as the reverse complement.
ATTAAGGCCCCGGGGACCCCATCCCCGGGGCCGGCCTTTCCATTTTTTTTTTTTTTATTTTTTGGGGAGGGGGGCCGCGTGGCCCCCCTCCTGGGCCACTACTTGCCCCGGGGACCCCATCCCCCGGGGCTGGCCCTCTCCGTTGGGGACTGTGGGGGGTCCCCAATCCCCCACAGTCCCGCCGGCTCCCACGTCCCTTGGGAGCCGGCATTGCTGTTCCACATGGGGAGCAGCTGACATGCTGCTCCCCATGTGGAAAGCAATCGGCTTTGGATATTGGAAGAGAGAGCAGGTTTCCCTGCTCTCTCTTCCAATATCCAAAGCAGTTTGCTATGGCAGGACGGGAGCCGCGAGGCTCCCGTCCTGCCATAGCAAACTACAGTGTCCCGGGGGTAGGCACCCCGGGACACTGCAGGAGCCGGCCCTGGGGGGTGGCGGTCCCCAGGGCCATCAAGGGCTCCAGGAGGGGGCCGCGCGGCCCCCTCCCTACATCAGCACAGCCCCGGGGAGGTGGTGGTCCCCGGGGCTTCGGGGGTCCAAAACGGACCCCCATTTTAATTTGTTAGTGCCCCGGGGAGGTGGCGGTCCCCGGGCGTGTGGGGGCTGGAGCCCCCCACACAGGTTGTTTAATTTTTTTAAAAAGCCCCGGGGAGGTGGTGGTCCCGGGGCTGCGGGAGGGCTCAGAGCCCTCCCGCACCATTTTTAAAGAAAGCCCCGGGGGTGGCGGTCCCCGGGCTTGGGGGCCCTTTGAGGCCCCCACACATAAAATTAAACCCCCACCATGCCCCCGGGACTTGGGCCACCCGGGGGCAAATTACAATCGAAGCGCGGGAGACCGCGCTTCGATTTTTTTTTTTTCGGCAGGATTCGCGCACCCTGAGCGCATCCTGCCGATTTTTAAAAAAATTTTTTTTTTTTTTTTTGCCCAGGGGGTCCTTGTGGGACCCCCTGAGCAAACCTAGGGGTCAGGGTGTTTCTACCCTGCTCCCTTTGTGCGCTTTGCGCACTTGTTTCTGTCCCTCGGTTCTACCGAGGGATAAAATGGCTGCCAACATTTCCTGAATCGGAATGTTGACAGCCAGCTGACAGCCAATTAACATGCAGCTCGTGATCGGGACGGTGCGCGCAGGGTGCGCTGAGGGTACGCGGACCCTACTCGGCCATAGATATCACTAACTTTTTACTTTTCATTTTCTCAGCAACTACTGAACGGATTTACACCATTTAACAAAAAGGGTTCTTTCTGAACCAAGAACTACCTCTTTGCCAAATTTGGTGTAATTCCGTTCAGCAGTTCGGGCTGTAGCCGTGTCTAAAGTTTCCTATGGAAAAGTGCATGGGGAAAACACGTTTTGGGACCCCCTTTTTCTCGGCCCCCGCTTGACGAATCCCCCGAGACTTTCAGGGTAGGAGCGGACCGGAGCGGGCCACAAAGTTTGAAAATTTCGCGAAGATACGTCAACCGGCAAGAGAGTTATTTCAAATAGAATGTCGCGGATTTCCTATGGATAATAGGTTGTAACTATAACTATCTACTGGCGACCGCCAGTAGATAATATATATATATATATATATATATATATATATATATAGCTATATATATATATTACCTACTGGCAGTCGCCAGTAGGTAGTTATAGTTAGGACCTAGTTTCCACAAAACGCGTTTTCTCCATGTTTATTTCCATAGGAAACTTTAGACACGGCTACAGCCAGAACTGCTGAACGGAATTACACCAAATTTGGTAAAAGGTAGCTCTTGGTTCAGAAAGCACTCTTTTGTTAAATGGTGTAAATCCATTCAGTAGTTCCTGAGAAATTTAAATATTTCTCAGATATACAAGTGGGAACGTGGAGGATCCAAGAATCCTCCCGATCTCGTGCCTGCAATCTGATTGGCTGCCAACACTTCAAACCAGAAATTGTTGGCAGCCATCTTGTGAATCGTTTGAACCGAGTCACAAGAAAAAAGGTTAAAAAAGTTTTTAAAAAAACAGAAAAAGGGGCAGGGTAGAAACACCCTGACCCCCTAGGCCTGCCCAGGGGGTCCCACAGGGACCCTCAGGGCTAAAAAGGCATTTTAAAAAAAGAAATTCAGATGGATTTGCGGTGGATCCACAAATCCGGCTGAAACTTTTAATAAAACGAAGCGCGGGCTCCCTCGCTTTGTTTCCTTTAAGCCCCGGGGTGGGCCAGGTCCAGGGGCAATGATGAAATGAGATGCGAGGGCCTGCACGGCCCCCTGCATCCCCGGGGACCACCACCTCCCCGAGGCTTTTATCTGTAAAAAAATGTATGAGGGCTCCTGCTCCCCACGCAGTCCCGGGGACCGCCACCTCCCCAGGGCAAATTATCTTAAATGCGAGGGGGCCGTGCGGCCCCCCGCAGCCCTGGGGACTGCCACCTCCCTGGGGCTAAATTCATAAATAAAGTGTGGGGGGGCTCGAGCCTCCCACACAGCCCCGGGGACCACCACCTCCCTAGGGCTAAAATACTGTTGGAGGGGGGGTCATATGGCCCTCCTCGTGGAGCTGTAAGTGGCCCTGGGAACTGCCACCCCACAGGGCCGGCTCCAGCAATGTCCCGGGGTGCCCACCCCAGGACATTGCAGTTTGCTATGGCTTGGTGGGATCAGCCATAGCAAACTCTGGTCCACTTCATGGAAGCGAGAGCAGGAAAAATGCTCTTGCTTCCATGAAGCGGAGCAGAATTGGTTTTGGGCAGAGGGAGCTGCATGTTTGCCCCCTACCCATTTTTCTTTTGTTTTTAAAGCATAAGGCCTGGCCCCGGGGATTGGTTCCCCGGGGCCGAAATTGGCCTCAGGAGGGGGGCCGCACGGCCTCCCTCCCCTTTGGAAACAAAAAAAAAAACAAAGGCCCCCCTCCTGTTTTATCATTCTCAAAAAATAAAAAATGGGTCAGGCCCTGGGGCCCAAATGGGTAAAGGAAAGGGGGCCACAGAGCTCCCCTTCCTAAAATAAAAACAAAATGTAAGCCGGCAACTCACCGGAGGCCCCGCCTCCTTTCTCCACTACTCTGCAGACGCACCTCTTGGCGTGCTATTGGTTGGGGGATGAAGTCCCCTTCGCTGCTGAGGGTCCTTAGGGGCCAACTAGCCCACCTGTTTTCTCCAGTAATCCCTACACAGTGGGATTGCTGGGAGGTGGTTGGAGGCCATGCCCCTTATTCCACCACTCTTCAAAAGCGCCTCTCAGTGCACTGCTGGTGGGGTTATGAGATCCCCTTGCCTCCTGTGGGCCCCAGGAGTAAAGTAGACTTCATCCCCCAAGCAGCAGTGGGCCAGGAGGCGCGTTTGCAGAGTGGTGGAGAAAGGGGGTGGCCTTGGACCACCTCTCAGCAATCCCACTGAGTGGGGCTTACTGGAAGCAACAGGTAGGCTAGTTGGCCCCTAAGGACCCCCAGCAGTAAATGGGACTTCATCCCCCAACCAAGAGCGTGCTAGAAGGCGCGTTTGCAGACTGGTGGAGAAAGGGGGTGTGGCCTGCTATCAGAACTCAGCAATCCTGCTGTGTGGGACTGACTGGAGGTAACAGGAGGGGTAGTTGGCCCACAAGGACATCCTTGGGGCCAACTACCCCTCTTGTTACCTCCAGTAAGTCCCACACAGTGGGATTGCTAAGAGGTCTTCAGAGGCCACGCCCCCTTTCTCCACCACTCTACAAACGTGCCTCCTGGTGCACTACTGGTTGGGGGATGAAGTCCACTTTACCTCTGAGGGACCTTGGGGGCCAAGAAGCCCTCCTGGTACCTCCTGTAAGTCCTATGCAACAGAATTCCTGAGAGCTGGTCGGAGGCTCAGCCCCCTTTCTTCACCACTCTGCAAATGTAACTATAACTTAAAAACTCCTTAAAAATTCACAGAAAAAAACAAAGGTTACAGGGAGGTTATAGTTAGGAATTAGAATTTAAAAACGTTAGAAATTCACTGAAAAAAAAGTTTCAGGGACGTTATAGTTAGGAATTAGCATTTTAAAAACCTTAGAAATTCACTGAAAAGAACCACAAGTTTCAGGGACAATATAGTTAGAAATTAGCATTTAAAAAACCTTAGAAATTCACTGAAAAAAACACAGGTTTCAGAGGCATTATAGTTAGGAATTAGCATTTTAATTTTTTTTGAAATTAACGGAAAAAACACACAGGTTACAGGAACTTTATAGTTAGGCTGACATTTCACTCGTACAATGCACTGCTGATGACGTCACATATTACATCACCCATGACATGGTCAGTGACATCACTGATGACATCTCAAATGACATCACTGATGACACATCCACATGATCTCTGATACACCTACTCAGACCCCAATATAATCTTTCATACACCCACTCCAAATTTCAGACTACCATTCTCGAAACCATAGACACACCAATAGAAGTATGTACATATTCACTCACTGGTCTACACACACATTCACTCACTCATACACCCAGTCACTCACCAATACAGCCACTGATATATCCACTCATATACACCATACAGACACTCACACATTGCCACTCACCCATAGAGTTACTCAAACACCTAGTCAGTCACCCAAAGAGTCAATCACACTGCAATTTACTCACCTATACAGTTATACACACACCACCTCACTTATTCATACAGATACTAACACATACTAACTCTCTTATACAATCACTGACACAAGCACACACTCATCCATACAGCCACTCTCACAATCACTCACTCTCACATACAGTCACTTATATGCTCCAACACTCACATATACTGCCTTTCACATATGTAGTTACTCATCCATATACCATCGAGACATCCATTCACTCACCGACACAGCCATACGCACACTCAGTCACCCATACAGCCCCTCGCAGACACACTCATGAACCCATACACCCAGTGAATCACCCACTCACACATCCATGCAGGGAGTCACACACACCCCCACCCACCCACACAGCCACTCAGGCACCCATACAGGTACTCAGACAACCAATCAATAACTCATATAGACACTGATGTAGCTACTCACCAACCCATGCAGCCACTTAGACACCAACTGGCAGACTGATACAGACATTCACACAGATTAGTCACTCTCCCATACATTCACTGTGACATGTATAATCACTCACTTATTCAGTCAGTCACGCACCCACTGAATCATCCATACAGACACTCATACACCCATTCATTCTTCAATACACCTTCGCACATATATATGTCCAGGCACGTTGTGGGATATTAGACGGTTGGATGAAGAGCTGGAGACCCCGCGCCCTTTCCACAATGTCATCCAGTGTGTAGGGGGAAGGAGCTGCATACACTGCCCACTTGGGCAAGTACTTACGTGTTTTACCTGCAGCCCGTGGACTCAGAGCATCGAGTCTTCAACATCCTCCCTGTAGTAACCTGATAGAGCGCCCACGCCAATCCTGAGTGAGACGCTCTATATTTAAGTGGACATTGGTTAATACAAGCGATGTGAGGCATTTGAAAAAGGCACACTATGCCGAAACATGTCATGCCGTTTGTCTTGAATAAAGCGAGTTCTCCAGTGAACCTGTGTGGGCTCCTGTCCTTTTGGGAAAAAGAAGGATTTTTTGGTGATGTTTCGGTGCGGCCACGAGCACCTTGAGCCCCCATCCATAAGAGTTCGGCGGACCAGTGGCAAAAAGTGGTTTACCTCAAGACGTTTGGGAAATGCAGAACCACCGCACCCTGCAACGAATTGCCAGGCCGGCAATTGCTGGATTGTGATTTCATGACGGCATCCATACTTACTGAAGCAGTGGGTGTCCAGGCACGTTGTGGGATATTAGACGGTTGAATGAAGAGTTGGAGACCCCGCGCCCTTTCCACAATGTCATCCAGTGTGCAGGGGGGAAGGAGCTGCAGACACCGCCCACTTGGGCAAGTACTTACGTGTTTTATCTGCAGCCCGTGGACTCAGAGCATCGAGTCTTCAACATCCTCCCTGTAGTAACCTGATAGAGCACCCACGCCAATCCTGAGTGAGACGCTCTATATTTAAGTGGACATTGGTTAATACAAGCGATGTGAGACATTTGAAAAAGGCACACTATGCCGAAACATGTCATGCCGTTCGTCTTGAATAAAGCGAGTACTTCAGTGAACCTGTGTGAGCTCCTGTCCTTTTGGGAAAAAGAAGGATTTTTTGGTGATGTTTCGGTGCGGCCACGAGCACCTTGAGCCCCCATCCATAAGAGTTCGGCGGACCAGTGGCAAAAAGTGGTTTACCTCAAGACGTTTGGGAAACGCCGAACCACCGCACCCTGCAACGAATTGCCAGGCCGGCAATTGTTGGATTGTGATTTCACGACGGCATCCATACTTACTGAAGCGGTGGGTGTCCAGGCATGTTGTGGGATATTAGACGGTTGGATGAAGAGCTGGAGACCCCACGCCCTTTCCACAATGTCATCCAATGTGTAGGGGGAAGGAGCTGCAGACACCGCCCACTTGGGCAAGTACTTACGTGTTTTACCTGCAGCCCATGTACTCAGAGCATCGAGTCTTCAACATCCTCCCTGTAGTAACCTGATAGAGCCCCCACACCAATCCTGAGTGAGACGCTCTATATTTAAGTGGACATTGGTTAATACAAGCGATGTGAGGCATTTGAAAAAAGCACACTATGCCGAAACATGTCATGCCGTTTGTCTTGAATAAAGCGAGTTCTCCAGTAAACCTGTGTGGGCTCCTGTCCTTTTGGGAAAAAGAAGGATTTTTTGGTGATATATATATATATATATATATCCACAAAAAAGAGTTGCCCCCAACGGACGAGGCCCACACAGGTTACTACTGCTCTCCAATTTATTTGAAAGCTACAGCATGAACAAAGCAGTCCTTGAAGCCTTTTCTTAGGCCGACGCGTTTCGGGCTCCTGCCCTTCTTCCAAGGACAATTCAAATCGTTCTACTGGCAAAAGGATGCACTTTAATCTTCCACATTGATACCGCCCCCAGTGGGTGTGGCCGCTCGCACCCCAGTGGGTGTGGTCGCTCGCACGGCCTTTTGGTATCTGGAATGCTTACAAAGTTTTTCCTCATGTGAGGTGTCAAGCCAGAACGACTAATGTCCAATATTAAAAACCACAGTGGGTTGCTTTACAGTTCTGCCACTGTTCCGCTGACGCCTCAAAGCTTCCAACTGCAGCGCCTGTCCCCACATCGCGAACGCCGGTTGGCATCGTCAGGGTCTGCATACGCAGCGGGGCCGCATCCACGGCTGGGACCAGCCGTTAACATCCACAAAAAAGAGTTGCCCCCAACGGACAAGGCCCACACAGGTTAGTATTGCTCTCCAATTTATTTGAAGGCTGCAGCATGAACAAAGCAGTCCTTGAAGCCTTTTCTTAGGCCAACGCGTTTGGGGCTCCTGCCCTTCTTCCAAGGCCAATTCAAATCGTTCTACTGGCAAAAGGATGCACTTTAATCTTCCACATTGATACCGCCCCCAGTGGGTGTGGCCGCTCGCACGGCCTTTTGGTATCTGGAGTGCTTACAAAGTTTTTCCTCATGTGAGGTGTCAAGCCAGAACGACTAATGTCCAATATTAAAAACCACAGTGGGTTGCTTTACGGTTCTGCCACTGTTCCGCTGACGCCTCAAAGCTTCCAAAGCAAAAGACACACAATTGATGAACGGAATGCAGAACAAATCAAAACATTCACCCCCAGTCAAGAGATCTGGGTTAAATCCATCATTCTTTTGCTCACCATGCCACCCCAGTTTAGACCTGGCCAATGCGTTTCGGGCTCCTGCCCTTCTTCCAAGGCCTATATTATACTAGCTGTATTATTCAGTTGGGTTTAATTTGCCATGATTTTGCACTTTGTCGTATGTTTACAGTGCACTAGCACTTTATTTACATATGAAATAGGCATGCCTCTGGCTTAGCTGCTATTTTCTGGTTGCCAATTATGGTGGACAATAGTTGGCAATATTTGATGATTTGCACTATTTTTGCACTTGTATTTCACTTTTTAGCACTTCTCTTATGAGCTATTAATCAAGACATTAGTACTGGTATAGGCTCTATATATTTGGTTTTGGATCATTTTACCATCAGGCTGCTACATAGTTATTTCAGGATGGAACCGCAATTACCACTGGGTTTTGTATTGTTTACATTGTTTTTACGTGTATGAAATATAACTGTTTGTTGGTTTTAGCCTAATATTATGACTCTGTTGAAATGTTCCATCAATTTTAAAATGTTTTAGAGAAATTTTGAGGCAGAGAGACTTTCTTTTAATATGTATAAGACTGTTTCAATGAAGTGCCTGTCCAGTATGTCTTTTAGCTCTAGGATTTTTTAAGGGGGTGGTTGAACCATTTTCACTTTTGTCACTATTTAAGGGTTGCAATAGGTCCAGCGCGTCATGTGATCAAGACCGTGGTAACGCGGTCGAAACGCGTCATGCTGGGCACTTGCCGACACATTTGATTGATGCTGAGAATTTCTGCAATAAAGCACTGCACTTTGGAAAAACCCACGTTGTGGTCCGTACCTGTGTATCGCCGTGACGTTGGTGGTTCAGGATTGTGGCTTCTTTATGTGATTCTGGTGAAGTACGGCTATCTTCGTCAATACGGACCCTCCCTCCAACCTGTGGCTGACCGGTGTGCAGTCGACATCGCGGATGCGATTGATGTCTAACCCGGAAGGAGTAATGTCCGAGTCAGCCCCCCGCAGTCTGGAGTTGATGGAGCAGTGAACCGTGTTTCCCTACGGAGCTTCGGTGGCGCCCGAGGAGTCGGAGGACGCCGAGGAGCTAGTCGAGTTCCCTAGTGGTAAGCCGGTTCAGCATTCTGACAGAGACATTTTGCGGGTGGTAGGGATTGTGGTGTTCAAATCGAGTGCTCGACAAGCAGTTTCTACGGGCACTGTCATGCATTACCATATATTGCAGAGCATCTAAAAATGACCTCTTCAGCAGACGCGCTGCGGGACCGAGAGGCCGTGGCAAATGTCCTTTTCCTCAACTTACCAGAAGTTGATGAAGTGCTAAGAGGGCAAAATAAAAACTCCAACAGCAATAACGATGTCAAGTCGCTGCTCAAAAATTTTGAAAAATTATTATGTATGGAGTTTACGAAATGGTGGGAGAAAAAATCCCTGGAGAAGTATAAAGAAGTGGGTAGGATCCCGCGAGGATTAAGGGTGATGATAGCGCCATCATTTGAGAACCCTAACCCACTCATGTTGAAGGAGTGGGCCACAAACAATTTGGAAGCTTCTATGAATATGGTGTCTATTCTTATAATAATAATAAGTATTATCTTACCTCATCATCACTCAAGGTATTTCTTTCATTATTCCATCGATTTAGTCTGCTGTTTATAGCTAGTGGATGATTTTATGACAGCAATTATGTTACTGCTTTTCTAGGTACACATAGGGGACTCCTCATGTGACCTTTCTTGGACCATTTTATCAGAATTAATTTTGCTGGGACTGAACCTTATGGTAATTTGAGCATTTTTCCGGATATTATTCATGGACAACTCCTGGGTCTTTATCGTTGAATCTTCATTAGACTCTTTCTCCTGCAGGTTTTTTATCCATTGTTTGGGATACGTTAATTCAAGAGTTGGGGATCCCTTGCAAACCTGCTATCAGGCTTTCGTACTTCTCACGATGGTAAGATAGTTGTTAATCTTTTTTCATTCTCTACCACTCTTGCATGAGACACATATCTTTTTCTTGGAGGTTGATGGGTGTTTCTTGACTATAGTGGTCTAATATCTTTATCTTCCTTCACTTAGTGCTTGTTTTTCACTCTTTTTGATATATGCTTATCACCACAGGCTTTTGGTACTTATCTTTCTTATTTTTCTTCTTTTTTCTTTGGATTTCTTTCAAGTCATATACAGGCATTATCATCCCCTGCATAAACATTTATTCTATTATGTTGTATTATTATGACTGATAGTTTCTATGAAAGTTTGTTATTCTAAGATTTATATGTTTCTCTAAGCATATAGCTCTATTCATGTTCTTATTCTAATGGTGATTATTGTAGTGTTCTACCTAAATGTATTGTTCTGACTCAACCCTAAATCCAATTACTCAATATTCGAAATGTGGACTATGTACTGTCATAATTGGTCTGTACATACATATATAGTTTTTGTTTGTATATATTTTAGTGACACGATTATCCTATTTTAGAGTTTTTGATTGTTTTTTTCAGAAATTGTAAGTGGAGGTGGCTCTCCTGAAGAAGGCAGGTCTACTGCCGAAACGCGCGTTGAGACATCTTGGAAACCACCCAGTCTTTTTAATTAATTTGATTCATATGTCATATAGACATTAGGAAATAAAAGAAAAGATACAATATGTGAAAGTGATTAACCTCTTCATGCAGGCAATATAAATTATGTATCTATTAAGAACGCTTATCAGGCTTTTGTATTTTATGTAGTAATTTTCTATTAAAAAAAACTTTTTGTAATTTTCTTATTTCAGTGTCACTATCATCATTTATATTATTATGGTTTTATAATTTGTTATGAAGTAGCCCTAGGAATTTCACAGCATATTCTTATAAAATATGCAGAAATGGACAGGGTTGACATTTTAAAGGAAATCGATAAGGTCAATCAAGTACTAGAAGCATATGAGCAAAAAGACCTAATTAAAAAAGGCCGTGAGGAGATTGATGTACGGTTAAACAAACATGAAGAGACAATAAAGGCACGAAAAATATTTAAATTTGCCCGTGATAAGAGGGACTATGAAACGGGCAGAGTTTTCACTTTCGCAAAGAAATTTGACACTGTTAAAAGACAAGCATTGGCTACTAAAACCTCTGTTACTGTTGCACCGGCTCAATCAGGCTTGGAATCGACATGCACTGATATCAGTTCTGCCGGCAGTAGCAGTGATTCCGATGACAGCAGGGACAGCAGCTTGCAGGCACAACTGCCCACAAACTTCACGCCAGGAGAAGAATTGGGTTTTTTATCACAAGACCGCTGCCAAACATTGAGGCCACGCAATCCTGTGAAGAAAACAGGCGAAGGAGAAACAAGCGCAGGAAACTGAGGCGCAAACTCAGGAGGCAACAACAGAGGCAGAGGGGGGAGAGCCAAGAAGTGGTCTCAACAATGAAAAATCCGGATAATACTGTCATCAATCTCTCAGACATCGAGCTTACAATAGCAGAAGTACAACTGCTCACACTTGGACTTTCTTTTTGCCCCACGAACAGTTTCAAATATGTGCAATCCAGAGTGGATGTGTTCAAATTTATTCGCAAACTCAAGCTCCTCAAACATTTCAAATTGAATAAAGCAACAGAGGCTGCCTCCCTCATCACACAACCTGGCATGTCTTGCTCCACCCTTCAGGTATCTGACATCAGTGTACTTAGGTCGATGCACTCTTTGGACCACAATGATGACAACGTAATAAGCTCCACACAAGAGGAGTTACAAGAACTTGGTATCAGGTGTAACAGTCCATCAACCAGCCCCTTTCGTCCGCCTTCTACCTTTATTCCGATTATGCCTAAATACGCAATCGACATATTCAGTGACTGTGTCATTGAGGACCTTAAGAAACTGAATAAAACTGTCTTGCGCAAACAGAAGCAAAGAAGGCATTTGGATGTGCAGTATTCTAACCTTATGCGCAAGCTACAAGATAACTGCAATGTGATCATCAATATGGCGGACAAGGGGGGCAACATAGTGTTGTGGCCAAAAGCCCTTTACATGGAGGAGGCATCACGCCACCTAAACGATGCTGCTTGCTATAGAAAAGCTACATTCAATGATCTCAGGCAAGTCAAAGATACTGTGTTCAAAGATCTCGCCCAATGGAAGCGTATGGGCCTTTTAAGCAAGAATGAATACTGCTTTTTAAAGTGTGAATATCCGATAACACCGGTACTGTATTTCCTTCCAAAAGTCTACAAAAATAGTACACCAGTACCAGGGAGACCAATAATATCGGCTCAGAAAAGTCTCTTAGAGCCCATGTCTAAATATGTTGACTATTTTTTACATGACTTTGTTGAAAATCTCCCTTCTTTTATTAGAGACACTGGCTACTTCCTTTCAAATTACAAACCGTCAAATGGGAGGAGGATTGTCTGTTTATTGTAATGGACATTTGCTCTTTGTATACAAGCATTCACCATTCAGATGGTCTTGAAGCGGTCAAGTATTTCTTAGCTAAACGCAGTATTCATTTGTATCAACACAATGCCATGATTCTAAAAATGATTGAGACATGCCTTATGAACAACTATTTTATGTTTAACAAAGAGATCTATCAGCAGCTACGTGGCGTGGCGATGGGGGCATGCTTCTCTCCCAGCTATGCGTGTTTACACGTTGGCTGGTGGGAGAAGCATGTCCTCAGGAGTACCCACAAGGCACTATATGATGTACATGTACTCCATTGGTGGAGATTTATAGATGATGTTTGTGTGATATGGAAAGGATCCATAGAATCTGCTAATCACTGTTGAAACCATCAACAATAATATGTTGAATTTGAATTTCACCGCCCACATTAGTAACAAATGTGTACAGTTCTTGGATGTGGAGTTATACATTGAGTGTGACACAATACATACTAAGCTCCACAGAAAGAGCACAGCTGGAAACTCTGTACTTCATGCCAGTATCTCCCACCCTAACCATCTGATCAGGAGTATTCCATACAGCGAGTTTCTGAGAATAAGGAGAATTTGTAGCTCTGACGCAGATCTTAAACTCTGTCAGTCGGAAGCTCTCCAACGCTTTAGTGCTCGGGGCTACAAAATCAAAGATTTGAAATCATCTATGTTAAGGGCCAATAGCCACAGTAGAGAGGTATGTTTACAGAACACCACTACTAATACCATCTCTATCCATTCTGAGACTTCTAGCAATTCATTTGAACCTATTGACTCAGTTAGACTGATAACCACTTATAGTTGCCTGGAGATGCAAATAAGGAAGATTATTTACAAGAACTGGCCTATAGTGTTGACAGACTTAACTTTGTCTCAAACTTTGCCAGAACTTCCTTCCCTAACCTTTAGACGTGCACCCTCTATGAGGGATGCACTTGTCAAAACAAGCCCAGAGGTTAGTGCCTCCAGCACCTGGTTATCCAAAAGGACAGGATTTTTTAAATGCAGCTCGTGCCGAGCGTGTAAATTTGGAAAAAAACACTACTGAGTATAATACTGCATTTGAGTCCAAACCCACCAAGATCCAGGGACATTTTACTTGTAGAACTGATTTTGCAGTCTACATATAGGAATGTACATGCCATCTTCAATAGGTTAGCAGTACTAAATTGCAGGTGTTTAACCAGATACTCCAGCATCTCCATGCAATAGTTAACTCAGATCCAAGTTATCCTGTCGCTCGTCATTTCAAACTAGTTCACAACAACAATATTAATGATTTGAGCTATTTTGTAATAGGTTCAGTGCCTAAGTCAATTAGAGGTGGTAACAGAGAGAAGAAACTCCGTCAGTTAGAATCCCAGTTTATCCTGTTATTAGATACTAAGATGCCCAATGGCCTTAATACAGGTGAAGACCTGCACAATTTTTTATAGACTGGTGTTACTACGACTCCATGGCACTCTATGGCTTTCTGTATTGTTCTGGTCTAGGCTGGTTTTTGAATCTCTGTTTTCTAAGCTCAGTTTTTAACTTGGTTTTAACCTGGTTTTACATGGTTTTAGACGGGTTTTAAACTGTTTTTAGGCCCTTTCTAATTCATGTACTGTATCCTGTTCATATTTCCCATGACGAGCAGCATTGACATCTACTGATTTGCACTAGTAATTTGTTTCAATATTGCACTTGCACTTTATTTGCACATATATTATACTAGCTGTATTATTCAGTTGGGTTTAATTTGCATGATTTTGCACTTTGTCGTATGTTTACAGTGCACTTGCACTTTATTTACATATGAAATAGGCATGCTCTGGCTTAGCTGCTATTTTCTGGTTGCCAATTATGGTGGACAATAGTTGGCAATATTTGATGATTTGCACTATTTTTGCACTCGTATTTCACTTTTTAGCACTTCTCTTATGAGCTATTAATCAAGACATTAGTACTGGTATAGGCTCTATATATTTGGTTTTGGATCATTTTACCATCATGCTGCTACATAGTTATTTCAGGATGGAACCGCAAATACCACTGGGTTTTGTATTGTTTACATTGTTTTTAAGTGTATAAAATATAACTGTTTGTTGGTTTTAGCCTAATATTATGACTATGTTGAAATGTTCCATCAATTTTAAAATGTTTTAGAGAAATTTTGAGGCAGAGACTTTCTTTTAATATGTATAAGACTGTTTCAATGAAGTGCCTGCCCAGTATGTCTTTTAGCTCTATGATTTTTTTAAGGGGGGGTTGAACCATTTTCACTTTTGTCACTATTTAAGGGTTGCAATAGGTCCAGCGCGTCATGGAATCAAGACCGTGGTAACGAGGTCGAAACGCATCATGCTGGGCACTTGCCGACACATTTGATTGATGCTGATAATTTCTGCAATAAAGCACTGCACTTTGGAAAAACCCACGTTGTGGTCCATACCTGTGTATCGCCGTGACGTTGATGGTTCAGGATTGTGATATATATATATATATATATGTATATATATATATATTATCTACTGGCGGTCGCCAGTAGATAGTTATAGTTACAACCTATTATCCATAGGAAATCCGCGACATTCTATTTGAAATAACTCTCTTGCCGGTTGACGTATCTTAGCAAAATTTTCAAACTTTGTGGGCGCTCCGGTCCGCTCCTACCCTGAAAGTCTCGGGGGATTTGTCAAGCGGGGCCGAGAAAAAGGGGGTCCCAAAACGCGTTTTCCCCATGCAATTTTCCATAGGAAACTTTAGACACGGCTACAGCCCGAACTGCTGAACGGAATTACACCAAATTTGGCAAAGAGGTAGTTCTTGGTTCAGAAAGAACCCTTTTGGTGTAAATCCGTTCAGTAGTTGCTGAGAAAATCAAAAGTAAAAAGATAGATATATCTATGGCCGCGTCGGATTCGCGCACCCTCCCGATCACGAGCTGCATGCTAATTGGCTGTCAACACTCCAAATCAGGAAGTGTTGGCAGCCATTTTATCCCTCGGTAGCGCACAAAGGGGGCAGGGTAGAAACACCCTGACCCCCTAGGTCTGCTCAGGGGGTCCCACAAGGACCCCCTGGGCAAAATTTTTTTTTTTTTTTTTTAAAAAAATCGGCAGGATGCGCTCAGGGTGCGCGAATCCTGCCGAGAAATCGAAGCGCGGTCTCCCGCGCTTCGATGTCAGTGGCCCCGGGTGGGCCAAGTCCCGGGGGCATGCTGGGGGGTAATTTTATGTGTGGGGGGCCTCTAAGGGCCCCCCAAGCCCCGGGGACCACCACCCCCCGGGGCTTTATGTATAATGGTGCGGGAGGGCTCTGAGCCCTCCCGCAGCCCCGGGGACCGCCACCTCCCCGGGGCCGGCTCCTGCAGTGTCCTGGGGTGCTGTTTGCAATGACAGGATTGCAAACTGCTTTGGATATTGGAAGAGAGAGCAGGAAACCTGCTCTCTCTTCCAATATCCAAAGCTGATTGCTTTCCACATGGGGAGCAGCATGTTAGCTGCTCCCCATGTGTAAAGCAATGCCGGCTCCCGTAGGACACGGGGAGCCGGCGGGACTGTGGGGGTTTGGGGACCCCCACAGTCCCCAACGAGAGCCAGGCCCCGGGGGATGGGGTCCCCAGGGCCATAAGTGGCCACGGAGGGGGCCACGCAGCCCCCTCCCCAAAGGTAAAAAAAAGTTAAAAAAAAAAAAAAGTGCAAGGCCGGCCCCGGGGATGGGGTCCCCGGGGCCTTAAATGGCCTGAGGAGGGGGCCACGCAGCCCCCTCCAAATAAAAAAAGAGGCCATGCCCCGGGGGATGGGGTCCCCGGGGCCAATACAGGCCCAGGGAAGGGGGCCACGCGGCCCCCTTCCCGTTTTTTTTATTTTAATTTAAAAAAAGGGGTAAGGCCCTGGGGGATGGGGTCCCCAGGGCCTAAAAATAGGAAAAAGGAAGGGGGTCCACACAGCCCCCTTCAGGGAAAAAAAAAAAACGATCGGGCCCGCAGGCCCCGCCCCTTCCTTCACCACTCTGCAAACGCGCCCCCTGGCGCGTTTGCAGAGGGGAACGAATTCCCCTTGAATACTGGGGTCCCTGGGGGCCAACTAGCCCACCAGGAACCTCCAGTATGCGCCAGGGGCTGCCTTGCAGAGAGGTGTACAGAGGCCACGCCCCTTTTACACCTCTCTGCAACGCAGCTCTGTGGCGCTTTGGAGGTATATGGTGGGCTAGTTGCACCCCAGGGACCCTCAGGATTCAAGGGGAGTTAATCCCCCGATTTAAAACGCGCCACGGGGCGCGTTTGCACAGTGGTGAAGGGAGGGCGGGGCTTCAGGTGACATGTGTGCAAACAGGCGTTTTAAGATGGGGAATTAAATCCCCTTCAATCCTGAGGGTCTCTGGGGGCCAACTAGCCCAACAGGTACATCCAGAAAGCGCCACAGAGCTGCGTTGCAGAGAGGTGTAAAAGGGGTGTGGCCTCTGTACATGTCTCTGCAACGCAGCCCCTGGCGCATACTGGAGGTTCCTGGTGGGCTAGTTGGACCCGTAGGGACCCTCATGATTCAAGGGGACTTAATCCCCCAACTTAAAACGCGCCACGGGCGCGTTTGCACAGATGTCTCCTCAGGCCCCGCCCCCTCCCTTCACCATTGTGCAAATATTCCTCTAAAATCAGCCGAAATACGAATTCTGATTTACTCACCTGTTATCAGGAGAGACCTCAGTGCTGCATCTTTCAGCCCAGTACTAATCCTGAAAAGTAATTTTAACCGTACTTACCAGTAACTTGAATTTCCTTCCATAGGCTAACATTGACTGGTTTCACTTGGAAATTCTTCTAAGTGTGGAGTTTTGGAACTTTAAAATATTCCTCTAAAATCAGCCGAAATACGAATTCCGATTTACTCACCTGTTATCAGGAGAGACCTCAGTGCTGTATCTTTCAGCCCAGTACTGGTCCTGAAAAGTAATTTTAACCGTACTTACCAGTAACTTGAATTTCCTTCCATAGGCTAACATTGACTGGTTTCACTTGGAAATTCTTCTAAGTGTGGAGTTTTGGAACTTTAAAATATTCCTCTAAAATCAGCCGAAATACGAATTCCGATTTACTCACCTGTTATCAGGAGAGACCTCAGTGCTGCATCTTTCAGCCCAGTACTGATCCTCAAAAGTAATTTTAACCGTACTTACCAGTAACTTGAATTTCCTTCCATAGGATATAATTGCCTGCTTTTTGCTGAAAAAGTTTCTAAGTGTTGATTTTTGAAACATACAAATATTCCTCTAAAATCAGCCGAAATACGAATTCCGATTTACTCACCTGTTATAAGGAGAGACCTCAGTGCTGTATCTTTCAGCCCAGTACTGGTCCTGAAAAGTAATTTTAACCGTACTTACCAGTAACTTGAATTTCCTTCCATAGGCTAACATTGACTGGTTTCACTTGGAAATTCTTCTAAGTGTGGAGTTTTGGAACTTTAAAATATTCCTCTAAAATCAGCCGAAATACGAATTCCGATTTACTCACCTGTTATCAGGAGAGACCTCAGTGCTGCATCTTTCAGCCCAGTACTGGTCCTGAAAAGTAATTTTAAACGTACTTACCAGTAACTTATATTTTCTTCCATAGGAATCCATTGTCTGGTTTTCAGCAGAAAAGTTTCAAAGTGTCGATTTTCACAAACTACAAATAT
This sequence comes from Calotriton arnoldi, assembly GCA_963921515.1. Classification (NCBI taxonomy): domain Eukaryota; kingdom Metazoa; phylum Chordata; class Amphibia; order Caudata; family Salamandridae; genus Calotriton; species Calotriton arnoldi. Next base: position 287,326 of record CAWUFW010011009.1, on the reverse strand, counting down.
TCCTTAAAAATCGCCTGTATGACTTAAACGCATTCTTTCAACTGTTTACAGGAGATGCACCAGTGCTGGATCCAGGATCCAACACTGAGTAAGAAAAAGTAACGATAACAGTTTTTACCTGCTAAGTGAATTTCCTTCCATAGGATAACATTGGTGATTCTATGAGAAAAAGTTTCCAAGTGTCAACTTTTAAAATACAATAATATTCCTTAAAAATCACGACTGTAACCAAAACGCTTTTACTCAACTGTTTACAGGAGAAGTACCAGGACTGAATCTAGGATCCAGTCCTGTGGTTAGAAAAGTAATCCATAAAGTAACTAATTGCATTTAACTAGAAATTCACATTGAGCTGAATGTTGCATTGTGTTTGAAAATGTGGTGCCCATTGCAACAACTGTAACTACTGTACTTAAAAGTCTATTGCCTATGTGCAAAGTATTTAAACTAAAGTAATTCATTCTGAGAAAGTATTTTTGTAATGTAATGTATAATGTAATTACAATGTAATTTAAAAAATAAAATATGTAAAAAAAAAATTCTAAAAATGTAATAAATCAGTATAAAAAAATTAATATAACAATTAATACATTTAAAAATTGTCATTTACAAAACCTTTGAAATTCACTGAAAAAACTGTAGGTTTCAGACATGTTATAGTTAGGAATTAGCATTTAAAAAACCTTTGAAATTCACTGAAAAAACCATAGGTTTCAGATAAGTTATAGTTAGAAATTAGCATTTAAAAAACCTTACAAATTCACTGAAAAAACCATAGGTTTTAGGGACAGTTATAGTTAGTTGGACATTGCACTCGTACAAAACCCGTGAAATTCCCCCTTTATAGTTAGTTCAGCTAACTATAACTCGCGCCCCCGCAATGCACTGCTGTTGACGTCACATATTACATCACTCATGACATGGTCAGTGACATCACTGATGACATCACTGATGACATCTCAAATGACATCACTGATGACATCATCCACGTGATAATCTGATGCACCTCCTCACACCCTAATATAACCTTTGATACACCCAATCTAAATTACAGACTGCCATTCGCAAAACCATAGACACTCCAACACCAATAACTACATACCCACTCACTGATTCTTAGGTCTACACACACACATCCACTCACTCACCCGTACAGTCACTCATACTTATGGTCACTCAGTACAGGACAATCATATGCACTCTTACTCCTATATAGACACTCAAACACCGCCACTCATCCATAGAGGTACTCACACACCTAGTCAGTCATGCAAATAATTAAACACACTGCCATTTACTCACCTATACAGTTATACACACACCAGCTCACTTAATCATACAAATACTAGCACATTGTTACGCTCTTATACAATCACTGATACAAGCACACACTCATCCATACAGCCACTATCACAATCACTCACTGTAGCACATAGCTATTTATATACTCCAATACACATATATACTGCCTTTCACATATGTAGTTACTCACACATGTACCACTGGGACATACATTCACTCACTAACACACTCTTACACACACTTACCCACCCATACAGTCTATCACAGATGCACTCTTGAAACCATCCACCCAGTGAATCACCCACTCACACATCTATGCACAGTCGCACACACCCCATCCACACAAACACTCAGGCACCCATACAGATACTCAGACAACAAATCAAAAACTCTTATAGACACTCATGTAGCTATTCACAAACCCATGCAGCCACTTACACAGCAACAGACAGATACAGACATTAACCCAGTTTAGTCACTAACCCATGCATTCAGTAAGATACGTTTAATCACTCACTTATAGAATTAGTCACGCACCTACTAAATCATCCATACACACACTTATACACCCACTCATTCTTCAATACGCCTTTCCCTATATATATTAAAAATATTTAAACTTTACAGAAACACACAGTCACTGGATGATGTCATCAGTGATGTCATTTGAGATGTCATCAGTGATGTCATCAGTGATGTCACTGACCATGTCATGAGTGATATATATATATATATATTATCTACTGGCGGTCGGCAGTAGATAGTTATAGTTACAACCTATTATCCATAGGAAATCCGCGACATTCTATTTGAAATAACTCTCTTGCCGGTTGACGTATCTTCGCAAAATTTTCAAACTTTGTGGGGCGCTCCGGTCCGCTCCTACCCTGAAAGTCTCGGGGGTTTTGTCAAGTGGGGGCCGAGAAAAAGGGGGTCCCAAAACGCGTTTTCCCCATGCAATTTTCCATAGGAAACTTTAGACACGGCTACAGCCCGAACTGCTGAACGGAATTACACCAAATTTGGCAAAGAGGTAGTTCTTGGTTCAGAAAGAACCCTTTTGTTAAATGGTGTAAATCCGTTCAGTAGTTGCTGAGAAAATCAAAAGTAAAAAGATAGATATATCTATGGCCGCAGTCGGATTCGCGCACCCTCCCGATCACGAGCTGCATGCTAATTGGCTGTCAACACTCCAAATCAGGAAGTGTTGGCAGCCATTTTGTCCCTCGGTAGAACCGAGGGACAGAAACAAGTGCGCAAAGCGCACAAAGGGGCAGGGTAGAAACACCCTGACCCCCTAGGTCTGCTCAGGGGTCCCACAAGGACCCCTGGGCAAAAAAATATATTTTTTTAAAAAATCGGCAGGATGCGCTCAGGGTGCGCGAATCCTGCCGAAAAAAATCGAAGCGCGGTCTCCCGTGCTTCGATAGTTAATGGCCCCGGGTGGGCCAAGTCCCGAGGGCATGCTGGGGGGTTAATTTTATGTGTGGGGGCTTCTAAGGGCCCCCAAGCCCCGGGGACCACCACCCCCGGGGCTTTATGTATAATGGTGCGGGAGGGCTCTGAGCCCTCCCGCAGCCCCGGGACCGCCACCTCCCGGGGCTTCTTTTTATTTTTGAAAAACCTGTGTGGGGGGCTCCAGCCCCCACACGCCCGGGACCACCACCTCCCCGGGGCACTAAGAAAAATTACAATGGGGGTCCGTTTTGGACCCCCAAGCCCCGAGGACCACCACCTCCCCGGGGCTTTCAAATGTAAGGAGGGGGCCGCGCGGCCCCCTCCTGGAGCCTGTGGTGGCCCTGGGGACCACCACCCCCAGGGCCGGCTCCTGCAGTGTCCCGGGTGCCTACCCCCGGGACACTGCTGTTTGCAATGACAGGACGGGAGCCTCGCGGCTCCCGTCCTGTCATTGCAAACTGCTTTGGATATTGGAAGAGAGAGCAGGAAACCTGCTCTCTCTTCCAATATCCAAAGCTGATTGCTTTCCACATGGGGAGCAGCATGTTAGCTGCTCCCCATGTGTAAAGCAATGCCGGCTCCCGTAGGACACGGGGAGCCGGCGGGACTGTGGGGTTTGGGGACCCCCACAGTCCCCAACGAGAGGCCAGGCCCCGGGGATGGGGTCCCCGGGGCCATAAGTGGCCACGGAGGGGGCCACGCAGCCCCCTCCCCAAAGGTAAAAAAGTTTAAAAAGTGCAAGGCCGGCCCCGGGGATGGGGTCCCCGGGGCCTTAAATGGCCTGAGAAGGGGGCCACGCAGCCCCCTCCAAATAAAAAAAGAGGCCATGCCCGGGGGATGGGGTCCCCGGGGCCAATACAGGCCCAGGGAAGGGGGCCACGCGGCCCCTTCCCGTTTTTTTTTATTTTAATGTAAAAAAAGGGGTAAGGCCCTGGGGGATGGGGTCCCCAGGGCCTAAAAATAGGAAAAAGGAAGGGGGCCACACAGCCCCCCTTCAGGGAAAAAAAAAAAACGATCGGGCCCGCAGGCCCCGCCCCTTCCTTCACCACTCTGCAAACGCGCCCGCTGGCGCGTTTGCAGAGAAGACAATTCGCCTTGAATACTGGGGGTCCCTGAGGGCCAACTAGCCCACCAGGAACCTCCAGTATGCGCCAGGGGCTGCCTTGCAGAGAGGTGTACAGAGGCCACGCCCCTTTTACACCTCTCTGCAACGCAGCTCTGTGGCGCTTTTTGGAGGTATATGGTGGGCTAGTTGCACCCCAGGGACCCTCAGGATTCAAGGGGAGTTCATCCCCCGACTTAAAACGCGCCACGGGGCGCGTTTGCACAGTGGTGAAGGGAGGGGGCGGGGCTTCAGGTGACATGTGTGCAAACAGGCGTTTTAAGATGGGGAATTAAATCCCCTTCAATCCTGAGGGTCCCTGGGGGCCAACTAGCCCAACAGGTACATCCAGAAAGCGCCACAGAGCTGCGTTGCAGAGAGGTGTAAAAAGGGGTGTGGCCTCTGTACATGTCTCTGCAACGCAGCCCCTGGCGCATACTGGAGGTTCCTGGTGGGCTAGTTGGCCCGTAGGGACCCTCATGATTCAAGGGGACTTAATCCCCAACTTAAAACGCGCCACGGGGCGCGTTTGCACAGATGTCACCTCAGGCCCCGCCCCTCCCTTCACCATTGTGCAAATATTCCTCTAAAATCAGCCGAAATACGAATTCTGATTTACTCACCTGTTATCAGGAGAGACCTCAGTGCTGCATCTTTCAGCCCAGTACTAATCCTGAAAAGTAATTTTAACCGTACTTACCAGTAACTTGAATTTCCTTCCATAGGCTAACATTGACTGGTTTCACTTGGAAATTCTTCTAAGTGTGGAGTTTTGGAACTTTAAAATATTCCTCTAAAATCAGCCGAAATACGAATTCCGATTTACTCACCTGTTATCAGGAGAGACCTCAGTGCTGTATCTTTCAGCCCAGTACTGGTCCTGAAAAGTAATTTTAACCGTACTTACCAGTAACTTGAATTTCCTTCCATAGGCTAACATTGACTGGTTTCACTTGGAAATTCTTCTAAGTGTGGAGTTTTGGAACTTTAAAATATTCCTCTAAAATCAGCCGAAATACGAATTCCGATTTACTCACCTGTTATCAGGAGAGACCTCAGTGCTGCATCTTTCAGCCCAGTACTGATCCTCAAAAGTAATTTTAACCGTACTTACCAGTAACTTGAATTTCCTTCCATAGGATATCATTGCCTGCTTTTTGCTGAAAAAGTTTCTAAGTGTTGATTTTTGAAACATACAAATATTCCTCTAAAATCAGCCGAAATACGAATTTCGATTTACTCACCTGTTATCAGGAGAGACCTCAGTGCTGCATCTTTCAGCCCAGTACTGGTCCTGAAAAGTAATTTTAACCGTACTTACCAGTAACTTATATTTTCTTCCATAGGAATCCATTGTCTGGTTTTCAGCAGAAAAGTTTCAAAGTGTCGATTTTCACAAACTACAAATATTCCTTAAAAATCGCTTGTATGACTTAAACGCATTCTTTCAACTGTTTACAGGAGATGCACCAGTGCTGGATCCAGGATCCAACACTGAGTAAGAAAAAGTAACGATAACAGTTTTTACCTGCTAAGTGAATTTCCTTCCATAGGATAACATTGGTGATTCTATGAGAAAAAGTTTCCAAGTGTCAACTTTTAAAATACAATAATATTCCTTAAAAATCACGACTGTAACCAAAACGCTTTTACTCAACTGTTTACAGGAGATGTACCAGGACTGAATCTAGGATCCAGTCCTGTGGTTAGAAAAGTAATCCATAAAGTAACTAATTGCATTTAACTAGAAATTCACATTGAGCTGAATGTTGCATTGTGTTTGAAAATGTGGTGCCCATTGCAACAACTGTAACTACTGTACTTAAAAGTCTATTGCCTATGTGCAAAGTATTTAAACTAAAGTAATTCATTCTGAGAAAGTATTTTTTGTAATGTAATGTATAATGTAATTACAATGTAATTAAAAAAATAAAATATGTAAAAAAAAAAAAATCTAAAAATGTAATAAATCAGTATGAAAAAAATTAATATAACAATTAATACATTTAAAAATTGTCATTTACAAAACCTTTGAAATTCACTGAAAAAACTGTAGGTTTCAGACATGTTATAGTTAGGAATTAGCATTTAAAAAACCTTTGAAATTCACTGAAAAAACCATAGGTTTCAGATAAGTTATAGTTAGAAATTAGCATTTAAAAAACCTTACAAATTCACTGAAAAAACCATAGGTTTTAGGGACAGTTATAGTTAGTTGGACATTGCACTCGTACAAAACCCGTGAAATTCCCCCGTTATAGTTAGTTCAGCTAACTATAACTCGCGCCCGCAATGCACTGCTGATGACGTCACATATTACATCACTCATGACATGGTCAGTGACATCACTGATGACATCACTGATGACATCTCAAATGACATCACTGATGACATCATCCACGTGATAATCTGATGCACCTCCTCACACCCTAATATAACCTTTGATACACCCAATCTAAATTACAGACTGCCATTCGCAAAACCATAGTCACTCCAACACCAATAACTACATACCCACTCACTGATTCTTAGGTCTACACACACACATCCACTCACTCACCCGTACAGTCACTCATACTTATGGTCACTCAGTACAGGACAATCATATGCACTCTTACTCCTATATAGACACTCAAACACCGCCACTCATCCATAGAGGTACTCACACACCTAGTCAGTCATGCAAATAATTAAATACACTGCCATTTACTCACCTATACAGTTATACACACACCAGCTCACTTAATCATACAAATACTAGCACATTGTTACGCTCTTATACAATCACTGATACAAGCACACACTCATCCATACAGCCACTATCACAATCACTCACTCGCTTATAGCTATTTATATACTCCAATACACATATATACTGCCTTTCACATATGTAGTTACTCACACATGTACCACTGGGACATACATTCACTCACTAACACACTCTTACACACACTTACCCACCCATACAGTCTATCACAGATGCACTCTTGAAACCATCCACCCAGTGAATCACCCACTCACACATCTATGCACAGTCGCACACACCCCATCCACACAAACACTCAGGCACCCATACAGATACTCAGACAACAAATCAATAACTCTTATAGACACTCATGTAGCTATTCACAAACCCATGCAGCCACTTACACAGCAACAGACAGATACAGACATTAACCCAGTTTAGTCACTAACCCATGCATTCAGTAAGATACGTTTAATCACTCACTTATAGAATTAGTCACGCACCTACTAAATCATCCATACACACACTTATACACCCACTCATTCTTCAATACGCCTTTCCCTATATATATTAAAAATATTTAAACTTTACAGAAACACACAGTCACTGGATGATGTCATCAGTGATGTCATTTGAGATGTCATCAGTGATGTCATGAGTGATGTCACTGACCATGTCATGAGTGATGTAATATGTGACGTCATCAGCAGTGCATTGCGGGCGCGAGTTATAGTTAGCTGAACTAACTATAACGGGGGAATTTCACGGGTTTTGTACGAGTGCAATGTCCAACTAACTATAACTGTCCCTAAAACCTATGGTTTTTTCAGTGATATATATATATATATAATTCTTAAACATTTTAGAAACAGTCACTGGATGATGTCATCAGTGATGTCATCAGTGATGTCAAGATGTCATGCGTGATGTCACTGACCATGTCATGAGTGATGTGATATGTGTCGTCATCAGCAGTGCATTGCAGGGGCACAAGTTATTGTTAGCTCAACTAACTATAACAGCTGAATTTCACATTTTTTGTATGAGTGAAATGTCAGCCTAACTATAACGTTCCTGTGACGTGTGTTTTTGTCCGTGAATATATAGATAGATAGATAGATAGATAGATAGATAGATAGATAGATCTCTGTGTGTGTGTATATATGTGTGTGTATGAGGGAACATATGTATAGTTAGGGAGCAGTACTAAAAAAAACTTAGACATTCACAAAAAAAAAAAAGAATACAGGGACGTTATAGTTAGGCTCAGATTTTACATGCACAAACCATATAAATTCAGCAGTTCTAGTTACCTGAGATAACTATAACTTATGCCCCGCAATGCACTGCTTATGACCTCACGTATTACATCACTCTTGACATGGTCAGTGACATCACTGATGACATCACTGATGACATCTCACATGACATCACTGATTACATCATCCAGTGAGTGTAAGTGTTTCATAAAAGTTTCTGTGACTTAAAGATAAATACTAAACTACTGCATAAGTTAAATTGCTATTCTTTTTGTACTTCTAATGAGTGATACTATTTCTAATATATTTCATCTGAGTGGCTGTGTTAATGTCTGTATCAGTGTGTGAGTGGGTGTCTGAGTGGCCGTTTGTGTGTGTGAGTGGCTCTTTGGATCTGTCAGTGGGTGTGTGAGTGACTGTATGTTAGAAATGGGGTAGCGTGGTACAGAGCGGGTAGGCCAAACTCGGAGGCATTGTGTAAAGCACCTGCACAGCACACTCACATGCGACACACTAGGCACACTACAAAAAGAGACCACACCAGGTTAGGTGAAAAAACAGCATATGTATTATGCAGAACACGTCATAAGGCAATCACAGTTGTAACATTGTGCCAACTGGCACCGGGTAGCAGTCTACAGGGGGACTATTTACACGGCAGGGCCAATCGGGCCGCTGCCCGAACCATCACAAGTACAAAGAAAGAATAAATGTAGGGTCCATCAGCATTAGATGAGTAACAGCCAGTAGCTGCTGGCAAGCCCATGCACGTAGTTTAGATTACATTGGCAGTAGGCATGAACCTGAAAACATCATAACATAGCCTTAGGCCTGGAAACCCCCTTATGCATGACATTAGGTGTGGAAGACCTGTTAGCATTGGGGCATCGACATACACTAGCAACAGTGCAATAAGCATAAAAGCATTATGCATAACAGCAGCACGAGGCGTGAAAACCAGCAATGTAAGCAGGGGACACATTGGCATCAGACCTGAAAGGAAAACATGCTTGCAGCCCATTAGGCATACACATCTGCATTACCATATTAGGATGGGGCCTAGAACGAAACCAGCATTGCATGGCATTAGACAAAAATCATATTCCGCATAGACATAGGAATAACCTAACAGTGGGTATCAGGCGCATTAGCATGAGGCAGACCCCCAACAGCATAACCGCAATAGGCATAACCCTGCGAGCATAGAGGCATCATCCTCGGGCAGAGGCACCACTCTCCGTGTAAAAGCCTAACCTTAGGACATAAGAACACATTGTGCATCATATCCGCAGGAATACCACATTAGGCACGTTCATATCAGCAGGGCCCCCCTTAGGGAAAAGCATTAGGCAATCATCAGCAGTAGGGCAGACATATCACGCCACCAACATTGCGGATTAGTCTTTTGGCGCCACTGCGCCTGGGGAGCCCCCTCCTCCCAGGGACTCTAAAAGGAAAGTTGCTCAATCGTTGCAACTGCCCACTGTCCGGTGGGGCAGTTGTGGAAAGCCCAGTCAGCACCGGCACTACCGTGCCTCCAGAGCCCCCACTGGGACTCTAACAATCACCTTGCCCCATGTTGCAGCTGCCCACTGTCAAATGGGGCAGCTGTAAGTTCAGCACGGGCCACGGTGCCCTCAGAGCGTCCACCAGCGGGGGCGGGCACCAGCAATGTGCCCCGACACACCCCTCAACCCCCGGCTTGCAGGCCGATCAAGGAGCGGGCGGGCGGCTCCTCCTCTTGGCTACGCTACCGGGGAAGACCCCGGTCTTCAGGCTCAGCACACGGGGCTCTCCTCAGGGCATGGGAGCCCGCTACCTTACGCCGCACTGCCGCCTCCTCCCCTTGGGACTCCGGACCTCACCCGGGCCCTCGAGGCTCCAACGTCGGGACTCTTCCTTGGTTGCTCCCGCCTGGATTCTCCTTCCGTCTCGAGGGAGGCAGGCCACGCCCCCAACCAGTCTTGGGCTCCCGGGTCGCCGTAGGCAGCGCGGCGGCCCTCTGCTTATTCGCAACCCCGGTTGCGGCGGTGAGTTCCCCGGCGATTGCAGGAGTTCGGGGTGGGCACCCGCTACTCAAAGAGGCATCAATGCGGGGTGGACACACGCTCTTGGTTTACCCAGGCAGGAAGGCACAGGGTAGGCTCCCGCTGCCCTTCCAAATAAGCCGCTCCCAAGGCAGCACTCTAATGCGGCACAAGTGCGGGGTAGGCTCCCGCTAGCAAAAGTAAACATAAGTGCAGGGTGGGCACCCGCTTTCATTTAAATCAGCAAAAGTGCGCAATCACGCGGGGTAGGCTCCCGCTGAGCTTGTAACACAACCTCTCTCCCTGGCAGCACGTGCTGTAGGACCCACGCACCTTCTTCTACTGGGCAGGTGCTGGAGGTAGCGCTCACGAGGCGCTAAGCAGCAGGAAAGTTCTTGGGGGCTTGGATAGCGCTGCAGCCCTCCCATGGCGCTAGGCAGCAGGAAGAGCACAGTCACTGCGGGAATAAAGTTGTAGCGCTTCCCAGGCGCTAGGTCCCACCAAATAAAGCTGCAGCCCTCACAAGGCGCTAGGGGGCTGGCGAGGATCCAGAGTCCCACATAAGGAAGTAGTGCCCACACTCCTCACCTCCTTGGAATACAGGCAGTCAAAGTATAGCGCTCGCGAGGCGCTAGGGCAGCAGAGCAGGCAGGCAAGGCTGGGTAGGATCAGCAGACAGTGGGCACTCATCAGTACAGGACAGCAGCTCCTAGAAGCAGTCATCTCCCATAAAGTAGCACTCCTCCTGACATAGCAGTCTTCACTCCAGCAAAGGCTCTCACTGGCCCTGTGGACAGCAGAGGGGTACAGATGGGCTCAGGGGCCAGCACACAGGCCCTTGCGGTGGTACCTCCTGGCAGAGTGTCCCCTCTCAATCAAGTCCACGTTCAGTCTGAGCACATGGAGGCACAGCCCCCCTATATATACCCCCCTCACCCAACCTACCAGAAAGGGCTAGAACCTTCTAGAAGGCTCCTGGCAGTTCCAGTCCCAACTGTCACTGTGGGGGAGGTGTAGGGCACCCTGTCACTTCGAACACTAGACCGCCAACCCACCGCAGGCAGGCGGCACAAAGCACACAGCAATGGTGTCCATTTTAAAAGTGACATTTCTAAACAGCGTAAATCAACCTCTGCACATCATTGCGCAGCATTCAATCACATCCTTACAGCAAAAAGGCTAGGGGGAAAAGGCAAAAAGTTCCGGGATGACCCTGCAAGCAGGGCCAAGTCCAACACTGTATCAGTTTGTTAGTGGGTATCTGAGTGGCTGTATGGGTGTTTGAATGGGTTGTAAGTGGTTTTCTGGGAGAGTGAGTGGCTGTATGGGTGTAGTGTGGGTCTGTGAGTGGTTGTATGGAAAGGTGAGTGGCTGTATGGGTAAGTGAGTGTGTGAGTGGCTGTATGGGTGGGTGAGTGGCTGTGTGAGTGGCTGTATGGGTGTCTGCGTGGCTATCGAGGGGCTCTAAGGATGAGTAACTGGGTGTGTATGGGGGTGTATGGGTGAGTGAGTAGCTGTTTGAGTGGGTGCATGGATAAGTGAGTGAGTATGTGAGTGGCTGCATTCAAGAGTCAGTGTCTGTGTGAGTGGCTGTATGGGTGGGTGAGTGGGCATGTGAGTGGGTGTATGGATGCATGAATGTGTATGTAAGTGGTTGTGTGGGTGAGTGAATGGCTGTGTGAGTGGCTGTATGGGTGAATAAGTATCAGTGTGAGCATCTCTATGGATGAGTGAGTGGATCTTTGAGTGGTTGTATGGGTCTGCCAATGGGTATGTCAATGGTTGTGTGGGTATGTGAGAGGTTGTATGGGGGTGTGAGTGATTCTATGGATGATGTCCTCTATGATGTAATTGGTGATATCATTTGAGATGTCATCAGTGATGCCATCACTGATGTCGCGGACCATATCATGAGTGATGTAATATGTAAGGTCATAGGCAGGGCATTGTGAGGGAGTAAGTTATAGTTAGTTCAGGTAACTATAACTGCTGAATTTCTATGGTGTTGTACATGTAAAATCTGAGCCTAACTATAATGTCCCTGTAACATTTGTTTTTTTCAGTGAATTTCTAAGGTTTATTAATTCTATTTCCAAATTAGAACGTTCCTGGAACCTTTGTTTTTTTTGTGAATTATGAAGGTTTCTTACATTTTAGTTCCCAACTGTAACCTGTAACCTCTGAGAATGGGTGTGTGGGTGGCTGTATAGGTCAGTGAGTGGGTGTGTGTGTGGCTGAATGGGTTTGTGAGTGGGTGTGTGAGTGACTGCATGGGTCTGTGATTGGGTGTGTGAGTGGTTTTGTGGGTGTTTGAGTGACAGTATGGGTCGGTGAGTGGGTGTATGAGTGGCTGTATGGGTCTGTGAGTGGGTGGGTCAGTGGTTATAAGAGTGTGTGAGTGGTTGTTTAAAAGTCACTGTATGGGTCTGTGAGTGGGTGTGTGAGTAGCTATATAGGTCAGTGAGAATGTCTCTGTAGGAGAGGGTGTGTGAGTGGGTATATGAGAGCCTGTATGGATCTCTGACTGGGTGGATGAGTGGATGTATGAGTCTGTGAGTGAGTGTGTGAGTGGCTGTATGGGTCTGTGAATGGCTGTACAAGGTCAGTGAGCATTTGTGTGAGTGGCCATATGGGTCGGTGAGTGGGTGTGTGAGTGGTTTTATGGGTCAGTGAGTGTTTGTGTGGCTGTATGGGTCTGTGAGTGGGTGTGTGAGTGTCTGAGTGGATCATTAAGTGCCTATGTGAGTCTCTCAGTAGATCTGTGAGTGCCCTGCATGTGTCTCTGAGTGGTTGCATGAGTCTCTGAGTTGGTTTGGGAGTGGATGTGTTAGTGTCTGACTTGGTCTGTGAGTGGGTGCATAAGTGTCTGAGTGGGTCTCTGAATAGATACATAGGTGTCTGAGTGGATCTGTGAGTGGGTGCATGAGTATCTCAGTGGGTGGCTGAGGGGGTACATGACTGTCTTAGTAGGACTGTTAGTGGGTGTGTGAGTCTGTGAGTAGGTCTGTGAGTGGTTGTGTATCTGAGTAGGTATATGTGTAGGTGCATGAGTGTCTGACTGAGTCTGTGAGTGGGTGCATGAGTGTTTAAGTAGGTCTCTGAGTGGGTGCATCACTGTCTGAGTGGATCTATGAGTGGGTGCATCAGTGTCTCAGTGGGTAAATGAGTGGGTACATGAATGGGTCTGTGAGTAGGTGCGTTAGTGTCTGAGTTGGATGGTGAGTGGGTGCGTGAATATCTGAGTGAGTTGGATGACTCAGAATATGAGTGTCTGTGTGGGTCTGGGAGTGGGTGCAAGAGTGTCTGAGTGGGTCTGTGAGTAGCTGTGTGAGTGCCTGAGTGAATCTGTGACTGTGTACGTGAGCATCTCTGTGGGTCTGTGAGTGGGTGCAAGAGTGTCTGAGTGGGTCTGTGAGTGGGTGTGAGAGTGTCTGAGTGGATCTGTGAGTGGGTGCATGAGTGTCTGAGTAGGTTTCTGAGTGCCTGTGTGAGTTTCTCAGTAGGTCTGTGAGTGGGTGCTTGAGTCTCTGAGTGGGTCTTTGAGTGGGTGCATGAGTGTCTGACTGGGCTGTGAGTGGGTGTATGAGTGTCTAAGCGGGTTTGTAAGTCTATGCGTAAGTGTCTGAGTAGGTCTCTGAGTGGGTACATCAGTGTCTGAGTAGATCTTGAGTGGGTGCATGAGAGTTTCAGTGTGTGTGAGAGTGAGTACATGACTGGTTGACTGGGTCTGTGAGTGGGTGCATGAGTGGATCTTTGAATACCTGCCTGAGTCCCTCTGTAGGTCTGTGAGTGGCTGCATGAGTCACTCAGTGGGTCTCTGAGTGGGTGCATGAGTTTCTGAGTGGGTCTGGGAGTGGGTGCATTAGTGTCTGACTATGTCTGTGAGTGGGTGTGTGTCTCTCAGTGGGCCTGAGAGTGTGTGCATAAGTGTCTGTGTAGACCTGTGAGTGGGTACATAAATGTCTGAATGGGTCTGTGAGTGGGTGCATCAGTGTCTGAGTTAATCTGTGAGTGGGTGCATGAGTGTCTCAGTGGGTGTCTGAGTGGGCACATGACTGTCTGAGTGGCTCTGTGAGTGGGTGCATCAGTGTCTGAGTAGATCTTGAGTGGGTGCATGAGAGTCTCAGTGTGTGTGAGAGTGAGTACATGACTGGTGGACAGGGTCTGTGAGTGGGTGCGTGAGTGTCTGAGTGGATCTTTGAGTACCTGCATGAGTCTCTCAGTAGGTCTGTGAGTGGCTGCGTGAGTCACTGAGTGGGTCTCTGAGTGGGTGCATGAGTTTCTGAGTGGATCTGTGAGTGGGTGCATTAGTGTCTGACTATGTCTGTGAGTGGGTGTGTATGTCTCAGTGGGTCTGAGAGTGCATGCATAAGTGTCTGTGTGGATCTGTGAGTGGGTGCATAAATGTCTGAATGGGTCTGTGAGTGGGTGCATCAGTGTCTGAGTGGATCTGTGAGTGGGTGCATTAGTGTCTCAGTGGGTGTCTGAGTGGGCACATGACTGTCTGAGTGGGTCTGTGAGTGGGTGAATAAGTCTCTGAGTGGGTCTGTCAGTGGATGCGTGAGTGTCTGACTGAGTGTATGAGTAGGTGTATGAGTGTCTGAGTGGGTGCATCAGTGTCTGAGTGGGTCTCTGAGTAGGAGCATATGTCTCAGTTGGTGTGTGAGTGGGTACATGAGTGATTGAGTGGGTGCATGAGTATGTAAGTGAGTGTGTGACCTGGTGCATGAGTGTCTGTGTGGGTCTGTGAGTGGGTACAAGAGTCATTTGAGATGTCATCAATGATGTCATCAGTGATGTCACTGACCATGTCATGAGTGATGTAATTTATGAGGTTATAAGCGGTTTACTGCAGGGGCATAAGTTATAGTTAGCTCAGTGAACTATAACTGATGAATTTCAATGGTTTTGTACGAGTCAAATCTGAGCCTAACTATAATGTCCCTGTAACCTTTGTTTTTTTTAAATTGAATTTCCATGGTTTTTTAAACTTTTTAATCCTAACTGTAACCTGTCACCTTTGAGAGTGGGTGTGTGAGTGGCTGTGTGGGTCTGTGAGTGCCTGTGTGTGTGTGAGTGGGTGTGCGAGTGTCTGTGTCAGTCTGTGGGTATGTGTGTGAGTGCCTCTGTAGTCTGTGAGTGGGTCTTAGTTCCTGTGTGAGTATCAGGATGGGTGTATGAGTATCTGTGTGGGTCAGTGAGTGGGTCTGTGTGTGCCTGTGTGGGTATGGGAGTGGGTGGGTGAGTGCCTGTGTATGTCTGTGAGTGGGTGTGTGAGTGGTGCTATGTATTTTATGCATTTACATACTTAAGGTATTTAAAAGGGAGAACCATGGACTCTGCTAATACCAGGAGACGACAAGAAAGAAACCACTCATCACAGTCACTACACATCAGATTGTGCTCAATAGATCAACAATGAATTCACCTCTATTAAGCATTTCATATCATTTTTAAATATGGCATACCAGAGGAAACACTTGCTTTGCCTTCGCCAAGCCCAAGAAGTTAGTTTGCACTTTACTGAAGTGGAGCTTCAACTGGGCATCTGCTATGTTTATATTTGTAAGTGCTTCCAGTTGAGGGTTGAATTTCTGAGAAATCAGCATCAGGGCCAAAATTGAACCTCATTTTTTCCAAGAAGAGTCCTCAGTTCTGCAGAAAATACCTACCCAAGTGGAGTACTTTCATTTGGTTAATTAGTAACTGCTAGTTCGTTAGGTAAATGTCTTGTGCATAGTCTACACTACAGCTGCATAAAGGACCATGAGGTGTGCATGTAATTTTAGCACTGTGATTGCTCCTCAACCGTCTTCATCCACAAATCTGTGATAACGTGAATCCTCATCAAGAGAAGATGACGAGACTACAAAGAGGTGAATCTTCACCAAACAGTGATACTTTCCCTTAACTAAATGATGTAAGTGCTTCTTTGTTTGGTGGAGATGTCCTCTTATTCCTCTGCATCAATAACGCATTGCCAAAATCGGCGAGAAACACGCTCAAGGGCCTTTTGTTAAGCTTTCCATCCATGTGGGAGAAGGCGGGTAGACTTTTGCATACTACTAAGGAAAATGGGCCTGGCCAAACGGGCATAGCTTGCAGATGATTTTGGACATTTGCGTACTCAGGTAATTAAAAGGGAGAATCATGAACTCTGGTCTAACCACAAGATGACGAGAAAGAAATCACTCATCACAGTCAGCCCAGATCAGATTGCGTTCGAATAGATCACTGATGCAGTCCCCTCCATTAAGGATTTCAGATTGTTTTTCAAAGTTAAATACGAGTGGAAACACATTTGTTTTGTCTTCCCCAAGCACAAGAAGTTAGGATCCTATGTGTTTTACACAAGGAGAAGGGGGCGTGCGCCCCCCTCCCTTGGCTGATTTCAGGCCCGGGGACCCTATCCCCCAGGGTAAGTCCAAGACTTAATGCGGGAGGAGGGCAACACGGCCCCCCTCTCCTTTTGTAAACCGCATAGGATCCTAACTTTCACTAAAAAAACAAAGGTTACAGGGATATTATAGTTGGGAAATATAATTAAAAGAACCTTAGAAATTCACACAAAAAAACAAATGTCACAGGGACGTTACAGTTAGGTTCAGATTTTACACACACAAAACCATAGAATTCAGCAGTTATAGTTATCTCAAGTATCTATAACTCATGCCCTAAGGTAACTATAACTCTCACCCCCGCCCATGGACGTCGATTCACCAAAATTGTAGGGGTAGTGGAAGTGACATCATTTATGCATCACATGACAGGAAGTGACACCAAATGACCTTTGGCCCCGATGACTTCAAGTTAAGAAATGTGTCACAGTAAGTGACGTTATTGAAGTGAAAATAACACATACAGGATTAATAAAATCACAAAAGTACCACTAAAGCAGATCACTGTCTATTTTTGTTACAAACCACATATTAACTAGTGTACTGCCATGACATGCTAGGAGTTCAGACTTGATATGCCAGGGTGCAGCTATCATTTACACAGGTACAAACATCACATGCTAACAACGTTATAGGCAATTAGAAGCTAAAATGCACAAGCATGCTCCACATGTCCATATGACCCTTAAATAGCCAAGCATAACCATCATGTGCCAATGCGTACCCAACACATCCTGTGTTATAGCCTCATAATGTCTGGTTTAGATGCATATGCCATGTGAAGACTGTAGTATGACCACCTTACTCCATACCATTATGAACAATGTCACCAGCCCTTAACGTTTCACCTACAAATCATTGTTTTCACATGTGTCAGTCTAATTAGTTAAATGAAAGCAAAGTAAAACTACAAAAATCAGAATGCATTAGGTGATCACATGAAAGTCTGGGACTGAAAACAATGCCCATAGTGATATGGAAGGTGGTAAGCCCCCTAGCAGCTTCATAAGCACATTAAGAGCTACAATACAGGTATATAATCTCTCCCTTCACAGACTCATTATGGTTAGGTACAGCCACAAATGTCCTGTACATTCTTGCCATGAATAAGTGTGCACTCAACCTCTGAGTGCATCCTCTCCATGTGCAAATGTAGCCCCAATCATACAGTACAGCCTCCTCATGTTAAGGTTTAGCTCATTGCAAGTTCTCTGAGCAATATTCCAGACTCTAATGACCAGTGCAGTATCGTCAAGCACAAATTTGGGCTCTAATACCCAGAGCAATCTTACCATAAGCAAAATCTGGGGAATTTAGTAGTAATTGGCAGGACATCAGCACTTTTCCAGACCTTGGTTTTGTTTTCCAAATTATTGGGTGTGCTGGTGCAATTGGCTCATTAAAGATTGTCAAGACTGCAACTACAAGAATGCACTCAGTTATATGGAAGTCCAATACTAGAAAAGAGGTGTCCTACCATCATTACATGATCTGGCAAGCCCTAGACATTTTTTAATGTAGGGGAATACCAGGTATTAAAGGCCAAAAGAAGGACAAGTACCCAATTGTCAAAGCTGATTAAATGCAAATGAATGAAAACTACCAGATTATGGCAACAACAATGCAATGAGGACCAATTTTCAAACTATTTTTGGGACAAGGGGGCATTCTAAAAAATAGACACTAAAGCTTTCTATGTAGTACAGATGACAACATCTTTGTGCTTTACCTGCTGCACCCCTTTTCCACGCTAATTTTCATCACACTGTTGCTGAGGGAAACACAAATAGGTTCAGCATCATTATGACAAATCCACATAGAAATCCACATTCCAATGGGTGTGGATTTTCAAAAGGCCAAGACTCTTCCTCTATAGTCACTCTCCACATCAGTCTTTCTATGCAGCCCTTATTCTGATGTCTCTGTACTATTGCAATAGATGTTATGCAATCTGTAGAGCAATCCAGATCTATGCAAAATCAGCTCTGTGTTTGGCTCTGCAAAATCAGCAGACCTCATTCTTTTCTGCACATACATAATCTGCACAGAAAAGGCTGCACACTATACACAGTTGTCTCAGGGCAGTGCCAGATCTGTATCCCCAATACTGCATCCCCAGCATACCTCAAACATAGGTGAACAGCTAAAAAAGTGGCAGTCACTACAACTCACCTCACCTCATTACCCATGCCTTTAGTTAGGTACAAGTAGTAGGTGGCAGCAGCCAGTATTTCCCCATCCCCATAGAAGACCTCAAACCGTCTTGGAATTCTGATAACTTCTGCTCACAAAAACTTAAGTTAGTCCATCCCTTAGCCGCCACATTGTATCTTTTGGTTGTCCGCCCCTAGATGCTGTGCGCTCTGGTAGCTGCAACTTGGAAGTGAAACATGGCTATAGTCAGTTTCACATAGGCTTGTACTGGAAAGTGAATTACTGCAATTAAATATCACAATTCATGTAGTTAATTAGTAGAATAAAGGTAAAGGCTGGCAAGCTCAAGCACATATTTATACAATGTTTTTCCAACATCTTTAAACATGACCATGCCTATAATGCTCTAAATCTGGTTGTGAAACACATTGTCAAATGTTGCAAAAAATAACCACTCTAACAGCGCAATGAAAGCATGATCAGGCTTTGGGCCTAAGGTGGCTATAGAGATGGGCTGCTATAGGTGATTCGCTAAATTGTAGCAGTTTCCAACTGCATGTGTTTATGGTGTATCCAGCCCAGCCGCAGGCAGCTTAGTTTAAAAGGAGCTAAATGGAAAACAACAACAGGATCCACTTTTTGTCACTGCTTTTACAACTACAGGGAGCAAGGGGTTGCAAGGGCAGAGCCAGGGGTAGCAAGGGACAAGCCAGGGGTCACAGCTGCAATCCCTGACAACCCTTAAATGACGTCCATGCCCCCGCCATGCACAGATTTCTCATCAATAATTTCATTGCACATGTTGCATTGAAATTATCAGTGATGTCATGAGTAATGTAATATGTTTGCAATTAGCAGTGTATGGCAAGGGCACGAGTTAAAGTTACCTTAGGGCACGAGTTATAGTTACTTGAGATAACTATAACTATAAATGCTGAATGTCTATGCTTTTGTGTGTGTAAAATTTGAACCTAACTATAAGGTCTCTGTAATTTTTGTTTTTTTAGTGTATTTCTAAGGTTTTTAAAATTCTATTTCCTAATGATATCGCCCATGTAACCTTTGTTTTTTATAGTGAATTTTGATGGGATTTTGATGCTATTTCCTAACTATAAAGTCCTTGTAACATTTGTTTTTTTCAGTGAATTTCTATGTTTTTAATGCTATTTCCTAACTATACTGTCCCTGTACCCTGGGTATGTGAGTGGGTGTGTGAGTGGTTGTGTGGGTATGGAAGCGGGAGTGTGAGTGTGTGGTGGGTGTGTCAGTGCATCTGTGACTGGCTTTGTGGGTCTGTGAGTGGGTATGTGACTGGTTGTGTGGATCTGTGAGTAGGTGTGTGAGTGGCTGCATGGGTGTGTGAGTGGGTGTGTGAGTGCCTCTGTGGGTCTGTGAGTGGGTGAATGAGTGGCTGTATGGGTGTGTGAATAGTTGTCTGTGCCTCTGAGTATGTGTGTGAGTGGCTTTGTGGGTGTATGAGTGGGTGTGAGTGGTTGTGTACATATGTGATTGGGTCTGTGAGTGCATGTGTGACTGGCTGTGTGGGTCTATGAGTGGGTGTGTGAGTGGCTGTACAGGTGTGTGACTGGATGCATGGGTCTGTGAAGGGGTGTGTGAGTGCCTGTGTGGGTCTGTAAGTGGGTGTGTGAGTGGCTGCATGGGTGTGTGAGTGGTGTTCTGGGACTCTGAGTGGGTCTGTGATTGGTTGTGTGTGTGTGTGAGTGGGTGTATCTTTTCTTAATTGTGATTTGAATCCACCGATCTGTTGCGGAGTCACATGGGGGGCCTTACTGAGCACCATGGTGTATCCATGGATCCTCCTGCACCCAAAAAAATAATGTTTTGGACAATTTCTTGCCCATGAGGGGTCACTCACAGACCCCTCCATCAGTCCCATGGGGTCAGCATACCTCTATCCTGACCCCTTAAATCCTATTTACACTTTATTCCCCCCTCAGGAACCGTGTCCCGATTGACAAAATGGCAGCCACAAATTTTCTCTCAGGTTGTGGCCAGCCAAACACAGCATTGTTTATTACCATATTGCAAAAACTACTCTTTCTGGATCAAGATCTAGCTTTCTGACAAATTTGGTTTAATTCCGTTCAGCCGTTCGGGCTGTAGTTATGTCTAAAATCCCTACGGGAAATTGCATGTGGAAAACGTGTTTTTGGGACCCCCCTTTTTCTCAGCCCCACTTGATGAATCACCCCGAAACTTTCCAGACAGCTTCTGAAGTGGGTGGCAAATTAGTTTTTGAAAATCTCATTAAGATTCATCAAACAGCTGCAAAGTTAGGATACATATATATATTTCAGAAAACTCGTCCGACGTTTCGTGCATGCGAAAGGACGAGAGCAGACCCAATTGTTGTGCCGGTTATCTTTATTTAGTAATCACCATGTCGCCATGACGCGTTTCGGCCGATCGACGGCCTTGATCACATGTCAGCGCCTTAGGGAGGAGATTCCCCTTTTAAAGTGACTGTGCAAATTTAGCAGCAATAGACATAGAAAACATACATCACTGTTTTCATTAATATATGCTTAAATGCATTTATACCAGATATAATATCTATATTCTTTAAATACTGGGATAAAACAAAATAAGACTCTTAATGGCTAAAATCCAGGATAAAATACATGTATAAATACATAAAATTCACTGTTTACCACTTTTTGTTTATGTCCTAGCAATTATACCATCCATTGTACTGCTATTTCTAAAATAAAGTGGTTAGTGCAAAAACATACCTCCATTCCCTATGTGCAAGTCTAAAATAATATCTATATGTGCAAAATTGTGCAATTATAGTGCCTAAGTTCAGTGCAAAAACATCTAGCAGCGAAAAATATATATATTGGCTAATGCCGTTATCCATTTTAAGGTACAATACCTTATCGTAACCATTGTGACTTATAGAGTTTGTTCAATCTACGTTTATCAAAAAGCCTGAATTGATGGATAACTATCTGTTATACCCGGTTGATTCCCACAAATGAGGATATATAGTATATAAATATTATATAAAATCATTTCAACCCTATAAAATCAGATAAATAGGCTAAAATAAAACAATTGTGACAATTAAAAGCTCCTATTGATAAAGTTCATTTCAAGTTGCTATTCAAATATATTGCAATAATGCTACCCTATTATCCACCTTAAGGTATAAATATAAACTGCAGTTCAATTCATAAATATGACAAGGTAAAATATATAGGTATGAATTTCAATATATAAAATTAACGATATACAATTTACAATTTTCAATTGATGACAATATGGCAGCATGGATATTCAATTATTCCTTATGGTAGTTTAGAGGTAAGTGTACATATGTTCACTAGTATTAAGCCCTCCCGGGTGCTTCGTGTCCATTTCTAGGATATACCTTGTTTCTAAGCGCCTAAGTTTGGCCTCCCTGTTGCCTCCTCTCCTGTTTGGTGGCACAGCATCTAAAACAAAATACTTAAAATGTATCAGGCTACTCTTATGTTTATCCTTAAAATGCCTGGCAACTGGGTAGCTTGGATCGTTATTTAAAATGGCGCGTGTATGTTGCAGTATCCTTTTGTGTACTGCCAGTTTTGTACTTCCTACGTAATACAAGTTGCAGCTACAAACTAGTGCATATACTGCAAATTCTGTTTTGCAGGACAGATATTGATTAATCAAATGGGTATGGTCACTAAAAGCTGTTTTGTAGGACGTCATGTTTATTCCAAATTGGCAGGCCTTACAGCTGGAGCATCTGTAAAATCCCTTCCTAGCTGTTAGCCAAGTGCCTGGTTCTAGATCTTCCGGACTGTTTTTAACCAAGGCATTACCCATTGATGCTGTTCTCCTGAATGTTATTGCTGGCTTTTTAGGAAGTAGCCCTCCTATGACTGGGTCTCCTAATATTATTGGCCAGTTTCGTCTTATGATGGATCTAATCTGTCCTTCCTGTCTAGAATATGCTAGTATAAGTCGTGTTGGCGCATTAGATGTAACCTCTGTTGCTCCCTGGGATTTTGATCTGTATTGTAATAGATCTTGCCTGGCTCTACTTCTTGATTTTAATATTGCTGCATCTATTGTTCTCGATTTGTAACCTCTTTGGAGGAATCTGCTTTTACACTCCCTTTGTTTTTCCTGTGTGTCCTTTTCCTCGCTACAAATCCGTCTAATTCTCAGCATCTCCCCGTAGGGGATGCTGTGTATAAGATGCGGCGGATGAGAACTTGATGCATGCAATACTGCATTACCTGCTGTTTGTTTCCTAAAAAGTGATGTAGCCAGGTTATTGTTTGCTATGTACACTTTCACATCCAGAAATGTTATGCTTTCACAGCTGATGGAATAAGTAAATTTAAGGTTCAAATTGTTATTATTAATGTCTGAAATAAAATCATGTGCACTCTGTTCTGAGCCATTCCAAACAATAAAAAGGTCATCTATTCACCTTAGCCATATTATTGCATTATCAGTAAAAATTCGGGCAAATTGTTTCATGAGGACCAGCTCCTCCCACCATTCCATAAACAGACAGGCATAACTGGGGGAGAAGCTGGCCCCCATCCCCACGCCTTGGATTTGTTGATACATTTGATGTTTATACATAAATAAATTGTTCTCGAGGCAAAACAACAATAAATCAATCAACATTTGGTTGTGTTTGGCAAATCTTATTGGTCTATTGGCTAAGCAATGCTCTACTGCTTTGATTCCGTCATTATTCCTTATGCAGGTGTAGAGGGAAGATACATCAAGTGCTATAAGCTGATAACCATCCTGCCATTTAATCTTTTCGATTTTCCTTATAAAGTCACTAGTGTCCTGCACATATGATTTAAGGTTTTTTACATGTTCTTGTAGAAATGAATCGATATAAATGGACATATTCTCAAGTGGCCCATCACAAGCCGAGATGATGGGTCTCCCTGGTGGCTTATTTACAGATTTGTGAACCTTGGGGACAAAATGACTGGAATTGTGGGGTTCTCCTTTTTCAAATATTTGTATTCTTGTAAATTCAAAAGTCCCAAACTTTTCCATGCTAATAATTTGTTAAAGAAACTATCTTGTGCATTCTTGAATTTCTGCATGGAACTTTAGCGATAGCAGTCAGTGTCACTTAGCTGTTTTGCTGCCTCTTCCATGTAATCTTTGAGGGGCCATAGTACTACGTTGCCCCCTTTGTCCGCATTTCTCACAACAACCTGCTTCTCCTTGTTCAATTTATCCATCAGTTGTTGGTACTGTCTTTCATGATTAGTGATTTTGCGTTTAGTCTTGTTGGTATCCATGTGTAGTTTTTTTATTTTTTATTTCTACCACCACATGTTCATTGAACAGATCTAGAGAATCACGCGGCATAATGGGTATAAATTTATATTTTCCTTAAATCCGGTCTTTGGTTTGACACATGTTGCATATGTTGGAGACAAAAGGTCTTGTGTGCTTATTTCCGAGTGTTCACCTTGGGCTATACTCGGATTATCTACCATTGCAGCTTCATCTCCCAGATTATAAAGATCCTTTAGAACGCCCAGATCAGATACTGCCAGATTTTGCTTGCCTACACCGGCCAATGTTAGGTCTTGAGTGCCCATATATTCTGTAGACTCCTGAGGTTTGGCTTTCAGTTTATGAAATGTTTTAAGTTTTAACTTCCTAATAAACTTATAGATATCTGTACGTGTATTCGTATAGTCGAAGTTGGTTTCAGGGCAGTATTACAATCCCAGTGCTAGCAGCTGTTGTTCGGCTGCATCCAGATTTATTTCCGTTAAATTAATGATAGTATTGTCCGTAGTAGTTGTTAGTGGGGAGGTGGAGGCCGTTTCTATTTGCGTCTCCATTGTCCCCGTCCTCTCGCTAGTTTCTGGTTGCCATTGCTGCCTCCTTTTTCTGGCAGCCTGCCTTCGCTGCCGCCTACTCTCTGTCCTTCGTTTTTTGCCGGTTTAGTTGTTCGTGGTCTGAGAGTTTCTCTTCGACTTCTCCTCAAATAGTCCAATTCCTCTCCCAACGTTGGTTTTGTTGCTCCAGAATCTGCTCTACCCCTTGTCTTTTCTGCCTCTGATTCACTCTCCAGGGCCGAGCTAAGGTCCGACGCTGATGTTGAAGTTGCGCCACCTTGATCCTCATTGCGTTCTTGTGTGAACCTTGTATTTTTTGCCATCACATTCCTGAAAGAGTCGAATTTCCAGGCGAACGTGAAAATTTGTCCATTAGTGTAATCGTCCTTATCTCTTTTGAATTTGTATATCTTCCGTTGTTTTATCTTTTCTTCTTCTTTGTTAAGTCTTGTCATCATATCCTCCTGAAATTTCTTCCTCTGTTGTGGCTCACCCTGTAGTTCAATTTCCTCATTTAGGGCATCTATTTTGGCCTGGAGCTCAATACGATCTACCTCCGCATACTTTACCAAAATTTGGACTAGCCTGCGGGAGGAGTCGAGATTACATTCTGCCCATTCTGCCATCATGCGAGGGTTGGGCGTGTCATAGCTGGGGGCCAACATGATTCGCAGCCCCCTCGGTATCCTGCCAACGTCCAGGTACTTCTGGAGGGATTTTGCCTCCCACCACTTGGCTGTCTCCTGACGCATGTATTTTTCCAGGGCACGGTAGTTTTCTTTCAGGCTTTTGACTCCAGTTGTCATTTCAATGGTACTGTACTCATTAAGCTGCTGTCCCTGTGGAGGATTGTCCGAGAACATTTCCTCCGCTGCCGACTCGCGGTCTCTGAGCGCTGCGGCGGACATGGTGATTACTGCTATGATGTTTGTTTAATGCTTGTTCTCTCACCCACTTTTGCACTTTTTTGAGGGGAGAAAAACTTAAGCGCACACCTCCCCACCTGTTATATAAATTACGCTATTCAGAGTACCTTATATTGTCGTCCGATGAGTCCAGCGGTGGTCTCTAACGTGACTAAGCTCGCCCGAGCTTGCCAACGTATCCGAGATCTGCTCCCGCTGCTTACACCTTCCGACTGCTTCCTCGTCTTTCTGCGTATGAACAGGGGGCCGCCGTGGATTCCTAACTCGGAACAATTTGCTTGCACTTCCGGGTTCAACAGGGAAGCCGACGCTGTCGGGATAACGACGCCGGCTGTCTGATATCCCCAGAAGAGATGACCTCCAACCACGGAGCCAACTTGCAGAGAGGGGGTCCACACATCCGGAGGTGGCCAATCCGGTAAATATTTCAGAAAACTCGTCCGACGTTTCGTGCATGCGAAAGGACGAGAGCAGACCCAATTGTTGTGCCGGTTATCTTTATTCAGTAATCACCATGTCGCCATGACGCGTTTCGGCCGATCGACGGCCTTGATCACATGTCAGCGCCTTAGGGCGGAGATTCCCCTTTTAAAGTGACTGTGCAAATTTAGCAGCAATAGACATAGAAGACATACATCACTGTCACGCACCTACTAAATTATCCATTCAGACACTTATACACCCACTCATTCTTCAATACGCCTTTCCCTAAATATATTAAACATATTTAAACTTTACACAAACACACAGTCACTGGATGATGTCATCAGTGATGTCATTTGAGATGTCATCAGTGATGTCATCAGTGATGTCACTGACCATGTCATGAGTGATGTAATATGTGACGTCATCAGCAGTGCATTGCGGGGCGCGAGTTATAGTTAGCTGAACTAACTATAACGGGGAATTTCTCTGGTTTTGTACGAGTGAAATGTCCAACTAACTATAACTTTCCCTAAAACCTATGGTTTTTCAGTGAATTTCAAAGGTTTTTTAAATGCTAATTTCTGACTATAACGTGTCTGAAACCTATGGTTTTTTCAGTGAATTTCAAAGGTTTTTTAAATGCTAATTTCTAACTATAACCTGCCTGAAACCTATGGTTTTTAAGTGAATTTCAAAGGTTTTTTAAATGCTAGTTTCTAACTATGCCTACAGAGGTAGGACATGTGAAGAAAGAAGAAAAAACGCACAGAAAGAAGCAAAAGAAATGCAGAAAGAAGCAACAGAAGTCCACAAAGACGAAGAAAAGTGCAGGAAGAAGCAAGACATGTGCAGAAAGAACCAACAGAGGAGCAGAAAGAGGCCTTGTTGCAAAATCATCCTGTGCCCACAACTTTTTCAGACGGGTACTGGTGGTAACTGAGTCTGACTAATGAGGCCTAGAGCCAGTGCTATGCTAAAAGACACTTAGAATACAGTGAAAACACCTACATACACTAGGGAACACTATGCGTTGGGGTACCCCTGTGATTAGCATGACCTCCTCTGTAAGGCCCTAGTACATAATAGGGCAGGGGGATTAAAACTACCTCTAAGTCAGAGGTGCAGAAATATGCTACTTTAACTAGTAGTCGCGTTTGCAGAGTGGTGGAGAAAGGGTGCTGGGCGTCCAACCAACGCTCAGGAATTCCACTGCGTAGGACTTACAGGAGGTACCAGGAGGGATTCTTGGCCCCCAAACTCCCTCAGGACAAAATTGGACTTCATCCCCCATCCCGTAGTCTGCCACGAGGCACGTTTGCAGAGTGGTAGAGAAAGGGGGCCATGGCCTCCGAAGACGTCTTAGTAATCCCACTGTGTGGGACTTACTGGAGGTAACAAGAGGGTAGTTGGCCCCCAAGGACATCCTTGGGGGCCAACTTCCCAAATTATTACCTCCAGTCAGTCCCACACAGCAGCACTGGTAAGTACTCATACCAGGCCACGCCCACTTTGCCCACCACTCTACAGACGCGCTCCCTGGCGTGCTCTTGGATGGGGATTGAAGTCCCCTTCACTGCTGGGGGTCCTTTAGGGGCCAACTAGCCTACCTTTTACCTCCAGTAAGCCCCACGCAGTGGGATTGGTGAGAGGTAGACAAAGGCCATGCCCCCTTTCTCCACCACTATGCAAACACGCCCCCTGGCGCGTTGTAAGTTGGGGGATTAAGTCCCCTTGAATCCTGAGGGTCCCTGGGGTCCAACTAGCCCACCAGGTACCTCCAGTAAGCGCCACAGAGCTGCATTGCAGAGAGGTGTAAAAAGGGGCGTGACCTGGACCACCTGTCTGCAACGCAGCGCAGTGGCGCTTACTGGAAGCACCTGGTGGGCTAGTTGGCCACCAGGGGCCCTCAGGATTGAAAGGGAATTAATTCCCCAACTTAAAAGGTGCCACAGGGCGTGTTTGCACACATGTCACCTCAGGCCCCGCCCCCTCCCTTCACCACTGTGCAAACACGCCCCGTGGCACGTTTTAAGTTGCGGGATAAAGTCCCCTTGAATCCTGAGGGTCCAACTAGCCCACCAGGTACCCCCAGTAAGCGCCACAGAGCTGCATTGCAGAGAGGTGTAAAAAGGGGCGTGGCCTGGACCACCTCTCTGCAACGCAGCCCTGTGGCGCTTACCGGAGGTACCTGGTGGGCTAGTTGGCGCCCAGGGACCCTCAGGATTGAAGGGGAATTAATTTCCCAACTTAAAACGCGCCTCAGGGCGTGTTTGCACACATGTCACCTCAGGTCCCGCCCCCTCCCTTCACCACTGTGCAAACGCGCCCTGTGGCGCGTTTTAAGTTGGGGGATAAAGTCCCTGTGAATCCTGAGGGTCCCTGGGGTCCAACTAGCCCACGAGGTACCTCCACTAAGCGCCACAGAGCTGCGTTGCAGAGAGGTGTAAAAAGGGGCGTGGCCTGGACCACCTCTCTGCAATGCAGGTCTGTAGCGCTTACTGGAGGTACCTGGTGGGCTAGTTGGCCCCCAGGGGCCCTCAGGATTGAAGGGGAATTAATTACCCAACTTAAAATGCGCCACAGGGCATGTTTGCACACATATCACCTCAGGCCCCGCCCCCTCCCTTCACCACTGTGCAAACGCACCCCGTGGCGCTTTTTAAGTTGGGGGATAAAGTCCCCTTGAATCCTGAGGGTCCCTGGGGTCCAACTAGCCCACCAGGTACCTCCAGTAAGCGCCACAGAGCTGCGTTGCAGAGAGGTGTAAAAAGGGGCGTGGCCTGGACCACCTCTCTGCAACGCAGCCCTGTGGCGCTTACTGGAAGTACCTGGTGAGCTAGTTGGCCCCCAGGGACCCCCAGTATTGAAGGGGAATTAATTCCCCAACTTAAAACGCGCCACAGGGCGCGTTTGCAGAGTGTTGCTGGGAGAGGGCGGGGCCTCCGGCACAATCGCGTGTTTTTTAAATTATTTTTTGGGGAAAGGGGGCTGTGTGGCCCCCCTTCTTTTTACTTTTTTTGGGCCCTGGGGACCCCATCCCCCAGGGCCTGACCCCCATTTAAAAAAAAAATATATATATTAATGGGAAGGGGGCCGCAGCTCCCCATGTGGAAAAGCAATGCCGGCTCCCGCAGGACGCGGGGAGCCGGCGGGACCGTGGGGGCATTGGGGCTCCCCCCACGGTCCCCAACGGATAGGGCCTGCCCCAGAGGATGGGGTCCCCGGGGCTAGAATAGCTACATATATGGCTATATATATATATAGCCATGGGGGCCAGCTTCTCACCTAGTTATGCCTGCCTGCCTGCATATGGGCAGGTGGGAGGAGCTGGTCCTCAGGGAACAACAGAGTCAACACATACAAAACAATGTTAAAATGTGGTTACGCTACATTGACAATTTGTTTATAATTTGGCAGGGTACAATAGAGCAAGCTAGTCAATTTGTGGAAAGTATCAATTCAAACGATGTCAATCTTCACTTCACTGCAAAAATTAGTCTGACCAGCGTTGAGTTTCTAGACACCCAAGTTTACATTAAAAACAGTAAAATTGAAACTAAGTTGTTTAGGAAAAAAACAGCAGGTAAGTCTACTCTTCACGCCAGTAGTTGTCACCCTAAACATCTTATCAATAGCATCCCCTACAGGGAAATGCTACGTCTCCGATGCATATGTAGCAACGAAGACAATTTGAAGGTGGCACAACGTGAGAGTAGTAGTAGATTTGAGCAGAGAGGCTATTCACCTACTGTTATTGAAAAAGCCATAGCCAAATCTATGTTGCTAACGAAAGATGAAGTACTTAAGGAGAAAAACATTACCACCAACCTGGAAGACAGAAATAAGGCGCATAATCAAGGCAATGATGATTTTAGATTGATTATGAATTTTAATAAACAGCACAAGTCACTTAATAAGATCATCCAGCAGAATTGGCCCCTTGTACTCAATGATCCGGTGATTGGACCACTGCTACCGCGGAAAGTGTCCATCACATATAGTAAGGCTCCGTCAATGAGAGACAGTCTAGTAAAAACTAGCCCAGAAGTCATTGACAACAGTAACTGGTTGCAATCTACTAAAGGGTTTTACAAGTGCAAAACGTGCATGGCATGTATCCATGGGGTCAACAGAAGCACTTACATGACACCTTTTAGTGACAAGGTCTTTAGAATTTCCAAATTATTGACCTGCAAAACGGAGTTTGCTGTCTATGTGTTGTCGTGCCCATGTGGGCTGCAATACATAGGCAGCACTAAATTACCGGTACACAAACGAGTGTTGCAGCATTTACGCGCCATCACTAATCAGGATAATACATATCCAGTGGCGCGTCACTTCAGGGACAAACATGATTCCAACAACATTAACCTAAAATATTTTGTTATTGATGCAGTCCCCCCAAGTAGAAGAGGAGGTGACCGTGAGAACAAGTTGAGAAAACTAGAAACCCGGTATATTTTACAACTTGACTTCAAATACCCGGGGGGGTTAAACGCTACTGAAGACTTGCACACTTGCTTAACATAATGAGGTACATTGCATTCAACACTGGAAACTTTAGACCAATTCACATGAAAAATCCTATCTTCATCCTATCTTCCTCCTGTCGGTTTATCATCTGTATATGTGATTTTAGAGTATTTACATTTTATGGCAATTTTATTCCATTTTAGTGCGAATATTAATTTAGGCTGATATTAAATATTTATTTATAGAATTTCTACAATGCCGCACATTGTATTAACTAACATATATGATATTTATATATTTATTTATTTATATATTTAAGCAGCATTTTGCACGTAAATTATCTAGGAATTAAGTTATAAATTGCCATGATGATAATAGACAGCTCTTTATGAACATCAGGACTATTATCAGCTAAGATCCTGTAACTTCATCAGACCAGTGTAATCAAAGCATACAACATCTTGATCCCGTAAGCCACAATCCCCATTCAGATGGACGGTGTAAGATCTCTATGTTCCAAATCAGTTTTAAGGGCTGCTAACCTTTAGTTTTAATACACTTCTTTTAGTAAGCATATACTTTTCACTGCACTTTGCACTTTTTTATACATCACCACATAATCAGGATTGTACAATATATTAGACATAGTAACATACATGAGGGGAGTGTTTTCATCAATGGGTTTTATAAAATAGAATCAATAGGGCAATTGTATCTTGTCATTCCAACTTGTTTTATATGATTTTTATTTTTTCATCTGAGACCAATGGGGTATTTTACCAAGATTGTATAAACTTTATTAACATTGTTAAATTAAAACACTTGGACAAGACAATGTCATTAGTAAAATTGCATACTATATGTATTCTGTTTCAGGTTACGTATTGCATTTCACCTCGTATATATGTGCTTTTAAAGATGGACAAGGTGCCTTATGTATATTTAACTAGGTTGTCATTGGGTCCAAAAGGGGTATTTTACCAAGAGTGTATAAATTTTACTAACATGTGAGATTTAAAAACATTTGGACATGACATTGTCATCAGTAAATTTGCACACTATATACATACTATTCAGATTACACATGGTATTTTACCTCGTATATGTGTATTTAAGATGGAAGAGGTGCCTTGTATATTTCCACTTTCTATGTCTATAGTACAGAAGTCACGTGATGCACTTTTTTCATAGCACTAGTCACTTTAAATACTGCACTATTCAAACTTACCACTGTCATGTGAACAAGGCTCGCAGGAGCCGAAACGCGTAATGGCGAAGACAGAGGAATAAAAAACAACAATTTGCACAATACCTGGGTCCGTGTCCGTCTTTGGAGAGATCCTGTACTGCGACGGTTCTGCATGCAATATATATATATTATCTACTGGCAGTCGCCAGTAGATAGTTATAGTTAGGACCTATTTTCCATAGGAAATCCGCAACATTCTATTTGAAATAACTCTTGCGTCGGTTGACGAATCTTCGCGAAATTTTCAAACTTTATGGCCCGCTCCGGTCCGCTCCTACCCTGAAAGTCTCAGGGTGATTCATCAAGCGGGGGCCGAGAAAAAGGGGGTCCCAAAACGTGTTTTCCCCATTCATTTTCCCATAGGAAACTTTAGACACGGCTACAGCTCGAACTGCTGAACGGAATTACACCAAATTTGGCAAAGAGGTAGTTCTTGGTTCAGAAAGAACCCTTTTGTTAAATGGTGTAAATCCGTTCAGCAGTTGCGGAGAAATTAAAAAATAAGAGTCAAAAAATCAATTTCCCATAGGAAACTTTATGCAAGGCTACAGCTCGAACTGCTGAACGGAATTACACCAACTTTGGCAAAGAGGTAGTTCTTGGTTCAAAAAGAACCCTTTTTGTTAAATGGTGTAAATCCGTTCAGTAGTTGCTGAGAAAATCAAAAGTAAAAACACATATATATCTGGGCGGAGCCTAACCACACATGTCATCGTGAGATCTGATTGGCTGTCAGCACTTCATCCTGGAATTGCTGGCAGCCATCTTGGGACCAATATAAATGATAGTACCCCATTGAAATGCATTGTAGTGAATCGAAGATTTTGAGGGTTACCAAAAGGAGAACTATAAAGGGTGATAACAGACTTTAGTTACATTAGAATTCATTTGTTGATGGTACCATACTAATTTCAGGAATTGTGGTGTGTTCTAAGGTGATTTTACCCTGTGAAAACCTTCTGCTGGGATATCATGAATCATGTTTGAGAGAAAACTATTTTCACATGCTTGTCCCATACAGTTTTGGAAGGTGCTCCAGAAGCTAAAATGAAAGCATATTTTCTGTAAATTCACATTATCTTTCTCAGTCATGTGAGAATGAAGTCTGACATTCTCAGTAAAACATGTACATCCAACAAGGGCAGAGACTGTCAGTTGATTCCTTTGTGTTCTACTGCAGCTTCCCAGAGTGTTCTAAAGAACAACTAGAGTGCTAACAGCCTTACTTATGACAAAAGTATGGCACACCTGAAGCCATCTTGATTGGAATAAACTGGTAACACTTAAAACATTTAATTTAAAAAGGAACAAAATGATGGGGTTCATCTTGTCATAGAAATTATGGTTAGTGCTCTGGAAAGAAAAATTAGGACATGTTTCAAGTGTGATCTCAAATATCTTCCTGTTATATTTCAACAGGAGCAGCCTGTCAGTTGATGCCTTTGTGTTCTACTGCAGCTTCCCAGAGTGTTCTAAAGAACAACTAGAGCGCTAACAGTCTTACTTATGACAAAAGTATGGCACACCTGAAGCCATCTTGATTGGAATAAACTGGTAACACTTAAAACATTTAATTTAAAAAGGAACAAAATGATGGGGTTCATTTTGTCATAGAAATTATGGTTAGTGCTGTAGAAAGAAAAATTAGGACATGTTTCAAGTGTGATCTCAAATATCTTCCGGTTATATTTCAACAGGAGCAGCCTGTCAGTTGATGCCTTTGTGTTCTACTGCAGCTTCCCAGAGTGTTCTAAAGAACAACTAGAGCGCTAACAGTCTTACTTATGACAAAAGTATGGCACACCTGAAGCCATCTTGATTGGAACAAACTGGTAACACTTAAAACATTTAATTTAAAAAGGAACAAAATGAGGGGGTTCATTTTGCCATAGAAATTATGGTTAGTGCTGTAGAAAGAAAAATGTAGGACATGTTTTAAGTGAGATCTCAAATCCTCTTCTATTTCATTAGAAAATTCTGACATGCAGACTGAAACAATCACTTTCAATACCAGCAGTAGACTTCCAGTTAACTCCTTGGTGAGCAGTAGCTTTACTACAGTGATCTAATGAACAACTAGAGTAATAACATTCTGAATTTATGGCAAATGTGTGACACATCTGAATGCCTTCTTGATGGAATCAAAGTAAAAACTGAAAGCATTTCCTACTGAGGAGACTGCAGTAAATGAGGAAATTAAGAAACTTCATAACAAAGAAGTCTTCCAAGATGGCCACCAGTGAAAAAAGAGCCCAAATGTAGCACAGATATTACCCAGATGTAGCCCACATATAGCCCAATGACAAAAGTGTGCAAAACACTTTTTATTTTTAGTTTTTTGTAGTTTTATGTAGTGCAGACTGGTCAGGTATTGGAGCGTTGCATCTTAAAACATGACCCCCTACACTACAAAAACACCACTGCACTACCCTAAACCCTAAAACACTACCCCAGCACGACCCCCTATACTACACAAGCACCACTGCACTATCCTAAACCCTAAAACACTACCCCAGCACGACCCCCTACACTACACAAGCACCACTGCACTACCCTAAACCCTAAAACACTACCCCAACACCACTGCACTAACCTAAATCCTAAAACACTACCCCCAGCACGACCCCCTACACTACCCAAACACCACTGCACTACCCTAAAACATGACCCCTACACTACACAAACACCACTGCACTACCCTAAACCCTAAAACACTACCCCCAGCACGACCCCTACACTACACAAGCACCACTGCACTACCCTAAACCCTAAAACACTACCCCAGCACGACCCCTACACTACACAAACACCACTGCACTACCGTAAACCCTAAAACACTACCCCCAGCACGACCCCCTACACTACCCAAACACCACTGCACTAACCTAAATCCTAAAACACTACCCCCAGCACGACCCCCTACACTACCCAAACACCACTGCACTACCCTAAAACATGACCCTCTACACTACACAAACACCACTGCACTACCCTAAACCCTAAAACACTACCCCAGCACGACCCCTACACTAAACAAGCACCACTGCTCTACCCTAAACCCTAAAACACTACCCCCAGCACGACCCCCTACACTGCCCGAACACCACTGCACTGCCCTAAACCCTGAAACACCAGCCCCTGCACGACCCCCTACACTGCCCGAACACCACTGCACTGCCCTAAACCCTGAAACACCACCCCCAGCATGACCCCTACACTGCCCGAACACCACTACACTGCCCTAAACCCTGAAACACTACCCCCAGCAAGACCTCCTACACTGCCCGAACACCACTGCACTGCCCTAAACCCTGAAACATCACCCCCAGCAAGACCCCCTACACTGCCCGAACACCACTGTCCTAAACCCTGAAACACCACCCCCAGCACGACCCCCTACACTGCCCGAACACCACTGCACTGCCCTAAACCCTGAAACACCACCCCCAGCACGACCCCCTACACTGCCCGAACACCACTGCACTGCCCTAAACCCTGAAACACCACCCCCTGCACGACCCCCTACACTGCCCGAACACAACTGCACTGCCCTAAACCCTGAAACACCATCCCCAGCACGACCCCCTACACTGCACGAACACCACTGCACTGCCCTAAACCCTGAAACACTACCCCCAGCAAGACCCCCTACACTGCCCGAACACCACTGCACTGCCCTAAACCCTGAAACACCACCCCCAGCAGACCCCCTACACTGCCTGAACACCAGTGCACTGCCCTAAACCCTGAAACACCAGCCCCAGCACGACCCCTACACTGCCCGAACACCACTGCACTGCCCTAAACCCTGAAACACCACCCCCTGCACGACCCCCTACACTGCCCGAACACCACTGCACTGCCCTAAACCCTGAAACACCACCCCCTGCACGATCCCCTACACTGCCCGAACACTACTGCACTGCCCTAAACCCTGAAACACCACCCCCAGCACGACCCCCTACACTGCACGAACACCACTGCACTCAAACCCCGAAACACTACCCCCAGCAAGACCCCTACACTGCCTGAACACCACTGCCCTAAACCCTGAAACACCACCCCCAGCAAGACCCCCTATACTGCCCGTACACCACTGCACTGCCCTAAACCCTGAAACACCACCCCCAGCATGACCCCCTACACTGCCCGAACACCACTGCACTGCCCTAAACCCTGAAACACCACCCCCAGCATGACCCCCTACACTGCCCGAACACCACTGCACTGTCCTAAACCATGAAACACCAGCCCCAGCACGACCCCCTACACTGCCCGAACACCACTGCACTGCCCTAAACCCTGAAACACCACCCCCAGCACGACCCCCTACACTGCCCGAACGCCACTGCACTGCCCTAAACCCTGAAACACCAGCCCCAGCACAACCCCGTACACTGCCCGAACACCACTGCACTGCCCTAAACCCTGAAACACCAGCCCCAGCACGACCGCCTACACTGCCCGAAAACCACTGCACTGCCCTAAACCCTGAAACACCAGCCCCAGCACGACCCCCTACACTGCCCGAACACCACTGCACTACCCTAAACCCTCAAACACCAGCCCCAGAACGACCCCTAAACTGCCCGAACACCACTGCACTGCCCTAAACCCTGAAACACCAGCCCCAGCAAGACCCCCTACACTGCCCGAACACCACTGCACTGCCCTAAACCCTGAAACACCACCCCCAGCAAGACCCCCTACACTGCCTGAACACCACTGCACTAAAGCCTGAAACACCACCCCCAGCAAGACCACCTACACTGGCCGAACACCACTGCACTGCCCTAAACCCTGAAACACCACCCCTGCACGACCCCCTACACTGCCCAAACACCACTGCACTGCCCTAAACCCTGAAACACCACCCCTGCACGACCCCCTACACTGCCCGAACACCACTGCACTGCCCTAAACCCTGAAACACCACCCCTCAGCACGACACCCTACACTGCCCGAACACCACTGCACTGCCCTAAACCCTGAAACACCACCCCCAGCACGACCCCCTACACTGCCCGAACACCACTGCACTGCCCTAAACCCTGAAACACCACCCCCTGCACGACCTCCTACACTGCCGGAACACCACTGCACTGCCCTAAACCCTGAAAAGACCACCTCCAGCACGACCCCCTACACTGCCCGAACACCACTGCACTGCCCTAAACCCTGAAACATCAACCCCAGCACGACCCCCTACACTGCCCAAACACCACTGCACTGCCCTAAACCCTGAAACACTACCCCCAGCAAGACCCCCTACACTGCCCGAACACCACTGCACTGCCCTAAACCCTGAAACACCACCCCCAGCAGACCCCCTACACTGCCTGAACACCATTGCTCTGCCCTAAATCCTGAAACACTAGCCCCAGCACGACCCCCTACACTGCCCAAACACCACTGCACTGCCCTAAACCCTGAAACACCACCCCCAGCATGACCCCCTACACTGCCCAAACACCACTGCACTGCCCTAAACCCTGAAACACCAGCCACAGCAAGACCCCCTACACTGCCCTAACACCACTGCACTGCCCTAAACCCTGAAACACCAGCCCGAGCATGACCCCCTACACTGCCCGAACACCACTGCACTGCCCTAATCCCTGAAACACCAGCCCCAGCACGACCACCTACACTGCCCGACCACTGCACTGCCCTAAACCCTGAAACACCAGCCCCAGCACAACCCCCTACACTGCCCGAACACCACTGCACTGCCCTAAACCCTGAAACACCAGCCCCAGCATGACCCCCTACACTGCCCGAACACCACTGTACTGCCCTAAACCCTGAAACACCAGCCCCAGCACGACCCCCTACACTGCCCGAACACCACTGCACTGCCCTAAACCCTGAAACACCACCCCCTGCATGACCCCCTACACTGCCCGAACACCACTGCACTGCCCTAAACCCTGAAACACCACCCCCTGCAGCACCCCTACACTGCCCGAACACCACTGCACTGCCCTAAACCCTGAAACACCACCCCCTGCACCGCCCCCTACACTGCCCGAACACCACT
Organism: Calotriton arnoldi; assembly: GCA_963921515.1. NCBI lineage: Eukaryota > Metazoa > Chordata > Amphibia > Caudata > Salamandridae > Calotriton > Calotriton arnoldi. The sequence goes on along the minus strand of CAWUFW010011009.1, from coordinate 249,923 downwards.
GCACTGCCCTAAACCCTGAAACACCACCCCCTACAATGCCCGAACACCACTGCACTGCCCTAAACCCTGAAACACCACCCCAGCACGACCCCCTACACTGCCCGAACACCACTGCACTGCCCTAAACCCTGAAACACCACCCCTGCACCGCCCCCTACACTGCCCGAACACCACTGCACTGCCCTAAACCCTGAAACACCACCCCCTACAATGCCCGAACACCACTGCACTGCCCTAAACCCTGAAACACCACCCCCAGCACGACCCCCTACACTGCCCGAACACCACTGCACTGCCCTAAACCCTAAAACACCACCCCCAGCATTACCCCCTACACTGCCCGAACACCACTGCACTGCCCTAAACCCTAAAACACTCCCCCCAGCATGACCCCCTACACTACCCGAACAACACTGCACTGCCCTAAACCCTAAAACACTACGCCCAGCACGACCCCCTACACTACCCAAACACCACTGCACTGCCCTAAACCCTGAAACACCACCCCCTGCATGACCCCCTACACTGCCCGAACACCACTGCACTGCCCTAAACCCTGAAACACCACCCCCTGCACGATCCCCTACACTGCCCGAACACTACTGCACTGCCCTAAACCCTGAAACACCACCCCCAGCATGACCCCCTACACTGCACGAACACCACTGCACTAAACCCCAAAACACTACCCCCAGCAAGACCCCCTACACTGCCTGAACACCACTGCCCTAAACCCTGAAACACCACCCCCAGCAAGACCCCCTATACTGCCCGTACACCACTGCACTGCCCTAAACCCTGAAACACCACCCCCAGCATGACCCCCTACACTGCCCGAACACCACTGCACTGCCCTAAACCCTGAAACACCACCCCCAGCACGACCCCCTACACTGCCCGAACACCACTGCACTGTCCTAAACCATGAAACACCAGCCCCAGCACGACCCCCTACACTGCCCGAACACCACTGCACTGCCCTAAACCCTGAAACACCACCCCCAGCACGACCCCTACACTGCCCGAACGCCACTGCACTGCCCTAAACCCAGAAACACCAGCCCCAGCACAACCCCGTACACTGCCCGAACACCACTGCACTGCCCTAAACCCTGAAACACCAGCCCCAGCACGACCGCCTACACTGCCCGAAAACCACTGCACTGCCCTAAACCCTGAAACACCAGCCCCAGCACGACCCCCTACACTGCCCGAACACCACTGCACTACCCTAAACCCTCAAACACCAGCCCCAGCACGACCCCCTACACTGCCCGAACACCACTGCACTGCCCTAAACCCTGAAACACCAGCCCCAGCAAGACCCCTACACTGCCCGAACACCACTGCACTGCCCTAAACCCTGAAACACCACCCCAGCAAGCCCCCTACACTGCCTGAACACCACTGCACTAAAGCCTGAAACACCACCCCCAGCAAGACCACCTACACTGGCCGAACACCACTGCACTGCCCTAAACCCTGAAACACCACCCCTGCACGACCCCCTACACTGCCCAAACACCACTGCACTGCCCTAAACCCTGAAACACCACCCCTGCACGACCCCCTACACTGCCCGAACACCACTGCACTGCCCTAAACCCTGAAACACCACCCCTCAGCACGACACCCTACACTGCCCGAACACCACTGCACTGCCCTAAACCCTGAAACACCACCCCCAGCACGACCCCCTACACTGCCCGAACACCACTGCACTGCCCTAAACCCTGAAACACCACCCCCTGCACGACCTCCTACACTGCCGGAACACCACTGCACTGCCCTAAACCCTGAAAAGACCACCTCCAGCACGACCCCTACACTGCCCAAACACCACTGCACTGCCCTAAACCCTGAAACATCAACCCCAGCAAGACCCCCTACACTGCCTGAACACCACTGCCCTAAACCCTGAAACACCACCCCCTACACTGCACGAACACCACTGCACTGCCCTAAACCCTGAAACACCACCTCCAGCAAAACCCCTACACTGCCTGAACACCATTGCTCTGCCCTAAATCCTGAAACACTAGCCCCAGCACGACCCCCTACACTGCCCAAACACCACTGCACTGCCCTAAACCCTGAAACACCACCCCCAGCACGACCCCCTACACTGCCCAAACACCACTGCACTGCCCTAAACCCTGAAACACCAGCCCCAGCAAGACCCCCTACACTGCCCGAACACCACTGCACTGCCCTAATCCCTGAAACACCAGCCCCAGCACGACCACCTACACTGCCCGAACACCACTGCACTGCCCTAAACCCTGAAACACCAGCCCCAGCACAACCCCCTACACTGCCCGAACACCACTGCACTGCCCTAAACCCTGAAACACCAGCCCCAGCTCGACCCCTACACTGCCCGAACACCACTGTACTGCCCTAAACCCTGAAACACCAGCCCCAGCATGACCCCCTACACTGCCCGAACACCACTGCACTGCCCTAAACCCTGAAACACCACCCCCTGCATGACCCCCTACACTGCCCGAACACCACTGCACTGCCCTAAACCCTGAAACACCACCCCCTGCAGCACCCCTACACTGCCCGAACACCACTGCACTGCCCTAAACCCTGAAACACCACCCCCTGCACCGCCCCTACACTGCCCGAACACCACTGCACTGCCCTAAACCCTGAAACACCACCCCCTACAATGCCCGAACACCACTGCACTGCCCTAAACCCTGAAACACCACCCCCAGCACGACCCCCTACACTGCCCGAACACCACTGCACTGCCCTAAACCCTGAAACACCACCCCCTGCACCGCCCCCTACACTGCCCGAACACCACTGCACTGCCCTAAACCCTGAAACACCACCCCTACAATGCCCGAACACCACTGCACTGCCCTAAACCCTGAAACACCACCCCCAGCACGACCCCCTACACTGCCCGAACACCACTGCACTGCCCTAAACCCTAAAACACCACCCCCAGCATTACCCCCTACACTGCCCGAACACCACTGCACTGCCCTAAACCCTAAAACACTCCCCCAGCACGACCCCCTACACTACCCGAACAACACTGCACTGCCCTAAACCCTAAAACACTCCCCCAGCACGACCCCCTACACTACCCAAACACCACTGCACTGCCCTAAACCCTAAAACACTACCCCCCGCATGACCCCCTACACTACCCAAACACCAATGCACTACCCTAAACCCTAAAACACTACCGCCGCACGACTCCCTACACTACCCAAAGACCACTGCACTACCCTAAACCCTAAAACACGACCTCCTACACTACACAAACACCACTGCACTACCCTAAACCCTAAAACACTACCCCTACACTACACAAACACCACTGCACTACCCTAAACCCTAAAAACTACCCCAGCATGAACCACTACACTACCCAAACACCACTGCACTACCCTAAAACCCTAAAAAACTACCCCCAGCAGTACCCCTACACTACCCAAACACCACTGCACTACCCTAAACCCTAAAACACTACCCCCAGCAGTACCCCCTACACTACCCAAACACCACTGCACTACCCTAAAACACTACCCCCAGCACGACCCCCTACACTACCCAAACACCACTGCACTACCCTAAACCCTAAAACACTCCCCCAGCATGACTCCCTACACTACCCAAACACCACTGCACTACCCTAAACCCTAAATCTACCCCCAGCATGACCCCCTACACTACACAAACACCACTGCACTACCCTAAACCCTAAAACACTACCCCCAGCACGACCCTCTTCACTACCTAAACACAACTGCACAATTTGTTACAGGCATTGCAACGCAGGCCTGTGGTGCTTACTGGAAGTACCTAGTGGGCTAGTTGGGCCCCAGGGACCCTCAGGATTCAAGGTGACCTAATCCCCCAACTTAAAACGCACCACGGGCGCGTTTGCACAGTGGTGAAGGGAGGGGCGGGGCCTCAGGTGACATGTGCGCAAACACGCCCTGTGGTGCGTTTTAAGTTGGGGAATTAATTCCCTTTGAATCCTGAGGGACCCTGAGGGCCAACTAGCCCACCAGGTACCTTCAGTAAGCACAACAGAGTTGCGTTGCAGAGAGGTGAAAAAGGTGCGTGGCCTCGGAACGCCTCTCTGCAACTCAGCTCTGTGGTCCTAACTGTAGGTACCTGGGGGCTTGTTGGGCCCCAGGGACCCTCAGAATTCAAGGGGACTTAATCCACGCAGCTTAAAACGCGCCACGGGGTGCGTTTGCACACATGTCACCTCAGGCCCCCTCCCTTCACCACTGTGCAAACGCGCCCTGTAGCGCATTTTGAGAGGTAGTTTTAATCCCCCTGCCCTATTATGTACTAGGGACTTGCAGAGGAGGTCATGCTAATCACAGGGGTACCCCAACGCATAGTGTTCCCTAGTGTATGTAGGTGTTTTCACTGTATTCTAAGTGTCTTTTAGCATAGCACTGGCTCTGGTTAGTCAGAGTCAGTTACCACCAGTACCCGTCTGAAAAAGTTGTGGGCACAGGATGATTTTGCAACAAGGCCTCTTTATGCTCCTCTGTTGGTTCTTTCTGCACATCTTTTGCTTCTTTCTGTGCGTTTTTTCTTCTTTCTTCACATGTCCTACCTCTGTAGGCATAGTTAGAAACTAGCATTTAAAAAAACCTTTGAAATTCACTTAAAAAATCATAGGTTTCAGGCACGTTATAGTTAGAAATTAGCATTTAAAAAACCTTTGAAATTCACTGAAAAAACCATAGGTTTTAGGGACAGTTATAGTTAGTTGGACATTTCACTCGTACAAAACCATAGAAATTCCCCGTTATAGTTAGTTCAGCTAACTATAACTTCGCGCCCGCAATGCACTGCTGATGACGTCACATATTACATCACTCATGACATGGTCAGTGACATCACTGATGACATCTCAAATGACATCACTGATGATATCATCCATGTGATAATTTCATGCATCTTCTCACACCCTAATATAACTTTTGATACACCCACTCTAAATTACAGACTGCCATTCTCAAAACCATAGACACTCCAACACCAAAAACTACATACCCACTCACTGATTCTTAGGTCTACACACACATCCACTCACTCACCCGTACAGTCACTCATACTTAGTCACTCAGTACAGGACTATCATATGCACTCATACACCTATATAAACACTCACACACCGCCACTCATCCATAGAGGTACTCACACACCTAGTCAGTCATGCAAAAAACTTAATCAGACACCCATTTACTCACCTATACAGTTATACACACACCAGCTCACTTACTCATACAAATACTAGCACATTCTTACGCTCTTATACAATCACTGATACAAGTACACACTCATCCATACAGCCACTCTCACAATCACACACTCTCACTTATAGCCATTTATATACTCCAACACACATATATACTGCCTTTCACATATGTAGTTACTCACACATGTACCACTGAGATATACATTCAATCACTAACACACCTATACACACACTCACCCACCCATACAGTCCATCACAGATGCACTCTTTAAACCATGCACCCAGTGAATCACCAACTCACACATCTATGCACAGAGTCACACACACCCCACCCACACAAACACTCAGGCACCCATACAGATACTCAGACAATCAATCAATAACCCATGTAGACACTCATGTAGCTATTCAGAAAGCCATGCAGCCGCTTACAAACCAACAGACAGACGGATACAGACATTCACACAGTTTAGTCACTAACCCATGCATTCAGTAAGATACATTTAATCACTCACTTGTAGAGTCAGTCACTCACGTACTAAATCATCCATTCAGACACTTATACACCCACTCATTCTTCAATACGCCTTTCCCTATATATATTAAACATATTTAAACTTTACAGAAACACACAGTCACTGGATGATGTCATCAGTGATGTCATCAGTGATGTCATTTGAGATGTCATCAGTGATGTCATCAGTGATGTCACTGACCATGTCATGAGTGATGTAATATGTGACGTCATCAGCAGTGCATTGCGGGGCGCGAGTTATAGTTAGCTGAACTAACTGTAACGGGGGAATTTCTATGGTTTTGTACGAGTGAAATGTCCAACTAACTATAACTGTCCCTAAAACCTATGGTTTTTTCAGTGAATTTCAAAGGTTTTTTAAATGCTAATTTCTAACTATAACGTGTCTGAAACCTATGGTTTTTTCAGTGAATATATATATATATATATATATATATATATATATATATATATATATATATATATATGCATGGTGGGGACGCAAGTTATAGTTAGGGAATTTCTAGGGATTTTTAACATAAAGTAATATTTTATTGCCATTCATTAAGCCAATCCCCCATGCAGGGGGTGGCTACCAGGCCTGCAGAAAATTGTTTTTTTAAAGGGGAGGGGGCCAAGTTGCCATCCTCCCTGAGCCTCATTAAACCCATTAGACCCTGGGGACAGCAGGGTCTTATGTTTTTTAGAGGGGAGGAGGGACAAGTGGCCCACCCTTCCTGAGACTTTTTAGGCCCTGGGGACCCCATCCCCAGGACCTTTTTTCTGTAAAAAGGGAGGGGGGCCATGTGGCCCTCTCCCTAAGCCTCATTGGGCCTTGGGGACCCAACCCCCAGGGCTTTATGTTTTTAAAAGGGGAGGGGGACCAAGTCGGCCCTCTCCCAGAACCTCATTAGGCCCTGGGGTCCCCATCCCCAGGGCCTTTTTTAAAAGGGGACGGGGCTACAGGCCCCATCCAGCAGGGCTGTTTTTGAAAGGGGAGGGTGCCCATGGCCCCCTCCCCAAGACTCATCAGTCCCTGGGGACCCCATCCCCAGGGCTGTGTTTTTTTAAGGTTAGGGGGGCCGCGTAGCCCCCCTCCCCAAATCTCAAAAAGCCCGGGGGACCCGATCCCCCAGTGCCATTTTTATTTTCAAGAGGAGGGGGACAAGTGGCACCCTTCCCTTAACCTTATTTAGGTCCTGGGGACCTCATGCCCATGGCCTTTTTTTATTAAAGGGAGGGGACCGCAGAAATACTTTCTTTGCTAATCACTCTGTTTTTTTTTTTAATGAACCTATCTGACATTTGGCAGGCTGTTAGCAAGTTAAGCGCACTGTAGAAAAGTCATGTACCATGCAGATCCAACAAGGGAGGGCAAGGTTAAAGGATGGGGTCAAAAATCATTGATTTGTTAATAACTTTGTCATGCAGTATCATTGATTTGCAGGGCATATGGTAGATACTTATCACGTCTAGCATCCTCTTATATTTTGAGTTTCATACAAATCGTTCAAGGGGGCATTGTTAAGGTGTGGTCAAAAAAGTGTTAATTTGGGGTGTTAAATTTAATTTTGTAGGCTGTTAGACAGGTAGGTGAAATGCAGGGATTTCAGGTTTGAATAAGATCCTATATGGGTTTGGAGCAAAGTTAAAGATGAAAGTAAAAAAATGCTTGATTTGTTAATAACTTTAGTGATTTTTACAGATCTGCATGAGATTTGCCAAACACGTGGCATCTTTAATTTGCTTCTGAAATGCTGTGATGGGGATTAACTCAGATTTCTGGCCTGCCTGAGGTGTGCTATCCCTGGAGAAACCTGTGCACCTTCACATTGTCCCCCGGAAGCAGAATAGATGACTAAGTCCAAGATTGCTTCCACTTCTCATAACGTTTCTCTGGGTTATTTATGCAGACCTCAAGTATTCAGGACAGGCTTGTTAGCACCCAGTCTCTCTCTCTCTAGCCAAAGTCTCTGCAGATCCTAGTCCACAGTGGTCAGCTAGGATTTCTTGGAGTCAAAAGTATTTCTGCTTTTTCTCTCCGTGTGGCAGGTAACATGAGGCCAAGCACTTGAAGAACAGTTCCAATCCAAGGGTGCCAGAGAGTATCAGGCGTCCTTTTGCTTTGTTTTTTAGCAGTCAGGCAGAGTCTTTTTTCTTCACAATGTTTTCTATGCAGGTTCAGGAAAATTCTCAGATGTTGGTATTGCGAAGGCAGTCTTATTCTGTTCATTAGTCAGTTATTAAAGATTTCCCTGCAGAGGGGCATGGTCTGGACTCCACTGAAGATAGCTACTGGGTTGTGAAGATAAGCAGCGGCTCTGGCATGAACGGGGATTTAGAAGGCCATGGAATAGTTAATTTATGATGAGGAGACATTTCTATAGTCCTTTTTACTTCTAGAGCACCACGAGGAATGGCAAAAGCGGTTTTGCTTGAAGAGGACTGCTTTTTCAGGTAACCGTTCCTCACTGAAGATCAGGACCGCCATTTTGCCTGCTATTATAGAAGTGACGGCATTCATTAGCGGGGCTGAAGAGTTCCATAGTTAATATATTTTATAAGACGTTTCCATCACAGTTTCTCCATAAATAAAATATACATTAATTTAGTTCACCAACAATTATTGAATTCATTTCTTTGGAGGCAGATTATTTTCACTGCAATAAGGTAACAGTAAACTGCCATCTTGATGTGAGGTGCTGACTAATAAAACTGTTTCAAAGAGCACCCTCTTCACAGTCGGTGAAGCTAATTTATTCAAATGACAGTTTATTACTGATAAAGCTGAAATATTTCAGGCACAATTACATAAGAGGTTGATTGGGCTCCAGACATTCTCTGTAAGTTGTTTTCAGCTTTATGGTTTGAACGGGAGGAGCAAAGAGAGACAAAACCACTAATAAAACATCATTTTAATTTAAAACGACCAAATTTATGCCTCTTTTGTGCCATTAACCTGACATGGAGTATTTAGTAGTCAGCAAGAAATTGGATGGTCATAATTAATCTCAAGATTGATCTGCTTCCACAAAACCATCAGGTGCAATTTTAAAAAAAAGCTAATGTCTTGGGTTCAGTAAAAAGGCCAAAAAGGATGTAGACTCTCCTTCTAAATCTCCATCTATGCAGACTTGAGAGGATCTGATAGAGCAATGAAGGGCTTTAAAGCCTTTTGTAATTGAAATTAGCACTACCTTACAACGCATGGAGGACAAACGGCTTACTCTTGATCAAAGAATATCTACCATGGAGCAACTGTACGAAAGTCATCCTTTTTGCCCCGATCACCCTCTATTTTTTGGATTGAGGCTGGTGGTTGCTGACTTTGAAAGTACCCTGGGGTCAGCTAACCAGGGCCAGGGCTCTATCCTCTAAAGGTATATGCTGTTTGGTGTAATTCTAATTGATAAGGGCAGCCTACTTGTTAGTACCTAGTATATGGTAGGGCATGTAGGTTTAGAGATCCCAGTGGCCTTAATGCACTGAGGTGTGCACTGCTGGGTCATCTGACATAATTTCAAAGCAAGGCCTGCCTTGCGGGCTGGTTTTAAAATAAAACTGTGCCCAAATTGGACTTTGGATTTAAAAGCACTTCCAAAGTCCAAACCTACCTTTGTATTACCAATAAGTCACCCTAAGGTCTGCCCTTGGTGCACCAAGAGATGGGTGCATACTTATGTAAAACAAGGACAATATAAAAGATGTTTTATATGCCCTGGTAGGGAAAATCAACCAAAGCAATTTTCCCCATTGTGGTGGTCCTAGCACCATAGGCTAACATGGGGAGGCCTTTATTACATTTAATAAATTCTAACTTTGGATTGGAGCTAGCTAGCCATATCATTCAAAGTAATAGTTACTTTAAATACAACAACCTGGCAAGATTGGAGTTAATATAACTATTGCAGGGAAGTAGTTTTAGAACTTACTATCTTGAAGTTACCTAAAGCAGCCAAGTAGCAGCCTCTTCAAATTTGGTCAGGCTTTTGACAGCCTGAGCCAAGCTGCTCCCTGGTTACGTGCAAAGAGGCCTGTGGCTGCAACAATACAGCCATTTGGTGGGAGAAGATCTCCTTCCTGGAGAAGCCAGGGAGAGGGAGGGGGTTCAGTAGATAAGCTAGACTTCAGAAGCAGTGGTAACTGCAGAAAACAGATATCACAGGACCCAGACCACCCCCAACTCCTTAATCTCTAGCCAGATGGGAGCTGCCCTAATAAGATTAGGAGAGGAGCTGGACAGGAAATGTAGTCAGCTGTTAGCCACGCCTCTGGATTGGGTTACACAAACACACACTCCAAGGAGACTTTTCTCCATTTTGGTTTTTGGGTGAATGTTTCACTTTAGCCTAGATTTTTGCCACTCCTCACAGGAAGTGGTCATATTAGAGGGAGGTAGCTTAGTGCCTAATGGTTAGGGTGCACCCCCTCCCTCAAGCTGAGAAAAAAAGGATAAATAAGGCAGCTTCACAAAGATCACCAGATCACTGCCCGGAAAATAAGAAGAGAAACAATTACTGCTCTGCTGGACCTCTTCACTGCACTATAGAAAGGATTGTACTCTGAAAGACTGCACCTGCTGCACTCATCAGGCCCCATCAAGAAAGGACTATGTCTCACTCCAAAAGAAATGAGTGGATTCAGTTCCTACATTGGATGTTTGTAGCTTTGGTGTCATTTTGAAAATAAAAATATTCCCTGTTTTTATAAATTGGTGTTGGATTGTTATTGTGTCGTGTCTTTTACTTATTTACTGTTTTGATGGTATTAAATTCTTTACACATACCTATCTTCTAAGTTAAGCCTGACTGCTCATTTGCCAAGCAACCAAGGGTTGAGCAAGGATTCATTTATGAAGACTTGGCTGGAACTATTGGTGATTGTGGTATTATTACTAACTTAGGGTGAATACCACCACCTACTAATAATCAACTTTACTATAAAAAGTATATCAGTGATATTGAGGATTCTGTTCCTGGTGTATCCTATTTGGTTAGGGACATAGAGTTGCTCAAAAAACCAGCAGTGGATTTGGAGAACAGAAATAGGAGGAATGATCTTTGGGTTTATGGAATACAGGAGGGAGCAGAAGGTTCTTTTATAATCTCCTTTCTACAAAGATCATTTCATATGGCTAGACAAGCTCCTTTAAGTATCCAGAGAGTGCAACATTTAGGTTCTAAGTCTTCCTTGTTATCTAAAACTGCACCCAGAAGTATTATCATTTTATTTCTACAATTCATGGATTCATGGAAGTTACATACAAGAACAAGTGTTCTACATTTACTGATCCTTAAGCCGTGAAGTCCTTCATTCAACAACACAGAGTAGAAGATAAGGATTTTAGAACCACAACTGTTATTTTAAAATGTAAAATACCATTAATGCATATTTCTCTTTCCACAGGTTATATCAGTGTTCTTTTCATTATGATTTATATATATTTAATTAAATGTTTCCTTATTCTAGGTCATGGTCTTCTTTGACATCATCGTGATCTTTTGTCGTGTCTTCTTGCTTCTTCGAATCCCTCACGTGGTGTTCCTCAGTTTCTCTCAAGTCTCCCTTGTTTTTCATTTTTGGTAAGTTATCAATTTTCGTGTCTTTATATCTCACCCTCAATTGTTTCTCAATTTTGTATGGCCTTTTGGATATTTCAGGTCACCTTTGTTCTGTTCTTTGTCGGAGTTCTAGTTCGCACATCTTCCTTTAGGTGTTCCAACACCCTCGCACCTTTATTGGTGTCTGCTTATATTTCCAGTACAAATTGTAACTTGTCTCTGTTTTAATATGCATAGAGAAGTTTACCTTATGTTCTTATTGCAAACAACAATGTTGGTATTCTTGAAAACTGTAAGACCTTCTGCAGTAACTAAACAATTCATATGTGAGTTTAAGATAATTTCCCAAAAGCTCACCAGATCTGTTTTTACTATTGTAGTATCTGGCATTGAGTTTCAGTAGATATCCATATGCTTTTTCAGTAGAACGTTTCTGAAATTGTATCGTAGCACTAATAACTTCTTCTAAATTTCCTTTAGTTTTGTTAGAAGTCTAATTTTTGTGTTCTGTTTTTCTAATTTTATTTAATGCAGCATACAATTCTTTTTTTGCTTGTTTTTGCTTAAGAAAGACATGATTTATAATAAAGCCTCTAGAAGCCACCTTAAATGCATCCCACACAATATGAATGGGGGTTTCTTCTGAAGCATTGAGATTAAAGTATTCATCAATACATTTCTTAAAATAAAGGGTCATTTTATAATGTATTATCAAATCTTCATCTAGGGGTCTTGGAATGTGCTGGAAGAACATTGAAATCAGACTGAACAGGGGCATGATCTGATATAATTTCAGTATTTACTAAGCCCTGAGGCATGTGCTGACTGTCAAACAAGTAATTAAGTCTAGATTCGGGGATGGTGTTGGTGAAAAAAACGAGTATTCTCTAATATCTGGATTAAACAATCTTCATGATTTCTTAAGAGCCCTTTGTGAGGTAACCTTTTGGAATTCTTTATATGTTTTGTTAGGATAAATTTAACTGAAGAAGTTCTGTTTAAAAATGGATCCACTAACTGATTACCATCACCTCCTAGAATAAAGTTAGCAACTGAATATACCAAGATTTTACCAGAAATAAGTTTCCAAAACTTTAGATCTGGATTATTCGGACCATACACATTCATAATACAGAAATGAATACCCTGGATTTTAAGCTTTGTTATTACCCATCTGCTGTCAGAGTCATGTGCTTGAGATATGAAAGTAATATCTAGATATTTATGACAGAAAATAGCCACTCCATTCATGTTACCAATTGATGGTGAATAATATATATATCCCTGTGGATGTGGATATATCTTTATCTGATAGGTGGGTTTCTGGAATTAGGGACAACTGTTCTTTTAATTTGGGTACATGTATCAACACTTTTTGCCTTTTAACTGGATTCTTTAAACCTTTAACATTCAAAGTTACAATCCTAAGATTCAATTTATATAACGAAAAGTACTTCATTACCAGAAAATGCTACAGACGCAGTTTACTTTTTTCCACTAGAAGAACCTCTGAGGATAGATGAATTGTTCAATGCACGCAAAAAGCTTCGGACTGGTAAAGCACCTGGCCCTGATGGGTTTACAGTTGAAATTCATCTAGAAATTTCAAATGTTTTGATTCCTAGGTTGTTTAATTTAATTACAGCTTCTCTTATTCTCACACATCAAAGGGTTCTTTAACAGAGGCCATGCTATGCCTCATTCCAAAGAAAGACAAAGATCCTTCTTTATGTCAGAATTACAGGTCAATTTCCCTTATAAATATTGATTGAATTTGTTTTGCCAAAGCTTTAGCTTTCAGATTAGATTAATTGAGTAACTTAATGGGTCTGCACTAATAGGGTTAGTTAAAGGACGAAAAAGAGCGGATAACTCCAGGTCTTTCATTAATATTATTCATTAAACTTCTAAATTGCACCACTCTATACCTGCAATTACATCAGATGCGAAAAAAGCCTTCAACAGAATTAACTGGCTTTTTCTTATGAAGACCCTGAAGTGGCACAGATTTAGTCCTAAGTTTTTAAATGTAATCTTTTTATTATATTCCTCTCCACAATTGTCTATTTTTGTTAATGGTGTGCAATCTGGCTTTTTCCCTTACAAAGAGGAGCTAGACAGGTTTGCCCCTTTCCCCCTCTGCTTTTCAATTTGGCATTGGAACTCATTTTGGTTCACCTTAACCACTCCACACAATTCACTGGTTTCAGGGTTAAAGAGCAACATATTAAATTCACAACATATGCTGACAATATCCTATTATTTATGTCAGAACCTCAACATTCATTACCTGCTATTTTCAGGAGCTTTCTATGTTTTCAACCATCTCCAAATATTAACTCAATATAGGTAAATCTGAGGTTCTTCCTCTTAATAGATATTGTGTCTAAGAGCCCTTTACTCAAGTTGATTCAGCTTGGAATACAACAAAAATTAAATGCTTGGGTGCATGGGACTGTAATTCACTTCAGGATATGTTAAAATAAATGATGAATTGATTTCAAGAATTAGTAATATCACACAAAAATGGTCCCCTTTGAATCTTTCTTGGTGGGAATATCTAGACGCAATTAAAATGATAATTCTCCCCATTATAAATGTTTTAAATAGAATTGATAAAATACTTTCCAGATTCTTATGGAATGGGAAAAGAGCCAGAGTATCGTTAGCTAGACTAAAATTACTTAAGAACAAAGGAGGTGTTAATTTTCCTGGTTAAAATTGCTGATGAAGGTTAGTTTGACACTTTCCAAAATTATGCATGTTTATCTAACTTTTCCGTTTTTGCTAGCTTTGGGACTCTCAGCACTGATAAGGTGCATGTGCTCTGTACCTATAATGTGATGACAATTGGTTTATCCATGATTGCCATATTTGGTTTACTTATAAGTCCCTAGGAAAGTGCACTACCTGTGCCTAGGGCCTATAAATCAAATGCTACTAGTAGGCTTGTTGCACTGGTTGTGCCACCCATTTAAGTAGCCCTCTAACCATGTCTCATGCCTGCCACTGCAGAGCCTGTGTGTGCAGTTTTAAACTGACATTTTGACCTGGCAAGTTCACCTTCTTGCCAGGCCCAAACCTTCCCTTTTATTACATATAGGTCACCCCTAGAGTAGACCCTGGACAGCCCATTGGCAGGGTGCAGTGTACTTAAAAGGTAGGACATGTATTTTGAAGTTTTACATGTCCTGGTAGTAGAATACTCTTAAATTCATATTTCACTACTGCAAGGCCTGTCTCTCCCATAGGGTAACATTGGAGCTGCTTTGTAACCTTTTATGAGTGTAACTTTTGATTGGGAAAAGATGGGAAAAGTAAGTTTGGTGTCTCTGGACTCGTAATTTAAAAACACATCTTTAGGTGAAGTTGTTTTTTAATTGCAGGTCTGAAAATGCCATGTTTAGAGTGATGGCATGTTCTTCCTTAAACCCTTTAGTGCCGTCTGCCTGTCTCTAGAATACACATCTGGTCTGTGTGACAGCTGGCTTCCTGCATTCCCTCTTGACAAAGGAAGGATAGGTGTGCCTGAGTGGTCATCTGCATGTTGATGGGCCTGCCTGAGCAGGATGTGTGGGCGGGGCTGGCACCTCTACATGAAAAGGTTAGGTCATGTCCCCACACGAAGGGCTGCATATCCCCCTACAGTCAGCTTGGAGCCAGCGCAAGGAAGCGTAGGGTCTTGTGCACTACAATGAACTTTCTTTGAAGTCTCCCTATTTGAAAAGGCTAAAATGGGTATAAGTACTGGACCTCTGACACCATGTACTCAGTTCACTTTTTGAACCTGAGGAGACTCTGTCAGGAAGAGGTGCTGCTTAGCAGGAGGGACTGCCACTTTGCTAACTGCTCTGCTGTGTTGGCCTGCTGTCTTTTGCCTGACAGTGAGAAGGGCTAGATCTACTCTCTGCATCTTCTACAAAGACAACTTAATTAACTCCAAGGGCTTGTTGGCTTGTGCCCTGTTCAAGAAGTCTCAGGGCAATCAAAGACTTTGCTCTCACAAACACTCCTGCTGGACCCGGCTCTCCCGGAGCCCTACCCCCCTGAGATTGGCCAAAACTAGTCCAGGGCATCAAACCAGGATTCCTGCAGCTGTTTGCCCATACGCTGACTGGGAATGCTGCAGAGATCGTCACGTCTGTCTGCCTCGCCGCAGTGCCGCTCAACAACAGCCCAGCGTGGCTCAGCATACATCATCGGCAACTTCGAGGTAAAGGGGCATCACCAGCGCAGAACCGATTAAGGGAGACTGCTGCGTCTGCCCGCTTCCTCCAGCCCGCCGAGGCTACTGCGACTGCTGCTGCGGCGCTGCTCGAGGACGACTCAGCGCAGCTCACTGCAACACCTGACACCATGAGCTTCATTCACAAGGCCGTCGACCTCGAGGCTTCCCCCTCAGAAAAGTACTGTGTGTACTGAGACCCTTAAGGTCTCCGTAGCCGACCTGTTCATTATTGCAGGTGTTGGATTTGCCTGAATTCAACTGGTCTTGAGGGACCTGCAGTTGCCTTAATGTTTCCCTGACTTTCAAAGCATCACATTTGTTTTAACACTCTGAGAAAGCCAATTTGCCGATCCTCTGCTTGGACCTCCATCATTTCCCCCAGCGTTACCATAAATGACCTACTAGAAGTGCATGTGTTTTCAACACTGTATTTGCATTCATAACTTTGAGCAGTCATAATGTGTGAACCATTGATTGAATGTTTGTTGTTTTGGTCGTGTTTAATAGAGTAAAAGAGATACTATTTTTCTACATTGCTGTTGAGTCTTTTTGTGGTGTTTTCACTGTGTTACTGTGTGTGTGCACTAATACTTTACACATTGCCTTTTTAGTTTAGCCTGACTGCTCTGTGCCAAGCTACCCGAGGGTGAGCACAGGTAAACTTTTATAGTGCTCTGCACTTACCCTGACTAGGATTGTGGTTCCTGCTTGGACGGAGAGCGTACCTCTGCCGACCAGAAACCCAATTTCTAACAGGCATTAAGTGTGTTAGTATTTTGCTGCTTGTAACTGTTTATTTATCTAATAGTTCTGCTAACTGTCATTCTTCTGTTACTTAGGATTGTTTATCTGCTCAATAAGTTCAGGATTCATTGTATACGTTTTTCGATGGTTGTATGTTCATTTGCGCTTGTTAAGTAACACAAGTATATTAACTGCCTCCTAATGTGTTAGCTTGGACTGTCTGCTTCTTTTCCTCTTTTCTTCAATACTTCTACCTTTTTTCTGTTTCCTTCTTTTCTATCTATTTTTTCTCTCTCTCTTTCTTTTTCGTATTCTATCCACTTTTGAAAAATGTTCAAAATCTCACTAATGTATGCCAAATGCCAAATTGTATATTTCTTTAAGCATGTTTAGTCTTATGATTTATACTTCTTTTTGGGAAATCAGATATTTATTTTATTGAATATTTGCTATCTGTAAACAACAAGATTGTAGGGATGGATTGCTCTGGCTTTGTTTTAATTTCTTTGGCATATATTCTGTATTGTTTCTTTTTATTTATACAATTAAAATCTTTAACTAAAATTTTAAAAAAGAATTCCCACACCATTCCTGAGTTCTTTTTGCAGATTTCCCACCTCCATTTTCATCACTTCCTTTCTCCATTTCTTGCGGACCTTCCCAGAATTCTTCAGTCAAGAAAGCCCTAGCCTTTATCCAGATGCATGTCCCTCTTCCTAGCCACTCCCCTACAGAAATGAAGTATCCTCTCCTCTGTCAGGCCTAGAGGACATTTCAGCTCTCCTGGGAACATGGACTGAAAAACTAGGGTGGCTATGGGAATCACTGGTTACTGTTCCATTGTAAGATGTCCACTTTAAAGGAAAATGTGTGAAAGCAGCTCCTTAGGTTGTCAACTGCCTCCCCTCCCCAGATGGTTAATCCTTACTAAGTGTCAAATGTTAACACCAAGCCTACCTTCTGCTGCCTGAGGCCAAACCTCTGACTGCAAGGAGGATGGCCATTAAAAATCAGCCAGGGATGTCTGTTCTGTTTAGAAGCAGGTTTGTGAGGCAAACCAGTTTTAAATCAGTTTACTCTCAGGCAGCACAAAGTACTCTTAAGTTATATTTCCACTAAAGTCATTAAAATCTAGTTATACCTTTGAATTAGATATTTAAAACTAAGTTAAAAATTAGTTATTGTCTGGTCTAGCATTTTCTCCAGCCGAGATTATATGATGACTATAAAATGTGCCTTGTAAACCCAGAAGTTTGTGTGCTTAATAATAATAGTAATTAGTAATGTTACTAATATTAGGGTTTAGAGAGGGTCGTAGTAAAGGGGGTATGGGTAATTTTAGGGTTCAGATGTGGGTGGTGGTAGAGAGAGGTTAGCAGTAAATAACCCCGACTACATTAAAAAAAAATCTTTCTCTCTCTCTATATATATATATATATATATTATCTACTGGCGGTCGCCAGTAGATAGTTATAGTTACAACCTATTATCCATAGGAAATCCGCGACATTCTATTTGCAATAACGTTGGCGTCGGTTGACGAATCTTCGCAAAGCTTCCAACTTGTTGGGGCGCTCCGGTCCGCTCCTACCCTGAAAGTCTCGGGGTGATACGTCAAGCGGGGCCGAGAAAAAGGGGGTCCCAAAACGCGTTTTCCCCATTCATTTTTCCATAGGAACCTTTAGTCGCAGCTGCAGCCCGAACTGCTGAACGGAATTACCCCAAATTTGGCAAAGAGGTAGCCCTTGGTTCAGACTGGTGCCTTTTGCTAAAATGGTGTAAATCCGTTCAGTAGTTCCTGAGAAATTCACAATTAAAATCACATATATATCTATGGGCGCGTCGGATCCGCGTACCCTCCCGATCACGAGCTGCATGCTAATTGGCTGTCAACACTCCAAATCAAGAAGTGTTGGCAGCCATTTTGTCCCTCGGTAGAACCGAGGGACAGAAACAAGTGCGCAAAGCGCAAAAGGGGGCAGGGTAGAAACACCCTGACCCCTAGGTCTGCTCAGGGGTCCCACAAGGACCCCTGGGCAGAAAAAGATTTATTTTTTTAAAAATCGGCGGGATGTGCTTAGGGTGCGCGTATCCCGCCGAGAAAAAAAAGAAACAAGTGCGCAAAACGCACAAAGGGGGCAGGGTAGAAACACCCTAACCCCTAGGCCTGCTCAGGGGTCCCACAAGGACCCCCTGGGCAAAAAGCATTTTTTTTTTTTAAATCGGCAGGATGCGCTCAGGGTGCGCGAATCCTGCCGAAAATCGAGCGCGGTCTCCGCGCTTCGATGTTAGTGGCCCCGGGTGGGCCAAGTCCCGGGGGCATGCTGGGGGGTTAATTTTATGTGTGGGGGCCTCTAAGGGCCCCCAAGCCCTGAGGACCACCACCCCCGGGGCTTTATGCATAATGGTTGCGGGAGGGCTCTGAGCCCCCACACGCCCGGGGACCGCCACCTCCCGGGGCACTAAACATTTAAATATGGGGGTCCGTTACGGACCCCAGAGCCCGGGGACCACCACCTCCCCGGGGCTGTGCACACAATGGGAGGGGGCCGCGCGGCCCCCTCCTGGAGCCCTTGATGGCCCTGGGGACCGCCACCCCCAGGGCCGGCTCCTGCAGTGTCCCGGGGTGCCTACCCCGGGACACTGCTGTTTGCAATGACAGGACGGGAGCCTCGCGGCTCCCGTCCTGTCATTGCAAACTTGCTGGATATTGGAAGAGAGCAGGAAACCTGCTCTCTCTTCCAATATCCAAAGCCGATTGCTTTCCACATGGGGAGCAGCATGTCAGCTGCTCCCCATGTGGAACTAGCAATGCCGGCTCCCAAGGGACGTGGGGAGCCGGCGGGACTGTGGGGGATTGGGGACCCCCACAGTCCCCAACGAGAGCCAGGCCCCGGGGATGGGGTCCCCGGGGCAAGTAGTGGCCCGGGAGGGGGCCACGCGGCCCCCCTCCCAAAGTTTTGCAAAATAATTAAAAAAAAAAAAAAAGGGTATGGCCGGCCCGAGGGATGGGGTCCCCGGGCCTTAAAATGGCCAGAGGAGGGGGCCACGCAGCCCCCTCAAAATATTAAAAATAAAAATAGAGGCCATGCCCCGGGAGATGGGGTCCCCGGGGCCAATACAGACCCGGGGAAGGGGGCCACGCGGCCCCCTTCCCGTTTTTTTTATTTTGAAATTTAAAAAAAGGGGTAAGGCCCTGGGGGATGGGGTCCCCAGGGCCCAAAAACAGAAAAAGGAAGGGGGCCACACAGCCACCCTTCAGGGGACAAAAAAAAAAAAAAAAACGATCGGGCCCGCAGGCCCCGCCCCTTCCTTCACCACTCTGCAAACGCGCCCCTGGCGCGTTTGCAGAGAGGACAAATTCCCTTGAATACTGGGGGTCCCTGGGGGCCAACTAGCCCACCAGGAACCTCCAGTATGCGCCAGGGAGCTGCCTTGCAGAGAGGTGTACAGAGGCCACGCCCCTTTTACACCTCTCTGCAACGCAGCTCTGTGGCGCTTTTTGGAGGTATATGGTGGGCTAGTTGGACTCCGGGGACCCTCAGGATTCAAGGGGACTTAATCCCCCAACTTAAAACGCGCCACGGGCGCGTTTGCACAGTGGTGAAGGGAGGGCGGGGCTTCAGGTGACATGTGTGCAAACAGGCCCCGTGGCGCGTTTTAAGATGGGGAATTAAATCCCTTCAATCCTGAGGTCCCTGGGGGCCAACTAGCCCAACAGGTACATCCAGAAAGCGCCACAGAGCTGCGTTGCAGAGAGGTGTAAAAGGGGTGTGGCCTCTCTACACGTCTCTGCAACGCAGCCCCTGGCGCATATTGGAGGTTCCTGGTGGGCTAGTTGGCCCCTAGGGACCCTCAGGATTCAAGGGGACTTAATCCCCCAACTTAAAACGCGCCACGGGCGCGTTTGCACAGATGTAACCTCAGGCCCCGCCCTCCCTTCACCATTGTGCAAATATTCCTCTAAAATCAGCCGAAATACGAATTCCGATTTACTCACCTGTTATCAGGAGAGACCTCAGTGCTGTATCTTTCAGCCCAGTACTGGTCCTGAAAAGTAATTCTAACCATACTTACCAGTAACTTGAATTTCCTTCCATAGGCTAACATTGACTGGTTTCACTTGGAAATTCTTCTAAGTGTGGAGTTTTGGAACTTTAAAATATTCCTCTAAAATCAGCCGAAATACGAATTCCGATTTACTCACCTGTTATCAGGAGAGAACCCAGTGCTGCATCTTTTAGCCCAGCACTGACCCTGAAAAGTAATTTTAACCGTACTTACCAGTAACTTATATTTTCTTCCATAGGAATCCATTGTCTGGTTTTCAGCAAAAAGTTTCAAAGTGTTGATTTTTACAAACTACAAATATTCCTTAAAAATCGCCTGTATGACTTAAACGCATTCTTTCAACTGTTTACAGGAGATGCACCAGTGCTGGATCCAGGATCCAACACTGAGTAAGAAAAAGTAACGATAACAGTTTTTACCTGCTAAGTGAATTTCCTTCCATAGGATAACATTGGTGATTCTATGAGAAAAAGTTTCTAAGTGTCAACTTTTAAAATACAATAATATTCCTTAAAAATCACGACTGTAACCAAAACGCTTTTACTCAACTGTTTACAGGAGATGTACCAGGACTGAATCTAGGATCCAGTCCTGTGGTTACAAAAGTAATCCATAAAGTAACTAATTGCATTTAACTAGAAATTCACATTGAGCTGAATGTTGCATTGTGTTTGAAAATGTGTTGCCCATTGCAACAACTGTAACTACTGTACTTAAAAGTCTATTGCCTATCTGCAAAGTATTTAAACTAAAGTAATTCATTCTGAGAAAGTATTTTTTGTAATGTAATGTATAATGTAATTACAATGTAATTTAAAAAATAAAATATGTAAAAAAAAATTGTTTCTAAAAATGTAGTAAATCAGTATGAAAAAAATTAATATAACAATTAATACATTTAAAAATTGTCATTTACAAAACCTTTGAAATTCACTGAAAAAACCGTAGGTTTCAGGCACGTTATAGTTAGAAATTAGCATTTAAAAAACCTTTGAAATTCACTGAAAAAACCATAGGTTTCAGACACGTTATAGTTACAAATTAGCATTTAAAAAACCTTTGAAATTCACTGAAAAAACCATAGGTTTCAGACACGTTATAGTTACAAATTAGCATTTAAAAAACCTTTGAAATTCACTGAAAAAACCATAGGTTTTAGGGACAGTTTTAGTTACTTGGACATTGCACTCGTACAAAACCCGTGAAATTCCCCCGTTATAGTTAGTTCAGCTAACTATAACTCGCGCCCGCAATGCACTGCTGATGACGTCACATATTACATCACTCATGACATGGTCAGTGACATCACTGATGACATCACTGATGACATCTCAAATGACATCACTGATGACATCATCCACGTGATAATCTGATGCACCTCCTCACACCCTAATATAACCTTTGATACACCCACTCTAAATTACAGACTGCCATTCGCAAAACCATAGACACTCCAACACCAATAACTACATACCCACTCACTGATTCTTAGGTCTACACACACACATCCACTCACTCACCCGTACAGTCACTCATACTTACGGTCACTCAGTACAGGACTATCATATGCACTCTTACTCCTATATAGACACTCAAACAACGCCACTCATCCATAGAGATACTCACACACCTAGTCAGTCATGCAAATAATTAAACACACTGCCATTTACTCACCTATACAGTTATACACACACCAGCTCACTTACTCATACAAATAGTAGCACATTGTTACGCTCTTATACAATCACAGATACAAGCACACACTCATCCATACAGCCACTATCACAATCACTCACTCTTGCTTATAGCTATTTATATACTCCAACACACATATATACTGCCTTTCACATATGTAGTTACTCACACATGTACCACTGGGACATACATTCACTCACTAACACACTCTTACACACACTTACCCACCCATACAGTCTATCACAGATGCACTCTTGAAACCATCCACCCAGTGAATCACCCACTCACACATCTATGCACTGAGTTGCACACACCCCTCCCACACAAACACTCAGGCACCCATACAGATACTCAGACAAGCATTCAATAACTCATATAGACACTCATTTAGCTATTCACAAACACATGCAGCCACTTACACAGCAACAGACAGACGGATACAGACATTCACCCAGTTTAGTCACTAACCCATGCATTCAGTAAGATACGTTAAATCACTCACTTATAGAGTCAGTCACGCACCTACTAAATCATCCATACAGACACTTACACACCCACTCATTCTTCAATACGTCTTTTCCTATATATATTAAAAATATTTAAACTTTACAGAAACACACAGTCACTGGATGATGTTATCAGTGATGTCATTTGAGATGTCATCAGTGATGTCATCAGTGATGTCACTGACCATGTCATGAGTGATGTAATATGTGACGTCATCAGCAGTGCATTGCGGGGGCGCGAGTTATAGTTAGCTGAATTAACTATAACGGGGGAATTTCACGGGTTTTGTACGAGTGCAATGTCCAAGTAACTAAAACTGTCCCTAAAACCTATGGTTTTTTCAGTGAATTTCAAAGGTTTTTAAATGCTAATTTGTAACTATAACGTGTCTGAAACCTATGGTTTTTCAGTGAATATATATATATATATATATATATATATATATATATATATATATTTAATCCAATGGTCCGAGCCTTGGGAGTCACTCGACAGCTTTCCCGTCTCCTCCATATTGCGAGAATCGTTTAGGTAGCCCTACGCGTTTCAAGGCCGATTAACCTCTCATCAGGGGCTGGCTGTTGCTCTCTCTGGCGCACGGAAGTCTCTTATGGGCGTGCATAATAAATTAATTGCACCCTGGTGTGCCGCGCTGAATGCGCTGTAAGAGTAGATGCACGCTGGGACATGTAGTCTTAAGAGAATTATTTTCCGCCATTAGTGGGCTCCAAGCGCCAGAATTAACAACATATTGTTCCTTAGTAGGATCGCGATGTGGAGGCATTCCTTAGTAGGTGCTGGGTCTGCTGTGCTGTTCGGGCTGGGTATAGTCCCAACCTTCAGCCTTGCCTTGATTAGCAATGGTGCTCTCCCCACGGCCTCGAAACGCGTAGGGCTACCTAAACGATTCTCGCAATATGGAGGAGACGGGAAAGCTGTCGAGTGACTCCCAAGGCTCGGACCATTGGATAAAATGTTGAACACGCCTGTCTCGGCGTGGGGAGAGCACCATTGCTAATCAAGGCAAGGCTGAAGGTTGGGACTATACCCAGCCCGAACAGCACAGCGGACCCAGCACCTACTAAGGAATGCCTCCACATCGCGATCCTACCAAGGAACAATATGTTGTTAATTCTGGCGCTTGGAGCCCACTAATGGCGGAAAATAATTCTCTTAAGACTACATGTCCCCAGCGTGCATCTACTCTTACAGCGCATTCAGCGCGGCACACCAGGGTGCAATTAATTATTATGCACGCCCATAAGAGACTTCCGTGCGCCAGAGAGAGCAACAGCCAGCCCCTGATGAGAGGTTAATCGGCCTCGAAACGCGTAGGGCTACCTAAACGATTCTCGCAATGTGGAGGAGACGGGAAAGCTGTCGAGTGACTCCCAAGGCTCGGACCATTGGATAAAATGTTGAACACGCCTGTCTCGGCGTGGGGAGAGCACCATTGCTAATCAAGGCAAGGCTGAAGGTTGGGACTATACCCAGCCCGAACAGCACAGCGGACCCAGCACCTACTAAGGAATGCCTCCACATCGCGATCCTACCAAGGAACAATATGTTGTTAATTCTGGCGCTTGGAGCCCACTAATGGCGGAAAATAATTCTCTTAAGACTACATGTCCCAGCGTGCATCTACTCTTACAGCGCATTCAGCGCGGCACACCAGGGTGCAATTAATTATTATGCACGCCCATAAGAGACTTCCGTGCGCCAGAGAGAGCAACAGCCAGCCCCTGATGAGAGGTTAATCGGCCTCGAAACGCGTAGGAGCTACCTAAGCGATTCTCGCAATATGGAGGAGACGGGAAAGCTGTCGAGTGACTCCCAAGGCTCGGACCATTGGATAAAATGTTGAACACGCCTGTCTCGGCGTGGGGAGAGCACCATTGCTAATCAAGGCAAGGCTGAAGGTTGGGACTATACCCAGCCCGAACAGCACAGCGGACCCAGCACCTACTAAGGAATGCCTCCACATCGCGATCCTACCAAGGAACAATATGTTGTTAATTCTGGCGCTTGGAGCCCACTAATGGCGGAAAATAATTCTCTTAAGACTACATGTCCCAGCGTGCATCTACTCTTACAGCGCATTCAGCGCGGCACACCAGGGTGCAATTAATTATTATGCACGCCCATAAGAGACTTCCGTGCGCCAGAGAGAGCAACAGCCAGCCCCTGATGAGAGGTTAATCGGCCTCGAAACGCGTAGGGCTACCTAAACGATTCTCGCAATATGGAGGAGACGGGAAAGCTGTCGAGTGACTCCCAAGGCTCGGACCATTGGATAAAATATATATATATATCTATATATATGTATACATTATCTACTGGCGGTCGCCAGTAGATAGTTATAGTTAGGACCTATTTTCCATAGGAAATCTGCAACATTCTATTTGAAATAACGTTGGCGTCGGTTGACGAATCTTCGCGAAATTTTCCAACTTGTTGGGGCGCTCCGGTCCGCTCCTGTCCTGAAATTCTCAGGGTGATTCATCAAGCGGGGGCCGAGAAAAAAGGGGGGTCCCAAAACGTGTTTTCCCCATTCATTTTTCCATAGGAACCGTTCATCGCGGCTACAGCCCGAACTGCTGAACGGAATTACACCAAATTTGGCAAAGAGGTAGCCCTTGGTTCAGACTCGTGCCTTTTGCTTAAATGGTGTAAATCCGTTCAGTAGTTCCTGAGAAAATCACAAGTAAAATCACATATATATCTATGGCCGAGTAGGGTCCGCGTACCCTCCCGATCACGAGCTGCATGCTAATTGGCTGTCAAGTGGCTGTCAACACTCCAAATTAGGAAGTGTTGGAAGCCATTTTATGCCTCGGTAGAACCAAGGCACAGAAACAAGTGCGCAAAAGGCACAAAGGGGGCAGGGTAGAAACAACCTGACCCCCTAGGTCTGCTCAGGGGGTCCCACAAGGACCCCCTGGGCAGAAAAAGCATTTTATTTTTTTAATCGGCGGGATGCGCTTAGGGTGCGCGGATCCCGCCGAGAAAAAAAAAGAAACTAGTGCGCAAAACGCACAAAGGGGGCAGGGTAGAAACACCCTGACCCCCTAGTTCTGCTCAGGGGGTCCCACAAGGACCCCCTGGGCAGAAAAAAGCATTTAAAAAAATCGGCTGGATGCGCTTAGGGTGCGCGGATCCCGCTGAGAAAAAAAAAAGAAACAAGTGCGCAAAACGCACAAAGGGGGCAGGGTAGAAACACCCTGACCCCCTAGGTCTGCTCAGGGCAGAAAAAAGCATTTAAAAAAAAAAAAAAATCGGCGGGATGCGCTTAGGGTGCGCGGATCCCGCCGAGAAAAAAAAAAAATCGAAGCGCGGTTTCCCGCGCTCGAGTACTGTGCCCCGGGTGGGCCAAGTCCCGGGGGCATGCGGGAGGTGGGTTTATAGTTTATGGGGTGCCTCTAAGGCCCCCAAGCCCGGGGACCACCACCCCCGGGGCTTTAAATAAAAATGGTGCGGGAGGGCTCTCCGCCCTCCCGCAGCCCCGGAGACCGCCACCCCCGGGGCTTCTTTTTAAAATTTTAATAACCTGTGTGGGGGCTCCAGCCCCCACATGCCCAGGGACCGTCACCTCCCGGGCACTTAGAAAATAAATTTGGGGGTCCGTTTCGGACCCGAAGCCCGAGGGACCACCACCTCCCGGGGCTGTGCAATTGAACGGAGGGGGCCACGCGGCCCCACTCCTTGAGCCTGTGGTGGCCCTGGGGACCGCCACCCCCAGGGCTGGCTCCTGCAGTGTCCCGGGGTGCCTACCCCGGGACACTGCTGTTTGCAATGGCAGGACGGGAGCCTCGCGGCTCCCGTCCTGTCGTTGCAAACTGCTGCTTCATTGAAGCGAGAGCAGGGTAACCTGCTCTCGCTTCAATGAAGCAAAGCAGATTGCTTTCCATAAGGGGAGCTGCATGTCAGCAGCTCCCTTATGGAAAAGCTATGCCGGCTCCCGCAGGACGCGGGGAGCCGGCGGGACCGTGCGGGGATTGGGGACCCACCCACGGTCCCCAACGAGTGGCCAGGCCCCGGGGGATGGGGTCCCCAGGGCCTTAAATGGCCTGAGGAGGGGGGCCACGCAGCCCCCCTCCAAAGATTTTAATTTTTAAAACAAGAGGGCATGCCCCGGGGGATGGGGTCCCCGGGGCCAAAAGTGGCCGAGGGAAGGGGGGCCACGCAGCACCCCGATACAAAAAATAAATAAATAAAATTTTAAAAAGACCGGAATCGTGCCGGAGGCTCCGTCCACATCCCTGCAGCAGTCTGCAAGCGCGCCCCCTGGCGCGTTTAAGAAGGAAGTAATTCCCCTTGAATACTGGGGGTCCCTGGGGGCCAACTAGCCCACCAGGAATCTCCAGTATGCGCCAGGAGCTGCGTTGCAGAGAGGTGTACAGAGGCCACGCCCCTTTTACACCTCTCTGCAACGCAGCTCTGTGGCGCTTTTGGAGGTACATGGTGGGCTAGTTGGACTCCAGGGACCCTCAGGATTCAAGGGGACTTAATCCCCCAACTTAAAATGCACCACGGGGCGCGTTTGCACAGTGGTGAAGGGAGGGGGCGGGGCTTCAGTTGACATGTGTGCAAACAGGCCCCGTGGCGCGTTTTAAGATGGGGAATTAAATCCCCTTCAATCCTGAGGGTTCCTGTGGGCCAACTAGCCCACCAGGTACCTCCAGTAAGCGCCACGGAGCTGCGTTGCAGAGTGTTGTAAAAAGGGGCGTGGCCTCTGAACACAATTAATTCTCCAACTTAAAATGCTCCACAGGGCGTGTTTGCAGACATGTCACCTCAGGCCCCACCCCCTTCCTTCACCATTGTGCAAATATTCCTCTAAAATCAGCCGAACTACGAATTCCGATTTACTCACCTGTTATCAGGAGAGACCTCAGTGCTGCATCTTTGAGCCCAGTACTGATCCTGAAAAGTAATTCTAACCGTACTTACCAGTAACTTGTATTTCCTTCCATAGGAATCCATTGTCTGGTTTTCAGCAGAAAAGTTTCAAAGTGTCGATTTTCACAAACTACAAATATTCCTTAAAAATCGCCTGTATGACTTAAACGCATTCTTTCAACTGTTTACAGGAGATGCACCAGTGCTGGATCCAGGATCCACCACTGAGTAAGAAAAAGTAACGATAACACTACTTACCTGCTAAGTGAATTTCCTCCCATAGGATAACATTGGTGATTCTATGTGAAAAAGTTTCTGTCAACTTTTAAAATACAATAATATTCCTTAAAAATCACTACTGTAACCAAAACGCTTTTACTCAACTGTTTACAGGAGATGTCCCAGGACTGAATCTAGGATCCAGTCCTGTGGTTAGAAAAGTAATCCATAAAGTAACTAATTGCATTTAACTAGAAATTCACATTGAGCTCAATGTTGCATTGTGTTTGAAATTGTGTTGCCCATTGCAACAACTGTAGCTACTGTACTTAAAAGTCTATTGCCTATTTGCAAAGTATTTAAACTAAAGTAATTCATTCTGAGAAAGTATATTTTGTAATGTAATGTATAATGTAATTACAATGTAATTTAAAAAATAAAATATCTAAAAATAAATAGTTTAAAAAAATGTAGTAAATCAGTATAAAAAAATAAATATAACAATTAATACATTTAAAAATTGTCATTTACAAAACCTTTGAAATTCACTGAAAAAAACCATAGGTTTCAGACATGTTATAGTTAGGAATTAGCATTTAAAAAACCTTTGAAATTCACTGATAAAACCATAGGTTTCAGGCACGTTATAGTTAGAAATTAGCATTTAAAAAACCTTACAAATTCACTGAAAAAACCATCAGTTTTAGGGACAGTTATAGTTAGCTGGACATTGCACTCGTACAAAACCCGTGAAATTCCCCGTTATAGTTAGTTCAGCTAACTATAACTCGCGCCTCGTAATGCACTGCTGATGACGTCACATATTACATCACTCATGACATGGTCAGTGACATCACTGATGACATCACTGATGACATCTCAAATGACATCACTGATGAAATCACTGATGACATCATCCATGTGATAATCTGATGCACCTCCTCACACCCTAATATAACCTTTGATACACCCACTCTAAATTACAGACTGCCATTCGCAAAACCATAGACACTCCAACACCAATAACTACATACCTACTCACTGATTCTTAGGTCTACACACACATCCACTCACTCACCCGTACAGTCACTCATACTTACGGTCACTCAGTACAGGACTATCATATGCACTCATACTCCTATATAGACTCTCAAACACCGCCACCCATCCATAGAGGTACTCACACACCTAGTCAGTCATACAAATAATTAAACACACTGCCATTTACTCACCCATACAGTTATACACACACCAGCTCACTTACTCATACAAATACTAGCACATTCTTACGCTCTTATACAATCACTGATACAAGCACACACTCATCCATACAGTCACTATCACAATCACACACTCTAAACTATAGCTATTTATATACTCCAACACACATATATACTGCCTTTCACATATGTAGTTACTCACACATGTACCACTGGGACATACATTCACTCACTAACACACTCTTACACACACTTACCCACCCATACAGTCTATCACAGATGCACTCTTGAAACCATCCACCCAGTGAATCACCCACTCACACATCTATGCACAGAGTCGCACACACCCCACCCACACAAACACTCAGGCACCCATACAGATACTCAGACAACCAATCAATAACTCATATAGACACTCATGTAGCTATTCACAAACCCATGCAGCCACTTACACAGCAACAGACAGACGGATACAGACATTCACCCAGTTTAGTCACTAACCCATGCATTCAGTAAGATACGTTTAATCACTCACTTATAGAGTTAGTCACGCACCTACTAAATCATCCATACAGACACTTATACACCCAGTCATTCTTCAATACGCCTTTCCCTATATATATTAAAAATATTTAAACTTTACAGAAACACACAGTCACTGGATGATGTCATCAGTGATGTCACTGACCATGTCATGAGTGATGTAATATGTGGCGTCATCAGCAGTGCATTGCGGGCGTGAGTTATAGTTAGCTGAACTAACTATAACGGGGAATTTCACGGGTTTTGTACGAGTGCAATGTCCAACTAACTATAACTGTCCCTAAAACCTATGGTTTTTTCAGTGAATTTGTAAGGTTTTTTAAATGCTAATTTCTAACTATAACGTGCCTGAAACCTATGGTTTTTTCTGTGAATATATATATAGACATATATATATTACTGCTGCTGCAAGAATGCCACTTTCCACCAATCGATGCAGGTGCCTACGGTGGCTTGCACCCCGTCTAGAATTCAAAGTTTTTTCATCTGTCCATCTGGTATTAGATGAAGCGGCACACCAAATCCGTGCACCAGTTTATTAGCTCGAGAAAACAAAACAACGTGTTTCAGCTACCAAATAGCCTTTGTCAAATTCAAAATCATTCCCTCATGCCTACAATATAACAGAAGTAGTGCATAGACATAAACAACATACTCTGTGCAATATGTTCAATAATCTTTTCAGGTAATATATTTCTCTCCCTCATAATGCAACACACCTGTAATATGAGAACATCATCAAACATTTCTTTCTCATTTGGTTTAGTCTCAAGACTGTTTTCGTACAGGGGACGTCCAAGGTCATAAACATAAGTGATGTAATATGTGACGTCATCAGAAGTGCATTGCGGGGGCGCGAGTTATAGTTAGCTCTACTTACTATAACGGACGAATTTCTCTGGTTTTATACGAGTGAAATGTCCAACTAACTATAACGTCCCTGAAACCTGTGGTTTTTTTCAGTGAGTTTCTAAGGTTTTTTAAATGCTAATCCCTAACTATAACGTCCCTGAAACCTGTGGTTTTTTCAGTGAATTTCTATGGTTTTTTAAATGCTAATTTCTAACTATGCCTACATAGGTAGAACATGTGCAGAAAGAGGAAAAAAGGCGCAGAAAGAAGCAAGAGAAGTGCAGAAAAAGCAACAGAGGTGCAGAAAGAGGCAAGGGGGGTGCAGAAAGAGGAAGAAAGGTGCAGAAAGAAGCAAGAGAAAGAGGCAACAGAAGTCCAGAAAGAGGAAGAAAGGTGCAGAAAGAAGCAAGAGATGTGCAGAAAGAACCAACAGAGGTGCAGAAACAGGCCTACTTTGACTGTACATTACAACAGACTCATACAAAGTACCCTAATCACTAATCCTTCTTAAACCTCACTTTTCTCTTGAAGGTTCACTATTAATCGACTGCACAGAATGTTAGGTCTACCAAATATAAAACAGCAATCCTAAGCATATCACTGTTGTAAGTCTAACCAAGTTTGTGAAGGTATGCATGCGTGTTTATGCTTTTACCTAGTGACATGTTAAATGTAAATAAACATACAAACACTTGAATACCTGTGTTTCAAACAGCATACTCTGTAAATTCGTGTGAAAAAAGATGTATGCATTTCTTTCTGCTCACAATACAGGGCACATGGGTATTCAATAGTATACTTGAGGGGCTCTATAACACATATATACATAAGACATATCTGCCTGTGCAACCGAATGACAGAGCAGAACTGAGAAGATTTGACCACCGATAGGAGAAGTTACCCCCTTTTTAAGCTACAATCTTCAGATGCATAACACATGTAAGAATAGATGTACAAGTAGACATATACCTCAGTCACGAGAGCATGAAGACCTCTAAACTTGACAGCTTGCACTTCATAACAGGGGTGCAGAAAGAGGCAAGAGGGATATAGAAATTTGGAACAGAGGTGCAGAAAGAAGCAAGAGAAGTGCAGAAAGAACCAATAGAGGTGCAGAAAGAGGTAAGAGGGGTACAGAAAGAGGCAAGTGAAGTGCAGAACAAAGCAAAAGAGGTGCAGAAAGAGGCAAGAGAACTCAGAATGAGGCAGGAGAGGTGCACAAAGAGGCAAGAGGGGTACAAAAAGAAGCAGGAGGGGTGCAGAAAGAAGCAAGAGAAGTACAGAAAGAAGCAACAGAGGTGCTGCTGAAAGTCAAGAGAAGTGCAGAAAGAAGCAACAGAGGTGCAGAAAGGCAAGACAAGTGCAGAAGCAGGCAAGAAAGGTGCAGAAAGAGGGAACAGGGGTGCAGAAAGAGGCAAGAGGGATTCAGACATTTGCAAGAGGGGTGCAGAAAGAAGCAAGAGCAGTGCAGAAAGAAGCAAGAGAAGTGCAGAAAGAAGCAAGAGAGGTGGACAAAGAGGGAAGAGGGGTACAGAAATAGGCAAGAGGGATGCAGAAATTTGCAATAGAGGTGCGGAAAAAACTAAGAGCAGTGCAGAAAGAACCAACAGAGGTGCAAAAAGAGGCAAGAGCGGTGCAGAAAGGGGTAGGAGATGTGCACAAAGAGGCAAGAGGGGTACAGAAAGAGGCAGGAGGGGTGCAGAAAGAAGGAAGAGAACTTCAGAAAGAAGCAACAGAGGTGCTGAAAGAGGCACGAAGGGTGTAGAAAGAGGCAAGAGAAGTGCAAAAAGAAGCAACAGAGGTACAGAAAGAGGAAAGAGTGGTGCAGAAAGAGGGAAGAGAGGTATAGAAAGAGGGAAGAGAGTTGTACAAAGAGGGAAGAGGGGTGCAGAAAGAGGCAAGAGGAGTGCAGAAGGAAGCAAGTGAGGTGCAGAAAGAGGCAAGAGAGGTGCAGAAAGAGGCAAGAGAGGTGCAGAAAGAGGCAAGAGAAGTGTAGAAAGAGCCAAGAGAGGTGCAAAAGGAGGCAAGAGAACTGCAGAAGTAGGTAAGAGAGTTGCAGAAAGAGCTAAGTGAGGTGCAGAAGGAGGCAAGAGAACTGCAGAAAGAGGCAACAGAGTTGCAGAAACAGGCAAAAGGGGTGCAGAAAGAGGGAACAGGTGGACAGACTGAGGTAAGAGAGGTATAGAAAGAGGGAAGAGGGGTACACAAAGAGGCAAGAGGGGTACAGAAAGAAGCAACAGAGGAGCAGAAAGAGGCGAGAGGGTAGAGAAAGAGGCAAGAGAAGTGCAGAAAGAAGCACCAGAGGTGCAGAAACAGGCAGGGGAGGTGCAGAAAGAGGGAACAGGGGTGCAGAAAGAAGCAAGAGAGGTACAGAAAGAGGGAAGAAGGGTGCAGAAAGAGGCAAGAAGGGTACAGGAAGAAGCAAGTGAGGTGCAGAAAGAGGCAACAGAGGTGCAGAAAGAGGCAAGAGAGGTGGAGAAAGTGGAAGAGATGAGCAGAAAGAGGCAAAAGTGCAGAAAAAAAAGAAAGGTGCAGAAAGAAGCAACAGAAATGCAGAAAGAGGCAAAAGAGGCGCAGAAAGAAGCAAGAGTGGTTTGCACACCATTAGTATTTAATACCCACATTTAGCAATAAGTAATAGGTGACCATTCTAGGTTTGCAAAGGGCCTTCCACCACACTGTCACACTTGTCGCTGCATTTTTGGTAGCGTTTGAGCTAGAAACAAGTTTTTTTTTGTTCAAATCTGCAGATTATGCAGCAGATGATGGATTATGTGGCAAGTACAGTAAATGTATAACTGTGCAAAAGTCGGTGCAGCCAAACAGTCGCATAATTCCAGTGGCCCTGCTCATACCTCCGACCAGGTCCAGAATTGCTCCTCAGTAGTTCCTTATTTTTTTTGTCTCATTGAGTTTATAGTTTAGCTTCTATGGAAACGAGGAAGACTAAACCTGAGGTTACCACTCCACAACACAGACTACCATACCACATAATTACTCTCCATAACACATAATCTCACTCTACATAATTCCTATACACTAAATACCACATACTTTCTATCCACATAATTTCACTGCAGAACATACCGCATAATTCCACTACACACAACGTACATCCACTCCACTCCAAAAAACATTTACATTTACAATGCCAATAGCCGTAACTTTCAGAAATGCGAGACCTATTACATTCCAAATGCTTCTTTAACAAGTAGTCGCGTTTGCAGAGTGGTGAAGAAAGGGGGCTGAACCTCCGACCAGCGCTCAGGAATTCCGCTGCGTAGGACTTACAGGAGGTACCAGGAAGGCTTCTTGCCCCCAAAGTCCCTCAGGAGTAAAGTGGACTTCATCCCCCAACCAGTAGTGTGCCAGGAGGCGCGTTTGCAGAGTGGTGGAGAAAGGGGGGCGTGGCGTCCAAAGACTTCTTAGCAATCCCACTGTATGGGACTTACTGGAGGTAACAGGCGGGGTAGTTGGCCCCCAAGGACATTCTTGGGGGCCAACTACCCCTTTTATTACCTCCAGTAAGTCCCACACAGCAGGTTTGCTAAGTTCTCATAGCAGGCCACGCCCCCTTTGCCCATCACTCTGCAAACGCGCTCCCTGGCACACTCTTGGATGGGGATTGAAGTCCCTTTCGCTGCTGGGGTCTTTAGGGGCCAACTAGCCTACCTGTTACCTCCAGTAAGCCCCACACAGTGGGATTGCTGAGAGGTGGTCAGAGGCCAAGCCCCCTTTCTCCACCACTATGCAAAAGCACCTCCTGTGCCGCTCTTGGTTGGGGAATGAAGTCCCCTTGCCTCCTGAGGGTCCCTGGGGGCCTACTAGCCCTCCTGTTATCTCTAGTAAGCCCCACACAGATGGATTGCTGAGAGGTGGTCCAAGGCCACACACCCTTTTTGCGCCACTCTGCAAACGCAGCTCCTGGTGCACTGCTGCTTGGGGGATGAAGTCCACTTCAGTCCTGAAGTCCGCAAGACACAAAGGGACCTCATCGCCCCACGAGCAGTGCACCAAGAGGCGCGTTTGCATAGTGGTGTAAAAAGGGGCATGGCCTTGGACCACCTCTCAGCAATCCCATTGTGTGGGACTTACTGGAGGTACCTGGTGGGCTAGTTGGCCCCTAAGGACCCTTAGTATTCAAGGGGGCTTAATCCCCCAATTCAGAACGCGCCAGGAGGCGTGTTTGCACAGTGGTGCAGGGAGGGGGCGGGGCCTCCGTCGGGTCCCTGGGGCAGTGTGTGGGGGCAGAATCCCCCCACACTTATTTTTTTAATTATTGAAGCCCCGGGGAGGTGGCGGTCCCCGGGTCTTGGGGGCCCGCGAGGCCCTCCCACACATAATAGCAATGCCCCGGGGAGGTGGCGGTCCCCGGGGCAGGGTGAAGGGCAGGAGCCCCCCAACGCCTTTCATTTTAAAAAAAGCCCTGGGGAGGTGGTAGTCCCCGGGGCAGAAGGGGGGTTGCGTGCCCCCCGCATGTAACCAACATGGCCCGGGAAGGTGGGGGTCCCAGGGGCTGCGGGGCCCCCACACTATATTTTCTGATTGCCCCCGGGACCTGGCCCGCCTGGGGGCTGATTAAAACAAAGCGCGTGAGACCGCGCTTCGTTCTTTTTCTATTTTTTTATGCTTTTTTGGGCCTGGGGGTCCCTGAGGGACCCCCTGATCAGGCCAAGGGGGTCAGGGGGTTTCTACCCTGCCCCCTTTTCTTGTTTTTTCTCTTTTTTTTAACTCTTTTCTTGTGACTCTGAGTGAACCATTAGTTTTGAAAATTCCACGAAGATTCGTCAAACGGCGCCAAAGATATTGGAAAAAGAAAAAAGGCTTTTTGAATAGAAACGAGATCCTAACTATAACTACCTACTGGCGACCGCCAATATACATATATGTATATAAACGCAGGGGGTATCGGGGGGACATGCGTGGGAGTGTTAGAAAATATAAAAAAATAAAAGAACTTACCTGAAGCCACTGCCGGCCTACAGCATCACACTTCCTCTTCTCTTACTGGTCCCGGCAGCCCCTGGGACAGATTCCCATCCAATCCCTGCGCTGCCTTCCTGCTAGGAGAGCAGCACAGGGATTGGCCTGAGCGGGCTGAAAGACGTTCCGCTCAGGCCAGGGAGTCTGTGGGGGTTTCGCCAGCCCAGCTGTCCAATGCAGCCGTACTGGTGAACCCTAAGTGCTCATGTGTGTTTTGGTCGGCCTGAGATGGCTGGCCAACACATATGCGCACTTAGGGAGTGCACATAGCACTCCTCCTCCCATGCCCTGCCCTGCTCCTTCCTGCGCAAGCTGGCTCAGAGCCAAAAAATGAACAATAAAACGATGCTAGAACATATTTTTACTTTTCATCTGCTGGCTCTGAGCCAGGCAGTGGGGTGATGCTCCTCTGCCATTGCGGAGGAGCCGCCCTTGAACTTACTGGAAATTTATATAAGCAAATGAGGTGAAACCAATGCACAGTATGTGCTTTAGGGGAAAAGCACTCACACTGTGACACTGTCAAGTACTAATATAGCTCACTGAGATACTCATGTACAAAGAATCGATCTCATTAAAGTGGAATGTGGTTGCAAATTTAGCACTAACATTTACCGAATCATTTTTGGTTTTGAGAACTGACCTATGTACTAATAAAGAGAAGAATCACAGTGGGTTGCAATTCAACCTACCTCATCAATATTCATGAGGTAGGTTGCTAATTTCGCCCCACTACTATCGGCCACGATCGCAGGGATGATGGCCTGCTGGGGTCATCAGACCACCATATCAGTGATTGCTTTTAAATAAAGCAATCGATGTTTTTAAAAGAAGTCAGTTATCCTTAATGGAATGCGTTTAAAAAAAAAAAGAAAAGTTACACAAACCCTTTTAGGAGTAGCAGTGGTCCCATAGATCACTGCCTAATCCTTAAAATAGGTTTTTGTCAACATTCACATAAAGGAAGTGATCCTTTGGGAACCCCTTCGCATTTCAGTTGGTGGTAAACTATTAATATTTTGCGACTGGATTTCGGTCGCAAAACACTAATATGCACTATAAGGATTTGGTATTTGAAAGGGGCACCCTATATACGCCACTTCTAAATGCCAATTCCTTATTGTTTACTAACCCATTTAACAATTCAGAAAACCTTTTCTGAATCATTAATTGGGTTTAGAATATTTTAAAAACATGTGTTAGCAGTCACAAACCCTCAGATTTACCAAATCTGAGAGTCTGCAATTGTTAAAACACTTAGGGACCGATTACGATGTCGATCGGAAAGGCTCCGAACGGCATTCAGTTCGTCCAAATCTGTGTTGGAAAACTTGTTTCTGGCCGACTCGGAAACATTTCCGACTGACCAATTATGATAGTCGGAAACCATTTGGACTTTCTGGCTCGGTTCCGACTCGCACCCGAACGGCATCATTCGGAGACACTGAGTCGGTCGGAGCCGACTTGTACATCTCTACAGACCACGTTTCCGATTGAGCGATTATGATGTCGGATTCGGACAGCCTTTCCAAATCGGTCTGTCCGACACGGATCAGCTGTCGGAATCTGACTTTGGGGGCCCGTAGCAGCCCCCCCTTCAGCCAGAGGCCTCCGGTTAGGGCCTGTGGGGTTACCCATGGGACCACTCTTTCCAACGAGGCATGGTGTGGTGTGGCAGGCACCAAGGGGTGCCCACCACAGGGTGCAAGGTTTTCCGCGCTCATCGCTTTTTTCAATGGGAGCCTGTGTTGTCGGTCGGAACACAGGCTCCCATTGAAGTCAATGGGAGTCTGACCGAACGGTGTTCGGAAACATCATAATCAGTCAGTCGGACTCCCCGAATCCGATTCAGTTGGAAACCATTCCCAGACCGAGTCGGTCAGAATGCTTTTCGACCGACATCGTAATGAGGCCCTTTGTACATGAGGCCTAGAGTGTTTAAGCCAGCAAACCCAGACAGTAGAAAGTGGGGGGACCTTGACAAAAATTGTGCATTTTCTTACAGGGGACATTGGTTGAAAGTGTATGTAGGTTTGGATTCAAAACAAAACAGACTTATCTTGATGTAAAGGTTGGGCCAGTTTCCTTTCTTTATTGTTACATGAGTTTGGCAAGTTGCTGACAAAACCCTTTTGTCCTGTTGTATGAGGGGTATGGAAACTGAGACTACTATGCCTGTTTTAATTAGATGAAACAACTATTTGTGGGACATTTACTTGCACGTTTTAATATTTGATAAAATGATAAGAAAGAAGGCGATCAAAATCATGGTTAACCATTTTTACTGTTTAAATAAAAAACAGTGTTTTAATATGTAATAGCATATGTATTAGCATGTCTAGATCGCAAAACCCCTGTTCTATTTTGTATAATTTATATGTATATTCTGAACAGGGTAAGGGTATTGCTCTATGAAATGCTTTTAACTTATTGAATGGTTTGTTTGTCTAAACCAAATAAAGGTATAAAATGGCAAGTGAGAAACTCTATTCCTGTATTTACATCTCAAACTTAATAGATGGTCTTTCATTTCGCAAAAACACAGATGGGCCTTAAATTCCTTTTACCATGGAATTGTGAGTGCAACTTTGGAAGCCGGTGTGCACTGACACTGCTTGGAAAAGATGTGTTCGCTCACTGTTCTCTTGGTCTTTTCCTGAAAGCATAGGATAGCAAAAAAGGCATAATATTGGTCGTAGCTGAGGGTTATACCTGTTGTTAAGCTCAATCTACCAAAGTTATAGGCCTGAGAGGCACGCAAGGCTCTATATTGAAGGAGAAAGCCTTAACCGACCCGTATAGCATGAGGCAGAAGGGTCATAAAGCTACAGAAATACTACACTACTGAGCGTTGAATGCTTTAAATTAACAGGTAGGAACCAAACGACAAACATCAATGTTGGAGGAGAGCTCTAGCAGCCATCAGTGCCCCACTGGCACATTATTTTTAATGTTTTAATCTGGTGTTATATCTGCTAACTAAGAGCAAATTAAACTCCTTCTTCAGTACTAACCAGAGCCTGCTAAAGAAACACTTTTTAAGACCAATTAAGGAGCACTGAAACAAAATGAGCCAAGACAGAACACAACCACTTCCTCAATAATCTCCCCCTGGTTCAGCGAGGAACACAGAAAGGTACATTCATTGATCTGATATAAACAACCTCAGACATATTTTAAGAATGTAAAATACACATTGTAAGGCTTTGTAGGAAAGTGGGTTATTATGTGGTGTGGTTGTGGGACCTCACCATATAATAATGTCACATTCTCTATTAGGTCCAGTTAGATGTCTTCAACAAAACCTTTCGCTCAGTCCTCGCTAAGTACGGCACAGAGTAGTCAGGCTTAGTCAAAGGAACAACTGTAAAGCATTTAGAAGTTCCAAAATAGTAGGTAAGTAAGAAACACAACACAATAAAATTCTAATATCAATTTATAAAAATAGAGTGTACTCTTATCTTAAATTAGGCACCAAAACAACAAACATCTATTAAGTGGAGCCGGAGATATGATTTTTAAAAGCAAGTAAATTCTTTAATGTTCCAATAAATAGTTGTAATTGGCATCGCAATTCCTGAGCCAATGGGCTAGCATAACTACCAGTCCACTCTTGGACTGGCCACAGCTAGTTGAGAGCCAGTCACGGGGATCATTTAGGTCCAGGAAAACAGTTACCTGTCTGTTCCAGCAGTCTCAGAGTCCTCACATAGGATTTCACCAGGATCATGGTTCCAACAAAGAACTGGTCCTGTTGCTGGAGATACAGGATGCTGAGGATGCTGAAAAGATGCTAAAGATGCTGAAGATGTTGGAGCTGTGGAAGAGATGCAGTGAGTGTTCCTGGTGCCATCTCAGGGCCCATGCACTTCAGGGGTCAAATCCGGCCTGAGGACTTGAACATCTAAGATGCTCCAGTGAAGTCCAGTGCAGGGCCAGTTGTTACTGCTCAAAAGGTCTCTGGTTACAATGGTGGGTGTCTCTTTCTTGCAGGACGACCAGGGTTCACTTTGACAGTGTCCATGGGTCCCACGGATTTGGGTACACAGTGGGCAGGTCAGAAATCAGTCTCCCAGCAGGCACTTTGTTGTCTAGCAGCTGGCAGGTGATCCTGGGCAGCAGGGCTCTCACAGTGCAGGCTTACTTCAACTTTTATGGTCATGTAGATGAACAGGGAGTCAGCCAAATGATTCTTGGAGTCACTCCTTCTGTTCTGTAGCACATGGCCAACTTCTCAACGAATGGGCACTTCCCAGCAGGGGCGCAGCATGTTGTCTCAGATGACAACTGTTGCAGAGGTATTTGGACATAATATAGGATCATTAATATTGAATATATAAATATTGTGATACATTAATATTGTGATGCAGAAATATTGTGGACATAAATATCAAATTTTAGGTAAGTAATATAGTTTGCAAGAATATTGGTGTTTTTAATATCATTTGCAAAACTATTGTAAAAAAATATCGTTTTTCAAATATTTTGAAGTGTTTTAGTTCATATTTTAATTGTATATGCGATATATAGTTTGTATAGTATTTATTAATATTTTTAAATATAGTTTTTCATTTTTAGTTATTTGTAAGATTTGAATTTAATTGTTAATAGTAATTTACAGTGACCTAGCGGGTTGTGAGATTTGCAGGGGTACAGGGTGGGAAGTTAATTAATAATTAATTGCTAATTGTTATACTTGGCATCTATTGGCGTGTTTCCCCTGTCTTTTTTCTTTCTGACCTCCCGGTTTTGACTCTGTTTTTGCTGGTTTAGTGTCTCTGCACACTTTCTCACTGCTGTTCAGTGTTTAAGTGCAAGTGCTCCTGTTGTAAATTATGTTATGGATTGGTGTTTCCATGATTGGCATATTTAATTTACTGGTGAGGCCCTAGTAACGTGCACTGAGAGTGCCAGGGCTGGTAAATCAAATGCTACTAGTGGGCTTGCAGCACTGGTTGTGCCACCCATAGAAGTAGCCCTGAAAAGGTAACTCAGACCTGCCACCGCAGAGTCTGTGCACAGTTTGCAACTGCCATGTCGACCTGGCAAGTGCACCCACGTGCCAGGCCCCAACCTTCCCTTTTTCTACATGTCAGTCACCCCAAAGGTGGCCCAAGGTACCCCTGTGGGCAGGGTGCTGTGTATGTTAAAGGTAGGACATGTACTGATGTGTGTGACATGTCCTGGTGGTGAATTACAGAGTATTTTGTTTTTCACCATTGCAAGGCTGCCTGTTCCCATAGGACAGAAGTGGGAGTTTGTTTATACCATCTTACAAACATAACTACCCCTGGGAACAAGGTTGAAAAATAAAGCTTAGTATGTCTGGACTCAGAATGATAAAATGCATCTTTTAGTGAAGATGATTTTTACATTCTGTGTTTGAAAATACCACTTTTAGAAAGTAGGTGTTTTCTTGATTAGCCATCCTGTGTGCCTCTGCTGGGGTTGTGGATTGACTGCCTGGCTTAGGGATGACAGGGGCTGGAGAGGGGCAGTGGCTCCAGAGAGCCTGATGGGTCAGGGCTGGGCTGAATAGGCCTGGGCTGCATTTAGAGTAGTGGGAGGAGATTTCCTTGCACCTGAATGGGCCTGGTCTGCCTTGCACAATGCCGTCTTCACACCCTGCCAGGAACCTGCACCAGCG
The DNA here is from genome assembly GCA_963921515.1 of Calotriton arnoldi. Taxonomy (NCBI): domain Eukaryota; kingdom Metazoa; phylum Chordata; class Amphibia; order Caudata; family Salamandridae; genus Calotriton; species Calotriton arnoldi. The sequence goes on along the minus strand of CAWUFW010011009.1, from coordinate 208,989 downwards.
AGGACAGAACAGGTTTGGGCTGGGCACAGACACTCTGCCCTCAGAGAACAAAGGATTTGGTGGTATAGCTATTGGGGCCTAGACCCCAGAACTTTCGAACTCTTTTGGAACCAAGAAGACTGCCAAGAAGAAGAGCTGGAGAAGCTGTGAGGAGAGACTACCACTTTGCTGTGTGCTTTGCTGTGTTGGCCTGCAGTGGATGCTTCTGTCTTGGGCAGTGAAAGGACTGGACTGAACTTTCTGCAACTTCCTTTTTGTGAGTTTCTCCAAGGGCTTGAGGTAGAGCTTGCCCCCTGTTCAAGAAGTCTCAGGAACAGCAAAAACTTCAAGTTCTGCCCTCAGCACTGGGGACTGTGTGTTTTGTGCTGCAACAGAAGAAAATCAACCAGACGCCATCTACGACACCGCTGCCGACTCCGTGTCCTGAAGGCACCGCAGAGGGCACCGCCGCAAAGCCGCACCACAACCCTGGTCTCACCAACGATGCCACCGAGCCGCTGCTTGCACTGCGACCTGTGGGCACCGCATTCCACACCGCCTCGCTTCACTCTGTCGCCCTGATATCACCGATGATGACCCTTCACGCCGACATCGACGCCGCTGCTTGCACTGTGGTTCGAGGGCACCGCTCGTAAGTAACACGACGCACCGCCCTCATCCCACCCCGCAGCCTTGGCCTACTGACACCGGGGCCATCGACTCCAGTTTGTCAGCCGACGACAGCACTTCAGCAACGATGACGCCACTGCTTGCACTGTGACCTGCCAGCACCGCGACGAGCACCGCATCACTTCGCACCGCAGCCCTGGTCTCATCAGCGCCGCTGGATGACTGTCACCGAGCTGCTGCCTGCACCACGACCAGAGGGCACCGCACTCCACACCACTGCACTTCGCACCACAGCCCCGACACCTGCCGACGCCGGTGCTCCCGACTTCAACCGTGAGGAGTTCGATCTGCAACATCAAGGGCCCGACGAATCCTGCACCAACTTCCAGAACCGACGCCTGCGGACGCTGTGCTTTCAGAGCTCAACGAGAGGTCGCTGATGCCCTGCATTTCTAAAGGTACTGTTTTGCGGGTCTTCCCGACACCATAGCTGGCCCGCGACCCCGCGGTCAGCCAGAACTGTTTGGATTTGTTGTTCACGATGCCGTGATAGCCACATATGGAGCTATCGACTTCAAGGAACTGTTTTTCCAGTTTATTTTGATTACTGAAGATTTCTAAGTACTGTATTGGGGATTTTTATCGTTTTTGGTCTTGTCTTAAGTATATAAAAATATTGGATATTTTTCTAAACTGGTGTGGTGACCTTTTGTAGTGCTTACACTGTGTTACTGTGGGTTAGGTGCAAATGATTTACACACTGCTTCTAAGATAAGCCTGACTGCTCATGCCAAGCTAACAAGGGGGTGAGCAGGGGTTATTTTAGGAGTGGAACTCCCTTATCCTGACTAGAAGGAAGGGTCCCTACTTGGACAAGGTGCAAACCATTGCCAACTAGAGACCCCCATGTCTAACACTAATTAAAATTAATTATTTAATAGATAATTGATTATGTACATTGTCTAATTATTATAATATTTTAAGGGATATTCTTGGTGCTAGTTATTTTGTTTGTAGGGATATATGGTTGGAAGTTAATTAAGTAATAATGTATTAATTAATTATTTATTATTAGTTAACTGATCATTAATTATGTAAATTGTGTAATTAGTATATATTGTAGTGATATTTTGGGTGTGTGTTGTTGGGTTTGTAGGGGTATTGGTTGTGACATTAAGTATAATTTATTGATTACTAATTATTTATTTACTATTAATTATTTAATTAATAATTAATTAGGCAAATTGGTTACATGTTTTTTATGGTATTTTTTTAGGTGCGGGTTTGTAGGGGTATAGGGTGGAAAGTTAATTAACTAAAAATCAGTTTTCAATTAATGATTAATTTTTAATTAAATATGTAACTAATTAATTATGTAGATTGTTTAATAATTATATTTCGTTGTGTTTGTAGGTCAATAGGATGGGAAGTTATTCAATTATAATTAATTAACAAATTGCTAATCATTAATTAATTGTTTTATATATTACTAAATTTGTAAATTTTGTTGTCTCTTTTATTTTAATTATGTGTTGCTATGTTTGTGGGAGTATAATGTGTGTTTTTAAATAAATGATCAATTAATAATGCATTTTTAACTTTAAATTAAATATTATTTAAAAAAAAAAAAATTTAAATATGTAATTGTTTTTCAATTTATATATAATTTTTATAATAATAGTTTTATATTTTTGGTCAATTAATAGAGTTATTAAAATATGTTATGTGTTTGACGTGAACTACTTGACGTGAACTACTTTTTCTACTGTTGCACAGACTGAAGTAGGAATATTAATTTTACCCCTCTGGTGTCCAGCGCTTTCCCTGCCTTTGCACAGACCGGAGTGGGAATTGTACATTTACCTCTCCAGTGTCCAACGCTTTCACTGCTGTTGTGCAGACTGGAGTGGGAATAGTAAAGTTTACCTCTCCAGAGTCCAACACTTTCCCTACTGTTGCACGGACTGGAGCAGGAATAATAAATGTAACCCCTACGGAGTCCAAAGTTTTCCCCACTGTTTCACTGACTGGAGTGGGAATAGTGAGTTTTACCCCTCTGGCGTATCCCGCTTTCTCTACTGTTGCACAGACTGGAGTGGGAATAATAAATTTTACACCAGCGGTGTCCAAAGTTTTCCTTAATATTATTATTTCTTTATTTTTTTATTTTATATTATCCATCTATATAGTTATGTATGTGTACGATTTTTTTTATTTTTTATTACTATTTTAAGACTTTTTCAAGGGTCGTGTGAGTCTGGAGCATGGTGTCGTCCTGTAGTCACACTTTCATCAAGAATCAGGCACCATTGAGACACCTATATGAATATGATGAAACATAGGTGTATCAATGGTGCCTGATCCTTGATGATAGTGTGACTACAGGACGACACCATGCTCAAGACTTGCATGACCCTCGAAAAAGTCTGACTAAGGGTAATCCCCAAGGACAGAAGATCAAGACAGGTGAGAGCCTTAGGCCTCACATATGTGCATGGTATGCATGCGTAGCAAGGCAGGGATACATTAAACAGCCCTGCGAAGGTACCAGACCCGGACAGGCTCTTAGTATGGGACGAAACAAGTTGGCATTCACATAGCAGAGTTAATTCGAGAATTAAGTTAAAAACAAAATGAAAGAAACTTTTTATTCATAACCCAGGTTCCCTAGAAATAAAGAAATTCCTTTGGGTATACCTAAAGGTATTTTTAAACCTTCTACTTGTGGATCCCTGCTTGTCCAGCCAGATTTTATCTAAGAAGTCCCATTTCTTTGTGGTTGAGTCTGCCCTGGTGGTATCACCCTACCAGGGTGTGAATAGGCGTCGATGATGAAGAATGTCACGATAAAGTGAGTGAGGCATCTACTCCAATGTCTTTGGATACCCAAGAGGTGCTAGGAAGCTGATTATTCCTAGAAAAGGATACTTACCTTTATTCTTTTTCTTTCATTTCCTGGTCTAATTTCACTTACTAACCCTGAGTACCTCTTGTACTATACACTAAGGACTTATAAATAAGTTAAATGAGCCAATGGGTAATAGCCAATCGTACACATACTTTGGGGGTCATGCACTGGGTCCTGGACAGCAGGGCCCAGTGCACTACAGAGTCAAAAACCCAGTAGCATCAGTCCAAAAACTTGGGGGGGGATGATCATACAAAAAGACGTCCTTTACTACAGCCTTTAGCTTTAAACCATCTAATTATCTCTTATTAGCCAGTTGTTAGACAAATAGAGACTCCCTATATTGAAGTATTTGCACATTTTAATTATAGAGGTTATAACAGAGTTAAAACTCTTGAACGGGGTGGGGGGTCGGTCACCTTTGCTAATCCACTTTTTTGCCATTTGCCCGTATCAGTATTCAAACCTTTATAAAACATTTTTGGACAAAAAGAGTTAATTCAACGACATCTAGGATTTCTGAGTTTCTTTTGGTTTGTGCTAGAAAACAGTCACCATATGAGAGAATGTGGGCTTTTCAGCATTAGTTACAATCTGTTCAAAATGCAAGCTTTTTGTGGTCTGGCTTGATAGCACAGCTGTTGCCAAAGAATTATATGAGCATCACTAGAGAGGGGCTTTGGCTCTGCCCTCGGTAGGAATAAGGAGTACATGTTTTGATTGGGTAGAATTGTGTGCTTCCACAAAAAAAGTGCTTGCTCTCCAGCAGCCGTGATCATTTTATTTATCCAGCTGCCTAAGCTTGAACTTTCAGGGGCACACACAGTGGAACACAATTAAATTGCCTTAGATAATTACATAATTTATGTTGGTTTTCTCTAACGGCAGCACAGATGGGAGGAGGGCAGTCATTAACCCCCATGGATTTTTAGGTCTGGCTTGACAGTGCAAGTGCCACCTGTCATTTTAACCAACACAAATATTATTCTACATTTCTTTTCTTCCACACACACAAATATATATATATATATATATATATTTATTATCTACTGGCGGTCGCCAGTAGTTAGTTATAGTTAGGACCTATTTTCCATAGGAAATTCACAACATTCTATTTGAAATAACTTTGGCGCCGGTTGACGAATTTTCGCAAAATTCTCAAAATGTGTGGGACGCTCTGGTCCGCTCCTATTCTGAAAGTTTCGGGGTGATTCGGCAAGCGGGGGCCGAGAAAAAAGGGGGGTCCCAAAACGTGTTTTCTCCATGTTAATTCCCATAGGAAATTTTAGACACGGCTACAGCCCGAACTGCTGAACGGAATTACACCAAATTTGGCAAAAAGGTAGCGCTTGGTTCAGAAAGCGACCTTTTTTTAAATGGTGTAAATCCGTTCAGTAGTTGCAGAGAAATTCAAATAATAAGAGTCAAAAAATCAATTTCCCATAGGAAACTTTAGACACGGCTACAGCCCGAACTGCTGAACGGAATTACACCAAATTTGGCAAAGAGGTAGTTCTTGGTTCAGAAAGAACCCTTTTGTTAAATGGTGTAAATCCGTTCAGTAGTTGCTGAGAAAATCAAAAGTAAAACCACATATATATCTATGGCTGCGGAGGATCCGCTCACCCTCCCGATCACGAGCTGTATGCTAATTGGCTGTCAACACTCCAAACCAGGAAGTGTTGGCAGCCATCTTGTGCCTCGGTAGAACCGAGGCACAAGAAAAGAGAAAAACAAGTGCGCAAAACGCAAAAAGGGGGCAGGGTAGAAACACCCTTACCCCCTAGGCCTGCTCAGGGCCCAAAAAAATATGTTTTTTTTTACAAATCGGCGGGATGCGCTTAGGATGCACTTAGGATGCGCTTAGGATGCGCGGATCCCGCCGTGAAAAAAAAAAACGAAGCGCGGGCTCCCGCGCTTCGTTGTTATTTGGTCCCCGGGTGGGCCAAGTCCCGGGGGCATGCGGGGTTTATTAAATATTTGTTGGGGGGCCCTCTAAGGCCCCCCAAGCCCTGGGGACCGCCACCCCCCGGGGCTTTAAATAACAAATGGTGCGGGAGGGCACTCGGCCCTCCCGCAGCCCCGGGGACCGCCACCCCCGGGGCTTCTTTTTTTTTTAATTACAATTACCTGTGTGGGGGGGCTCGAGCCCCCCACACGCCCCGGGGACCGCCACCTCCCCGGGGCACTAAATATTTAAAGAGCCCCGGATACCACCACCTCCCCGGGGCTTTGAAGATGTTGGGAGGGGGGCCGCGCGGCCCCCCTCATGGAGCCAGTGATGGCCCTGGGGACCACCACCCCCAGGGCCGGCTCCTGCAGTGTCCCGGGGTGCCCACCCCGGGACACTGTAGTTTCCTATGGCAGGGCGGGAGCCTCGCGGCTCCCGTCCTGTCATAGTAAACTTGCTTTGAATTTTGGAAGAGAGAGCAGAAAACCTGCTCTCTCTTCCAAAATTCAAAGCAAGTAGCTTTCCACACGGGGAGCTGCATCTAAGCAGTTCCCCGTGTGGAAAAGCAATGCCGGCTCCCGAGGGACGCGGGAGCCGGCGGGACCGTGGGGTGATTGGGGACCCCCCCACGGTCCCCAACGGAGAGGGCCAGCCCCGGGGGATGGGAACCCCGGGGCTACAAGTGGCCCAGGAGGGGGGCCACGCAGCCCCCTTCCGAAAATTTTGAAAATTAAATTAAAAAGCAAAGGCCGGCCCCGGGGGATGGGGTCCCCGGGGCCATAAGTGGTCTGAGGAGGGGGGCAACGCAGCCCCCCTCCAAAACATTTTTTTTTTTTTTTTTAAAAAGGCCATGCCCCGGGGATGGGGTCCCCGGGGCTGATTAAGGCCTCGGGAGGGGCCACGCGGCCCCCTTCCATTTTTTTTTTTTTTTTAATATTAGGGGGCAGGCCCTGGGGATGGGGTCCCCAGGGCCAATAAATTAGAAAAGAAGGGGGCCACACAGCCCCCTTCTTAAAAAAATAATAATACTGGCATCGCGCCGGAGGCCACGCCCCCTCCTTGCAGCACTCTGCAAACGCGCCCCCTGGCTCGTTTGCAGATGGGGAACGAATTCCCCTTGAATACTGGGGGTCCCAGGGGGCCAACTAGCCCACCAGGAACCTCCAGTATGCGCCAGGGGGCTGCGTTGTAGAGAGATGTTTTGAGACCAAGCCCCTTTTTACACCTCTCTGCAACGCAGCTCTGTGGCGCTTAATGGAGGTAGCTGGTGGGCTAGTTGGGCCCCAGGGACCCTCAGGATTCAAGGTGACCTAATCCCGCAACTTAAAACGCGCCACGGGGCGCGTTTGCACAGTGGTGAAGGGAGGGGGCGGGGCCTGAGGTGACATGTGTGCAAACACGCCCTATGGCGTGTTTTAAGTTGGGGGATTAAGTCCCCTTGAATCCTGAGGGTCCCTGGGGTCCAACTAGCCCACCAGGTACCTCCAGTAAGCGCCACAGAGCTGCGTTGCAGAGAGGTGTAAAAAGGGGCATGGCCTCGGACCACTTCTCTGCAACGCAGGCCTGTGGTGCTTACTGAAAGTACCTGGTGGGCTAGTTGGGCCCCAGGGACCCTCAGGATTCAAGGTGACCTAATACCCCAACTTAAAACGCACCACGGGGCGCGTTTGCACAGTGGTGAAGGGAGGGGGAGGGGCCTCAGGTGACATGTGCGCAAACACGCCCTGTGGTGCGTTTTAAGTTGGGGAATTAATTCCCCTTGAATCCTGAGGACCCTGGGGGCCAACTAGCCCACCAGGTACCTTCAGTAAGCACAACAGAGTTGCGTTGCAGAGAGGTGAAAAAAGGTGCGTGGCCTCGGAACGCCTCTCTGCAACTCAGCTCTGTGGTCCTAACTGTAGGTACCTGGGGGGCTTGTTGGGCCCCAGGGACCCTCAGAATTCAAGGGGACTTAATCCCGCAACTTAAAACGCGCCACGGGGCGCGTTTGCACACGTCACCTCAGGCCCCCTCCCTTCACCACTGTGCAAACGCGCCCTGTAGCGCGTTTTAAGAGGTAGTTTTAATCCCCTGCCCTATTATGTACTAGGGACTTACAGAGGAGGTCATGCTAATCACAGGGGTACCCCAACGCATAGTGTTCCCTAGTGTATGTAGGTGTTTTCACTGTATTCTAAGTGTCTTTTAGCATAGCACTGGCTCTGGTTAGTCAGAGTCAGTTACCACCAGTACCCGTCTGAAAAAGTTGTGGGCACAGGATGATTTTGCAACAAGGCCTCTTTCTGCTCCTCTGTTGGTTCTTTCTGCACATCTTTTGCTTCTTCCTGCACTTTTCTTCGTCTTTGTGGACTTCTGTTGCTTCTTTCTGCATTTCTTTTGCTTCTTTCTGTGCGTTTTTCTTCTTTCTTCACATGTCCTACCTCTGTAGGCATAGTTAGAAACTAGCATTTAAAAAACCTTTGAAATTCACTTAAAAACCATAGGTTTCAGGCACGTTATAGTTAGAAATTAGCATTTAAAAAACCTTTGAAATTCACAAAAAAAAACATAGGTTTCAGGCACGTTATCGTTAGAAATTAGCATTTAAAAAACCTTAGAAATTCACTGAAAAAAACATAGGTTTTAGGGAAAGTTATAGTTAGTTGGACATTGCACTCGTACAAAACCCGTGAAATTCCCCCGTTATAGTTAGTTCAGCTAACTATAACTCGCGCCCCCGCAATGCACTGCTGATGACGTCACATATTACATCACTCATGACATGGTCAGTGACATCACTGATGACATCTCAAATGAGATCACTGATGACATCACTGATGACATCATCCATGTGATAATTTCATGCATCTTCTCACACCCTAACATAACTTTAGATACACCCACTCTAAATTACAGACTGCCATTCTCAAAACCATAGACACTCCAACACCAATAACTACATACCCACTCACTGATTCTTACGTCTACACACACATCCACTCACTCACCCGTACAGTCACTCATACTTATGGTCACTCAGTACAGGACTATCATATGCACTCATACACCTATATAGACACTCACACACCGCCACTCATCCATAGAGGTACTCACACACCTAGTCAGTCATAGAAATAATTATTCAAACTACCCTTTACTCACCTATACAGTTATACACACACCAGCTCACTTAGTCATACAAATACTAGCACATTCTTACGTTCTTATACAATCACTGATACAAGCAAACACTCATCCATGCAGCCACTCTCACAATCACACACTCTCACTTATAGACATTTATATACTCTAACACACATATATACTGCCTTTTATATATGTAGTTACTTACACATGTACAAATAAGATATACATTCACTCACTAACACACCCATACACACTCACCCACCCATACAGTCCATCACAGATGCACACTTCAAACTATGCACCCAGTGAATCACCCACTTACACATCTATGCACAGAGTCACACACACCCCACCCACAGAAACACTCAGGCACCCATACAGATACTCAGACAACCAATCAATAACTCATATAGACACTTATGTAGTTATTCACAAACCCATGCAGTCACTTACACACCAACAGACAGACGGATACAGAGATTCACACAGTTTAGTCACTAAGCCATGCATTCACTAACATATGTTTAACCACTCACTTACAGAGTCAGTCACGCACCTAGTAAAACATCCATTCAGACACTTATACACCCACTCATTCTTCAATACGCCTTTCCCTATATATATTAAACATATTTAAACTTTACAGAAACACACAGTCACTGGATGATGTCATCAGTGATGTCATTTCAGATGTCATCAGTGATGTCACTGACCATGTCATGAGTGATGTAATATGTGACGTCATCAGCAGTGCATTGCGGGCGCGAGTTATAGTTAGCTGAACTAACTATAACGGGGGAATTTCACAGGTTTTGTACGAGTGCAATGTCCAACTAACTATAACTTTCCCTAAAACCTATGTTTTTTTCAGTGAATTTCTAAGGTTTTTAAATGCTAATTTCTAACTATAACGTGCCTGAAACCTATGGTTTTTTCAGTGAATTTCAAAGGTTTTTAAATGCTAATTTCTAACTATAACGTGCCTGAAACCTATGGTTTTTAAGTGAATTTCAAAGGTTTTTTAAATGCTAATTTCTAACTATAACATGTCCGAAACCTATGGTTTTTTCAGTGAATATATATATATATATATATATATATATATATATTCCATGCTATTTAATTGTAATGCTTCACATTAACATACATCAGTCCTCTAATGCCAGCATTACCAATGCTTGTTCTGCAAACGGCACCAACAAAATATTTTTAATCCTGATATGGCCATCCTTTTTGAGATTGCATGGTCATTTTTCCATGTCTTTATGGTTTCTGCATAGTAGGTCTTTTAGATAGATCAAAAGGTAGGAAAATGCAGGTGAACCCAAAAAAAAGTTACAATATTCTTTACATGTAGATACAAATAGGAATGTATACGTTTTATTCCATATCAAAAACAAACTGAATTTAAATAGAAAAAAGGTGGACTATGTATCTGGAAGATTACCCCCCAAGCATAGCTACAAAATGACTATGCTGAGACTTCCAACCAACTCTTCTGTTCACTAAGACATAACATTTTCAGTGTTTATCTGTGAGCACCCAATATCGAGAGCCGTGTGCACTGCACATATTTCACTTGTCATTCAAAAATAAATAAAACATTTTAAATACCTATCCAAACAAGACTGGGAGTTAAGGGTAGGTGACTTCTCTACCTCCCAAATTCTGCACTCCCCATAACATGGGGTGGTTGTGAAAGATTTTTTTTTTCAAAATTAATGTAAAATGCAAATCTTATGGAAATCAATTGACAACAAGGAATGGCATATCATTCTACCTTCCCACATCCTGGTGATAAAAAGGATAACCATGTATATAAATAGATATAGTTCGAGTTAATGGAATAAGCCAAACCTGCTGCTTATCTTGAATGCAATAAGGGCACTTTTAAATTCAAATTTGTAAATGTTTTTTCAGCAATTCTTGGCTTGGGCCGCTTAGAGCCAAACGTAGCCAATCATTCCTATACAGTTTTCGAACAGTAGTCATTAGGGTAAATCCAACAAGATAACATTTGCATTGATCACACAAGATTTGCCTATGATGCCATGAAAACTGCAAACAATTCCAAAAACATTATTTACTCGATTTTATATCTGAATTCTCCCATAAAATCCAACACCACCAGAGAATATCATACTTGCCACTTCCCCACTCCTCGCCTTCCAATTAAAAGATACCCTACATGTGTGCGATGATATACCAAACGGGACAGAAATAGATAAGCATTCAACCATATCCAGTGTATTCATGGCACACATTTTACCCAGAAGTCCAAAGAAATCGATTACCAACTGCTAAGGTCATGCCTGCCAGATTCTAACACGGTTCATGAAAATGTGGTTTAGTGTTTGGTCGTGTTGACACACAATATAGAACATGAACAGACTCAAAAGATGCTATGATGGGTAAATTTAGGGCGCTTTGTAAACTCCATTTGACATGTATTATGTCTGCTGGTGTTGGCTTGGAGTTGCTTGATACCCAGGAAAATCGAACAACCCTACACATTTTTGAGACGGAACATTTGGGGGAATTTCTCAAGGTTTCACTTGCCTTGATGAAATACTATTGTTAAAACCCAGTAACTTGAAAAACGCAAAATATTGTTAAAACCTAAAACATTACTACATTTACTGCTGGAAAAGCTAATAAAAATATGTGCCGACCGTGAATGCCATACATTTCCACGTCCCTACACCCCTCAAAAGCAATATGTGTTGGTAGACAGCCTAGATGGAAGAGAAACAGGTCAAAGTATGCCCGTGCTGAGTGCAACCAGGGTACATGCAAGCCCTCAACATTGACAAGTGGTATGCCTTTAGGTTTGGCCTAGGAAAAAGTACAACCAAGAAAGACCATCAGAACCATTGAAAAGTAGAAATCCAGAGCACCTGAATGAGTTGTGTATTTCATTGGTCACACATGAATTTGATGCCAGTAATGCTCTGCAAACCACAAAATGTTGCTAAACACACTACATCCTTACACTTGTTTTTTAAATCGAGAGCAAATGTTGTACTTTCTAAAACTCTACTCTAACACCACCTGATACAAACACTAAACCACACATCATTATATGTATCACATCAGAGGAGTAGGCCTAGCTGCGTAGAGGTAGAATGCTTTTATATCAAATACTTGTCCAACACATGTGCCAGGAATTTCTACTGGATATTATAAAGGCATGTGTGGGCATGTCTGGAATTCTAACTTCACAGGAATCAATCGGATGGCTAGAGGCCTAGGCCTATCATTAACTATGCAAGGTCCAGGGCCTGTTCTGTGTCCTGGAGGGGTGCACCAAATGCACCCTAATAATGGACAGAGGACTACTGTTTGTCGGATAAAGTGTGACCTACTGGCCCTCTCCTGTAAAAGTCTGCTGCTATGTGAATGCCCGACACCTTCAATTGACATTCTGTGTGTATATCAAGTGCATGTGTATCAGGAGAGTACTTGTAGCACATGTGCAGTAGTAGGAATCTGTGTGTGTGTGTGTGTTTGTGTGTGTGTGTGTTTGTGTGTGCGTGTGCTTGTGTGTGTGTGTGTGTCTCAGTACAGAAACTAGTACAATCCATTTTGGATGTCCTTGGTTTGCCATGATACATGATAGAGGATGAAGACAGCTTCCTCATTCGGTGGAATTGTATTTCCTGCATTCCTGTAGCTGGAGGGAGGAGAACAGGCACTGAAGTGAGGAGGGCAGGAACAGGGATGCCCTTAGAAATTCCATGAAAACGTTTGTTAGCAACGGGCTGCTGATTAGTTCTCTCTGAGCACTGCCGTTCAGTGGATGTTAGGGGTGATGAGTGGGACTGCAATTTCTGTTGTTTGAGGAAGGACATTTATGGGTCAGGCCTGCCCTTCTGCTTTTCCCTGTTTACTGCTTGAAAGAGGTTGACAATATCCAGACGCAGAAAACTCACACATCATTGTCCTCATGCTTTGCGTGCTCAAGCATGAAGACAGCCCTACTGCTACCATCTGTGAGAAGCACTTTTTATTTTTTACACAAAGTCTTTATCTGGAGAGCAGACTAAGGAGGAGGAAAATTGAAAGAAGGAACACACAAAACTGGTTTTGAAGTTTGAAACAATCTATTCACATCCCCTGTCTAGACGAGGTGCATAAAAGTGGGACCCAAACCACTGCACTTTGTTCCTGTTCTAACTTCTTCATGAACAAGGAACAGAAGGAGGGAACATCATCTGTCATCTACACTTTCAGGTGGAGGAGCTGAGGGTCTGACTAGCCCCTAAAACCTGCCTGCCTGGTGAGAAAGAGATGGGGTCTGCCTGGCACTGCAGGAGGAGAGATGACTGGAAGGAGCAGCCCAGCATGTTTCTAGTCAGATGGGCACTCAGAGGAGTCAGATAGTTGGAAAGCAAAATCTTGTGCTCCAAATGATGCTCGTAGTCGCCATGAGATAAAGTTGTATGTTTAATTAATGCACGGGATACACTACACTTGGTGATCCAGAAACAACTGACCCGAGCAGAATCTCCTTGAGTCATAGACCATCATAACTCCATAACTCTGGAGATAATACATACGATGTTAAAGGTGTATACATACTTTTAACCCATACAACTAAATACAACACAAAGCCAGGAGCAACCTATGCGAAAGAGAGCCTTCTGAAGTCAGCGCCTTCCGCCACACTGAATTTTGCAAAGAAGCTACAGGAACATGGAGGGAGTGAGGAACATCTGTTGGCCTAGGAATTTAACTGCTCTTCTCCAGCACTGCGCAACTTGTGAAATTCCAGTAGCTCGGAAAGGGAAACCGAGTTTCCTGCATGGAAAGCCAGAAGTTTTGATGGGATTGTTGACCTCATCTTGAAGGGACTCCACACCACAGGTCTTTAATTCGGAGCGGCCCACACCTTCCCCTTAGAGACAGTACATAAACACAATCACCTCTGCAGCGAAAATGCCATTTCTCTCAGCGAGCCCTGTTTACTGATGATATGATCACTGGGCTAGGGGTCTCAGAGACTTTGCCAGGGGTAGCTAAGGGCAAGCTAGCGGCTGCACTAGCGACCCCTGGTGACCCTTAATTGATGTCCAGTGCCAGCACAAGCAACCAGATCACCATGAGACATTGGATGGATCCAGTTAGCTGCTCATGAGACAAATGTGCATGAGCCTAGCATCCTTGGTGGGCTATGCATGACTGCAACTGAATGCTGTGGGCCTCTGCCTGAGGAAGAATCAAACTGTCGAGACTTCCTAGTCAAGCATGAGGGTCTATGAACTGAATTCACACCCACTAGATCACCAGGGGTAAGAAGTCAAGCAAACGGGTGAACTGATTGTGAATTTGACTTGTGAGGCACCAACAATCTGCACTTGAGCCTCCTTCATGCTTTTGACATAATTTCTAGGGGGCAAGTTCATCTATAGTTATGCAGAAGGGATGATAGCATGAATAAGGACACGCCTAGGTGAAGGGGCACCAGAGAGAGTTGTGACCAGGATCACTATTTCATATGCTGAATTGAAATGTGTAGTATTAAGTACCACTGTACGAGTAAAAAATAGTTAATTCTTAATCACTGGGGTTGACATTGAAATTATTAGGTCTATTGGCTGATGAGTTCTAAGCTTGTGCCCCAACACTACATCGCTGAGAAGCCTATGACTGTTCACTTCAATAGCCAGAAAGTCAAGTACGGAAAGGGCAGTACTTGACACATTTTTTGGAGTCATATAAAGACGGACCTCAGAACACCAGTGGCAAACAACCTCAACCACCAGGCTGGTGCCCCTGCCTACCCTGTTGGCCCCTAAGAGAGGTCTAACAACACACAACATAGAAACAACTCCCATATAGGCTCAAAGAAGAGAGAAAACACACTACAACTGCACACCCATCGAGTGTGGTGTGCTACCAATGTGGATAAGTGCTTCAGCAGTCCTCATACGTTATAAACAAACTATATAATACAATACAATATTGAGGTTCTGAACCGACTACTGCTAGAAGAATGCATTTTAGTAAGAAAATGCAGAGAGGTTTTGCATTAGCCAGCCATATCCACATTTTACCAAAAGGTTGTTGTGAGCGTTATTAAATAGTTCCCCAATATTCTCATATGAGACAATGACCGCTGCAATACTATTGGGTTCACCCAAAGAAATATCTATTCTTAGCCAGTAACCTCCATTAACCAGAAGCGTCTACCAGATGGTATGACTCACCAAAACCTCTATTAACCAGTAACCTGGTTTAGTTAGCTACCCAATCCTCCTGTAGCCCATTGCAATCCAATAAACTATAGCCATGTTAGTTAGAACCCAGAGCAAACAGAAATCTCCAATAGCTTTGAGTTACAGTAGCTAACAATTTTGACAGTATCGCCTGAACCACAACTAGATATAACTGTGTTGTTAGCTAGTTCTATGTAGTCTATTGTTTTATGTAAAGTGCTCCACTCACATGTGGCGAGGTCTGCGCAATACACATGACGTAATAAAATTAATAAAATATTGCTCATTAGAAAGAGGACAGAAACCATCCAACTCAACAGAAAACCACAGCAGCATAACAGTAATCACCCATTAGACAGTGTTCGGTTCACCCATTAGTCTACCGTTGACATATTGCCTCCCCTCTCCCTAAGACCCACAGATGCTATTTCATTGCTGATGACACAGAGCTCCATTAACAGATCATCTTGTACAAGGCTTGACTGCCTCTCAGGTGGTGATAATCTCGAAGCCTATTTGCCACAGTTCTTCCCGAATCCCTGCTCCTTGGGGGTCTAGGCTTAGAGTTCTGTGGAAGCAGATTTAAGGTAAAATAAGAGGAAGGCAGGGAAATTGAGTGTTTTACCGCTAACAATGCCCAGACACCACCGATGCCTCACCAACAGATGTACCCTATTATCACTTATCCACCCTTATGAGTATTACCCTATCATGTGTAGAGCTTCCATTATTAGTGGTGCTCTATCCCCAATATGCTACAACGTAGTATTTATTATTTCACATTTATTATTATATGTTAATTTATTTCTATATCACCAATAGTCCACCATAACCAATGGAGCCTGGTCATCAGTAACGCTTATCACTAGTAGAGTTCAGTCTCCTCTAGTGTCTCGTGACCAGTAAGACCCGTTACCAGGAGTGACTGCTCACTTTCTTTTCTTGACCCCTCAGTCCAGTTGATGCCCACGTCCAAGAATCCCTTTTTGGCTTGAATGGCTACTTCTCAAAGTGTACCGGATTGGTGATACCAGGATTGATAACACTGTGCCCGTTTCCTCCAGGATGCTCACATTACTTTCTTAAAGCTCTGGAAGTAATATTCCAAAGAGGAGGAGACTCTACACACTGGGTAATGAGTATCTTCAAAGACCCAACAAGACTTCATTCAGTTATCGGCTTATAATACAATGTAAAAAGATGCAATATTTATTTTACACCCTTGCCTGGCAATCATTTGCATTCAGTCTGTAAATCTTTACACATCTACTTCAATTCTACCACTCAAAAATATGTCATCCAATTTCTCAGATTATCCGTTTACCTGTTGTATTCTACACTTTAAATCTTCTTTCTGAGTGTTTCTCAGTCTCGACCCGTACCTCTCACTGCAACAGGAGCCTAGAGCTCATCTAAGGTTACAGGTAATACTGCAGCTAGCTTTCCACTATCAGTCAAAGTAAGTACCCGTGCACAATTTCAGTGACATTAAAAGTAAACAGCCTTTACGTACCCCTTGCGTACTTTTCTGTTTTAGAGGTAGTACAGTACGGCCAATCTTTGAAAACTATTCTAACAATAGCAAACATTGCAGAGAATATATAGCTCTTGCCACAGACCATCAGGGCAACACATACAACACCAACATGGCGGCCCCTTTCCATCTCTCTCCTTGACGATGCGTAATACGTTATACATATGAAAAGGTAGAAGCAAGGCGTTTCTTACCTTGTCTGTTCAGCCCCTTCAGCACTGCTGTTGTTCGCAGCTAAAGCATCCGGCAGAGCTGTGCTTGAGTTGCCACCTGGTGTGCACACACACTCCACTATAATGTTGTCGGCAACGTAAACCGTTTTTTGACATTACAGAATGCCTTTTTACAATCCTTCACGATTTCAAGTGACTTCAAAGGGAAAAAAACCTCTCAAGTCCTCACAGAGATTAACATTTTTTTAATTAAAATGGAATCTGTTTAAAAACCAGAGGTGCTCTTTGTTCTTTGACACATTCTCCCTTAGATATATATTAGCAAAACAAGTAAAGCCTTATATGCAGGGCAAAGTACGCACACAAAAGATTCCATCCTACATGGTGTTTCTGGGATGGAATCTTGTAATCCTGAAAGCTCAACAGCAACAAAAAAAATCCCTGCAAATCTGAGACTGAAGGGCAGTCGCTTAACTAACTTCTTTGTTAGGGGAACGCCCGGAGAGAGGTCTCATGCACCGCACGGGTCAGACAATTAGGACTTCAAGCACAAATCCACATTAAAGACCATGTCTCTGTCTGGAGACGAAAATAATTATTGGCTTCGGAACCAAACGACTTGGGTTTTTGTCACGATTCCTTTACTTTGTTTGAAATAGTGTACAAATTATGTGTCACTTCAAACCTAAACCGGGGTTGTTTTGCATTCCTACTCAAGTGAGCATTTTATTTTGCATTTTTGGCTTCACTGCTTTATGTGTTTAATACAGACCACTAAAGCTGTCGTCGTTCAAGAGAGTCGTGCCAGGGGGCGCTACAGGGCTTTCCAAGGGCTCCACTCACTGGGAGCAGGACAGAACTGCTATTAAAACAACTAGCTTTTTTGTGGGTGATGCACTTAGGGTTGAACAGTTATCGGTATCACGTATATCAAGGAAACCTCACGATTTTGAAATGGCTTTACCAGTTTTGTGCCAGCACCGAACAGGAGAGCAAATTTAAACACACGTTCTAAAAGTAATCTGTTGATTTTCTCATCCTTTGTGTAATAGGGAAATTTATTTTGGCTATTCCATGAATGCTTTCTGTGTGTCCGAATCACCGCCATCGTTCTGCACTATTCAGCAAAGCTCCCAACGGTTCATGATTGTTGCTCAGTATTTTTTTGCTGAACTCCTGGTTGATGCTGTTAAAGCCCTTGCAGACAGCCACTTACAGCCCTGCCACAACCTGCCACAAAATGGCACCAGCTGCCAACAAAATGACTTTGCTGCTCTGAGACAGGGAGTTCTCAAATGCTAAAATATCATTTTCCTCGGTGTTCCAAAAATTCTTGCAACTGAGCTGGCAATGCTATTGCACCTAAGGGTATATTTACAAGGAAATGGTGCAGCGGCAAATTTTGCAGCGCCGCACTGCATCATTTAAAAAATGCAGGAATGCGCTGTTGTTACAAGAATACGGTGCACCCCTTTGTTTTCCTTTGCGCTGGAGCTAAAAATAGCTGTCTAGCACCAACACAGACACCCTTGTGCCATGGTGCAAGGGTGCTTGCGCTGCAGAAATCATCCCTGCAACGCAGGCACCCTTGCACCATGGTGCAAGGGTGCCTGTGTTGCAGGGAATGATTGGTTATGCGCAGGAAGGGCCTTCCAGCATATAAACAATCTTTAAAGGTGGTTTGCTCTTTCTATGTGTACTGCAGAATGCAGCACATGTAGAAAGAGCAAAAATGAAATAGAAGTAATTCTCCTCGTTGCACCAATCTAACGCCTCCTCTTGCACGGCGTTAGTTTTTGGTATTACCTCAGATTTACACATCCTTATAAATCTGGGGCAGCATCAAAAAGCAATGGGTATTGCGGTGGAACGCCCACAGAATCACCGATTGCATCCCCCTTTCACGCAGATATCTGCGTGAAAGGGTACCATATTTACAAGGTGGCGGTAAGCCACTCAAAGTGGCTTAACGCCAATTTCTAAATATTGAGCAGGACATTGCGCCACCGGAACGTAGGAAGAAGTGATGTTCCGGTGGCGCAATGCTCTTGTAAATATGCCCCCTAGTGAGCGTTCATACACATATAACTAGTATACACAGTAGGGCGAATCACACAGAATACAGAATGTTGGAATTTTACGCAAGCATCACAAAGGGACTGTTATCATCTAGAAAGCATCCTCTCACTGTGCATGAGGGATAGTTGTACATGTTACATCCACTGCCTTCGTTGCCATAAGTACCTCTGCAGCTGTTTGAATCCCTATGCTTCTCTCCGTGGTTGAAATCAATGAACTTGATGTTATTGTGTTTCTTTTTCGATTTCAATTTGCTCTGTAGTTTGACAATTTACCCTGAGCAGAACAAAACCATCATCATGATCTTTCTTTCCAGGCTTCTTTATTCCACGCTGTTCTCCCTGCTGAACAGTGACAACTTAAGGGAAAGCAGTCCTTATTTTAGTCACAATATATGCTTTCGGCATGTGGCAGACATGTATGTGTTTATGCGATGCAAACCTAGCAGTGTAGAAACAGAGTGTTCTTCATTTTGGTTGAGTGGCGGCAATTCCAAGAAAATACAAGATTGTGTACATCAAGTGGGGGTCGTATGTCAGAATATTGGTAACTAAAATATCGCCGGACATAAAACTTGTGGCCTGTGTATCGATCCATTCAATGTAGATTTTCTATTTTTAACCTCAGTTGGGCAAAATTCTTTCTGACAATATTTGGGCCATGGTATTATACCCAAGCAAGGGTATATACATATGTCTTTGAGGTACACTTCACATATTTACTTTTTCAAGCCCACGGAGACTGAGTGATTTGTCCCGAATGGCACGATTTTCAGTCAATTGCCAATGCCAGAATTTGAACCCAGGTTCACAGAGTCCAAAGGCAGCAGCTTATCCACTAGACCACTTTTTCCACCCAAAAATGAACAAGGACAGGCTGTTTGGGGCTAGTGTTATGGCATTCGAATACACAGTGCACCAGGGCCAGACTGGCAACCCAAAGCAGCCCTGGCAATTTTGTCGGACCAGCCCCCACCTGGAAGGGGAAGGGTGCAAGCGTGAAGCACTGCTGCTTAACAAAACCAACCTCCAGCACTGCTGCTTTTGTTCCTGGGGGCCGATACTGCAGCATCGCTGCAAGAGCATCCCCAGGACCTAAATCGGCCTCCACCACTCCAGAACCAGCTCCCACCCTTCGAACCTCCCAGGAAAATGCCCGATGCCCGCTTCGGCCAGTCCTGCACTGCAGTGCACATCCCTAGCCACATGCTCTGAAATCGCTCCTGGACGATCCCCACACTGAGCTGAGCCGATGCAGACACTCCCTCATTTTGAACATTTGCACCAAATCATGGTTTTCGCGGGCACAGCAAAATGTTTTTATTTTATTCATATGGGTTAATTGATAATAAGAAAACATACTAAAATCCTTCGACAAATCTGGGTATTGATTTTACCAGAAAAGATTTGGAGGCATTTCATATAAAAACACATGCAATAAAATTTATGCTTACAAAAAAAACAGGCAAGATCATGAACATGCTTAATTGGCTTACTTGCAGGGTTTGTGCTTTTATGCTAGGTGTGCGGAAAAGTGTAATAGACGAGGGCCAATAAATGTTACGATTGAAAAATAAATTTCGGGAGAATGGGAAGGACTAAATTGCAGACATGAACCCTTCAGAACTAGGCAATATGGTTGCCCACATATTTTTGGAGCAACTTTCCACTATAAGTTATGATATGATGTTTGTGGGCTAGGATTTTAACTTCATGGCTTGGTCGCCAGTGAGGACAGGCAGTAGTGGATCTGCTTTGAATGGATATCTCCCACTTTATGGACAAAATGTTATTTCCGCAGCTTCCAATTCCCACCCACTTCCCATTCCTTGGATGGATGGTCTGTGTCGGGGATGAATGGCCTCATGCTGTATCAAAACAGAAGCACAATGATAATTCAAGCTGGCCTCACTGCTTAGCATTGCTCCTGTGATTTGGTTCTGACCTCCACCACCACCCCCTTCACCCACCGTGTACCAGCCTTCCCACTCCAACAATGGGAGGTAGTGAGAGAGAAAAGCAAGAAACTAGAAACTATTTCATCACATTGTCCATAGAAATAAAAGTCTCACTGAATGGTTGGTTGAAAAATACATGAAACAGAGCATGGGGCCAGAGTTCAATCACATTATAATTATAATATATATCATTCCACCAACAATGCATGGAACAATGCAAGGTTAGTAGCCAAACAGCTCAGTAGAAAGCATTCAATTATCCTGCCTACTCTTCTGTTGGATTGTAGAATTATCCAAACATTCTGCTATTCCAACAGCAGCTCACGAAATTCTCCAGAACCACAAAACTTGATGAATGTGTAACTTTGCTGAACACAAAGTAGACCCTAAACGCTGTCAGAGCATTGTTCAAGTGTGGGTTGTTTTCAGAAGAGACATGTTTAAAGTTCTAGGACTTTCCAACCAGAATAAAAATAATTTGCAAGCTTTGACTACTGATATAGTTGATTACTTCACTTTTTCCCTGCCAACAAGAGTATATAATGTAAATTCAAACCTGTTGTTGGCATGACTGGTTCACGCTTCCGCTGCTGGCACGAGAATTTTAATTTTAGCTGTTGTTTTTTTAGCTGCTGGCAATAGTCTGCTAAATGCATAGAGTCTCTCTTTTGATGGTGTCCAGTTTTAGTGTTTTATTCAAAGGCCCCAGCCTTTATATCCTCCCATTAGCAGCAGTGTTTATGGCTTGGCTGCACAAACATGGAAATGTTTGGGCAAATAAGTTCCTTTTGTGATTGAGTGGCAGTGGCGGCTGGTATTTAACGGCAGTAGGGGGTGGGTCGCGGGGCCGGGGGAGAGGGAGAGAGGGGGTGAGGGGGTAGGGGAGGGATGAAAATATAAATAAATAGTCACTTACCTGTCTGCTGCCTCTTCTCCCTTTTCGCCCGCTTCCAGGCAGGAAGCATGAAGCACCCGGCTCCCAGCCTCTCGATAGTCAATCACAACGCTGCAATGCAGTGTTGTGATTGGTCTGAGCACCATGGATCAGCGCTCAGCCAGAGAATGGGAGGCTGGGCATGTTCTCCATGCAGGCTGTCAAAGCATCTTGCACACTTGGAGTGGGCAAACCACTCCTCCCCTGCCCTGGTCTGTGAGCAGAGTAGCCCTGCTCCTACCCAGCTGAGCAAGGGGAAAAATAAAATGATAATAACAATGAGTTATTATCATTTTATTTTTTCCTCTTTGACCTGCTCAGTGGGGCGACGCTCCTCCGCCTTAGCGGAGTCGCCACTGCTGAGTGGTCCCAAACATCAGTGTGCTTTTCTTTTCTTTTATTTAATAACATCAAGGTGGCTGGGTGATATGGCAAACACACACTCAGTACACAGAAATAAGCAATACAATTAGTTAGTACCAGTAATAATACGGGTGCTCGTAGATAAAGAGGAGCCACCAAATCTTCTTCCATAGGAACAAAGTCCAAGACATAAAGGAAAAATCCCAAGCACTCCAAGTAACCAAAACACAGTTCCTTTATATTCAGTCTTCTGCAATCCTTTATTTGCAACAAAACCAAAGCCTTGACGTTTTCTAGCCAACACATGTTTTGTCTCTATGGCAATACACCTTCAGACTTCATCGGGGCTAGCAATAGTCTTCAAAGTAGGTAAAGCTCCAAATTTCTTATATAATTATCACGTTCTGTCGGAGAGTGCTCCAGCAAAACAACGTTATCCTTGAGGACCGTATCTGCATTCTTCTTGCTAGCCCTGATGAAGTCTGATGAAGTCTTGAGTGACGGCCTCATCGGAACCGACATAGCGAGACTCAGACATAGCGAGACGCGTCTCGAGGCAGGACCTCGCATCACAGCACCTTGCAGCTCCGGATCAATGGTCTCATCGGAACCAACGCAGAACAACACAACTCGATGCAGCACTTCACAGCTCCTGATCAGCGACCCTATCGGAACTGACGAAACTTGGCTTAACGCGACGCAGGACCTCGCATTTCAGTCCAAGTACAACCAGGTACATTGCCCAGAGGGCCAAACTGAGTCCTGTACCCGGCCTGCTCTCCGGCATGGTCAGCTTGAACTTGTGACTTGTTCCCAGGCCGATACGACCAGATAACCACCGTTGACTCTTTGTGCTTTTTGTCGCTACTTTTACCTAAAACGTTTAAATTGCATATCTCCAGTTCTACTAATTCTATTTTTCTTGTTCTGATATCATTATATTTATTCAAATTTACTCTATTTTCCTAGATTGTTGTGGGATTTTTTTATGTTATGTTCTCACTTACTGTTTGAGTGCTGCATAAATACTTTACACATTGCCTCTAAGTTAAACCTGACTGCTTCTGTGCCAAGTCACCAGGGGGTTAAGCACAAGATAATTTAGTAACTTCTTGTGGTTCACCATGACAAGGATTGTGGTTGTTGCTTGAGAAAGGTTTCACTACTCTCAACCAATAACCAGTTTCCCACACGTACCCTATTATTAAATATGTTCCAACCCCAATTTGTATTCAAGATGTAATTTCCTAACATAAAACTAACTTTTCTTTAGCCCCATAGGCAGTCCAGAAACACTGGGTTAAAAACGAATTACATGAGCCCATAGCTCACTGGTTTCTAAGCTGGACCCGACTACTACACTTGAAATAATTTAGTGTGTTCCTTAATACCTGGACTTAATTGATTCTTTTATTAAAAGTATAATGAGCGTGGATGATTGGTTTAACATTAATTTTAACTTAGATTAGTATACCATACATTAAACAGCATGTTTGATCATTTGCATTATTAATACAGGTTTCATATTTAATCTACCCTTAAGGACAGAGAAATCTGCTTATTCAGCACGGAGGATGCAGAAAGGAAGTAAAAAATAGAATTTTTTTCTAAGAAGACCCCTCACTCACCAACCTAGTTGGTGACATGCTTCATCATTGGGGTCCCACCCGAATAGCCGAATGCTACCCGGGTGTGCTGCGACACCTGATTACAGTGGAGCGGGTTGGTTTGAACAGCAGTGATAGTGCAAAGTGAGTGCCAAAAGGTGGTGAATATAAAAAATTGTCAAAGTTTGACTCCCTACAGGAATTTAATATGGAGTAACTCGACAATATTAAAAACAGTATGAGACCCTAATCAGGCTAAATTGACCTGTAGTGTCTAAGTGAAAATAAAGGTGATGGTCTACATGTTTCAACCTGTAATGGAATTGCAAGGTTTTCGTCAGGACCGGAAGAAAAGCCCGGGTGGTCTACACACTCTAAGGTGTACCCAACCCAGGGCCCATGGATAAAAAGCCACACCAGTATTACTCACTGTATGGCATTCCCTCATCAAGTCAAATCTAGGGAGAAATCTGAAAGAGAAAAAATGTCACAAGTACATTTTACGCTTTAATCATGTGTTAATGCATGAACCAAAATGCTCCTCTCACACACGAGGTAACACCAGTGAACGAATGATGCATACTCAAGTGTAACGTGCTGTCTCACAGGCACAACCAACAAATTCATGTGGTGTCACTGTGATGAATGAATGTGAGAAATAACTGGATCTGGGTTGTTCGAAAGGTCGCTAAGACCGGAAAGGGAACAATCAATAAACAAGCTTATTAGCAGAAAAACGGGTGCTTACAAATAAGCATACCGCAGAAACCCTCACACTATCAGTTGTGGGGAAAAAAATATGACCGTGCCTATTCGCAAGCGGCGAATGCTTAGATATAAGCAAGCCGAAGTGACTGCAAAACTATGTACAAGGGAGAAAGAGAGAGAGAAAAAGGTTAAAATCTTACTAGCGGCTTGAATCGGCCGTGCCCCATGAGAACCGGGGGAAGGCGCTGGCTCTTAGTCAAACACTGAGGAAATAAAAAAGTTTTACAAATGGGGCGCCCCTGCCTGAGAAGGAAATCATGGAGCAGCGGAGTCCACCCGCAGATTGAGAGGTCACTTACTTCATCAAACCATGCCACCTGTGTCTGCACCTACTTGGTTGTCCCTCGCGGATCTCAGAGGTTAACCGGGTAAGTGGCATGGCGGCTTATGAGCGTTAGAGTGGTGTTTCCGGGTACGCCCACAACAACGCGCGGCGCGCGATGACGTCAGCCCGCCGTGTTGATGTTAGGAAAGAACGATGTGGATGCTAACAGCCGATATGGTCGTAAGCGCTCTGAAACCAGAGTGCAGCGGTAATTGGCTGAATGAAAACACAGTACAACAGAGGAAGAAGGAGTACCCCTACTGGAGCTAGTGTCAATAACTTAAAGAGCTATTGGAATGAAAAGCGGTGGTTATTACAAACTGACACAAAAGAAAGGCAAATATGGGATGTAGATTGTTAGAATGAGCAGAAATGACAGTAAATTGATTTATCTATTCAATACAGAATTCCATGGGATACCATCGTTCAGTCCCTCTTTTTGTGTAGAGAGCCTGTACACCCAACGCTGCTCTTTCTCGAATAGACGCTGCTGCGTGCTGTGATCAGGTTTTATTTGCTCTATAATAGTCCATTGCATATCATTGGGAGTATGTCCCACCCTTAAGAAATGCTCTGTCAATTTTGTAGTGGTTTTTCTACATCTGATTGTACTCCGATGTTCGCAGATTCTCTGCTTAATTTTCCTACTCGTCATCCCCACATACCGAAGATTGCATGGGCATGTGATGAGGTATACTACATTTTGGCTGTTACAATTGGTATGGACACGTTGGGTCCAGACTTTTCCAGGTTCTAAGTTAAGTGTTTTGGTGTGACTTGTCAAATGGCAGATGCTACAATTCCCACAGGGAAAATGGCCCACAATGTTAGGAAGACCCCAAGCGTTAAGAACAGTTTGTGTGTTATCCCTGGTTTGTTTTTTAGGGCGTGTATTGACCAAGGAGTCTTTCAGGCTTCTTGCACGCTTAAATGAAAACAGAGGTTTTTCCCAATGGAGATTCCCCGTGCCCAGGATGCCCCAGTGTTTATTGATGGAACGGGTCACCAGATTAGAAGCTGTACTGTATGTAGTGACACATGTTAAGGGTATCTCCTCTTCACGTCTGTTTTTGTTTTCTAGTAGGGCCTCCCGTGGTTGATTTCGGGCCCTCTTTTGGCACTTATTGAGGATTTTTTCTGGATAACCTCTCTCTGTAAGTTTGGTTGTCAGGTCCCTAGCCTGGGTACGGTAATCGTTGATCTTACTACAGTTGCGGCGCAACCGAAGATACTGGCCATATGGTAAATTCTCTTTAAGGGGCCTCGGGTGGAAACTTTCAAATCTAAGTAGGTTATTCTTGGCAGTGGGCTTGTGGTGTGTCCTGGTTTCAAGACCCCCATTTTCTTTAGTGATCACTACATCGAGGAACACCAAGGTGTCAGGGTCCTTCGTGTGGGTAAACCTCAAGTTATGGTCACATGTGTTGACCCATGCGATGAATTTAGTCAAAACATCATCAGGGCCCTGCCAGATGACAAGAATGTCGATCAATGTACCTTCTCCAGAACTTGACATATGACGAGAAAGGATTAGAGTCATTGAGTATAAATTTCTTCTCAAAGTTAAAGACATAGAGTCCAGCTACACTCGGAGCAAAGGTACTACCCATAGAAGTTCCTCCAATCTGAAGGTACAATTTACCCTCAAATTCGAAGTAGTTCTTTTTTAGGGCTAGTCTAGCACAATCAAGAATGAAGCCCCTGGGTGTAGTGTAAGTCCACTCTGTTTCATCTAATGCTATTCTCAATACTTCCAAGGTGTCATCTTGAGGGATACTGGTGTAAAGGCTTTCTATGTCAATGCTGACTAGGATGGTGGAGTCATCGACCGTCAGCTCCTTCAGGAGATTGAGGAGACTCTTAGTATCCTGTAGATAGGTCTCGGTGTTCTGGACCATAGTTTTTAGAACAAAAAATAGAGAATCTGCGAACATCAAAGTACAATCAGATGTAGAAAAACCACTACAAAATTGACAGAGCATTTCTTAAGGGTGGGACATACTCCCAATGATATGCAATGGACTATTATAGAGCAAATAAAACCTGATCACAGCACGCAGCAGCGTCTATTCGAGAAAGAGCAGCGTTGGGTGTACAGGCTCTCTACACAAAAAGAGGGACTGAACGATGGTATCCCATGGAATTCTGTATTGAATAGATAAATCAATTTACTGTCATTTCTGCTCATTCTAACAATCTACATCCCATATTTGCCTTTCTTTTGTGTCAGTTTGTAATAACCACCGCTTTTCATTCCAATAGCTCTTTAAGTTATTGACACTAGCTCCAGTAGGAGTACTCCTTCTTCCTCTGTTGTACTGTGTTTTCATTCAGCCAATTACCGCTGCACTCTGGTTTCAGAGCTTACGACCATATCGGCTGTTAGCATCTACATCGTTCTTTCCTAACATCAACACGGCGGGCTGACGTCATCGCGCGCCGCGCGTTGTTGTGGGCGTACCCGGAAACACCACTCTAACGCTCATAAGCCGCCATGCCACTTACCCGGTTAACCTCGGAGATCCGCGAGGGACAACCAAGTAGGTGCAGACACAGGTGGCATGGTTTGATGAAGTAAGTGACCTCTCAATCTGCGGGTGGACTCCGCTGCTCCATGATTTCCTTCGCAGGCAGGGGCGCCCCATTTGTAATACTTTTTTATTTCCTCAGTGTTTGACTAAGAGCCAGCGCCTTCCCCGGTTCTCATGGGGCACGGCCGATTCAAGCCGCTAGTAAGATTTTAACCTTTTTCTCTCTCTCTTTCTCCCTTGTACATAGTTTTGCAGTCACTTCGGCTTGCTTATATCTAAGCATTCGCCGCTTGCGAATAGGCACGGTCATATTTTTTTCCCCACAACTGATAGTGTGAGGGTTTCTGCGGTATGCTTATTTGTAAGCACCCGTTTTTCTGCTAATAAGCTTGTTTATTGATTGTTCCCTTTCCGGTCTTAGCGACCTTTCGAACAACCCAGATCCAGTTATTTCTCACATTCATTCATCACAGTGACACCGCATGAATTTGTTGGTTGTGCCTGTGAGACAGCACGTTACACTTGAGTATGCATCATTCGTTCACTGGTGTTACCTCGTGTGTGAGAGGAGCATTTTGGTTCATGCATTAACACATGATTAAAGCGTAAAATGTACTTGTGACATTTTTTCTCTTTCAGATTTCTCCCTAGATTTGACTTGATGAGGGAATGCCATACAGTGAGTAATACTGGTGTGGCTTTTTATCCATGGGCCCTGGGTTGGGTACACCTTAGAGTGTGTAGACCACCCGGGCTTTTCTTCTGGTCCTGACGAAAACCTTGCAATTCCATTACAGGTTGAAACATGTAGACCATCACCTTTATTTTCACTTAGACACTACAGGTCAATTTAGCCTGATTAGGGTCTCATACTGTTTTTAATATTGTCGAGTTACTCCATATTAAATTCCTGTAGGGAGTCAAACTTTGACAATTTTTAATATTCACCACCTTTTGGCACTCACTTTGCACTATCACTGCTGTTCAAACCAACCCGCTCCACTGTAATCAGGTGTCGCAGCACACCCGGGTAGCATTCGGCTATTCGGGTGGGACCCCAATGATGAAGCATGTCACCAACTAGGTTGGTGAGTGAGGGGTCTTCTTAGAAAAAAATTCTATTTTTTACTTCCTTTCTGCATTTTCCGTGCTGAATAAGCAGATTTCTCTGTCCTTGAGGGTAGACTCCTCCTTGTTGTTGATTTATCATTACCTTTTGGGGATTAGGAGTACTCCCTTTATATATTATTTCTAATATATAAAAAAAACCCTACCTCTCTTTTTTGTTTCGCTTCCCCCCTTCATATTTAATCTACCAACTCGTTTACATTTTCCAAATTATATATGACTATTACCTAAATCTCATTATAAGTACTTTGAGTTTAAAGGGGCCGAGTTGAAAGCCCATTTAAGAGGAATGTAGAAGTTTCCTTTGATTGTGGATGGAGAGTTGCGATTTTAAAAATTATCTGTTACAAAAACAATTAAAACTATTTCATGTTTAAAGTGAATTATCAAGGTAATGCTTTTGGACAGTTTTTTATAACCATGGTGAAGATGGAGAATAAATAAAATATTACCTGCACTTACCATGCAAAATTTATTATATAAAATGCTGTATAGTTATGTATCTAATGCATGCAATATTATTTTCTTAGCAATTAATCAGTGGACTGGTGCTTCCAGATATGCATTTGTATTACCTGCACTTACCGTACAAGCTTGTTTTATACAATGTTGTGTGGTTATGTGTTGGACTTGGCCCTTTTTGCAGGGTCATTCCTGAACTTTTTGCCTTCCTCCTGGTATTTTGTCTGACCTGGCGTTGGTGGTTTTAGGACTCTGGGCACTTTATCTCTGCTTTCCAGTGTAAAGTGCATGTGCTCTCTATGATAAACATGGTAAGATTGGTCTACACCTGTTTGGCTATTTTAATTTACCTATCAGTCCCTTGTAAAGTGGTATCTCAGATACCCAGGGCCAGTAAATTAAATGCCACTGGTGGGCTTGCAGCGCTGCTTGCACCACCCACCAAAGTAGCCTTTCAAACCTGTCTCAGGCCTCTGCCATTGCAGGGCCTGCGCGCGCAGTTTACTGCCGCCGTGACATGGCACATAAAGTAGATGCCACATCTGTGACTCCCCTTTTACTACATATCAGTCACCCCTAAGGTAGGCCCTAGCTAGCCCTATGGGCAGGGTGTGCTGTAGGCAAAAAGTAGGACATGTGCCTTAACTGTGTGGCATGTCCTGGTAGTGACAAACAGCCATTTTGGTTTCTCACTACTGTGAGGCTGCCCTCTCATAGGAATGCATTGGGGATTCCCTGATCTGTGCTTCAGTGGTAATTCCTGACCTGAGAGGAGTAGAGTGGTCAAGTTTGGTATGTTTGGAATAGTGGTAATAAATGCTGTGTAATGGTGTTCGCAGATTTATTATCACTATTTTAGAAATGCTACTTTTAGAAGTAGGCATTCCTGTGTGCTATGTGTCTTTGTGCCTGCCTGTTGTGAATTGCATGTCTGGCTCTGGAGTGACAGGGGCTGGGGAGGTGCAGTGGCTCCAGAGGGGCTGGGTGAGTCAGCGCTAGGCTGAATAGGCCAATCTGCATTGGGAGTGGTGGGAGGAGTACCGCCTGGGACTGAATGGGACTGTGCCTGCCTTCCACAATGCTGGCTCCGCCCCCCTGTGGTGTGTCTGGGGCCAGAGCCCACACTGACAAAAGAGGTGGTCGTGCACCTTTAGAGAAGTGTGTGAGTGCCCCCGAGAACTGGTTTGGACCGGGCACAGAACCCTGTGCCAGGGGGAGAACAAAGAACATAGGGTGTATAAGTATTGGGGCTGTGACCCCATGTAAGGCGCTGTGTGCTGACTTGGAACTGGTGGCCGGCAGGCTGCTGGACTGCCAGGAGGAACCGCCATCTGGGGCTCCCTACTTGTGGGAGTAAAGCTGCTGCCCTGCTGAGCCCCGATGTGCTGGCCTGCCTGGGCTAACTGAGCTGAGAAGAGACTCTACCCCCAACCTGTGGGGCAGCGCTCTGGACGCTGGCGGGATGTTCCTCTTGTGAAGAGCCCTGGGGCTGAGTGTAGGCGGAGTGCTTGACCTTTTCATTATCTCTAAGCCAAGCACGTTTTGAACGTGCTGGAAAACTGATCTGCCCAGAGTTGTGGACACCTGCACAACACAGAGTGTGGAGGCGCGCTTATGTTACTATCTCCCCGAGCCTTGAGGATAGGCTCCAACCGTGCCGTGAAGAGTGCCAGCCCGAGGAGAGGGCTCCATCTGCCCAGGTGCAGCGGGCACAGAAAGCAGCAAAAGCAATGGAGAGTTCACTCCGTGATTTGCAGAATACCGGAAGTCAGGCAGAGGACGCCTGACTGTGGGCAGGGCTCCCGTGAGGAGGAGAGCCCCGCGTGTATTCCAGTGGATAAGTTGAGCCTGATGCCTTGTGTCCTTCCTGGGTAGCAGAAAGAAGGTCTTAGAGGAGCAGGAGGGGAGAGCTGCGGGGAGAAGGTGATCTCCCTCTCCTTGATGGTGATTGCCGTGGTGGGGAAGCGGAGGGAGCCAAGTCGAAGGAGACTTTGCTCCATTTGCAGACGGCCCATTCAGAGGCTGGAAGTCAGGCAGTGAAAGCCTGGTTGTGGGCGGGGCCTGGCAACAAGGAAGAGCCGGCGCCTCACAGGCTCCCCACGGAGAGATCGCCAGAAAAGGGGCTAGTGGCAATGGAGGCCCCTGGCAGGATTGCCCCACATTTCCGGCATGGGGCATGAGTGAAGAGCCTCACGGGCCCGTGAGACCGTCCCTGGAGAAGCAGTCGCGACCTAAGGACCCCGCTGGGAAGAGAGACGTCCGGTCTGGCCGCACCACGAGGAGATCGCTTGGGTGACCCTGCTCAGAGGAGGCACCCCAAGCAAGTGAAAGGAGTAAAGTGGGCACCGGGGACATTCTTTGAGGGGTTAGGACGGGGCGCGACCTCGTCGGAGGTGCCCCCCTAAGTTATTTTGGGTTACTCCAGGCTTAGGGAACCTGGGGGCAGTGTTTGTAGCTGCACTGCCGGATCGCGGGCAGCTGTGCGAAGCTACCAAGTATTGGCCTAAGCCCTGCCTTTAAGAAGGGGCATTGCAGATGATGGCTGTGGGTAAGGTGCTCTTCTAGGCACCCTTATTTTGTCTATGCCCAAGAGGGGCCTAATGTGCAGATGTTGTGCCCTGATACATGGG
This sequence comes from Calotriton arnoldi, assembly GCA_963921515.1. NCBI lineage: Eukaryota > Metazoa > Chordata > Amphibia > Caudata > Salamandridae > Calotriton > Calotriton arnoldi. Next base: position 177,686 of record CAWUFW010011009.1, on the reverse strand, counting down.
CCCGTGGCCAGTGAGGAGCCCATGTAGTTGTATTACATTAATTGAGCTGCATCCGAGATGTTCAGTAAGGGTGACCTGCATGTGTCTCAGAAGGGCAGGATGTGTTTATGAGGTATACACTGCGATAGGTTGTTTGAAGTGCACACTAATAAGGTTTGTTGCATGCACTGCTGTTGGTGTCTATGCCATACTGTACGGAGTTATTGCCTCATGTATGCCCTCTGAAAGTGGGTACGTTGGTGCACTTTTGCAGATGCTAATGCATGATGTGTTTATGCTAGGTGCACAGTTACCAGTAGTTACTGGTTGTTTTCTTTAATTGTGAATTATGTTGATTATGACAGTGGCCCGATTGGCCCTGTAATGTATATAATCCCCCAGTAAAGTCATATCAAGTGCCAGGTGGCACAGTGTATATATGTGATTATGTTCTAATGTGTTTTATGAGTAATACAAAGGCTATTTTTTATATAACCTTGTGTGGAGTTTCATTTATGGTGTGCCTAGTGTGTCGCTACTGCGTGAGTGTGTTGCGCAAATGCTTTACACATTGCCTCTGGGATTAGCCTGACTGCTCTGCCAAGCTACCAAGGGGGTGAGCAGGGGTTATCTTTGGTGTGTAACTCCCTTGCCCTGACTAGAGTGGTGGTTTCTGCCTGGCTTAGGCGCTTGCCCTAGCCAACCAGAAATCCCATTTCTAACATTATGTATCTAATATATGCAATATTTTTCTGACGAATGTTGTACTTTGCAACTTTTAGGTACTCTCGCAAAGACAAGCGTCTTTGCGAGAGTACCTAAAAGTTGCAAATAATCACCAAATGTTCAGGATCGGTATGTTGTCAGGAAGTGGACTATTTATTTGAGTGGGTATACTCTTAACAACTTAATAACCACACACTATTTTTGTCATTAAACAGTTCTAAGTGAATCACTGGTTAACCCTTTGTAGCAATGGTACAAGCAGAAGGCAGTTCCCTAGAGGTATGTGTTCTAAGTTTACGGAGTACCAAACATCATTAAAGTTAAGAGAACAACACTATAAAATTCTCAAGCCAAATTAGGAAAAATCCCCCAAAAATTATTAAACAAAAATACTAGAAAAAAAATAACAATTAGATGAGGAGAACTGGAGATATGCTTTTCAATGCAAAATGGCAAGAAAATGCCCATACAAATATAATTGCTATTTAAAAGTCAATGCCAGTCTGTGCATAACATACAAAGGTCACCAGATTCCGCTCTTGTGCCAGAAACCAAAACAAGGAAAAGTTTCACCAAACTGTTCTGACCCACAGAGGCTGAGAGGTCTGTGGCAGAGTAAGTAATATTTCATGCTGGTGCAGTTCAAGACTTTCAGTCTCCCTGGTGTGTTTCTGTGTGACTCCACTCACACCTTCAAAGAGGAGCTGGTCCTCACTGTTCCTGCACCTATTACAACCAGGACCTCAGTATGGCCCTCTGGGCAGGTGCATAGGGCACTAGGTCTCTTTCTTTCCAGCCAGAGCTTTGTCCAGGTCCACTCACAACAGGTCAGCTTGATCTTCTTGAGAGCAGAGATGCCTTCTATCTTGCCTGTCCTTGTAGCAGCAGTGTGAGGTCAGGCAGATGACAAAAGGAAACGAGTGCCCTTTCCCTGGGTTCCAGCAGGAGTCATTCAATCTTCCTTCCCCAACAATCAGGCAGAATAGTCTATCTTCACATGTTCTTCCACATCGAAAAGTGTGCTGAGAATGTAGTAATTAAGTATCGTTCTTTTCCTGAGCACGAACCAGGGGCTAGAGAACTCCCTAAACCCAATCTTGACAATTTTCATGCCAAAATCAAACCACTTATTGCAGCCTTTGATTTCCCAAAACACTGCATACCTTCCCAGAGTTCATCATTCAAGATGGCCATAGCCTACACCCCAGTGCGGGAATCTCCAGTTTTTCTTCCTGCTGTGGTCACAGAAGAATGCACAAGTAGGCTCTGGGAATGAAAGGATTCTGCTCCTGGGACACTGATTTGGCATCTTCACATCACAGGAGGGTTGATGTATCAGCACTTTGTACTTTTTGTTGCCACCTGTTCCTATCACCTCCCAGATGACATATCCCTGCTAAGTGGTTACTGTTTACACCACTTCAGCCTTCCTGGTCCCAAGGGCAGTTTCTTTGTCCTCCAAGACTCAGTCATTTATACCTATTCTATGATGTTTAGTCCAGGCACTGGAGAGAGACAACAGGGCAAACTTGGTTTTAACCCATTTTGCTATTAACCAACATGAAGTACACATTTTAAATGGCATTTTCCACTACATTAATCAACATTGACTATAACCATTGAATTAGATTATGTTAAAAAGTGAGAAATAACAATAAATGACTTTTCTGGCATACTCCCAGTCTGTGAAAACTGATTTTCATTCCCAATCAGGCCAGTTCATGAAAAATGTAGTTTGTCCTACACAATGACCAGGGTTTGGCACCTTTTCACTCTGTGGGCATACTTTTACTTAATATTTGATCTATCCTTCATACATTAAGCACCTAAACCGTTGGGTTCACAAAGGCACACTTAGGGTTGTCTAGACTTTCTACATGGCAAAGCACTTTTCCTTAATAGGTGTCAACCCTGTGTTTTTAAACTGCAGCCTAGTCATAGTGCAATGGTGGTCTCTGAAGCCATACATGTTAGTCATATATGTGGGTGGTGCGAATACACCCTGCAGTCCACAAATGACATTAAACATCAATGCCATGAGTGCACTTCCTGCACTAACTTACCAAGCCCTTACTGGAAAGTGTTAAAAATGGGTATAATCAATTTCAATGTACATGATTAGAACATAACACACACACCGTGACAGTCAGCCCTGCCAAGTACCACGCATCAGGGTTTAGACTAATGTATTTAGTGCAGGTGACCGCATCACCACACTAAAATTGATTAGTCACACATTACAGCCCCTTTGAGCCACTCCACAATGAGGTGCATGCTCAACGAAGGATTTGAATTACTAAAAAGCGTATGTGCTAAAACTGGCTGCTCTGCCTCCTGCTGCGCTGTGGTACTGCCCAGAGCCTGACAAAATGAATTATCTCACTGTGCCACAAAATCATTCATTCATGACACAGAACCGCGCCGGTGGCTTGTATTGTTCAAAGTAATAGTGAGAAGTAAAGTTGGGCCATTGCTTCATAACAATCAAGCCCAGCCCGGCCTGCCTCTGGGTCCACTGGTGTCTCAGCGATGCTTTCTCTTACATTAGCATGTTTATTCTGGGCGGCGCCTTGCCTGTTTAATTTTTGGCAAAGGCACCACCCCATTGGTCACCGCAGGTAGCAGATCAGCCCATGTAGATACTGAGGCATGGAGGACAGTTTTGTTTTTCCATGCCTACCATTATCAGACAAGTATGGCTCCTCTGTCCCCTCGCAGTGGTCTCTATGCTGCGGGGAGAGTCATGCTCCTATTATATCTTATGGAGATTGTAATACTGCGGACAAGATATCAGTCACATTTGTGACAGAGTATTCCATCCGTCCAGATCTAAATAAGGCCCTTAATCTCTCTGTGCCTACAAAATGAGTCTAATCTTGTGCATAAATGAATCTGACTTCTGAATCTGCCCATAAGTGGTCAGGCCCCCAACCGCCCGAAGGCCGTCGCGGTTCTCCAGGACCCTGCCATGAGGATCCTGGTCTTTGGCACCGCTATTGTGCCGCGCAGAGGTACCCTTACTGTACCCGTCTGCCGCAGAGGTACCCTTACTGTACCATACTGCTTCCAGATCGCCCTGTAACTCCGCCTGCAACACAAAAGCAAACATTAAAACATTCATTACACTTTGCCCACCAGCCCAGCCGAAGGGTAAGAGGAAGGGAGGGAGACGGCGAGGCTGGCGGCAAAGAGGCCGCTGGGAGGGTCAGAGGGGTATACATACCCTCCCTCCCCCTGGGCGTACCGGAAGTGATGCCCACACCCCCTGAACAGCGGGCTCCAGGCGGAAGCCATCTGCTGCTAGAGCGAGGGTAGGCTTGTGCCGCAATGGCACTAAAGGGCCGCCCTTTTAGGGGGCCCCCTTTGAGGGCGGCGGGCAGCCACATAGTCCCAATACCGGCAACATCCCCCCACCTTCCCATAGGCGAACGTGCATAAATAAACCACAAGACACTTTGTTTATGGGAAAAACTTGTCGCAGGTTTATTCCATACAAGGGTATGCAATAAGGTGGGTTATCTTACGGGCGATCCATGGGCAGGCAGCCGTCCAACTTATGCTGCCCCTGCCCGCCTGATGAGCCAGCACTGTGGGATGTATGCCCGATCAGCGCTACACCTTTGTTGATCCACCACTGGATCACGTGTCCCTTGTTACCGTCCTACTCACGCCCCTTTCAGGGCAGAGCGTATCAGGGCAAACCCCCGGTTGGTCAGGCCCCCAACCGCCCGAAGGACTAACGGGGCGCCGTCGCGGTTCTCCAGGACCCTGCCATGAGGATCCTGGTCTTTGGCTCTGGCACCCCTATTGTGCCGCGCAGAGGTACCCTTACTGTACCCGTCTGCGGCAGAGGTACCCTTACTGTACCATACTGCTTCCAGATCGCTTTGTAACTCCGCCACAGCCCTGGAGGCGGCCACCGTCGAAGCCAGGGCCCCCCACCACTGCACCTCCTATTACCTGCAACCTGCCCTTTCCAAACATTCCTTTAAATCCAGGAGAAACAGGTCCATCCCCACCGGGGACAAGTGGACCCCGTCCTCCTCAAAGTACCCTTTCACATTTGCCTGGATGAGCTTGTGTCTGATGAAACCCAGACCCCACTGGTCTGCGAGCTTACGCCATGAACAGTTCCCTCTTACAGGGATGTTCAACGGCCTCCCCTGACTTAGCTCCATGCCACCTCTGCGGGGGATCATCTCCGCCCATCAGAGCTTCACATTGCCCCATGTAGTTGCTGAACTCACCAAACAGCGCATTACAACATGCGACCGCTCATTTCCAGGCCTCCTGCAAATCTAAGGGAAGAGATCACTCCCTACTGGTGATAGATGAATCCCATCTCTATCACAATAGCCCTTGACTTTCGCCTGGGTCAGCTAGTGTCTGCAGAAACCCAAGACTCTTATGTCCTGTGAACCTGTGCCAGGAACTGTTCACCCTCCTGCGGGAAAGTTCCTCTGCCTCACCTGACCTAGCCCCGTGCCAACTTTGGGCGGGGCGATTTCACCAAGGATCACATTGCCCCATCTATTTGCTGATCCCACCTAGCTGCCGTCCTTCTAGCACTGTGTGTGCCTGAACCCCTGTGTCCCCCATCTATGGGACCGCAGCCCCCTTGTTATGTAACCGCTCCCACTCCCGCCTGCCTGGCTTGGCTCTTCGGGCGAGGAGGATTACGCTTGACCTTGCAGTCCCTTTGCTTTCTAAATCATGGTTCACAGGAATGTCATAACTAGTGGTATGTGAAAATGAGCAAGGGGGGGCCCACCTGCCCATGCCATGCATCTTTTGTTCCTTATGGGAATTCTGCCAGCTCAGCTCCCTCTGAGGTGAAACCCCCTAGGCAAACCAGCTAAGAGGATCTGTCGGATTCAATACAGTGCGCACTGAGCGATATGGTGCCTAACCTTGCGGATTGTCTAAGTCCTACCTAACCTGCCAAAATAATGGAAACCCAGGTTCCCAGTTCCCTGTTTAGCTGAAGTACACCTACAGTGGGTAGGCTAGGAGATACCACGACCACATTGGTCATGTGAACCTTAAGTACACAATTTTCGCCTGTGCGTCCCTCTAAATGAGACAGGCTCCACACTGCTGTGAGGCCAGAGACACACACATATGTTGTGCCCACTATTGGAGACAACTCACCTCTTCTTGGAGTGACAACTACCCAGGTGCCTGCACAAGTCACCCAACAGGTAAGATGGCCCTGACTACCTTGTGTTCTGGTGCCAGGTTTGGAAAGCACCTTGCCTACACTTGCTGCCCCCTGGGAACCACACAATGCCCGTGCTCTGGCCGCAACGCGGCAATGCCCTAGTGTCACATTGAACCCCTGGTCAATTAAGAGTGCCACTCCTACTACTTAAACCTACCCCTTGACCATGGGCGGAGTCCAGCTCTCCCCAAACTTTTGCTGGTATAACCCGCGGGCAAGCCTCCTGTTTCGTTCAATTTAGTAATTCATGGCACTGACCCACAAGGGCCTAATAATGGGCTGTGTAAATGCGGCCCAGGTTGACCTTAAACACTCGGCTTGGTGTGGATGGGTGCTAAAAATACCTGGCTGAAGTGCAATCCCTTTGACAATCACTCCTGACAAGATGTGCCAATGCAGGTGGAAGCAAGAGTTATCCAGCCCACCTTACTTCCTGTCCCAGTTATCTGAGTAACTCAGTGAAAGATGCACATTTGAACTGGTAGCGGAAACTGTTACTTACTCCTGCAAACGCTCTGCTCAGAGCAGCCCGCCAGACAATGGCTTCCATTGAGAGGCGGTGCCAACAGACCTCCAAGCACTTAAGGCGGTATCCCAGAGTAGGGCTCTAATCTAACAAATGCCCCGTGCTTCTGATACCGCCTCTGGCTGTAGGCCGCTCAGTGCTACTGATGCCTTGGCGCTTCCTGACCCACAGCCAGCTCACCCTGATACAATCCGCTCGTGACTGGGACTCAACAGTGCGGTGAAAGCACGAGACATCCTAGCCTGACCTTAGCTCTTCACCAGGCTCCCACACAAGAGCCATCCACAACCCTGTGGCCTAAAACAGTCGCCCGGTGGGGCGGTTGTGAATGGACTGCAAACAACTCCTAGGCATTCTCTACTCCTGTTGAAATGGAGTTACTAGTTGGCTAGGGTATGCGCCTAAGCCTGGCCCACCCACCTCTCTAGTCAGGAGAAGGGGGTGCCCACGATGCTGACTCCTGCCCACCCCTTAGGTGGCTAGGCAGACACTTTGGCTTATCCCAGAGGCAGTGTAATATAATGTGCCAACCGCACTCCCACAGTGGCACACTACAGCAGAGACTCCATACCAGGTTAATTTAATTACCCTTCGTATCGTCCACCCAAGAGATACTTAGTACCATCTGCCCCCATTACCCTGTGCTACCAACCTCATCATGGCATCACAGGGATTACATAACTCACTAGTTCAATCGGGCCACCGTCCTACAGCTCAGTTAGCACAACCCTGTAGTTGCTGGCAGGAACTGTACTTAGCATAACACAGCACAGAGTAAATGAAAATGTACTTTCCCACCCTTGGGCTGGTAACCAACGGCCAAAAGACAGATCCTGGTCATGAGATCCCAGTTTCCTAGGGTAAAACAATAATTATCCGCACCCTTAACAAATGTGCCACATGCACCCATGCCCAAGCCACCTGTTGCTACAGTGGGCAGCCACCCCCCTGGAGGCAGTGGTCTTTCCAACTCTCCTCCGAATTTCTCAGCTGTAGGGGCTCCAGATCATCTCAGGTGTGAGAAAAGTCTTTCTAACGTAGCCAACCGACGGTTTATACGTGTAAGTGACTGGCCCCCCAATATGGTATGACCAAACCAAGGCTGAAGCAATAGGAGCCTGAGGCCTTAAGCAACGGGTGTCTTTGTGTACTGGAAACATTAATTAGCCATGCAAAGAACCATGGACATCCCTTAAATGCGAGTCACCAGATCGTCAAAGAAATATTGATGGATTTGAGACCTCTGCGCCATCCAAACAACCGAATTAAAATTGGCGAGAATAGTTCTTTGAAAGAAAAGCATAGAATGACCTGCTCCAAGTCAAAGGACATATCAAACCGCTTTGGTCTACTTTGCTGAGAAGGATGGAGCAATGCCCATTATCGGTATAGTGAATGAAGGCATTATTCATTCATGTACACCAAAGTGGAGAACCCTGCCCCCAAGTGGCCTTCCCACTTTGTGGCACCCTGGCAGTATAAATTGGTTTAACGCACCAATAATCAACCCCAAACTGATATACTGTTTTGCCCCACCCAGGGGACCCTATCCGGTTGCCGCCAAGGCAGACCCCGCGACGCCAGCTGAAGGCAGGTCCGGTCCGCCATTCCTAGTGTTAATCTAACGCGCATTGATAATTACATATTAATTACACAAATGTAACGTGTATGTAAATGCCACGGGATTGAAACGCTATACATGAGCGCCAGTTACATTACATATTCAGCACAACTATCCTAATGTGCCACCTGACCGCTTAAAGGTACTTAGTACCACCACACAATTATTTGGGCCCGCATCACGGACCAAGGTTTACTCGCCCAGTCCTACTTCCCTTATTGCCCCCCTGTGAGGGTTACCAATCTGACTGCACCCGGGAACCCACCCTTGGTGCTGCACAATTATTAGTCAATAATTCTAAAGATGCCATGACAGAGCCGTTTTCCTTGCACAGTGATGTGCACAGGCCCCCTCGCGTAGATCGATCCAGAGGTGTTATAGGAAATCTATGTATGAAACGACAATGCTGTTTACTCAAACATTACCTCTGCATTATTCACAAGAGATACAAGTCCAATACATGTCTAATGAATCGGGCCCGCACCATCGAACATGGTTTCCTTGCCAAGTTCTCCGACCCTCATTGCCCCCTTGTAAGGCGTGCCAAGCTGTCTGCACCAGGGGGACCAACACTTGGTGTTCCGTCCCAAACTGGACACTTTGGCCCTTGGGCATGGACAGCACTGCCCTACTTACTGCTCGTACCGAGGTTTACGCTGCCTGGAGGCGCGAGTGGGTCCTGGCAGATTGGGTGCGACTGAAAACTCGCAGGATTACTGGGGAGGAAAGAACATGCAACCATCTCTGGGGTGGCACCCAAATTAATGGTCCGTGCCGTCTGCAACTATCCTACACAGAGCAGGCCCGACTTTGCTTCCCCGGGTATATTTAACCTACATTTCTAAAATGCACTTTACAACTGTAATTAACCCTTGGCGCTAGACCCATAGGTGTATTACCCAATTAAGTTATTTTCCTTCATCTTAGAAAGAGGACGGTTGTTATGTGCTAACCTGCAAGTCAGATCTAGGCAGCACTCACAATAACCACCTGAGCTACACTCTCAGACTCGGTCCTACAGCGATCTCCGCTGGAGGCGGTCAATGGGTATACCATCAGTAATATCCATCCACTTTATTTTCTTAAGGAGGAGCGCATGCTCAAAGTGTTCCCCCTGGAAAATTTCATTTGACAGCAAGCTCCTAGAAGCTTTCTTTGGGTGACAGCGCTCTACAATGTAGAGAAACACCCGCCAAAACCGATGTATTCCCTTTCGCCGACTGCGCAACCGCTGGCCCCCGCTCCATCAAAGGTAAGTCATTGGTCAAAATTAATAAATAATTAACACCTACAAGGAGTAATAGAAAGTTACAGAAGGTGCAACACTCACATCCCCTACGGTCTGAATCCAAGGATAACACTCAAACGTATGCTATCATGGCAATATCAATGTCTGCAGGCAGTTCAGCATAGTAAAATAAATATGCGAACTTGGCATTTGAAACACATGCACTAAGCATAGCATGAATACTTTAATCATGAATAGCACAGAAATTATGCTATCCTGGTGTTACAACAATCTCAAAATGGCACTAGACGTCACTGTTGGAGAGCGTTTTAATCCTATGTACAGGACCTTGAGCAGTGTCTGCGCACTAGGCCAGATATAAGGACTCACACAGCAATAAGATTGCTGTGTGTGACATTTTCATCATTTCCGTGTGATGGGTGATATTTCACCAGCTATGAGTGACCCCTTTTCACGAGCATAGTCAAACCATTTCTTTATAGAACAATGTTGCCTTCAACAAACTGCACTTTAGCGTGAACGGGAAGGTCTTAAAGTAGCCGCTGCACTTAACGTTAACCCAACACCGAATCTGCTCACCGGCCCAGCGCAGCTTGGCACAGCGGGCGGGGCACCCATGAACCAATGTGCCCCCACGTGCTCCCCCGATACACATTGTCGAGCAAGCTCCGCCTGGCGCCCCAATCATGCAGTCAGTCCCGGGACCCCGCTGCACCACATAATGTTCTGTTTGTAATACGTGCTTCACCGTACAGGCGGCCTTCCCATCAGGGGCTGCGAACCGCCCCAGTGTTCTGCCGCTCCCGAGAGAAACCAGTGATAGACGCACGCGCGCCCTTCCCACCTCCGTGTGCCCCTCCCCCTCTGAGCCCGCGATGGCTCTAAGAGGGCAGTAAAGTTTCAATAAGCAATACACGCCTCAGTTAGGCGTCATTTGCTACGTTACTGCCACCGCGTGGGAATGGGCAACACGGTGAAAGGGCTCTCACTACTGCCAGGTTGGGGCACAGGCTGCTCCCCTCGCTGGTGCCGGGGAGTGATACCCATTCCTGCTGCTCCTACACTACCGCCCTGCTCAGTAGACGCTGCACAACGGGCTCCATCTCAAGAACCACCGGCAATAGGCACTTGGGTGGCAGAGCACATAAGGTGGGGCCCACCTCGGGCATTACTAAGGGGTTCATAGTCGTCTCAGGTCAATACCTTTGAACCTCCCATTAGCCTTCTAAAACTCAAAATCACTGCCTCAAAAGCATAAACCCTGGTCCGTGGCGCCGTGCCCGTGCCGCAACGCTCGCCTTGTTCTCCATGGTCGTTCGGCCAGGCATGTCAAAATGGCTGAGGCACGAATAACTGGCCCAAATTCTGCCATCCACAAACTCCAATGGGGAAAGAATAACTGAAAGCAGTGCCATATGGTGGCATAATGAAATCACTGCCGGCTCCAACTGTACATGTGGGGAGATGCATGCACCGAGGATTAGCTGCGTGCCCATGCCTCCCCCCGAGACCAAATGATACTGTTGCCCAGTGCCTGTGTATCACACAGTTGTTTTATAATTGTGCTGCGTCGTGAGATTGACAGATCCGCTCGCAATGTCGGCCCTGCTCTATTCCACAATGAGAAGTAGGTTTCAGGGTACATACAGACAAAATGTCACAAACTTACGCAAATCAAACAACTACAGGCGTGGGGCAAACCCAGCACCTTCGAGGTCACAGAGTTGGTTGGGGGGGGGGGCAATCCTCCCATCCAGCACTCCCCGCAAAGCCCCGACGCCTGCGGTACCGGCGGACCCTGTGTGAAACAACCGGCGATTACATTTCGGGAAATTAGAAACAACAGTTAAACAGCAGCTCTGTGTTCCCAACTCAGTGTGCCTCACTGTCAACATTGCAGGGAACGCCCGAGGCCTCCCCGAGCACCTGCGCATGCATCCAGACATACCCGAGCCCTTGAACATGTGGGCAATGCGGGGTGCAGTGGCCGCCTAACCTCTGCCCCCCATCAAGGCCAGCAACCATCGGAACAAAAGGACCCCCACGCGAGGGAAATGACTGTCTTCTGGTCGCTTCCCCCAGGATCGAGGCGGGCCAAAGAGCAATGCTCCGACACGGACCGCCTCTCGGGAGGGACCAAGGGACACCGAGGCCCCGCACGCCTCCTGGGTGCGGCTCAGGGAGTCCCTTGCTCTCCGCCTGCAGCTCAGCCCGGCTGGGCGGCAGACCCCCCCCAACCGCCGTACTTCCGAAATCGGACGCGTGGGTCACAGCTCATCGAGACTGCGCAAGGTACGCTCTTCTAGGGTTTGAAATCACGGAGGTGGGGGCTGCGCGCCAGTCGCTGGTCCCAAGCCGTACCGCTGGTGAATGGTGCTGCTGCGGGTAAAGATCACCTACTCGCGGGAGGCTGGGGGGGGGACTTGTCTTGCCTAATTCCCCTCCCTACAGCCCCGGACCCGATACCGGGTCACAACCACAGCTGAAAGGCCTACGGAGCCACCCCTAGGGTATGCAGCATGGCCAGAGTCCCCCGCGGGCGTCGCCACATGGTGGAACGGGGGGGGCATCGCTTGCACTCACCCGCCTCCCGGCGCGCCAGGCCCTCCAACTCAGGACCGTGTGTTCTTGCCCACACCGGAACCGCCCCTGGGCACCTCGAGCCCCGGAAGGGGGGGACCTCCCCAGTGCACCGGGAAACAGGCCCCCTCGGGCCTTGGCCATCCGTGCCACGTGGTAGGGCCTCCCCATCCCAAGTAGGGGGGGAGCGCCTCTACTGCCACCGCCCGAGCTCGCTGCCCCAACCCCCTCCCCCAAGGCGGACCGCAGCCGTGGCCGCGCCGCCCTGCCCTTGATACTGCCCCCGTTGGGGAGACCGGGCGGGGACGGGGGGGGGTTATGCACTCACCGCTATAGGCGACGGCAGCTCCGGGGGCACGTCAATCGTCAAGGGCAGCCACAAAGAGAGACGGCGTGTCCGCAATGAAGACGACCCCGGCGAACCTGGACATCGTGTCCAGGCGGCGAGGCTGACGGCAAGGCTGGCGGCAAAGAGGCCGCTGGGAGGGTCAGAGGGGTATACATACCCTCCCTCCCCCCCCCTGGGCGTACCGGAAGTGACGCCCACACCCCCTGAACAGCGGGCTCCAGGCGGAAGCCCTCTGCTGCTAGAGCGAGGGGTAGGCTTGTGCCGCAATGGCACTAAAGGGCCGCCCTTTTAGGGGGGGCCCCCTTTGGGGGCGGCGGGCAGCCACATTCTCAACTGTTCACCACCAACATCAGATTTTCATTTAAAAACATTTGATGATTTTCTGAATAATAACTAAGTTAGATCACTGCTGGTTTCTATGAGGATGGCAGGTGCTGGATTTCCTCTCCCTTTGCATCCTTCACTCCAGGCTGTCCTGTGGGCTCAACACACAGGCTTAGCAGAGGGGACAAGTCATAAGCACTTTCAGGAGTGTTGCAGCTGCTTGTAGACTATTTCGAGACCTCCCCCACTGCACCAAAGGTGTCATTTCTGACGTGTTCTGGGTCTGGTGGCGCAGTGGATTAAAGCGTCCACTGCAGGGGCCTGTGTGCGACCTCAGGGTCACAGGTTCAAATCCCGGCGAGTCCACTGAGACTTTCATCCATCAGAGGTCGATTAAATGAATACCATTGAGTTGGGTAACAATAAACATCTGTTATTCAGTGCTACAATGCCAACGGGTGAATGTGCGCCTTACAAATATGTCGTTACTTGACATAGCTTCACTTTCTGCGAACACTAAAGTGTCACTGAAAGTGTCACACATAAGCACACTGAAAATGTGGAAATGTCACACATAAGTGCATTGAAAACTTGGCAGCTGTAGACAGTGCATGGCAGTATGACAGTGAATCAGTCAGAATACCTGTCAGTATACAAAAGAGTAACCCAATAATCCATTGAGAGCTTGGGTATAGAGTCATAATACCGCCAAAATAGAGTACATTAAAGGTGAAAAGTAGGGGAAGACCACCCAGAAAAAGACAAATTGTTGGAACTCAATAAACAAGCGAAAACTTAAGCAGTCAGCACTGTTAATTGTACGCTTTTGTAGCAGAAAGCACGAAGCAACAATTAGTGTTTAGAAGACAAATGCTCCTATTTCCAAAATGCAGACCATATCTGCTTTCCTGTGCTCAGTGAATGCTAATAACATCAGCTGCCCACTGAATGCCTATTACAACAGACTATTATCTCTAATTAAAAAGCAAAAGTAGCGTGTACTGTCTGCAATTATGGAGCAGCTGCTCTTCTCTGAAGTTTAAATGTAAATTGTTGACACTCACTAAATAAGGGCCATATTTCAATGTCAAAAGCCTCTGGTTGAAGCAAGTTGGTGATCTCAAGAAAACGGCCGCGATTGTAGGGGATTGATTGCATAGCACAATGTTGACACAATAATGCAACACTGAAGCAGCACCCGATTAAGCATATTGTATCACTTTACCTGCCCTAACTATAACACCGCTGCTCAGTCTAAAATTACAAGCCAGTGGAAGCCTAATCCGGCCAATAATGCAAAGTAAGGTCAGGATTACCACAAATATAGGGGGTACAATAGCTCTTCGTTGAGCACTTCCTGTTGTGATCTGTGTATGATATACAGGTTTCCATCCTGACAAGGTTGACTCAGCCTTTCATCCTCTGAGCTCGGTAAAAGGAGGTCTGATTTAGATTGGGTTGTAATAATTTTATATGAAAATGCTACGTGGATGAAGAAGTATACAAAGACTACATAGAATATAGGGGCATATTATCAAGGGCTCTATCGCCGCTTTAGCGGGACTTTTTCCCGCTAAAGCGGCGATAACACTAACGCCCTATTAGCAAGCTGTCGCTAACTGCTGTTAGCGACAGCTTCTAGGCGATAGCGACCGGGTTGGGTGCCGCTTTGCATGCCAGCGATATTTATCGCTAATGGCATGCAAAGTAGGCGTTCCCAACCTAAAAGCGACTGGAAACAGTCGCTAAGCTCGCTATCGCCTATTAGCGAGGCAAGGGAGGTGATTAACGAACCAGCGCTAAACACGTTTAGCGCTGGTTTGTTAACGCCTGGTCCAGACCTGACTTAGCCATGTAATCCAATGGGAGGTGGATTACATGGCTAAATCCCCCTCGCCCTATCACCTAGCTAACACTGGTCACAGTGTGAATATCGCTTGTTTTCAAGCGATATTCACACTGTTCTCCAGGGTTTCTATCGCTTAGGAGATAAGCGTTGCTGATAGCACGCTATCTCCGCGATAGAAACCTGCGATAGCCGACGATAATTATCCAAGCGCTAACTGCGCTTAGCGATAATTATCGCCGGTTATTGCTAATAGGCCCCATAGATTATAAGTACAACGGAAATTACTGAAAACGTCAATGATCGGTTCGTTATTGCATCTCTTAATGGTGCCACACATTTCCATTAACACGAAGGTTTGAATGCAATGATTATGACCATGACTGTGAGTAAAGAGGCAAACATGCATCATAATCTCAAAGCGGTTGTCTATTACACCTAGTCTGACTTAAAGCACAGTTTATACCAGAATAAATAACATCAAAACACAAACATGCCACAGCATCAATAAAACTCCCTGTAGAAACAAATGGGACTCCAGAGGAACAATAAAACATGCTTTTTTTCGTAGGAAGTGAGAACACATATTTGAATGTTTCTGCCTTGCTCACTCACTGTTTCTGCACATAGGATTAAGTCGAGAAAATACAGCGTATGCCACTAATAAGAAACATTATACAAATATATGGGCATAATTTCATACGGTTCTGGAGCATGGCCAAAATGGAGCAAATTGATTTGAGACTCCATGCTGCTGCTTGGAGATGCAGGAAATTAGGATGACACACTATTTAAAAGCGAAACATCGGTCAATTAAAGTCAGGATCAGATTGCCTCTTACCAGTTCTGTAAACGTTTGGCATGTAGTAAAATCATATCACTGCATATTTTCCAGTGCACATTTAACAGTGCTTAATTTGTGCAGTATTTACCGGAGCTAACTGTTAGCACTGCCTTATGGCAGGCCACCAGATGGTGGCGTTGTCTGCCTCTTTTTGAAAAAAGCACATCAATTTAACAATTAAATGCACATACAATGATACTAGTGGCTGAGGCCATTCATAATGCCTTGGGTAGCCTGCAATTGTCAAACTGGCCCATTTATAGGAGTGCAATGTTCAGTAGGGTGAGTTTATTATAGTATATGGCAGCAATGGCAGGTTCCGCTGGCAGTGCAAGCTACACGGGCCTCCTGAGCAATACTTGGCCCACTTATTTATTTACAAATTAAGCACTGGAACTGCAAAACTTTAAGTAGTAAGACAGGTGTACACTTTGTTACACAACATTAATTATTTGAATGATGCAACCATTTGACAGACACATCTGTGGCAATGGTTCCATCCAGCATTATATGTTTATGCTTGTCATATTGTAATTAAAAGTCTATAATACATAGAAGCCTGCAATCCATGTATGAAAGCCTGTCTCTAATTTCCTTATTAAAGGTTACTTGTGACAGCTTTAGTCACCTGTAATAACGAAATGGCACAGCTGCTCAACTGTAATAAGTTATTACAGTTGAGTTCTGACAGTGCAATGCCTGCTACCAAGAGGAAAGGGAGGACACAGAAGAAAATTAAAGTTGCAGTTTAAACAATGAAAATTAAACCTGGCTTTCCTTCTAATTCATTTTTCTACATTAATGTGATTAGTCGAAAGGAGGTATTTCTGGCAAAATATTTTTTTGCACACTTTAGGTAACTGTAGGAAAAATAAAATCTCTTTGAATGTTTCTAGACATTCTGAGCTAGAGAATTTTTTAATCTTGATTATATTAAACTAACTTGAATATCTTTTTGCAACTAATATCTAACTGCTTTTTGGTGTGTTTAATTTTGCACTACAGATTCATGTTTGCAAACATCCCATCGCCTTCATATGAAAAAGCAAAACACTAAAGATCTGAGCAGTTTGTGGGAATATTGATGGTGTGACCATGTATCAAGGACTAAGGTACCCCTGGCACACATTATAAAGATATTGCAAGTCACCCAAAAGTTATATAACCTTAAAAAGGAACTCAGCCTTTGATTTAACTCCTTTTTATGAACACAGAACTCTTCAATGACTTGCAATATTGTTATAATGTATGCTGGGTACTTTATTCTATATATTATTCTGTAATTGCTAACGCCACTAATGTTTAGGCTGCTGCAGATCTATTTTTCCCACCTACTTATCCCAAAAGTCTCCTTAGAGTGTCTGCACATTCTCAGATACAGCATTTATCTCACTATCGCATTTGTTCAATCAATCAATCAATCAATCAATCAATCAGGGAATTGTAAGCGCGCTACTCACCCGTGAGGGTCTCAAGGCACTGAGGGAGGGGTGGGGGGGTCTGCAGTTCTGTTTAGCCGAAGAGCCAGGTCTTGAGGGTCTTCCTGAAGGTGTTCAGGGAGGGGCGCGTCTGATGTCTGCCGGTAGCTCGTTCCAGGTCTTGGCTGCAATGTGAGAGAAGGATCTTCCGCCTGCTCTGGCTCTGTGGATGCGCGGGGTTTCAGCCAGTGCGAGGTTGGAAGATCAGAGGTTTCTTTTGGGTACGTGGAAGTTGATTCTGTCGTTGAGGTATTTGGGTCCGTTGTTGTGTAGGCATTTGTAGGCGTGAGTGAGGATTTTGAAAGTGACTCTTTTCTCCACGGGGAGCCAGTGGAGACTTCGTAGGTGTTGGCTGATGTGTTCGTGTCGGGGGATGCCGAGGACGAGTCTGGCGGCGGTGTTCTGTACTGTCTGGAGTTTGCGGAGTAGGGACTTGTTGATGCCGGCGTAGAGTGCGTTTCCATAGTCCAGTCTGCTGGTGATGAGTGCGTGGGTGACTGTCTTCCTTGACTCAGGGGGATCCACTTGAAGGTCTTGTGGAGGATGCGGAGGGTGTTGAAGCAGCTGGAGGTGACGGCGTTGACCTGTCGGTTCATGGAGAGTGATGAGTCGAGTACGATGCCGAGGTTCTTGGCGTGGTCTGAGGGGGTAGGTGGGCTTCCGAGGGCGGTCAGCCACCAGGTGCTGTCCCATGCAGAAGGGGTGGTACCGAGGACGAGGACTTCTGTTGACCGTTGATGTTACATATGAAGGACGTGTGGACTGTGGTTTAATGCACAGTGGACTTCTATGGACCCTAAGGGAAGTCACAGTGCCCAAGACTGCAGGCTGTGTGCTATCTGAGCATTGATGACTCCTGAGGGGCCCAAGGATGTACATTATGTGCGCAAAACTGCCATTGATTTCATATAGGAAACTCCACAATGTATGTTTTCCATGACAAAATACTAGCATTCAGCGGTACACGAGGGAAAATAGAGTAGCAAATGTCAATTTCATGGAGTTCAACAGGTGGTGAGGGTGGATGGGTAGTTGATGGTGTTAGGAGTTGAGCTATTGAGTTGTTCTTTTTTTTTTAAGACCGAGGCGAAATTAGAATTACGCGGCATAATTTGTGTAATGTTGGGAATTCCGCATTATGCTTGTGCCACAAAATTCCTGCAATGTACACTATTACACCAATATGCTACTTTGCGCAATTACGCATCTGCTCACACTAAAATTATAGCAGAGGTTCATGGGAACAACGTGAAGAATCAGAACCCGAGCTGCTGTTGTTTGCCACACTTGGGGTTTTCAGACTATTTTTTAACATCAAATGTGTTCTCACGTCAAAAATTGATGCAAGGACACATTTCATGGTAAAATATTTCACTAAATCATTGATCTGAAATTTGCAAGATGGTAAAAATAGGAATACAGAAGGGTTCTCCCAGATTGAGGAAAGCAAGCAGCACGTAGAAATCAGCAGCTCAACATCTTCAGACATCAGCATTCAAGGGCAGCGTGCTGCTGTGTTAGAAGGTGGTTCTGACCATCTGAGCCGCCCGGATTTTTCGCTTTTTGAACACCTAATTGTTGAGCTTTTACTGTGGGCGAGCCTCATAAGTTGGGACTCAACCACAGTGAACTCATGATGAAAGAGACTGCATGTGGATTTTACCGGTGTCCCCCTGGTGAGAGTAGGCCGCTGCGCTGCAGCCGAAGTAAGGGGCACCGGGCTGGTTACATGCAGACACGTGTGTACATGTGTGTGCACACGTGTAGGGGCTGCGCAGGGGAGATTCCTGGCATGCGCAGCCCAGGAGCAGGTACAGATAGAATGGTGTGGCAGGAATTATGCAGAGCTGGGTGGTGACATGGAATAGGCTTTATATAATGGGAAGAAACATGTAAGGGAAAGTCAGTGTGCTTTACTGTTTTCACTGAAGGACCACTCCATTATTCTCCTATGAGGATGGGGATCACATGGGATAGTTTCACTTCCCTAGGGCCTACAAATTCCAGACACGCACTAAAGTCCACTGTAACTTAGGTGAGAAGAAGTATTCTGCTGATTCCACAGTCATATCTGTACTGCTTTTGGGTCATCCAGAAATGTCATATTCCTCTGAGTCAGCTCATAACCAGAGCCTGGCTGGGTGTGACCCCGCCAGGCTAGATTAATGACCTAACTCCCCAAACTGAAGCATCAGAGACCTAGCCCTTCACGGCAAGCATTCCAAGGGCGAAGGTCTCCTCTCCAATAGGGAGAGAAGGTGGGTGGAGCTACAGGTTATCCATCAGCAGCTGTCACCTGGTGCCAGGCACCAAGCTGCTCTGGAGAGAAGACTGCAAGGGGGGAAGGGGCTTTTCAGAGACCATGTGGCATGAGACCCCTGGACGATGCCATTTTGAACTATCCCAGAGGCCTGGGCAGGAAGGAGGGAGCAGGGGTAGAGAGGTGATGTGTCGCTGCCTGATAGGGCAAGCAGAGCCTTCCTGCCAGCCCCATCTAAATTCTTTTAAAAGGTCTTGCACAGGAAGAGGAGCTCTCTCTGGGGTGTGGTCGACTGAGGAAGACTGGTGCTGGAGCCTGGCGCCATGGGCAGTTGGAAGGAAGAACCTCCAGAATGTCCCAGGACCCTGACTTGCACCAAAAGGGGAGTCCAGGACCAGTGAGCAGAAGCCTGGGCCTCTGCGCAAGGAGAGGAGAGGCCCAGGGGGAGAGCCAGGAGACAGGCTGGTGCAGGGAAACAGTGAAGACAGCTCCCTGCTGAGTTCACCCTCCTTGAGACCAGGAGGGTGAAAGAAAGTGCTTCCAGTGGCTGGGGCGCGCCACCAGGAGCAAGAAGAGGCCAAAATGGTGCAGATCGGTCCCCTGGGCGCTGAGATATCCTCCCCAGAAGGTAGGCGACCTTTGACCTCTGGCCTGACCGACGACGAAGCGCGCGGGGCTCCGCCCTGGTCTTAAATGGGCCCCCATGGTGGGTCAGGTCCTGGGGGCTGCCCCCACAAGAAGTTAAGTCGGGGAGCGTAGTCACGCTCCCAGTGAAACTGCCCAAGCGGGGTGCCAGGAGCCCACCCTGCCCCCGATGAAAATGGAGACCGGGGAGCGCCGTCGCGCCCCCCGAGGAATGGTGAGAGGGGCCCGGGATCCCAACTCTGATCGCCCGGAATTGCCGAAGCCAAGTCGGGGAGCGCCATTGCGCTCCCCGTGAAGATGCCCTGGGGCCCGGGATCCCAACTCCGGGCCCCAAATTAATAAAGCGAAGTCGGGGAGCGCCATCGCGCTCCCTGTGAAGATGCCCTGGGGCCCGGGATCCCAACTCCGGGCCCCGATGCAGACCAGGAGGACGGGGGAGTGCCGCCGCACTCCCCCGTGGAAGGAGAAAGGCGGGGGAGTGCCGACGCACTCCAATGAGGTCCCGCCGGACCGGCAGCAGCCGGCGGCGGGCAGACCAGAACAGAGGTGCCAGCTCCCGCAGCAGCACGCGAGGGTGCTGGCCAGGCGGTGAGCAGGCGAGGGCAGCCGGGGTTGGTCTGGCTGTATATGCTTGATCCTGTGGTTATAAATGTGATGCCATTCAGGGGCCTTAATTGCGATGCATTATAACTGTTATCAGCCATGATAAGTACTGTCATTCTAAGTGATGCCCAAACATGTAATCTTGCTACTGCGTTAGGTGAAGAACAACCCAGACTGTTAGCCACTAAGATGTAGAGGTGTATACAGTATGGTCAGTATGAGATGCTCAGTCAGGGTTATGTGTCACCATGGCAGGTTTTCCCATTTTAAATGCTTGTTGAGATAATGGGGTGGGTTGCCACTGGGATGGTGCCAGTGGGCAAGGCCCTCGCTCCAGGTTATGTTCAACCCACTGCATGAGGGGACAAGATGATGTGCATACATGGGAGTGGTGATACTAGACCCCACCCCCCCTTTGGGAGGGGTGGGAATGTTATGCAATGTCACAAAGTAATTCCAACAGCTAATGTATATTTGTAAATTGGTGCATAGTATTGAGTAGTGTGTGTGTTTAATAAATGTACTCTTCCTTTTATAAAACAAAGTACAGACTGGACAATCAATTATTGAGTGTTATTTCTGCGTACTGGTAAATGCCGATTACTAGCCCACACCACCTCCCTTGAGTAAGCCTTAGACTGCTCTGCAACGCTACTCTCTGAGAATCAAGCGCTACAATGGGGTGTTTGGTTCCCAGTGAAGGACAAATGTAGTCATGTTATTTGTGCAGGCCTCACAAGTACTGCCTCGTTTTCCAACATGCTGTAAAACCCGGCCCTCTCAACCTATGCTGATAAGCGATAAAGGAAGTCATTCATTCAGCTTTTGCTATTAGAGAAACACTCTACTAGCACACTTCGGCCCTCAATGCAGGTTGCCTGAAAAATGGCCTAGACTTTTCCATCCTAGCAGTTACTGATACTGGGGATATTGGGAACTCCGGTGGTAGGGAAAACATGGGCCATTACCAACTGGAACTTGAGGGTTCCCTTAGAAATAAGGAATTACTGGGAAATCTGTAATTAGGTGCCCGATTGCACATTCATTCTTCAGTTTCACCAGGATTTTCACAGGGACATTTCAACTGTTTCAGTAACCAGGTCTTATCATTCCAATGAGGTTAATAAATGCTGTTACCAGCCCCATTAGAAATAAGAGACCACTCATAATTAGGGCCTTTGAACAAAATGACAACTGACAAATAAATCCAGACAGCGTATAGACAACAAGCATGTGCAGGGCCTGGCTTGCTGCACTGCCATTTACCTTTCCCCAGAGGGCTACAGACTAAGAAACTGCTTCCAGAACTGAACAGACTGAATGGCCTGCCATAAATCAACCATAAACCCCAGTATGACTGATTCTAGTTATGGCCTCCTGTTGCGTGGGGCTGGTTTGAAAATTTTTGCCTGGACTTATTTTTGTTTGCAGTCCATGCATGGGCATGCAGGTGACAGGCAGGCAGTCACACCAATTAGACGTGATGTCATCCCATACAGTGAAAAATCACCCACCTCTCACAGATAAGGGCTCACCCCCGCCACTCCGACACTCATTTAACAGATGAGGTCACTTATTCCCTGCACCAGTTCTACTCTCTGCCAGACTGTCTGGACAGGCAATTAGAAACCACAGGTAATGCCTAAAGGCCCCATTCAAAAATGAGAGAATTCACATTGCGAAGATTCCGCCATGAGTGCAGAGACTCCCCCACGACTGCGGAGCCTCGGCCACGGCTGTGGAGGCTCTTTGTGAATCGTCCTCTAAGTGTCCCATACAGACACCCTGGGGAACTACACAGATTACTGCCTTCAAAGAAGCCAAAAATACAAAAACCATGTGAAGCAGCAAATTTGCTATCATAATTCCTGTGATCCCCATTCTAAAAGTAAAATTGCATTCATGCTTAGTCATACACCACTCCTGTCCAGCGGTTAATGGCATGACACATACATAAATTAAAGCCGCCCTTTGAAGTCCCTGGATCGCCTTTTACTAGCTTGACTGAGCATAATGCCTGCAGACTGCAGGAGGTGATAGGGGATGCAAGAATCGTTTACACTGTTGGACTCAGAGGAAATTAATGTAATATTCTTACATAGAAATTCAAAACAGAACAAGAATGTATTTGTGAATGACACGGGGTCAACAAAAAGCAAACATATTATGTGTCCAATCAGCCTTAAGGGTGAATAGAATAATATTTTATGTAAAGGAAAAATGAATGTAGATGAGAGTAGAAAAAAACGAAATAATTAGTCTGTAGATGGACAAGACTTTACAATGTTGAAACACTTGGAGGGCACTGGCAGGATCAGAGTAGAAAAAACTAAAGCTGGGGTGCCTCATTTATGAGGTTTTGGCCCAGGGTAGAACCACAAAGAATCTTGAAGCGCTGCCCTGAATCAAAAGAAAAGGGCAGGAATGTGCCATATCTATGAGATATGGCACATTCTTGTCCTTTTCCCCTGCCTTGGCGCACAATAAGCTGCAATGCGCCAACGCAAGCACCCTTGTGCCATGGTGCAAGGGTGTCTGCGTTGTAGGGGTGATTGTTTTTTTTTTGTGCAGATAAGGACACCTTCCTGCACAAAAACAATCACAAGAGCTATTTTTCTCTTTATATGTGTGTTGCAGAATCAGCACACATAGAAAGAGGAAAAAACGAGGAGAAATAAGGATATTTCTCCTTGTTAAGCCTCCCTAACAAAACCCCTGGTGTGACATTAGAATCTCACGCATTCCAAGGTTTAGGACACCTCGTAAATCTGGGAATACTTCAGATTCCATGGGTGTTACATGGGAACACTCATAGCAACACGCGTGGAACGCCCCTTTCAAGCAGTGTTCTGCATGAAAGGGGCACATTACAAGGCCATGCAAAGCCACGCAAAATGGCTTTGCGTGGCTTTGTAAATATGCTGCGGAACATTGTGCTACCAGAGCGTCAAAAAAGCGAAGCTCTGGGGGTGCAAAAGTGACGCTAGGGACCATGTAAATGAAGTTTAGGTAGGGGGCGGAGGGTTGTGCCTTCTTAATTTGTGTTTAGTAGACGGAATAATTTCCAATATTTCTTTGGTAGGTTTCAAATGCCTTGTGTTTATTCTTATTCTCATGCGTAAGACAAAAACAGCCGACACGTGTTTCGCCCGTGTGGCCCATCGGCCGAGGGCTTTCTCAAGGCAAAGATTCGAGTTATGATGGTCATGTTCCTTGTGATTGAAGCGGTGCAGTCTCTGCGGTCCCAGGAACAAAAGCCATCTGTGAGGCACGTGCCACTACCAAGATTGGGCACTGACAACAGTAGCATAAAAGCCCAGATATCTCCACCCATCTCAGTAACCACCATGTAAATGAAGCCCTGAGTCTCTAGTTGGACAGGGCTTTATAATGTGGATAGAATTGCAGCGGTCATAACCAGTGTCAGAATATATGTGTGTTTTATGGACAAGTTCCCTCAAGCAACAGGTGGTCATAAATCAAGTCTTAAGTGCTCATAATCATCAAGCTTTTGTGCGAAGTAAAACAGGTGGAGCTCAAAAAGGATATGAAGTTTTCAGATGAATGGTTATTCCTGGCCTGGTCTTTTACAAATGGTGGTTGGCATACTCATTGGTGTAGAGGTGACCAACTAAGGCACTTTGCTTATGGCTTAACTGCAGTGCAACTCTTGCTCACTCTGTGGGTTTCATGCAGAAATGGCGCCTTGTTCTTCAGTTTCTGAATATACATCATTGTCAGGATTCTTGTAAGTGTACTGACCTTCACTTTCATCATCATCATAGCTAAGTGGGAAATTAATTGGAACAGGTTGCTGAGGAAATGAAAGATCTACGTCCCAACTTCGACCAGAAGTTCTACAAATAAAAAGTCAAGTAAACCTAAATGGCCTTCAAGTGGGATGTACCTAGACGTTGGCATTTCCTTTCAAAATAATTCTAGCTACTCGGAAAGCTGAAAAAGTGGAATTATGTTAATCCAGGGAACCAATAAACACATATAAATATTATGAACAGGATTAGGCTTTGAGGAGTTAGGTTTAGAGCAAGGGTAGAGTATGGCAAATGTTTAGGATAGAGGTTACAATTAAGATACAGTTTCAGTTTGCGTTAGATTTAGGGTGTCTCATATAATTAGGGATATGTTTAAAGGGAGTTTGGGTGAGACTGAGTTAAAAACTTTATTGCGGTAGCAACTATTGTAGCACACAAAGTTCACTCATTTTTTTTTTTTTTGCAGGGTGTTCATTGTGGCGATTCTTTATAATGCAAGTCTCCGTAATGGAACCACAAATTTGAGACCTTCCTCAGTGCAGAATATTCTGCTTAATCATTGCTTCTTCTAAACTCTGTAATGTGGTTGAATATTATGTGATCATTTTCCTAATTGCTCCTTGGCCAGGTCTGTGGTCATAATTACTTTAGGAAGGAAATGCATTAATTAAACTACATTGATTAAAAATGCTCAGTGGGCAACATTGAAGCCTTTCACCTGGCCATCAACTACAATTCCATAGAGTTTGGCTGATGGAGCACTCCATCAAAACGTGGTGAATATCCCACTTGCCGTATCACAAGTGCCATAGTCTACACTGTACTTGTACTATGGCAGACGGAATATCTGCTACATGCGTGGCCGAGTTGCCCACCCACCAAACTCTAACTAGGGCCTCATGTTTGGTTTGAATGGCCACTTACTGGTGCACCAATCTAATACATAAGAAGAGTGTTTCTCTAGCTCCTTCACACCATGAATTTCTAACCATAATCCTGAAGAACACATCAAGGCTCCACCGACACAGATTACATCAGTACATGTTATGCCCTAATAAGGAGTCTGTCATCAGTCAAAGCTGCCCATATGCTGCTTGTTGGAGGGAATATATTTGCGCACTAGGCATAGAAATATGGTCTGCACCCAGAACATTCTTATTTGATCATTTCACATTATAGATGGCTGAAGGGTGCCTCATTTAGGAGATTTTCACGCCATGCGCACAGTCACTCCTTACCTTGAACCCAATGCATTTAGAAAATACATTTTATTTGGCCACGCAACACATATAACTCGTAACTTGACCTTATACTATGCATGGTCATTTCGATCTGCACTAGACAGTCATATTTTGCAGTACCAAATAGCACATGCAAAGTCTCATGAAGAGATGTCATGGAAAGTGTCACCACCACCTATTTTATTTTAATTTAACAGTAATAGGTATATTACCTGGGATCTGACAGATACCATTGTAACTAATCGCCTAGATATAGATATGTGTATAGCTCTCATATAGTGATTTTACTTAATGCCTTTTAGTTTTTCGATCTAAGCCTTGGAACTTTGTATCCATGCTTCATTACAGCTCAGTGGATTAAGCACTCGCTGCAGAGTCCAGTGTGTTCGGCTAGTCAAAGAGTCCGATCCCAACACAGTAAACTCAACTTTTTTCCTTCAAATTTAATTAAATAAGGACCAGTAAGTGGGTGTAATGAAACAAAATTTTGTATGAAAAGTGCTTGGGATAAAAGCACTATATTGGAACACGAAAAATTGTATAGTAATAGACACAAATGGATTATTTAGTTCACCATGAAAGAACAATGCTTTCCTGCTATTTTGTTTTTAAAATCGATTAAAATGCAAAGCTGGATCCCTCAACCCGAAGGAAAGGCATTGTCAGCTCTTTGAGGTCTGAACACAATGGTCCAAGGGTAGTTCCCTCTGCAGATAGCTAGGAGTTTCAAAGCCACCTCCTGGTGTTTCTGAGAGATACATTGGATGTTGCCAGGGTTGATGGGCAAGGGGTTAAAGTGCATCCTCTGAAGCCCCATTTGGAGAACACACGTGAGCGCAAATCGTTTGCACCTCCTAATAGTAATTGTGACAGGTCATAAGGTGACGCGACGCTTGGCTTTCTACCTTCCTCTGGCTAAGGGAGCCGTTGAATCAAGTCCACCTCCCCCTAAGCACTATATTTAAGTGTGAATGTACTGGAACATATGCGGCCAAATCCCTGGAAGAAAGCAACAGAGAACTGTAGAAAAGAAGGGGCGGGGCTCATAAGTACACAAAGTCACACTATGGAACTCAGTGCAAGCAAAGAAAAGGATCATCTCTCCCCATCTAGAAGTCAGGACAGTGATAAAGAGCTGGCTGTTTCCAAGCAGATGACTGAAGCACAACACACGGAGGAGGGTGTTACTCAAACATAGTAAGCATACATTCATTCATAGGGCTGTAGTTTCTCATAGAAGTCATGTTTCTAGCACGCCTCACCTATGACACTAACATTCTTCCCGCACTCTATCAACCACACCCTAGACTGAGCAGGTGCCCCAAGTTTGCCTGGACAGTCCAAGTTTTTCACCGTCTGTCTTGGCAGTATTCAGTAGACTTAGCACATGTCCCAGTTTCCAGCGAGAGAGAGAGAGGGTGGCAAGTTATTTGTGTTCCACTGCATGATTGGTTAGCAACAATTATCAGAAAACAATTTAATGAACACAGATGATATTGAGTTTAAAAGTTGCATTTAGTTAACCTTAGGGCTTCATTGCCTGTGCTCTTTTATATTTATGACTGGTGACCTCTGTCAATGAAGTTGTTCTGTGCCCCTGGGCCATAAACAAATGGAGTCCTGCTTCTATATCTGCAGAATGCACCAGTTTTTGGTTTTCAAAATCATCTCACTCCACCACACACATCATTCAGAGGCGTATTACAGGGGTATGAGATATTAGGAGAAAGTCACAATGCAATATAAGGTAGGGACGGAGGAGTAAGGTAGAATTTAGGATCATGTATTCATGCAGTTGTTGTTGGAGGGAGGGACAGAATCATTTCCTCACTGTTTATCCACAGCGGTGGAGGGAGCTGGGAACGATTGCCGCCATTCACAAACACCGCATTTACACATCTGTTTATTCAGACATAAAATGACCTGCCCTGGAATCGTAATAACTGAGATTCTAAATCGTGGTGTCTAAAGCTAAATCCAACTGCAATGTCAGCCTAATCAGCCCAACGTTCCCTACAGGACTAGTTTCCCCCATCCTCCATCTACATCAATGAAGTAATAAAATATTCATGTGCACGTGAGTCATGCGTCTTGTTTTGCATCTGGGTCTGGAGCCTCGCGCAGTGCGGCATTACTTACTTTCCATTGCGTACAGCAAACAAGCTTTATTGCGTCAGGATTTACGGACCAAAACAGGATTATCTTCCATACATAAGTGTTTGTTACAAAACGAGCTCTGTCTATCTGACTCAGTCACTGGTGCAGCCATTTCATTGCTTTTACATTTTCTGTGCAGGCATTTTCGAATAATGATATTGTGAACGGTGCGAAGATAGTGTGACCCATTTATACACAAAGGGGCTTATTTATGGGGATTGGCGGAGGGCAGCGCCGCAAGTCTTGTTGCAGCGCTGCCCTATGCCAATGTGAAAGGGCATGAATGCACCGTATTTATGCAATACGGTGCATTCCTGTCCTTTTCCCCTGTGCTGGTGCACAATTGGCTGCCTAGCAGTGGCGGCTCCTCCGCTAAGGCGGAGGAGCGTCGCCCCACTGCTCACAGAGCAGTGTAAAATAAAAAATAAAACTATAGCGTAAGTTATTATTTTATTTTCAGTATTGCCAGGTTAGGGTGGGGCGGGGCTTGGCTCCAGTGACATCCGGGAGGAGGAGTGGTTGCTGCACTCTAAAGTGCGCATGATGGTTTGGCCGGCTGTCTTGGCCCGGCCAAACCGTCATGCGCACTTTGCATGTTCTCGAACCCTGGGTGGAGAACATGCCCATGCTCCCATTCCCAGTCTGAGCACCGAACCATGGCGCTCAGACCAATCACAATGGTGCATTACAGTGTTGTGATTAACTCAGGTAGCCTGGGTGCTTCCTGGTGGAGGAACAGAGGATATACGATGTGGGAGAGACAAAGGAGAGACGCGGCGATCAGGTAAGTGAATTTTTATTTTTTTGTTTGCTCTACCACCCCCTCCCGCCCGACACCCCCGTACTGTACCGGCCACCACTGCTGCCTCGCACTAACGCAGACACCCTTGCACCATGGTGCAAGGGTTGAGAGAGTCTGCGTTTCGTGCAGGATTGTTTTTGTGTAGTAAGGGGCACCTTCCTGCACAAAAACAATCCAGAGAGGCGTTCTCCTCCTACTATGTTGGTCTTACAGAATGCAGCACACTTGGAAAGAGGAAAAAACAAGGAGAAATACAAATATTTCTCTTTGTTACGCCTCCCCTGGGGAGGTGTAAGGTTTTAGTGCTTCCCCAATTTTACGTGATTGCGTAAATCTGGGGCAGAGTCAAAATCCATGGGTGTTGCGTGGTAAAACCCACCGCACTTCCCATGGAACGCCTCCCTGGCGCAGAGTAAGGCACTTCACTGCGAGGTAAATCACGTTGTCGCCTTACTCTGTGCCGGGAGGTGTTCCATGTGCAAAAACAACAGTTGATGGCCAGAATGCAGAACAATGTCATACATTCACCCCAGTACAGAGATCTGGGCCGGTCCTAGGATGCTTGTTTCCAGTCCAGGGAGGACCTGGCCTGGCAGTTTTGGCTGGACTGTTCCCATTGGGTGCAGGGTCAAGACTGATTTGCATATGGCTGGGTCCAAACTGGAATGGCATGGTGAGCAAAAACGATGGATTTAGGCCCAGATCTTTGTACTGGGGTGAATGTATGACATTGTTCTGCATTCTGTCCATCAATTGTTGTTTTTGCATTTGTCACCCCGAGTGGGACGGATATGCCCAGATGTGGGTCCCGTGCTCTCCATGCCACTGGAGTCAAGCTATCCTGGCTGATGAGGGCTGAAAGCCCGAAACCGGTCCTAGGATGCTTGTTTCCAGTCCAGGGAGGACCTGACCTGGCAGTTTGGGCTGGACTGTTCCCATTGGATGCAGGGTCAAGACTGATTTGCATATGGCTGGGTCCAAACTAGAATGGCATGGTGAGCAAAAAAACGATGGATTTAGGCCCAGATCTTTGTACTGGGGTGAATGTATGACATTGTTCTGCATTCTGTCCATCAATTGTTGTTTTTGCACTTGTCACCCCGAGTGGGACGGGTATGCCCAGACGTGGGTCCCGTGCTCTCCATGCCACTGGAGTCAAGCTATCCTGGCTGATGAGGGCTGAAAGCCCGAAACCGGTCCTAGAATGCTTGTTTCCAGTCCAGGGAGGACCTGACCTGGCAGTTTGGGCTGGACTGTTCCCATTGGGTGCAGGGTCAAGACTGATTTGCATATGGCTGGGTCCAAACTGGAATGGCATGGTGAGCAAAAAAACGATGGATTTAGGCCCAGATCTTTGTACTGGGGTGAATGTATGACATTGTTCTGCATTCTGTCCATCAATTGTTGTTTTTGCATTTGTCACCCCGAGTGGGACGGGTATGCCCAGACGTGGGTCCTGTGCTCTCCATGCCACTGGAGTCAAGCTATCCTGGCTGATGAGGGCTGAAAGCCCGAAACCGGTCCTAGGATGCTTGTTTCCAGTCCAGGGAGGACCTGGCCTGGCAGTTTGGGCTGGACTGTTCCCATTGGGTGCAGGGTCAAGACTGATTTGCATATGGCTGGGCCCCAAACTGGAATGGCATGGTGAGCACAAAAACAATGGATTTAGGCCCAGATCTTTGTACTAGGGTGAATGTATGACATTGTTCTGCATTCTGTCCATCAATTGTTGTTTTTGCATTTGTTACCCCGAGTGGGACGGGTATGCCCAGACGTGGGTCCCGTGCTCTCCATGCTACTGGAGTCAAGCTATCCTGGCTGATGAGGGCTGAAAGCCCGAACCGGTCCTAGGATGCTTGTTTCCAGTCCAGGGAGGACCTGGCCTGGCAGTTTGGGCTGGACTGTTCCCATTGGGTGCAGGGTCAAGACTGATTTGCATATGGCTGGGTCCAAACTGGAATGGCATGGTGAGCAAAAAAACGATGGATTTAGGCCCAGATCTTTGTACTGTGGTGAATGTATGACATTGTTCTGCATTCTGTCCATCAATTGTTGTTTTTGCATTCGTCACCCCGAGTGTGACGGGTATGCCTAGACGTGGGTCCCGTGCTCTCCGTGCCACTGGAGTCAAGCTATCCTGGCTGATGAGGGCTGAAAGCCCGAAACCGGTCCTAGGATGCTTGTTTCCAGTCCAGGGAGGACCTGGCCTGGCAGTTTGGGCTGGACTGTTCCCATTGGATGCAGGGTCAAGACTGATTTGCATATGGCTGGGTCCAAACTGGAATGGCATGGTGAGCAAAAAAATTATGGATTTAGGCCCAGATCTTTGTACTGGGGTGAATGTATGACATTGTTCTGCATTCTGTCCATCAATTGTTGTTTTTGCATCGGGAGGTGTTCCATGGGCATTGCAGTGGGTTTTCCCATGCAACACCCATGGAATTTGATGGTGCCCTAGATTTACAAACTGATGTAAACCGGGGGAAGCACCAGATCCATACGCCTCATGAGGTGAGGCGTAACAAGGAGAAATATGTTTATTTCTCCTCGTTCTTTTCTCTTTCCATGTATGCTGCATTCTGCAGAACACATAGAAAGAGGAAAACACCTCTCTCAATTGTTTTTGTGCGGGAAGGTGGCCCTTCCTGCATAAAAACAATCCTGCCTGCAACTGAGTCACCCTTTCAGCATGGCGCATACATTGGCGTTAGGCTGCTGAAATGGCGGCAGCGCAGGCAGAAAGGACAGGAATGCACTGTATGCTTAAATACAGTGCATTCATGCCCTTTCACTTTGGCGTAGGGTAGCGCAGCAATTAACAATCGCAATGCACTGCCACTGAATCAGACCCCAAGCCTTCATTCTAGTACTTTTTGGCCTAAAAGTGACACTTGTGGTTATGTGCTTTTCCAAGCATGCAATATTTTATGTAAGTACATGTCTCCAAAATGTAAATTTTCATGACATTTCTTTGTGATTGTATATTACATGCTGTTGATCTGGGATATAGACTGATTTTCTTCTTTCGAAGTCTTCACAAGATCACCTCTTCACAGGGAATCAACATAGCAATTTGACCAAAGTAAAAGTCAGAAATGATCCCCATAGGTGCAAATGACATCTCCATCAAATTAAGAGACAATGTGCATCCTTCATGTTGGTGCGTTACTGCAAATAGGACGAGATGCATTGGTGATCTGCCTCCAACTCTCTATGGATGGGGTCTGATTTTGGCACTCTGTAAAGAATGGAGCGAGACCTAAAGCTTATTAAAAGGGTGCCACTTATGATCTATAACTCAATGAATATGCAGGGGCCAGGCATGTGTCCTGTTCTTGCATATTCATTTCCCTTTCTCGCAGTAACCATTACTTTGCTACTTTTATATTTCTGCGGTAATTGTCCAAACTCATGAGTAGCAGTAGCGTCTCATAGTGGGAGCGGGGGCAAAAAAAATCATAACCTGCTGCACCGACTTCAGTTTTTAGCTGGGTCAAATGGACCAATGATGATTTACTGTTAATATAGACTTTTTGTACCTCATAGTAAAAATGAACAGAAAAGTCTCTAATAAGGGTCTTCTAATATGGAAGTCATGATCACTTTCAACAACATCCTCAACCTGCTCTTCTAAATCGTATTTAATTATCAAAATATGTAGCATATTAATCCTAGCAAAAGCCCCAAAAATCTCAGCACAATACATTGTTCAAGCAGAAACCAGCTAAGGAGGGACTTCGGTCTCTTGAAAATACTTTTATTACATTTATTCCCATGGTTTCCTTGTAAAGATCGTTTTAAAAAGGAGCTCTAATTCCATCTGCCTACCCTTAACACCAACAGACCACCATGCAGGAAAAGGCCACTTAGAGATCTTTACTTTCAAGATTATTGAAATCAACTGGCTTTCTGCATAGTAAGGGCTCTACTCCATTTACTGCATTCTGAGACAATATTCTTAGCACGGGGTATCGCACGATTTATTCGAAATATTTAGTTAAGTTGGCCTAAACAATTCATGGCAGTAAGGTGTTAGTTAAAGTGTATTCCCTCTGGGCTCAAATTTTCATAGAACATACTCACAACTACTTATAAGATTTAAGTGCAGCAAGTTTCCTGTCTGCTAGACGCCATTCACCTTTAGTGTGCCTCTTCCTAAACACTACAATTTGGTGTTTATCATCAGTCAATCTATTTAAAAGTATGATTTTAAGGCTGATAGCTGATGCTGCAATCCAATGATCGGAGTTCGATCTATGATTACTAGATCGTCAGAATATACTACCCATTTATTTTCAAGGGGGAAAGTACACACTAATGCAAAAATCAAAAACTCAGACAAATATTAAGTAAAATAGTACAGGAGCAAGAAACGTCCATGCTTTAAACTATCTAAGCCGTCTATTTTATTTAAGAGCTTGCCCTGGTTCCCTAGCTGAACCCTAGTAAACGTGACAGAGTGAAGTAATTTAGTTAACATCAGAATACAGAAGGATATGATAAGTTGAATTTTATTTTAAGAAGCTGTTTTTTTCTTGCTAAAACATATGAGAGGATGGGTTCACGGGCAGATACTTTGTGGGATGAAAGATTGTGCAGGTTCTATGATTTACATATAATGAGTTTCGTAAACACTTTTTGTTATTCTGTCTCCAGTTTAAGATCAATTATGATCTTTGCAAATTATTTGATGATCAAATTAGGTTAGAGCCACCAAATAACTACTAAACTAATCATCAAATTTCATTATGAGGAATAATAGCCAATACCTTAAACATTAATAACCTCACGCAGATCCCCATTACGCAGCCCTTGATCACTGACAACAAATCACACCTTAAATGCATGTTACTCAACTGTAGATCAGCGGTGAAACATGCCACAGACCTTGCAGACCTCATTCTTGCTCAAGAACTTGACCTCCTTATCCTTACCGAAACCTGGCTCACTGACTCCTCAGGCCCCATCCTTGACATGCTTGTCCCTCCCAGCCACAACATTATCAGACTCGATCGAGCTAAGAAAACTGGAGGTGGCATTGCTTGTATCTACCTCAACTCTCTTACAGCAAAACAGTCCCCCTCAGCTAATCTCTCATCCTGTGAATATCTATGCATAGACATCACTATCACACACAGACCCCTATGCACCCTGCACGTCTTCTACCACCCTCCAGGAGACAACCTCCCTCTCATTGAACAAACTATGGAGACCATCTCCTCCAACCTGGGCCGACACTATCCCCAGATCTTCCATGGTGACTTCAATCTTCACTGGAATGACCCGCACGATCAGGCGGTTAACACGCTTGAAAACTTCCTAACTGACCTCTCCCTGACTCAATTCTGTGACTGCCCCACGCACAACTTAGGCTCGACCCTTGACCTAATTATCTCCAATCCCAACTCCATTCATCTCAAATCTATTCTCCCCTGTGACTGGTCGGACCACCACTACATCAACTTCCATATCCTTGTAAGCTGGAACTCCAAAAGATCACAACCTATAAAACAAAAACAGTGGAAAAGATCGCTCCATAATACAAATGTCAATGGCCTCATTTCTCGCTGCAATATCTCCCTACCGCCACCTACAAACATGGCCGACGTTCACGACCTCACTGAGCACTATAATAACGCCATGATGTCTGCCCTGAATGCAGCTGCCCCCCTCCAACTAAATAGAATACCCATCAAACATTCTAAACCATGGTTCAATGACAGCCTAAATGATGACAGACGCAGCCTGAGATTAGCAGATCGCGCCTGGAGATCCTCTCCATCCACGGCTCTTCTAAAATCGCTAAGAGTAAAAAGAAGTAGATACCACAAACTTATCAGAACGGCGAAAGAAGCCTACTTCAAAACCCAACTGGACAAAGCCAAAAACCACCCGAAACGGCTTTTTGAGCTGATTAAGTCACAATCCAATAACACCTCTATCCAACCCCCACACGTCTCCTGCCCTCAACCAAACTGTGTTGTTGTTGCGGACTTCTACCTCAGTAAGGCGAGCAAGATCGAAGCAGATCTTAAATCGGCCCTAATCGAACTCGCACCCTCTCCTGACTCCTCTTTACCCACGCCCCCTCTCACGCCATCATGTCTCTCCCCCAAAACAATGCCTCCTGGAGTCAATTCTCACCCCTAAATAACACTGCCATCCTCAACATACTCTCGACCCTGAAACCTTCTAATCACTTCAATGACCCTCTTCCCCCTAACTTCTTCAAAGAAATGATAGGATCACTAGTCCCACTCTGGACCAAGATCATCAAGCCTCCCTTTTTCAAGGTGAAATCCCCGTCTGCCTGAAGACTGGCCTTGTGCTCCCTATTCTCAAAAAACCCACGGCGGACCCTGAACACCTGAATAACTACCGTCCAATCACAAACATCCCTACCCTTGCAAAACTCCTGGAGAAATGTGTTCATGAACAACTGCACAAACACATTGAGCAATTCCAACTTCTCGACCAATTCCAATCAGGCTTCCGCATGGGCCACAGCACTGAAACGGCCATCACTCCTATCGTGGATGATGCTCTCACTCTGCTCGACCAGAATGAAACCTGCCTATTAATACTACTTGATCTCTCATCTGCATTCGACACTGTCAAACATGACAATCTACTTAACATCCTGGAATGCAGAATGGGGCTCTCAGGCACGGTCCTTAAATGGTTTGCCTCTTTTCTCAATAACAGAACGCAGAGAGTCAAATCCAATCAAACTCTATCCAACTCCAGCCCTTGCACTCTGGGCGTCCCCCAAGGCTCCTCACTCTCCCCCACACTCTTTAACCTTTTCATTGAACCTCTGACTGTAATCCTCAAAGCATCCAACATACAATATCACATGTATGCGGATGACACCCAACTGTACATGAAAATAGCCTCCCCCGAAGACATCAAGTCACTCAACGGAACCCTACTCAAAACCCTAAATTGGCTAACCGCCAACCACCTCAAACTAAACGCCCTCAAGACGGAATTCCTCCTCATCTCACCCACTAAGCAATCCCCCACTGTTGCTAAATATCTAAGTAACCTCACCGCTCTCAACTGCACACCACACATAATTGACTCCACGAAATCCCTGGGAGTGGTGTTCGATAGGAACCTTAACATGCAAGATCACATCAGAGCATCTACCAAAGGAGTGAACTTCCAAATGAGCATCCTAAGAAAACTCAAACCCTACCTTCCCCATGATGACTTCAAATCGGCGGTGCAAGCAGTAGTCATCTCTAGACTTGAATACGGCAGTGCTACCCTTTGCGGACTGCCAAAACTCAGCTTAGCCCCTCTCAGAGCCTCTCTTAATGCGGCGACCAGACTCATCACTGGCTCCAAGAAAACCAACCACATGTCTCCAGACCTGAATTCGCTCAACTGGCTTCCATTTGAGGCAAGGATACATTTAAAAATTGCATGCACGACCCACAGAGCCCTACACTTCAATACCCCACTCTACCTGAAAAACAAGCTCGAACTCTGCTGCTTAAGCCGAAGAAATTAAAAAAACTGAAAACATACATTCGTACATTCTCTGGCATTGCCCCGAGAATCTGGAACTCCCTACCCGTGGAAACAAGACTGATTCCCTCAACATTTGCCTTCAAAAGGGAAGTTAAGGCCCTCCTCATGGACAAGGCGCTGTGTTAGAAGTTTTTCTCCTCCTGCCTCCAATCTTGTTTAGCTGTGTTAGCTACTACCTGTTTTAGCTACTACCTGACATTTGTTACGGCCCGTGTCGCCCGCCACTATGTCATTCTGTACCTGTTGTCTATTGCTTTTCATGTACCTGCTGTTTATTATTTTTCTTCCCTTTCTCCTACAGCTATCTTACTATGTTTTCCGCAACCCGTATGTAAAGCACTCTGATACCCGCTCGGGTCAAGTTCGCGCTATACAAAACTTTTAAAATAAAATAAATAAACACAAAAAATAATCATGAATTCAAAAAAGCAGAATTCTTTAAGATTGACAAAAACAATGATTTAAACATAAGAAACGCTTTAAGAACGATGCCAAAATTACAGATGTTTTTAAAGCATATATGATTGTCTCCAAGTAGGTCTTTTTCTTAGAATTCATAACAGCTGATTTAGACTTTGGCAGATGGTGAGTACTCCATAGAGATGGTAGCGGACATTGACCATGACATCCTGAGGTTCTTCTGCCTGAAAAATCCAGAGTTGTCTGGCCCCCCGGGAGACAACTCGTGACATTGACTGAGAACACCGTCACAGCAGTTCCTCTGAAAGTCATAAGGGTTTGACAGACAGCTCTGTCAAACAGGATGAATGCACATCAAACCATTACTCTGTTTTTCATTATTCAAAAACAAACTCCCAAAGAGGGAGTTTGTTTTTGAAAAATTAAATACGAATGACCCCCACTCCATGGTTGTTTTCTGCAATGGTGTGAGTGTCATTACTTTTATTTGTTTTCTATCCCTCACTGCCAGATTTTACTTGGAAGTGATGGACAATAAAAAAAGCCACTCTAAATTGGGCAGGCAGTTGGATGGCTAACCTGCAATGCCTGTACTCCATTGGGGTGTTGGATGAGTTTGTTGGCGATGGAGTTGGAGTAAGCTCTGTTGTTGACATACTTAAGGTCCGCCTGCCTCTGAATCAGGTGGGAGGGCCATGAATTTGGAGGCAAGGGTAATCCATCACCATTGCAATGAAGTAACCCACTCCACCAAACTCAAAATCAGCCCCTTAGTATTTGTGGTATTTTTTAAAGAACATTTTAGTTGTTTTACTTTAAATACCACTGTGTTGGTGTTTAGTAGTTTACTTTATTGCACTCTACACTTTACAGTTAGTCTTTCTTTCCTTTCCTTGCGTTGGTTATTTTGGGGGAGATATTTACATTACCCCGATCTTGTTACATGTGCTAGGAAAATAGGGTCTATAAAAACACAGGCCGATGTGTTACTGTTTCATTTAATGACACACCAATTGTTGGACACAACTACTGAGGGGTCTTGTTAATTCCTTGCTGCAAAACTGCAGATTCTTTAAAAATATATATGGTTGTCTCTGAGTAGGTATTTTGTTTACAGTTCTTAGTATTGGAAGAAATTTTTAAGAACATTTTAGTTGTTTTACTTCAAACACCACTGAGTTAGTTTTTGGTAGTTTGTTTCAATGGACTCTGCACTTTAGTATTAGTCTTTCTTTTCTTCTATTGCAGCAGCCATTGGGTGAGGAGATATTTACTTTCTCCAGTTAACACACTAGTTCTACATGTGCCAAGCCAACAGGGGCTATAAAAGATGGGATGATGAGAGTCCGCACTCTGGACATGTGCAGAAGGCGTGATTATGGCACACCAAAGGCATACCAAAGGCAATCCCGTGAACACCCATCAGTGTCATGTTATGGATTTTTTGGGCCCCAGGCAATAAATATTTTGGGGCCCACAGTTCGGAACAACTTTAGATTTTATTACCCTTTTTCTGCTATTTCAAGATTGCATGATGCCAAACAATATTGAATTATAGATAAACTTTCAAAAACTGGGTTATACAAAACCAACTTTAATGTGTTTTGGCTACAGCCCTAAAAATCCTTAAGATGATACTTGGCAGGGGGGCGTGGCTAGCCGCCGATCATGGCGGACGGGATTTGAGTGAGCTCCGTAGCCCGAGCTCGAATATCCGGTCTTAAGGCTGAATCCTGGTCCCTCTGTGGCATGCTGTGAGGGCAGGATACTGAGGGAAAGGCGAGGACTTTATCCTGGTGCCGGAATCGCACCAACTCCCCGCATGACCGAAGATCCAGACTGTGGCATACGAGGCGACCGCGTACTGGGCGAGGTCGCGTGACTACGCCGGAGGCTTGAGAGGCCTGTGCCGGGACCTGCGTCACCGCTGAGCCGGCTGTGAGGACGGGACCCGTGGACGCCGGAGGGCCGTGAGCTGCGGCGTGATTGGGGAGATATTGCTGGCGTTGGCCCCGGGACCCGATCTGTGCCGCACTGGGCTGTGTGCTGTGACTGCTGCTGGTTGGGGCCGGACTGACGCGGCAGGGCGGCGGCAGAGGCCAGAGAACGGCCTACGGAGCACCGCGATACCCCGAACAGGAGATTACCCGGGTGAGTGCTGCCCCGCAGGCTGGAGGTGGGGGACGGGTGGAGCAGGAACTCCAGAAGCAAGTTGCAGGTCTGGTGAACAGGGTGGAGGACGCAGAGGGCAGGGCGCGACGCAATAATATCCGTGTCATTGGGCTTCCGAAACGAAGTGAGGGACCAGAGGCGGCAACCTACATGGAGCAATGGTTCCGCACACATGTGGCCCCCGAGGGCCTCTCGGACTTCTTTTGTGTTGAGAGGGCGCACTGTATCCCCACAGGTCAGCCGAGGGTGGGCGCACAGCCGAGACCCTTGATAGTTCGAATCCTTAACTACAGGGACCGAGACGTTCTGCTCCAGAAGGCAGGAGAGAAGCAGCAGATCCAATTTGAGAACTGTCAGGTATCCCTGTATCCCGACTACACACTCATGGTCCAGCGCCGTCGCTCTGCCTGTTGTAGGTCTGTCTATGACCATCTAATTGCCTAGGTTTTTTGCTTCTACTTGTATTATCCCTACCCTAGGACTTATTGTGCTTTGTAGGGGGTCCCTATATATTTCAATTAATTTACCCACAGCTTGTCTGTGTGGGGCTGCTCATTTTATTATCTCTCCAGTTATATCACATGTTCATAGTTTCTCCCTCTCCTTTACTGTGTATATTGGGTCTTTACCGGTCTTGATTCTTGGTCTATTTTTCCTCACTTTTTCTGTTTTCTAGTACACTGCTTATAATGGACCATCTTAAAACCTTCGGGTTTACTGATGAGGAGTTTGCTACACTCGTGGGCTCCAATACTAATTTTGGGAATGCTTCTAATTCCACATTTAGAGGGAATGAAGAAGTTAATCAACTCATTAATTTGAAAAAGAAACTTAAACGTATGGAAGCCCACGGTGAATACATGCTCGAATATCTTAGAGCCGGAGTTATTCCCCAAGGTTTGAGGATTCGTAATATTCCCGGCCTTTTTGTCCATATTAGACAATTTCTAGTAAAGTGGACGCAAATTGCAAACAGATGTTCCCGCGATCTTATGATTCTCATTGTAGAAACCGCTAAGGAGTTAGTGGCAGCCCTTAAAAACGAATTAGCTGAACTAGAGGATAAACTACGTAAAAACAACGCTTTAGATGAAGCCAAGAAAAAGTTGGAAGAAGCTGATAGGGAACTGGCTTCTTTTACGGAATATTTGGTTCAACGTAAGACAGACAAACTCAATAAGGATATCCGCTATTATTCCCCAAAAAAAACATATCCATATTTGGCAGAAAACTTTTACAAACAAAATCAATATGCCAATGATGATAATCCCCGTCCACGTTGGGTACAAACATTTTCCGATACTTCGGACTCTGAGTGGGAAGGGTCAAGATTCCAATATGATCAACAAGGACCCCATAAATCTTATGAATCAAATCGAGGTAATTTGCAACCTTTTTTAGGTCAGCGTCCACCTCGCAGGGGTCGCCAAAGAGTCAGGTTCCAACCACAATTTCGAGGCAATTATCAAATGCCCTTTTACCAACCAAACAACCAACAAATGTTGGAGACACGCAATGGCCAATATTGGAGGAAATAAATATGATACCCATCTTTAATTTGTCATCTATTGCCTTAGATACATCTAGCATTACGTTGTTATCTAAGGGTCTCTTTTGTACCACACGCCAGAGTTCATGTCTTTGAATTACACCAAGAGATAATAGCGTTTTTTCATAAAATCAGATTGAAAAGATTCTTTGCTGATAAAGATCCCAGTACAGACTCAGTCCAGAACTTTTCAGGCTTGACTAATCCATCTATGTTCACTCCTACCCTCGACCAGCTTGGTCCTGAGGTTGCAGTGTTTGAACATACAGTCCTCAAGCGTCTAGAGAAAGCCACTGAATATATACCTAAACCCACTTACAACCTTAATAAGGATGAATACCTTTCCCTTCAAAAGATTGCACATGATAAAAAGCTTACTGTGAAAGGTTGTGATAAGGGTGGTGGTATTGTGGTGTTAGACACCACTACATATGAGAGTAAGATGAAAGCCCTTCTTGATGACCAAACTTTCTATATCAAGGTTACTAGAGACCCTACCAGTAAAGTATCCAACAAAATTCATCGGATTACCACCCAGGCTTTACACAATGGGGAAATCTGTGCTAAGGAGTTTGATTTTTTGAATTGTCAGGAACCCAAGATGCCTTGCATCTATGGGATCCCTAAGATCCATAAGGATATTCTGGATCCTCCATACCGTCCTATTGTCTCTACAATTGGATCCATTACTGAACCCTTGTCAAAGTATATCGACAAAATATTAAGACCCCATGTCGTTAAAATTCCTTCGTACATAATGGACACTAGATCCATAATTAAGAAAGTTGAACATCTTCCTTTCAATCATTGTTGCCAGATACTAGTGACTCTCGATATCGCATCACTGTATAGCAATATTCCTCAACGTGAAGCAATCGAAGCAGTCACTTGGTTCATTGAAACATTTAACATATCTTGTCCGAAGAATTTTCTGTTGCAAAGTTTAGAACTTGTACTCACTGAGAACACATTCGAATTTGGAAATACATTATTTAAACAGATCAAAGGTGTAAGCATGGGGGCTTCTGTTGCCCCTTCGATTGCCAACATTTACATGGCACTTTTTGAGAAGATAAATATCCACAATGATATGGCACCATTCTTTGAATCAGTTATTTACTGGTCCAGATATATTGACGATATTTTTTTCATCTGGACGGATACGGAAGAAAATTTGTCTGAATTTTTAGCATGGCTCAATTCATGTGATCAGAATTTAAAGTTCACTTCTCATTATAGTCACAATCAGGTTGAGTTTTTGGACATCATTATCCGCCATAATGAAGGTGAGCTCGAAGTGGACCTGTTTGTCAAGCCCACTGCGCGTAATACTTTGTTGCAATATAATAGCTACCATCCATGTGCACAAAAAGAGAGTTTACCTTTCGGGCAGTTTCTCCGATTGCGCCAAAATTGCTCGAATTTGACCGATTTTGACAGACAAGCTATGACTATGAAAGTGAAATTTGCTGCAAGAGGGTATCCTCATAGATTAATTTGTGAATCTTTTAAAAGAGCACGATTTTATGATAGAGATTCTCTTTTAAGAGATAAGTTACCATCTGCAACCAACCAGTTGGTTTGTGTTACCAAACACTCTACCCTTAATGCAAGAGTTAGACAGATTGTCAACTCCAGCTGGCATATTCTGAATAGTGACCCTGAAGAGCAACATAAACTTCCTAAGCCAATGTTTGCACATCGGCGGAATAAAAACATAAAAGATATTGTTACCAGATCCAGATATAGAGAAAGCACTTCTTTCATTCAAAAAACTATTGATGGAGAGCTCCCGATCACAGGAACATTTAAATGTTCCAAATGTAAAGCTTGTGATTATGCTATAGAAGGCAATAACATCACGCTTACTGGGTATCAGATCTCAGCTAAGAAGATGTTCAACTGTAAGACCAAAATTGTGATTTACCTCCTTGTGTGCCCTTGTGGCTTGGGCTATGTGGGTGAAACCTCACGAGCATTTCATGTTCGACATACGGAACATCGCTCGGCGATACACACAGCTAAAACTAACGCCCCACTAGTCAATCACTTCTTAGAATACAAACACACTAGCAACGATGTACGTTGGTTCATTATAGAAAGAATTGAAATCCCCCAAGGTGAAAGAAGTGATGTAATTCGCAAAAAACGTGAGGTTTTCTGGATTTTTGTCCTTGATACATGGAAACGGGGGCTGAACAGTGTAATACCATGGGAAAATGCCATCTGTTATCATTAGCAATAGAGGTTGCTTAACTATATATTATTTTTTCTGAAAAGTGACATGGTGTGGGATCATGCCATCTGTTATCACTAAGTATAGTGGTTATTTAATTTCTCATATACATTTCTTACATCATCCATATTGATGGAGTTTCTCTCTATCTGTACTTATATTCACCTGGTTTGTTGCCTCTATGGTTGGCGCTATGCGCACTCTGTAGATTTTTGTCAGGTCGTTCTGGCAGCATCCATTTTGCAATTATTTGGTTATATCTGTTATTGGTCATCTTTACGGATTACGAATACGAGGTGGTTTATTATTTTCTTTTTAGTGAATGCTATTTAATATAATTTACACTTCTGAATTTTTGCCTTTTCGCATTGTCTTTTTTCAATTTCTATTACTCTCGCAATGCATTTCCTACGCGTTGCATTGTTACGTTGTTACATACGTCATCACGCCATCGTATACGCGATAGGTTCGTAGTGTTTTTCGTATGTATAAATTCTTATGTCTCTATCCCGCTTGTCGAGTCCGGGAACCATGCCATGAGAAGAGAATCCTTCGTCTTAAGTAAGTAATGGGGCCGAATCTTGCTGCATCTTTTACTTTAGTGCTACTGTGTGGCCCGTGAGTGGTTATTTCGCTGTTTTATCTGCGCAGCACGCTTGGGGCGTTCTTTTTGGACTTCCGTGAAGTAGTGAGCAGCTGCATATTTATCTATTCAAAAGTCAGTACCCTAGCTATCATGTCGCTTTATGAACTATTTGTCAGCTGACAGCAGTCACGGCTATATACCGTGCAAGGTTCATTATAACCTGTGCTATTTGCCTCTAGCATGTCTATAGGTTAATTCAGGATTATTATCTTGCGATGTAACTCCTTTACCTATTTACATTATCTCTTTTTTTATGGTACATTTAATTTAAATTTATGTAAAGTACGAATTGCGATGTAATTCCATCGTTCATCGCACATGGCATATGGTTGCTTTTATTTTGTTTTTCCTTCTTTTACTATATAGTTTTGTCTCTTCCTTTGAGATCATCCCGTAGTCCTGCCATATTTCTTTTCATCGGGACGATTTTGAACATCATTTTTAAAAAAGGTAGATATATCTTCCATATTTACAAGGTCTTGGGTTATTTATTAAAGTTCAAATATTAGCCAAATTCGGCATTTCTAACCAGGTTATATGTACTTTCTCACAGAGCTCCCTCAATCGGTATCATATATACCTCCAATATTTGGAGAACTATATTCGGTTTGCCCGGTGACTTGCTTTATTCTTATTCATTTGAGCTTCAATACATATTCATTTTTAGGTAATTAATCTTTATCTTTGTGTATTTTACTGAAATCTTCTTGATATTATGTCTGCAATGACACAGTATGGACACAATATAGATAATTAGGTGCTCTGTTTCTATTTTACAGTATCTACACCACCTTGGGTTTGAAGGATTCCTCACCTTGTTAATACTTATGACCGCTTATTGCATCACAAGTAGGTTGTTAGTTTTTAAGAAGCCTGATGAGTTATCAAATCATAATTTGCCATGTTATTTAGGGAATTAAGGCTAGGTCATTTTTGTTCCTTTTTACAATAGGTAATTCATCTACCTGAGGTCCAAACATCTATTTTGGTCCCCTTAAACATATCCATTTGGGTAAGCCTCCCTCTTCTATTAGGTGTATTTATATTGCTCTTTAGTATCGAATTCTTTTTCTTTTTCTTATTTTCCTCTTTATTATCATTTTTTATATTATAATGGTATCAAGGGTCTTTATTTTTCTCTATTCTATTTGGTGTACTGTATCTTTTTTCACTTCTTTTCATTGCACTTGATACATTTTCGAGGGTCTT
The DNA here is from genome assembly GCA_963921515.1 of Calotriton arnoldi. Lineage (NCBI taxonomy): Eukaryota > Metazoa > Chordata > Amphibia > Caudata > Salamandridae > Calotriton > Calotriton arnoldi. The sequence continues at coordinate 133,691 of CAWUFW010011009.1, read as the reverse complement.
GTTTGCTCTTTATACACAGTAATTTTAATTGTCTTATCATTGTAATATTTTTGTATGTTTTGACTTGTTATATACATCAAAGGTGCTCTTGACTCAGTGCAATATTCTGTTTTTGTGATACATATATGTATTTTATTGTCTGTTTAGGTTTTTTCTGTGGCTGTCCTGAAGAAGGCGCTAAAAAGCCGAAACGCGCGTAGACAAATTAAGAACTTGTCGACCAATTACCCTAACATCTAGCCACTATGTCTTAAAATAAGAACAATTTATTTTATGTCTATTTGTTTGTGTTTTGTGTTTGAACTCTGTATGTTCAATTATTTCTCATTTGTTTGTATAAATGTATTTTATATTGTTGTGACTATGTTGTCTTACACAGTACGTTTCAACTATTTGCATTAAAATGATTTTAGCATGCATTTATATATAAACAATAAATGATGATTTTAACTTGAATCATTGTGCACTGAGTCTATTGATATATATCAATGTGCCTGTTGTAGGTCTGTCTATGACCATCTAATTGCCTAGGTTTTTTGCTTCTACTAATAGGGGGAGACTGTAATGCGGTTATGGATATTACCCTAGATCGATCGCATCCCCCCCTGAGAGGTACAATGGCCCGTAAACAGGCAGACGCCTTATGTAATTGGGTAGAGGGCTGGTCCCTATGCGATGCCTGGAGGCTCAAGAACCCACTGCACAAGGAATACTCTTTCTTCTCCCCGGTACATCAACTACATACAAGAATAGATAGACTCCTGTGCTCCACCTCCATAGCAGACCATGTCACAAGCACTACTTACCTGGCGAAGACTTTTTCCGACCATAATCCCCTGGAGGCTGTCCTTACTTTGGGTAGAGTACCCACCCCGGTCCCCACGTGGAAGTTGTGGCCCCAACTCCTGGAAGACACTGCGTTTCGTAGCACGCTCTCCACAACAATTCAGAATTATTTTACAGAGAACAAAAATACTGCCTCTACCATATTGGTTGAGTGGGATGCATTGAAGTCAGTCATTAGGGGAACAGCAATTAGCGCCACGGTGGATGCGAGGCAGGAGACACATAGGAACCTGAAAGACGTCGAGGACAAAATGTCAAAGCTTGAACAAGAGGCAGTGCACGATCCCACGAAACAGACCCCACTACAGGAAGCACGCATTCAACATGCAGAGTTGCTCAAAACTCTCAGATTAATAGACTACAGCTCCTATACTCAGCTGAGACACTCAGACGCGGACAAATCAGGCACTCTCTTAGCGAAATTGATAAGGAATGACCCAGCCACCACCATTATCAGCCATATTAATCTCCCTGGGGGGGTACTGCGAACACGCAGTATGACATAAATGAAGCCTTTAGAATATACTACGAAAGGTTGTACAGTAAACCGCCATTATTAGATGGGTCCCACATTGACGAGTTCCTTGCAGATTTACCATATCCACAAGCCCCAGGGGACATGCAGGACGCCCTGGCAGGCCCCATCACTAGGGCAGAAATTAAGGCAGCAATAGGTGGGCTTTCACGCAACAAAGCACCGGGCCTAGACGGATTGCCAGTAGAATCTTTCGACACCTACTCAGAAATATTAGTGCCTCACTTGGAAGAGGTGTATAATGAGTCACTCGAACTGGGGCATCTCCCTTGCACCACTGTCCAAGCACTGGTAATCTCATTGCCCAAACCAGGTAGAGATTTATCGGACATGTCGGGCTATCGCCCTCTGTCACTATTATCTACAGAATACAAAATCCTCAGCAAAATTCTGGCAAACAGAATCCAACCATATCTCAATAAACTGATCCACATAGATCAATGTGGATTTATACCGGCCAGCAGCACGTCACTCAACATACGCAGACTACATCACATTCTGTCAACGGATCTTACTCAACATCAACAGGCCGGCTGCATATCATTGGATATGAGACAGGCATTCGACACATTGTCATGGGAATACATGTTTAAAGCCATTGCATGTTTTGGTTTACCCCCCGAATATATTAAGTGGGCACGGTTATTATACGCAGCCCCAACTGCTAGAGTTAGGTCGGGGAAACACATATCAAGGGAATACTGTATTCACAGAGGCACACAACAAGGGTGCCCCCTGTCTCCGATATTATTTGTCTTGGCGCTGGAGCCATTGGCACTCCTTCTGAGACTGGAAGCTACACAATGCGGTATACCTATAGGCACATCGATGCACCTGGTGTCGGCATATGCAGACGACCTAATTATATATGTGACGGGCATACTGGAGGGGTTGGGCTGATTTTGAAACAATATGAGGATTAGCCATCAACGAATCCAAATCAAACGCTTTCTTTCTTCACGACAGTCTGCATCCGGACAGTATTCACTTCGGGAGGCTCACACTCCCAACGGCCCCACACACATTTAAATATTTGGGCATTAATATCTACCGCTCACAAGCGGATATGTTGGAGGGTAATCTCAATTAGGCTATCCGTGGTATACGCTCTCAGGTGGCATTTTGGACCAAACTTCCTTTATCGGCTATTGGCCGTGTGGCTCTGTCCAAAATGGTGGTGCTCCCTCATCTTTTATATTATTTTACGAACCTGCCATTGCTGGTACCCCCGACCATTTTTAATACATTGGATTCTATTCTGATAGATCTCATTTGGGGTACAGGTCGTCATAGAATAAGTCTTAAGAAACTCCAAATTGACACGCGGGGGCGGCCTGGGGGCACCCGACTTTAGAGCTTATTATTATGCATGCCAATTGCAGTGGCTATCCTACTGGACGGCAGGACGCAATCTGCAGGAGATTGGCTATACTGCTAGACACATCGAGCAGGGACTGGTTCACACTCTACTCTTGCCGCACAGTAAGCCTCCCCTGATATTACCACCTCTCCTACACACTGCACTACTATGCTGGAAGAAAGCCTTAAAATATACTTCTAGCGGTGGTCTTTACGCCGGCAACATTCCGCTAATGGGGATACCACTGACGAGCGGTAGGTTGACACAACAGGCACTTGGGCCCTGGCTAGATGCGGGTGTTGGCACTAACGGAGCACTTTTTGGTGGAGTGGCACTTATGGATCACGATCATTTTATACAGGAAACAGGGGCGCCCAACACGCTATACATGACATATGTAGCATTACTACATTATATTAAAAAAACAGTGGTCCCCACACCTGGAGGAGCCCCAAACCAACGAATTAGTTAAGTTTCTATATTACATGGGACGGGGTAGCCATCTTATTAAGTGGCTATACATTAGTATCCGGACACATGCAAAAATTCCCCTAGATGCTATCCGAGCGCAATGTGCAATAGATATGGGACGGGACTTCACAGATAGGGAATGGACAGATATTTTGGAATACCCACGGAAGATACCCCGAAATGCCAAATTCAAGTTTATTCAATGTATGATTCTGCACAGAGCTTATCTGACCCCACACAGGCTACAGAGGATGTACCCGGACACTGCCCACCACTGCCCCAGGTGCAAATTGCCAGAAGCTGATTTGCTCCATATGCTGTGGGCGTGCCCGCGCCTTGGTGATTTTTTGGGGGTGGGGGGGGAAGTCAAATGACTAATAAAGGAGTCCACCCACATCTCTATAGGGGGCGCGGCATTGGAGTGCTTATTAGGTATCCGTAGACGTACAAAATCACACCAGGTCCAGCTGCGCTTTCTGGACTTGGCGCTCATAGTTGCTAAAAGGTCTATCACCATGCGCTGGAAGTTGGCCAAAGCTCCTGTGTTACGCATATGGCATGGTGAACTGACCAGGTGGGCGGGGGCCGAAAGTGCAGCTCTACGTAGGGAAGAGGCCCGGGGTCTACGGAAAAACCCAACCTCCCTGGAATGGGACGCAATGTTGGAAGCCCATAAAAGCATTGATCCTGACGATACCCCTGACATTCCACACACACAATAGAATGTAGTACTGATTTCGCATATAGTTATTCAGTGATAGATACGGGCAGGACAGAGTGGTACGTAATCATAACAAAATAAACTTGTTCGGAGTGAGATGAATGCTCAGGATTTTGAATTATGCATCCAGAGCCAAGAGGGGGAGGGGGAGGTGGATCGTAGAAAGGGGGGGGGGTGTTAATGGGTCATGTTTAGATTTTATTACATATATACATGTATATGTCATGACACATGGAAAGTATGTTATAACAGGATATTCTCTCCTTGATTGCGCACATTGATGGATATCATATTTTTGTACGAAGAACTTTTATGTGGATACTACATACTTCCGTGTCAATCTATGCCGTATTGTAGTTTAATGTATGGAAAAAACCCAATAAAGTTTGTTTTTAAAAAAAAGATGATACTTGGCAGAGAGAGAGAAAAAGTAGGGGTTTGAGGTAGGCAGTGAGAGAGGGAGAGGTGTAAGCATAGAAATAGACAGCATTGGAGAAAATTCACTCTCCTACAGGGCGTTTGGATGATGTCGGCCCTGGGCAATTGCCCACTTTGCCCTTGCCTTCAAACGTCTTTAGCACACTTCCACACCCAAATGCTGCCCGCTGCACACTCTGCTGCCGGCTTGATCCTAGACCCTGAAAGGGATGTTAAACGTATGGCAAAATTTCAATACATGAGTTGTAGAGCACAGATCTTTATAGTATACACATTCTATTACAATGTGTAATGTGATAGACTCCCATAAAAAACTGCCCCTCTTTCAGGAGAAGATTAGGACAGCATCACCTCCACTTTTACTATTACTAGCTCACAAAAGTCAAACTCTTACTAAGCCTAACACATGGATGCTGAATGTCATGTTGTGCAGTGTGCATTCAACCCGAGTGCATAGGGCTGAAGTGTAGGTACTGTTTGAGTAATTTGATTTACAGTTACTTTTTTATCCAAAACGTGGCTTTTTCCATTTTTCAATGCCATAGTACATGAACTAGTTCCTTCAGACTTTACAATGACCCAGGTAGACAGAGAACCAAAACATGGGAAAGGTGGGGCCTTGATCTTTCAAGACAGTCCTATTTGTCCTATTTTAAAAAGAATATTTAGTTTATTTGTTCACATATGGAATAAATGGTATGCACCCTGGATATTAAAGGCATACATCAGTTTTCTCTTTTAATTTATAGCCCCCCAAATCTGACTGTTACACCAAATGGTATCTCTCTGTCTCCTGAAAAGATCTTGGTTATTTCAGGTGATCTCAATCTCGGATTCCTGACCTCTTTGTGTCCTGTAGGAAAGTTACAGAAACTTTTGACACTCTTGGCCTAAAGTTCAACTTTTCCCTTTCTGACCCATTCAACTAGAATTCTGCTGTGCTCAGCCTTTTCAAATCGGGATAAAATAGAAGTTAGAGAACCTATTCCACTGACCCAGACTGATCACCATTTCTCAATTGTCCCCAAGAAAGGTTAGCCCTATTCTAAAGCTTTATTCCTATGCCACCACCTTAGACTCTTCACACCTCATCTGGCGTATTGTTCATTCTTATGAGAACAACAGCACTTTTACAATTTACACCTTCTGTTTTGAAGAATCGGATAATTCACAGGAGAATTTTGCGCGAACTTTCAATTTTTTGCCACAGCTTCATTGCACCTTTATATTTTTCTTCTACACTGCTACATAACCAGTGCTGTCCACTTCCTACCTGTCAAAGTGTCAAAGTTGTTTCCCATCGAGTTGTTACTATTGTACTTTATGTTTTTACGTAACGCACTTTATCGGACAGAGGAAACAAACACAACAAATGCTTTTATGTGCTAAAGTGTTCACAGAATGCCTCGTTAGAACTTTAATGTCTAACAGCGCTCAATTAATAAAACAATATAGTGCTGTAGAGCTCCTCGTTTAGTGTCTACGCCAGGTGTTTTCCCGAATAAACACAAATATGTTTTTATTGTGCATTTTGCATGCCTCAGGAAAGGAAGCATCAACACGTGTGACTAATTTACATCCTCTTTTTGGGTAAAGATAAAGAGTGCCACCTATTGGCTAAATAGAAAAAGTGCATTTTAGGTAACAAATGAAACCCAGCAACTGAAATACTGACAAACAGTGCTACCACATAAATCTTGAATTATGTGAAAGTCCATGCAAGCTGACCTTGTGACCACAGAGTTCGACAGTCCTATTTTTTTTATGTTGTTATTGCTGAGGAAGCCAAAGATGGGGACTAATGAATAGTCTTTAAATATAAGGTTCTCCTTTTATTTGAACCACCTGGTTCTGGAGACCTTAGTGGAACTCTGTGTGCTGGTGGGAAAGACAGTTCAATTTAGGCCCTTTGGGAAGATTGGTCTCTTCATCACTCTACACCACAAATCCAAAATTCTCTCACTCAGTTCCTGGAGCTGGATTATTTTTTTATAAACAGTAGATACTGCCTTTGACAATTATTTTCAAGGATATCTGTTTTTCATGTTTAGGTCTAGGCAACAAACAGCTTTAGTTGTCTGGAGGCAGAAATATTGTTTCCAATACATAGCATGTACTTAGAGTGGACTTTCGGTCACCCCCTTGCTCATGATTGGCTAACTCTTTGTCTATCTCAGTTGTCTACTCTTTATTCAATGGCTTTCCTTCATATTACTGTGTTTTTCTGGCCTAGGACTATTTTGGTCTCTCAGTCTTCTGATTCGTTGACTGTATCCTTCCACTGCACACTTGAGGGGACACTTTTTTCTTTAGTATCTGAAACTGTGTGGGAAGCAGGTGTTCCCATCTTTTCTGCCCTGATTTTATGCTGTCCTCCTAAACACTCCTTTTTCACTCCCCCACTTCCCAATGCTTCATGTCCTGTTCCCCATCTCACTTCCCTTCCCACTCTCCGTGTTCATGTTTAAATGTAATTATTTTTTATGATAGCCTGGCAACTTGAAAGTCCTGTGGGCCTCTCGTTCCTTTTAATATGCTTTGTGCACACTTGTTTTTAACTTTTTGGAATTTTCAATGACTGTTTTACAATGGCCAATTGTCATTTTGGAACTCCTGATTAAAAATGGCCCACATGCATGATAATGCATGCTCACGTTATATCTCACGTGTGTGCATGCATCACGATGCACACATTTGCATATAGCTGGTTCCCATCTGAGGTGACATTCGGGGCAAAAAAACATGGACTGGAATGAATAAATACTAGTGGCTCAGATTAATTTATGCAATCCACCCATCACTTTTTCTTTTTCGTTTTTTGTTTATTTAAAGTTTCTTCCATTTATCTGCACTTTCACTAAAAGGCGGTTTCCATGCTCGAATGACATTTTGCTTTTAAGGCGCACTGAACCCTGCACGGATTGAGTTCCACTGTGTGAAAATATAAAATAAATATCCCAGATTGACTACAGGAAACCTTTCCTAACAAACATTCTACCCTAAAGGCTCTTCATTGGCTCCCACTGAACCTATACGAAAATTCAAGCTGGCAATGACCTTTAAGGTCCTACTACTTCAACTTCAGGCTACCATTGTTCATTCCTCATGATCACTGGTGGCACCAAAATATGAGAAGCATGGATATTTTAAGACATAAAATAAAACAAATGGTATGTCACAAGAATACTACTCAATCACCCGCTAGAGCAGCTCTTTCCATTTGGGAGTCTCTCCGCTGGGAGAGACTGTGCTGCATTTCTCCAAACAAATAAAAATTCACCACTTTAATTGAACTACTTCTGCTCAGCTTATCTGCCAACTCGGGCCACAGCAGCTGATATGCAGACAATAACAGCAACTGCTGCTTCTTTAGTGAATGCTGCTTCCATTGTTCAGAAAAGGTATGCAAGTATGAACCATTGATAAAACTCAAGTAGACCACTTTTTGGTGCTAAATTTAGCTTAGTTAGCCTGGGGAGAGAAGGGTTAACGATATTGATGTAAGGAAGCCCAAAAATACCAACATAATAGTACAATATTTTCTATTGCTCTGCCTTCTGACAAATATCATTGGCACTATCTTGATAAATGTTCATAATAGTTAGTATTCATATTGAGTGGGCTAGGATGGGAATTTGATTTTATTAAATCTTGAACAGATACTCTTTTTAAAAAAAAAAAAAAAAATTATTGAGCAGAGCATAAGAGGCATAACAATGCTAATAAATAACAGGGAGTTTAAAAACACCATTTGATCAGAACATACAAATCATGAATAAAACCAGTACAGTAAAAGTGCAAAGAGACATATTGCAACAATAATCTGGCAGCAAACCCGTTTTTCAAGAGTGCTTAAGTTAATATCCCAACTTTTTACCGATGTGCAATTCTAAAGTGCTAAAGTACACGGGGAAAACCCAGAGCAAGCTATACTTTACCAAGCGAAATAGCTCCACGAGATATACCAAATTCCAGTACGTGTGCTTTTTTTTTTTTTCCTTTTTTGTTCAGATATTAACTCTAGCCTTAAGATTTAGTTAATCCTACTTAGAATATCGATAAGACTTCTATTTCATCGTAGTTTCAAGATTCACTAAGTATTTCCAAACCGCAGTGAACTTTTTTTATAGCGCCCACCTGCCTTGCATATGCTTCTTCGAAATTCCTGGTTCGTTTCCTCTTATTTAACCACCTCAAATATGAAGGTGCTTCCGTCGACCTCCAATTCTGGAGAATTCGAGAGCGAGCCACGAGGGAGGAAATAGCTAGAAAAGTCTCCTCCGCTTTTGTCAAGTTTACCCTAGATCTGGTAATGCCGAAGAGGGCTACATCAGCCTCTGGCTCTAACTTCTTCTGGATCGCCCGGCTTATGGTCGAAGAAATCTTGACCCAAAATAGCTCTAGCCTTGGACACGTAAAATGTAGCCAAGCCCCTTCCCCTTCTGCCTGACAGCAGAAGCATCTATTCTCTACTTCTGGATATTTTTTGTTGAGTGCTTTAGGTGTATAGTATGCCATCCATCGAGACAAAAAGGCCATTCTTTTAAAATTGGCAGCTCTTAAAGCCTTGCTCCCTAACTGAGATATGGCCTGCCACTCCTGACTTGAAAAGGTACATTGAGTTTCCCGGGTTACTCTTTCTAAGAATTTCTCGGCCAGTAGAGATTCACTTTGGTTACAAAAAAGACAATACCAATTACCCACCCCTCTTACTTTTGCTCCAAATAGAGTGGTCACCAGCTTCGTCGGAGCGCCACTAGACGAAATATTATATCTGTTTAAAAAATATATAATCTGTAAATATTAAAACAAAACAGGCTTACTCCGGTCACCACATCTATTCTGAACCTCTTGCCAGGTAATTACTCTGTTCTTCATTAAAAAGCGCCCCAGCTCGTCTAGACCACATTCCTTCCAATTTCTAAGGTGACTGGATTGAATTTGAAGACCCAAACTTTTACATTCACCTAATTCTAGATAATAAAGCCCAGAAGAACCAGCTTGCTTAAAAAGATTGTAATCTAAGGGAATATTCCTGCAGAGTCTTATATCTAGTCCTCTTGGGGAGTTTAGATGTTTTTAGAAATATCGGGATCTGCGAACCAGACTCCTGCACCACTTTATCCATAAAAAAGTTGTCTAATAAACCATTTGATTCCAGCAAACGAGCTGTTAAATCTAAAATAGCCGCTTCATAATATGTACGAATTTGCGGTAATGCTAACCCACCCTGATTGATATCCAGTTGTAGCGCCGGGAGTTTAACCCTGGGTGCCTTCTTACTCCAGACAAACTCTCTAAACATAGTTTCTAGCTCTTTGAAATAACTAGTATTCATTTTTATGGGTATATTTGTAAAAAGAAAGACAAGTAGCAGGAGTATGGACATTTTGATGAGGGCTACACGGCCTATCAGAGTTAGTGGTAAAAGCGACCAGTTATCCAGCAATTTTTTAATTTTACCCCGCATGACTTCATAGTTCAATTTATATAGCTGCCCATATTGATTAAAGACATATATCCCCAAATATCGTATTGGATCCGACTTAAGGGCTTGATGTTTGAGATGTGCGGGAAGAAAATTGCTATCAGTATTTAAAGTTAGAATCTCTGTTTTGTTTTGATTTATTTTCTAGCCCCCAATCAATTCAAATTGACTAAATTCTGTTAAGACCAGGTCTAAATTCTGGCTCTCGGGACTGAGATATAAAATAATGTCATCCGCGAATAACTTTAATTTTGCCATACCCTGAATTGGAGCTCTAATTGCTACATTATCGCGGATTTTAATAGCCAGAGGTTCGATAAAGAAAGTAAATAATAAGGGAAAAAGCGGACACCCTTGTCTAGTCCCACGGTTTATATTTACTATCCCTGCTCGGTTTGCATTTATCACCACCTGAGCCTGAGCCCCCTGATAGATATTCCAGAGCATTTTTGTGACCTGAAGGGGGACACCGAACCTACCCAGACCATAAAAAAAAAGGGTGTCCCAATTAACCAGGTCAAACGCCTTTTCGGCGTCTACCATCATAATGAGCGCCGGAGTACAATTATTATTAAAAAAGTCGAGAGCCTGTATTAAAAACCCTGTATTCGAAGACATCAACCTCCCTGCGACGAACCCAGACTGGTCTCTGTGGATCACTTCCTGTGCTAGGGGAGTGAAACGCTGAGTCCAAATTTTCATTAAAATGTTGAAGTCAGCATTAAGAAGGCTGATTGGTCTGTAGGAGTTGACGTCCTTGGGATTCTTACCCTTTTTCACAAAGCTAACGATAATGGCTTCTTTAAAGACTGAGGGGACAGCGCCACCAGTCTTTATATAATTAAAAAGCTTTGTCAAATAGGGTGTCAATTCCTTAGCAAATGCCTTATAGAATTCTATAGGCAGCCCATTGTTTCCACAGGCTTTCGCTCCCGTGATTGAATTCAGGGCTGCCAAAGTTTCAGCACCTGATATGTCAAGTTGAATCTGTTCCACGAGGGAGTTGGACAAACTCGGGAGATTTACGCCCTCGAAGTAATTCTGTATTGAGTCTTGCCTGACCGCATATTTAGTCGCGTAGAGCTGTTGATAACGCTCCATAAAAACTTGAGCAATCCCGTCCCTATCTGCCACCGCAACTCTGGTCTTGGGATCTAGGACCTCTGTAATTAAGGCCGCTTCCTGTCAGGTCTTAGTTGACCCGGCTAACAATCTACCAACCATTTGGCTTTCTTCATATACTCGTTGTTGAAAAGTCTGGGAGCTGTTGATTTCTTCTATTAAGAAAAATTCCCTTAACGCCTTTTTAGCCTTTTCGAGCTGATTCGCTGCTACCCAGTCTCCCCGATGAGGGGCATTTCTCTGATTCAAGGCACTATCGACTGCCTGCTGGAGTTCAGCTATTTTAATACGTCGTGTTTTAGACTGAGCGGCCGAAAAGGCGATCATTTGCCCACGCACAGCCGCCTTGAACCCCCCCAAACTGAGAATGGTTCCGCCGTCCCCTCATTGATCCTGAAATAATCGTGTATCCACTCTCTTAAGCCTGCTACCCATTGATGATCTAGGAGAAGGAGACGGTCCATCTGCCACCTGGATCTCGTCCTCCTCCCCTCTTCAATTTCTATATCTAGCTTCGTAAAGGAGTGGTCTGAAAATGAATTAGCCCCAATTTCTGCATCTACGTAATTCAGGGACCGAGATGTTAAGAAAAAATCAATACGAGATGCTGTCTGAAATTGACGGGAGTAGCATGTATAATCGCATGCTACCTGATTGGCTTTACACCATGGATCAATCAGCTGATAATCATGTATTATGGCATATAGGACCTTTTTAGTCTTTGGCTTCAGTTGCTTCTTATTTTTGTTGGAAGTGTCTTTTCTCAGGTCTTGGATGTAGTTGAAATCCCCTCCAAAAATGATCTGTCCGGGAACTCCCCTGAGCAGATCATTAACCTTCATCAAAGCTGAGGGGTCATCCATGATAGGGCCATAATAGTTAACAAAATTTAATGTAATCCCATTTAATTTAGCCATGACCCATAACCATCTTCCCTGAGGATCTCTCCAAACTTGGACAAACTCCCATGCCACACTTCTACAGAAGTAAATAGCTACTCCTCTCATAGCCAGCCCGGCTGACGCAAAAAAGGCATTCGAGAAGACTCTAGGGAGAAAGAGCTTAGGTGAATTTGTTTTAAGGTGAGTTTCTTGGAGAAAGAGAACTTGAGGCGTAAAGGAGGCCAGCCATCTTATGAGGCCTCCATATTTTTGTTTGTTTAGCATACCATTAACATTTACCGACATAATACTACATTTACTAACCATTTCTATGATTTAATTTGCAGCAATAATCATTCGAGTTCAAAACCCTGTTTTCCTCTTCCTTGTCCCCTTTGTTACTGCTCTTTTTACTGCCATACACCCCCACTACCGCCCTCCCCCCATACAACCCCCCCAAGAAATGTGTAAACCCCCGCTGGCCACATCTCACCCCCCCTACTTCGCTATGGGGTGCCCTGGTGCTGCACCCTGGGTGACCCTCCTCCCCCGGCCCTGGAGACCCTTAGGGTCAAACTATGTACATTTTCATTTTGAGGAAGAGATCCCTTTCAGCAAATCCTGGGCTTCCTCTATATTGGAGAACATATGGAATTTCCCTCTTACGAGGACTCGAAGCTTGGATTGCTGGGCTATTGAAGCCTGCGCCCCTTGGGCTTTAAAAAGATATAATAGTTTCACAAACTCTTTGCGCCTGCATGCGGCTACCACAGACATATCAGCAAATATCCGACATTTTGAGACCTCATTGATGGAAAATTGTCTCTGCTGTATTGCCTTAGCCAGAATGTTTTCTTTAATGCGATAGTCAGCAAAGTTAATCAAAATAGTACGTGGGATCTTTGAATTGGGCAGAGGGTGTGAGGGAACTCGATGTGCCCTTGTTATGGTAAGGTCTCCAGTAAATTCGGGCAAGACCTTCTGCTTAATAAACGACTCAACCCATTGAAGAGTTTGAGATCCCTCACTCCCCTCAGGTACCCCAACTATATGTAGGTTCGAACGTCGAGAATGATTTTCAAGTTCCTCGAGTTTATTCTCTAGAACGATTTTATCTTTTGCTGCCTCATTTACTCTTAGGAGCATAGTGTTCATTTGATCCTCCAACAGGGCGATCCTTGATTCAGCTTCTTGAATTCTAGCTGGAAAACAAGCCACCGCCTCCTCGATTTTCCCAAGACGCAGGTGGAGGGAAGCTATCTCATTCTCTTGGGATTTCTTCATTTCTCTTATCTCCTCCAAGATAAGATTCAACATGGCCTTTATGTCGATCTGTTGAATGTTAGCTCCTTCTGTCGATGATTCGGACTCGTCCTGTTGTGATTTCCCATCTTGCTGGCCTGAGAATTCCAAACCGGCATTACTAGGCGTCTGGGGCTGTGTCTGCGGTGAATCTGAGCCTCCGGCTGCTGCACTATGATGTCTTCAGTAGGTGACTGAACCGGCACCAAAGCCTGAGTCTGTGGCGTTGATGGTATAGTCTGACCGTGCAGAGGTTGACCAGACTTTTGCGATACCAGAGCGACTATAGAAGGAGCCTGCCCAGTTGCCTGAGCCCGTGGTAATGAAAATATAGCCTGCGAGGGGCTAGTTGGCACACCCTCTGGCCCCCCTCTGTAGGTCGCTGTAGTTTTGCCGTAGATTTGGCCAGAGCCAGCTGAGATGCTTTTGTTTTGGAGAATAACGGAAAATCCTTGGAGTTTTTCATCTCGTCCTTGTTTGATTCCTGCTGTAGACTCGGCTGCCTGTTCCTTCTCCACACTGGTTGAGTTGTCCAGCTTTCCACCTGTTTGCTTCTGTACAATGGGATCTCCCCCCTCCTGGTGAAGCTCAGACGGCTCTTCTTCAGAGCTCTCGAAACTTGAATTTAAGCCAGGTCGATTTGAAGTGTGTTCAGCTTTGGCTGCCGATGACACCGCTTTTGCCTGGGCTAGGCGAGTTTTGGCTTTGAGCCCAGCCGCAGAGTCAACTTTTGCGAAAGCGTTCGCCTGCTTCAAATGTTTTCCCATTTTCCCTTAGATCTTGGGTCTAGTCCGCGAGGTATTCAATTCCCCAATTAACGAACAAAAGTCTTACTTTCCACCCAAGGAACCTAGACCTTGAGGGGGGAGAGCTGCAGACTCTAAGATCATCAGACCGAGAAGGAGGGAAGAGAGCAGCAAGCCCAGAAGCTGACGATACAAACAACCCCTCAACCTATTCTGGCAGCTGAGTCAGCTGAAACAAATATTGCCTGGCAGGCTCACCTTGCAGACCGGCTTTGTCCTTACTGCAATTCACCGTAGTTACTTCCAGGCTCAGGCGCCGAGATTTCACCAGTCGCTAATCACCGAGGGGGCCATGGGGGCCATGGAAGGCTCAGTTCTGCGCCGCTTCGCCTCACGCTAGTTTCCGCCCGTCAGCCTCCAATCAGCGGGAATAGAACACCTGCGGTCATGGTCTTTAACCGCATCCACCGTCGCACTGCAGGCTTTTTCCGTAGTGAGCCCCGTTGTAAGCAATTCAAGATGCCAGCTGCCGCAGCCGAAAACATCAGTAACGCCGAAAACGCCAGCCGGCCGACGAGACCTCCGTTCCGGGTTGCTGACGCTCAGGTGCGGGAATCCGCGAGCTCCATTGCGGGGGGAGGAGCAGCGGTCACCTCTTGAACAGATATTCCTAGCTTCCCAGTGTTTTGAGTATGCCTTTTAATGATGAAAGAAGGTTTGGTTTACACTAAGTATTCTTGTGAAGCATTACTGAACTGATAGTTACCTAAAACGCATCTCACTCAAGTAATGCTCAGTGGATTGTGGGGTGGTTGCAGTTCAGGAGGGTCTCTGTCTCATGTGGGTACATTGGTACATTGACTAAATCCTAAGTGCCAGAGAGTCTAGAAAACTAATTTCCGGGCCATGTTCTGGAGAGAAGTCCAGAAAATGTATCAGAATGCCTTGGATATCCACTGCTGCTCATATGCCCAGCCCTTTAAATGGTAGAACATTGCTTTATAAAATTCAAAATAAACCAGGAAACATTGGTTTTATTATTACTGTTTCAATAATCCCCCAAGTATAGGATTGCCTTTTACATTAGATATATGGGCAGGTATTTTTCTCATGGATATTATCTTCACCCACTTTCATCACTTAGTTTAGCTAAGACATCTTTACCAGAGTAGGATTCCTTCTTTTTATCCAGATAAGCAGTAGGCACCAAGACTTTGTAAGGACTCAGCATGGTTTAATTGCTTCCTTTTCCACTTTTATTTGTACCAGCTGGAGGGTCAGAGTTTCAATGCAAATGGTAAGGGTGGGCTTTTACACACCCTGTTGCTGTCTTAACACTTCATCTGAATCCAAATGATGAATTGATTTGTTCTTCGCAGGTGCCCATATCGTTATACCAACCTGCACACCAGGTAATGGAACCCACCACTGGTTCTTCTGCATTCTGATAGTGAACTGGAAAGTTGTGCTCTGTTGATCTCTTTCCTCTAGTACTTTGTCTTGAACACTGTATGACAGGGCCTTTCTAAGTCTCTTCTTTTTTATGATGTGCTTGTCTGCACACTTTTCTGTCTCTTTCTAATAGGAAGTGTAATGTTTTAGACACAAAAGAATTAGCATTATGCCTGCTTCCTATCTACGCTGACATATTTTCATTATTCATGTTATGGTCGCTGCCATGTTAATATGGAAGATTACAGTGAGTGCTGAATATTTACATGTGAATGTAGATGACACATTTATACCCATACATATTTAGTCTTGCTCTGACTTCAGTGTCATCAAACTTGTAAACACAAGATAAAATCAGGGATCAGATATTTTGGAAACTCAGGTATCTGAGAGCTTCACAACAGAACTATCAAGCCAGAGGTCACGATGGTTTGCTCCAACAACCAGCCTCAGTTAGGGGCTGCTGCTCCTCTGGGAGAGGTGCAGAGAGGAGGCCTTCAGCTTAGTATTGCTTAGCATTGCTGGGAAAGGGCTGTGATAGAGGATCGCTAAACAGCAATATTTTACTGAGAGAATGTATGCAGTGCGATCCATCCTAAGAAATTCTATTTATAGTCTTGCAATTTTCAGCTAGATTTTAGCATAGCCCTTAGAAGTAGCAATAGGGTGTTAGGATGCTAGGAATATACTAACCATATTGGGAATGTTCATGTTGTTTTAGCTGGCAATGCCAGGCGTTGCTACATTTACATTTTCATTGTGCATGGTTACTGTTCATATTTATGCACTAGATTTGGGTGTTTTTTACTGCTATTTTGAGTGTGTTACTTGTTTATGAAAGAGGTTTTGGAGTTCCACTGTGTACCTGAAGTCATCTAACAGGACTAAACGTGTCCAGAAAACACCACCTTCACGGCATTGCTTAGTGGGTTGTGTCTGGGTCGCAGTCCAACTGGACTTCTAATTCATGTTGGTGCATTGAACTACATCCTTGCACCAGGGGATTAGAAATCCAACACCTGCGGCCCTGGGGTGGAACCCCAGACCAAGACAACTTGCCAGCTTCATTGAAGTTGCACATCGCTGCAGTCATAAACAAAATGCCTCCAGCAGCATTTTCCAGCAATTTCAATGTCAGGATGTACCACATAAGCACTCCTCTCCCAAGTCTTAGCACATCCCATGGTGGCAAGCAAAGATTACAATAATGCAGCTCTGGCTCAGTCACCACCCCTCTGGTACTTATTTCCCAGCCAGGGAGACAAAATATCACGGCGTGATTTGCAAAAGGTTTTCCACTAGGGGTTCCACAGGTAGTAAACCAACATTTGCGGTCTGTTCTCAGCAAGACACGGGTTTGTCAACCAATTCCCTAGCAACCACTATACAACTGTCTTCACAGGTCTTTTTGCAGTATTTCCCAATAGAGTGGATTGGAAAGGCAGTGCCATCTTGTCCCTACCTCAATGGAAAGACTTTTATTGCCATATAACTTGCAATTCCTGCCAGTGTCTTAAAATTGGCCTTATTTGTGTGGCATTGTGAAAATGTTTAGCCAATGCCTCAAGTTAAAATACTGCTGTGAGCAAATACGTTAAGAAATTAACTCAATTAGAGAAGTTGTGAGCTATAATGTTTAAATTGAACCAGGGCAAGCAATCTTACATTGCTTCGGGGTACTTTTTCGCAAACATTTTCACACTTTGAACATTATGTCAGTTTTTGAACTGGTCCATTGATGCAAATATTCATTTGGTACTGGCTTGTCTGTGCATGCCTTGAAGCAAAACTGCACTGCACTAGTGCACTGTTGCTAGTCAAATTCTGCTATTTGTGTAATGTGGCTCATTTTCAACTAAAGGAAACGTTGTATGTCAGAATGGTTTGTCAGATATATTGTGTGATTCAAATATCATGTCCTAAATATTGTTAATAAAAATATTGTCATTTTGGGTGTAGATTTCCTATTATTAATGATATTTTTATAGATGATATTGACAGAGTTTAATTTATAAAGGAATATGTGCTGGGGCCCAAAGTTACACTCAGCAGCATAAGGCCAGCGATGTCAATGGTTGGGGTGCTGCATAACAATGCTGTATAGTCTCAATTTCACCTCATGTCTTTTTAATCCACCACCAGACACTCTGTCCTTCTTTATCTCACTCTTGCCAGACCTTTTTCACCCCGGCTTTCCTCCTCTGTAATTTTTTTACTCTATCTTTTGCTCCTCCTTTCCTTCTTTTGTGATTTTCTGTCTCTTATTCTGGATCAAAGTCTGATGAGGAAAAATAAGTACCAGTCCCCAACAACGAGTGCAGGTGGGCCCCATCTGCAATGATTGGCTCAAATTAGGCACTGGGTATTGAGAACACATTATTTATTTCAGATGATATTCTGACAATAATGTTCTGGTATCACGGCAAAGGAAAATTGACCCTTCTTCAAAAGTCCTGTTTCTGTGGCAAGCAGCATTATGGAAAAATTTCTCAATATCTTTGAGAGTCAGTCTTTGTCTCTCTGGAGGAAAAAGTGAGACCGAATCACTTGCATTTTTTTTAAAACAGAAAGCATAACACATCATAAGTAGCTTGGGAAAACTGTCAAAAAGTATGTTTGCAGCAGAATTGTTACCTAACTTTGGATTGCAATTTTTTCACTGGACTGAACAGAGAACTACTTAAACCGTTTTAATTTACGCTATGGTTTTATGCTCCCGTCCACCCAGAACCTGTATATTCTGATATGATGCCTAGAGGGTGTTACCATCTATTTTAGATCATGGCCAAATCCTTTTTCTATTCAGACATGGTGTTAGGGTACAGCTCTCAAGACATAGTTGAGGATCATTATGAAATGGAAAATATGGCATGTTTCATTATAGAGCAAATGTATTTCCAGCCCTCACTGCCAAATCGGGTCTTATTCATGAAGTTGATATTGAACATCATACTGTCTAAATTTGTCAGACATACCTCTCAAGTTTCCCAGGCCCATGTATGAATAGATAATCCAGGAAATAATGTTCCTTGCATTCTGTCCTTCATATAATCAGGACTACACAAACTTCAGAGCTTTGCTTGAGTGAATGTAAGCAAAGTTGTGTTTTTAGACAGGATGTGTGCTCTTATGTTTATCCATCTCTATTTTATCTGATAAATTTTCTTCATTGTATTTGTCTGTGCTGTGTACTTTTATGATCTTTTATGATCGAAATAAAGTGATGATGAAAGGTAAGCAAAGTTGAGAATACCAAAATTCTGGTGATAACAGTATGCTGATTTGGAAGTGGTGGTACACACTGCCTCACTCAAGAGTTTTCTGCTTCCCGCCTATTATATAAACATTATTTGACAATAGGGACTGCATTTTTGTGCCAAGCACATATTCCAATCAAACAAAACAATCAACAAAAATACATTACAAGTGAATTAGCACAACGTGCTAGGCTTAGCAAGCTCTGTTTTCTTGCAATAAGTGGCAAATCATCTAACTGCATGAAAAAAAAAAATACATCATAAAACAATTTCATGAAGTTGAAAACCAAAAATATTAGTACAGTGTGGTTTAGTACAGACAAACAAAATCAGCTGAAGTCCCAAGGCTGCCCCTCCCAATGAATAATTAATCAAGTCAAAAAATAAATGCTTCTCTTGGCATACTTTTCACTTCCATTGGATTCTGTTTGACGGTAGCCAGTAGCGAGAACAGCTTGCTACATTTATTGTGCATCTGTTAATACAGAGTGAGAACGATTCGACCCCCTGAAGAGTAAAAAAATGAAGGCTAATCAACAATTTCAATTCAATTCAATATAAATTTTATTTTATTCGGTCATGAATGGCCATAAAACACAGTAAATGCATAAAAATACAATAAAAATAAACTCGAGCACTTTTGAGACCTCAGTTGACTCATTAGTGCTTCCACAGTATAGGTGTTGTTTACATTTCTGGCAAATGAATACACTTTACTTATGAAATTTTGGATATTGATTTCAAATATTCATCCCAACTCCTCAGAATTGCGTACCTTTTATAGAGCAATGTGCTGTGATCAGGCTGCGCCTGCCTGTTCTGAAAACACTCAGGGCCTGACATATAGTTTGGCGGATGGATTAAGTGCCATCGCCATGGCTGAGTACTGTACTCCTGCCATGGCAAGGACACTCAGCCCTCCAAATTTAGAGATATCTCTTGCATTTACAGGAACCACTGTCACAGCGGTTCCTGGGAATGCATTGAAAGTTTTGACGGACACCTTCCTTTTTAAACATACCCTAATAAGAGGTATGGGGAAGGTTCTATTAGCTATGTAAACCTCCCTTACTGTATGCTTTCAAACCTGAACACAGCGAGATGCTACAAACTACTGTACAAGTAATAGTGTAGGGAAAAGGTTCTGATTGTGTGGCGGGAATCCAACATACAGGCTACCGGGGAGAAAATTAACAGTCACATATTCATGTTTCTAAGTTTGTGAATGTGCTAACCAGCAACAGTAAACAAGGGTAACTTTAGTTCATCTTTGGTAGTCTGACTGGACAGCACGGAAACGAACAAAGAAGATGTACAAGGTGTTGTTTTTAGTGAACTAACAAAAAAAAGTATATAGAAATAGAAAGAAATAACTTAAAAGTTCAAACGACATTGAGATAAAAATAAAAGAAAACACACTGTTCAAAATAAAATGGAAATGGGTTCTAAAGTTATACCAGGAAAAAAAGGATCCCGAGTGCATCAATAGGTAAGAGACATTTAATGTTTGTCTATGGGAAATCTGAAAAATGTGACAAAATTAAGGGGGTTATGTAAACTTTGGCGGAATCAAGAACCACCAGGCCCATCAAAGTCACAGTTCCCATGCCTCACCTAGAGGGTAGGATCTGCTGAGTGTCCAACAGCAGAGTCTCAGCTGGCCTCCATCTTTGGAAACCCAGGAGTCAGACAACGTGGTCAGAGTGGTCGATGCCAGGCCTTTTCGGGTAAAGGCCTATTTGTTCCTGCTTGGACCTACAATGAAAGGCACAGAAAACAAACTATGGATACCATACACAGGGAACAAAGTCCCTGAAATGCAGTCCAATAGTATTTTTTTCAGAAACAACACCCCCTCCGACGTTTGGAGGCGTGAAGTCACAATCTACGACTAAAGCACTAAATTTAAATGCACAGACAATATGCCATCATCTTAAAAGCGCACACAATATCCTCTCAATTAATATTTCATTATTTTGCTTCATCAAAAAAGGAATGCATGACTTGTCATTTGGCAATTATTCTGAAATATCATGCCAATTTAATGCACTACAGTATAAAAAAGAAATGTAATACGCTATAAAGAAAAGCGAGTGCGTACCCTGTCTCATAAAATATGTCAACTTAAACTACCTAAAAAATCCATGAATAAACCATCAATAATGTATCCTATTTATTCACGTTCATTCGCATCACAGGCGATTTCTAAAGGTATTCATAAACACCTTGAAAAACATAGGCAATAACACAGATAAAACAAGTGACTCATAGTTTTCATTTAAGAATCAGGAGTAAGAAAACAAAGGAAAATACATGCCAGTCTATGATGAAAGTCAATTTCAAATAATCCATATTTTAGAAGGCATTCTAAAATAGTGATAATGTTTCACCCAATTCCACAATGCACAATTGCCTTCTAATGGATTTTAAAATAATCACAAAGTCAGAATTGTATTAGTGTATCAGGCATATAGCTTTGTGAGCTGAGAACTTTGAGTTAAAGAGAACCATATCTTAGATTCACTGAATACTTATTCTCAAAAATCATTTGTGGATGATGAGATTGAACACATTAAAGAAAAATACTTGAACTAAGTTGCCAAAAGTCAAATCAAATGACAAAATCGAAATGTCATTTAATAATATGACTGTTTTATTAATTCTGCACTCAGAAACCATTGTTGGTTCGGTACCAACATTTTCAGAAGTCTAGAATACAATATTATATAAAAAGAACAGAGACGAAACTGTTTGATTTATTATGTTTTTGTAAATAAATAGTTGACTTTGTTTTGACCAACTGATTGAATAGTTTAAAAAACATTACATAGTGTGAGAAAGGGCATATTTAGTTTATGTGGTCCACAACAACTAATATTGTCACTATCTAGTTAGGTCCAGTATAGGTTTCAGTAATGTAACCCTGAGTCTAACCCCTGGTAGCTATGGCAAAGAGCAGACAGGATTAACGTATGATAATGTGTAAAGCATTTTGAAGTACTAAAACAGTTAAAAAGAAAAGGTTGAAGTTCCAACACAATAAAAATACCACTCCTATTTATAAAAAGAGAATAAGTGAAAGAATAAAGTGGCACCAAAACGACAAAAATTCACTAAGGCGAACTGGAGATGTGAACCTTTAAAGTTTTTTTGTTCAAAAGAATGTTTTCTTTTAAACAGTTACACTGACAATCAGAAGAATGTAAACCCAGAAGGGCAAAATTAGAGTGCTCATATTGAGCATTAAATTTTGCTAGGCATCATATGTAGCTCAATGAACAGACAGTTTAAATTTCAAAGTAGCAGCAAAAAGTGTTAAGCGCAAACTGCTGTCAACTGGTTGTGATAGACTGGGGCCTAGGGGTGATTTGAGACCACCCTCAATGGAGTACAGGTCGGATACAGCAATCAGGTTCTACCTGGCCAGAGATTTTACCTTGGACTTAGTCTAGAAAATGTAAGTCAAAGACCTTCAGTGGGGCAAGCAGAAGGCTTTGTCTGAGAAGGGCTGCATGACCTTGGAAAGGCATTGGACGAGGTCCCGGTAAAGCTGTTAGTTTAAGCAACAAAAGCTCAGAGTGGAAAAATTCAAAGTTTGTGGCCAGGAAAGTTTTTTCACCAGCTGGATACTTTTAGTGATCTTGTCCTTTCATATTCTCTAAATTCGGAAGTAGTCACATTTTGGGAACTCAAAATCCTCTAGCCAGGCAAAGCTGCAAGCTGTAGCTGAAAAGGGCTTCACAAGGCTGAATACCTTGTCTATGAATTCCAGTTGAAACAGATGTGCTGCTGCGGAAAAAGGTCTGAGCAAGAGAAACCTTAATCTTCATCCCAGGACTTCACACTTTGGTCAGATTTACTTGACAGGCTTGTCCTGGGCCTCTGGAGGGCATTATAGCCAAAAGAATTTTAAGTCCCAAGTTTTTATGACTAGCCTGTGGGTTGGGGTCACTCCTGGTCACTTCCAAACCAATGGGGGAAAAGTTGTCAGGGGTAATTCTACATACTTCCACAGTTCCTATGTTCCCTACTGCAAACAATCCCACAATGCCCCTCTCTGCCTAAATCCAAGATGGTGAAATCCTTCTCCTCTTAAGCAGAGTCTGTGTGCCCACCCCAGAGGTGTGACCAGGGAAATGAGAAGCTTCTCCTCTGTGGTCAATTCAAACCAGTTCTGGGGTCAGCTCCCCCTGCACTGTGATTAGCGCCTGCCTGACTGTAATAAAGGAAGCGCCTGCAAGATGTCAGCTAACATTTGCCTGTGACAGTGGAGGCATCTTTGAAGTTAATCAAGTTCCTGTGCACTGCTGAAATGGCCATCCTGCCAGAGGAACAGAAACACCTCCTTACACCGAAACCTTTGCCTACTGCTCTGGAAGCAGTTTTTACACCTAATTCAAGGCTAAGCACCGAGAGGGGTGCAGCTGGAGGCTAATGCAAATTAGCCTTCAGAGTCTTAAGTAAGGGAAAAGGGAACTTTCTAAAACTACATTTTCCTTAATAATTATTAAAAGTTTGATTTTACAAATACATTAGATGTCAAATAGCTATAAACAAAATATTTCTAGCTGTTTCCTAACCAAAATTAGGATTGGGAAATGCAATAATGTAACTCAGTGCTTTCCTATCCATCATCTCCTTGTGTTTGCTTTGTTCGAACTAAGTTGGCAGGGTATGCCCAGATGTGGGTCCCTTGCTCACTTTGCCACTGGATTCGAGCTAGCCTGGCTGATGAGGGCTGTTAGCCCGAAACCGGTCCCAGGATGCTTATTTCCGGTCCAGGGAAGACATGGCTTGGCAGTTCGGGCTGGACTGTTCCCATGAGGCACAGGGTCAAGACTGATTTGCATATAGCTGTGTCTGAACTGGGGTGGCGAAGTGAGCTAAAGAACGATGATGGATTCAACCCAGATCTGTGTCTGGGGGTGAGTGTCTGAAAAGTTTCAGCACTCCGTCCATCATCTCCTTGTGTTTGCACAGTTAATCCTGCTTCAGTGAAAATATCTTTTGGGGCCTTGTCACTATGAGGACACATTTTACATTAAACCTTTACATGTTGTGCTTTTAAAAACCATGCACCCAGCCTTGTGGTCAGTCAGGCCGACTCAGGGCTGACTTAGCAATATTTAAAAGGAACACTCAGACTGGTTAAAAGGGTTTATTTTAACAGGTCGAATTGCAGCTTTTAAACTGCCACACTCAGCCTACCATAGCAGGTCTGAAGCCATGTTTACACTGTCGCTGCATTGGATGGCACAATAGGTGCTGCAGTCCATGAGTAATACTTAATTTATAGACACTGGGTATACTTTGTACCAAATGCCAGGGACTTATAGGTAAGTTACATATTCGAATTAGGAGTATAACCAATTTTGACATGCTTTAAGAGTCAGAGCACATGCACAGGGACCTAGTTAGCAGAATCCCAGTGCAGAGAGTTAAAAAACAACAGCATCATTCCAAATAAAATGAGAGTAATCAAGCAGAAAAAAGCCAGTTAGTGAGAAATACTTCATTTGCATAATTAAAACCATAAAAGCAGACATAAAAATCATACAGTACCAAATGTTATAAAACACTTAAAATAAATATCCCCATCAATTAATCACTTTTGTTAAGAGAACATTCATAAAAAAGAGTTTTAATTTAAAAAAATGAATTCAAATTTATGAAATCTGCACGAACTAACATATACTGTACAATTTATAATCAGCATTAATAAGAAATGTCATTTTAACCGAATAACTTTTTCCTAGTTCTGAGAGCTCCCACCAAGAAACTTGCCACAACAAAACATGCCAATGTGCTCTGGAGCATTTGCAGATACATTAAGGCAGGTTTTACTTGCAAGAATTGATTCTCTCTTAACAATGGAAGTATAAACAGCTGCCTTATGGTACAGTAGTGATCACAAAACATGATGAAGTGTACCGTGTCTTGCTGAGAGAAATTATCACATGAACAAGGATCCAGCTCCTCTAGTTTATATTGGCCTTGAGGGACAACCAGAGACCGATGTATAAAGGTTAAACCTAAGCCTTGTCTGTGAAAAACGATGGTGGGGATTTGAGACCATGACTAAGTAGGGCTTTACTGATATACAAGTTTTAACAGAATATAGGTCCTCACTGAAGATTTAGTACATTCTCTCTCTCTCCACCACCATGTACGCGTGAAGGTGTCTTTTTACCCCTAGTAAGTCCCTTTTTACAATTCTCTTTGGATTCTCAAAGAGCTCTGGGCGTCCCAATTTGACTGCTAAATTCAGGGAATACGGAATGCACCCTCAATAGACCAGCAATCATTAATCCCTACCTGATTATGCTGTAGGTCTGGATTGACACATATCCTTAGCCAGGTCATCAGTGGGGACAATGCTAGGAGATCAAAAATGTATCCCACACCCAAATCTTCATGGAGGATGTATGAAGGGACTCCCTGGGGAACCGCTAGGAGTCTAAGAAAATTATTTTCTACTGTCTGCAGATCCCTAATATCCTTGAAACCCCATACATTGCTACCATACGTTGCCAAGGGACTGTATGTTGCTTAATAACCTTAACCAGGGCCTGCACTGGCTTAGCCCCCAGTCTATTCACAAAATCAAAAACTCCCAGCCACAGCGCTAGATAGAGTATTTTTCTTAGCCTTCCTTTGGGGTACCAAAGACCCCTGCTCATCTAATGCCTCCATAAAATCAATAAAAGTATCAAGCAGAAGCTGTAGACCCACTGGTGTCCTGGCTAGCACAACAACGTCATCCGTGTATAAAAGTGTGGGGATTAGATGGGATCCTGCTTGTGGGATATCCTTGCAAGCAGCACTTAATGTTGGACCCAGACTGTTGATATAGTGAATAATAGTGTGACTAAGATGCACCCTTTTCTAACCCCTCCTTACACTTTCACATGTGTGGATAGACTGCCATTCAGGTTATACCTCAGTGACGCTGATAGGTCAAAGTGGAGCTCATGTAAAAAAGTTTACTATATTTATGTCCACTCCCAGCTTAATGAGCATGGCCCAGAGTTTGGATCTATTTACTCTGTCAAAAGCTGACGAAAGATCCATAAATTCCAGGCTTAGTCGACCCCTTCTGGCTACTCTGTATTTGCCAATGACAATCTGGAGATTTATACATTGGTCTAGGTTCACTTTCCCTGATCTAAACCCATATTGTAGGTTAGAAATAACATTATTTTGCTCTAGCCAATCAGTCAATCTCACCAGAACCACCCTCCCTATAATTTTCATAGCAGAAATAGGTTAATAACATTGGGGCTCATCTCTTCACCCCTTTTTAAATACTGGGATAATGATGGATCTGGACCAAGATGATAAAAGACATATGTTGCAAGCGACATTAAAGACCTGCATGAGTATTTATGCCCAGATTAAGAGATCTGCTTTATATAGATCTGCGCTGACCCATCAAGGCCCGGTGCTTTATCTCTAGACATGATTACAATGGCATCATAAACTTCATCCTCTCCAACTGTTATAGTAGGGTGTTCTCTAACAGATACCCGATCAATATTGTATCCCTCTGCCACAGCCCTTCCATACATACCGTGAAAATGCATGACCCATATTTCTGGGGAGATAGTACAATCCATAATGCTAACCCGAGGCCCAGCAAAGTTTGGTCTGTTAAATATTTCCCAAAACTTAGCACTATTATTTAACAAGCTTTTATGTAGAAGATCGTTCCAAGCCTGTTCTTTACTTTCTTGTTTACGGGCTGCAGTTGCCGGCTTGTACGCATTCCTACACACCCTTATTTTAGTCCTATTCTTAGGATTTTGTTTTAGAGCTATTAGCAATTTTTTATTAGCCATCGAGCATTTTCTGTCAAACCATTTTTTACCCCATGAGTTATTTTTCCTCACTGGGGTCCTAAGATTTATTGCGATTTGACCACAAAGCCTGTTGAAGGCAGTCAGATCCTCCTTCCCTGAGTAGCTTCATCTAGACATGCACTAATGTTTTGGGAATTATCTGTATAAAGATTAGAAATAAAGGACTCCGGTAACATCCTATTCCATTTTAAATTAAAGGCCTGATCCTTGAGAGTAATTTCAGTATTCTTAGGACCATCCCTTTGGTTGTCTCCTTACTCTGTCCCCCACTCCATTTCCAACATAAGGGGATTATGATTACTAAAATATTCCACTTAACCTTCATGTGTTTGACTTGATATAACAGGGAAGCCGACACAATAATAAAGTCAATAGTAAAATGAGTAGCTACCATTGCACTACCCGGTCGCCTTCATGCTGTTCCGGACTAAGACGGACCTTGCTGAAAAAACAAGTGAGAGCTGCATCCCCAGCTTGCCGGTGGGAGGATTGCCCCATTAATTCTTTTGCGCATCGGTGCACAGCGGTACTGTGTAATTCACTACCCCTACTGCTGGCTCCCCCAACCACGCTGGTAGTCCTCCATACTACAATTTTGACAATTCCTTGTCGCTGATCTACTTGCAAAGTCCCAGAAGGCGATATTATACATTACTAGGGACACTAGCCATTGGCTACAACCAGACGATTGATTCCACCATACCTTCGGCCTAACACTGAGCCCAGGTCCCCAGTACTCTCGTCCTGAAGAGACCCCACATCCAGAGAGGGTCGAAACGTCATCGACTACAAAGGGAGGGAGAGTTTCTGAATATTGGATATAATGATACAATAGAATCAATTCTCTCATAGGACCTCCCTTACCATTCCAATAACCAATTGTTCCACTCTAATTGTCACTGTAAATTATTTCACTGTTGGTTATGGTCACTACACTGGGGCACATCAGTCACGTTTTTTTTATCTTTTTTTACTGTGTATATAGTGTAAATACATAGTGTTATTTCTCTCTCCAAGCATTGTTTTGCAAATAAAATTGACGCCCATCTTCGGCTGAAGTGGGCACAACAGTAAATCCGTTGTCTGTGGGCTTTCCCTATTCTTATGATTAATTCATTACCATTACTAATGAAATAACAGTGGTGTAATGTTATACCTATTGAATCTAACTGCATTTCTTATTTAGTTGAAGGAACTAATGCTCCTAGCATATTTCCATTTTTTATATTATAATGAGTTCCATGTGAACAATTGTTTTTTGGCTGAATAGTAAAATGAGAGCCTCTCTCAATAAATTACAGGACGGCTTGGGCATTCATGTCCTAGACAATGTGATGTAACTTCCTGGCTGCTATAATGTCCTCCAACAGGTCCTCCTGCACTGAGTGTTCAAAATGAGTACCAATACTGCTTTCACAGCTAACCTCATCATACATAAGGCTGCTGAGTTGACCATGTGGGCATTAAAACCACCCAGAATAATTACGAAGTAAGTAGAAGTCTGGCGATCATTATAACCCTCCAGGAAACATTTTAACCGCAACACATGTGCCGTCATTTCTCCCCGCACAAACCAATTATAAAAATTCAGGGCATTTTTAAAGTTCAACAGCCCACCAACAGGTTACTGGAGCCTGTCTCTATGAAATGGGGGGTACATGCACTCCTCAGATAGACTGAAGTAATTCAACCCCTTTTGCTCTTTCTGAGTTTAAGGGTAACGCTGCCATGAAGAAAGAGGAAAACCCCTCCATATAAATAGAATTATCAATATCCTAGGTTTCTTGCAACGCCAGTACGCGCTGGCCAGATATAATATTCAGCCAACTCTCATAGTTTTTTTTGTTATTTAGCCCCGCAATATTCCAGCTGACTATTTTCAGTGTAAGTCCCACTTTATAATTAGCCAGCTCCAAAGGAGGGCCTCTGTCATGTTCTCTACTAACACTAATCTGCTTGAAACTTGTAGAGGGTGGGTTCAGTCAGTCATTAATATCTAACCCACTCTGAAGTTCTAATCAATTCGCTAAAGGGATTGGCCTAGCCTGGTTACCTCCCATCAATTCAGTACTTGTCCCCAGTTGGGGGCTGTTCTTCCTTGTATAGTGAGAAGTTTCCGGTGGGTAGAAAAAATTCAGGGGTAAAATCTTATGTCAGTGATAGGTCTGTGGCTGTTTAATCTACATTGCAATAGGTCTCTTGCAAATTCAGGGCGCCTAAGATTGACCACTACACACTCCTTATGTCCAACCCAACCCACTTGTCTCGCCATAATTATATGGGGGGACAGGGAGGGACCATTTTCCAGTGCATTGTGGCACCAGTGCTTAACTTCATGCATTAGTTCAGAGGTTGGCTCCCTCACACCCACTTTCAGAGGTGGCACTCCCACAAAAAAAACCAACTAGAGGCATCAAGTCAGTAGTAAGATGCAATCTAGTAGAGCAGCCCACCCAATCAGTGTACTTCATTTTGAGTCCCCGTGGAGGAGCCTGATTACCCCCAGCTGTCTTTCCAGAAACTGGGGTGACATTGTGAGCAAAAAAACATTGACTTAGGGCCAGATCTCTGTATCAGGGCGAATGTTTGACATTGTTCAGCCTTCTGTCCATCACTTGTTCTTTTAGCATTTGTCGCTCTAAGTGGGACAGGTATCCCAAGGCATGGGTTCCATGCATGCCATGCCACTGGAGTCAAGCTGTCCTGGCTGATGATGGGTGATACTTCAAAATCAGTCCGAGGATGCTTGTTTCTGGTCCAGGGAGGACCTGGCCTGGCAGTTCAGGCTGGACTGTTCCCATGGGGAGCAGGGCCAAGACTGATTTGCATAAGGATAGGTCTAAACTGGAAAGGCGTGGTGAGCAAAAAAATGATGGATTTAGGCCCAGATCTCTGTACTGGGGTTGAATGTTTGACATCGTTCCATATTACGCCCATCACTTGTTTTTTTTGCTAATCATTCTTTCAATACATATGTCATCCCTAGATTATTCCATAAACAGCCCGTACAGCAGTGTATAATAATATTGACAGTTGTCTGTTTTTCTTTTCAGACAAGACATGTACTTTTTTCTATCAAAAGTCAATGTTTCAGCTGTGTGCGGTGAACAATGAAGCCTTCATGAAAACTGCCACAATGTAAAAGAATAATATTTTCATTGTTACCTTTTTGCAACCTTCCTTTAACACATGCTATGGATAAACAGAGTTTTGCGTTCTGATGTTTGCAACACTGTACATCCTTAACACAAACTAATTTCCTCTGACAGAAAGGACAGTGTTATTAAAATTGTGGGTTGCTCTTCCTTCCTAGATAAATCATTAATTGGTGGCAAGAAATAATATTTTGTGTATTAGAACACTGGAATGTTGATAGCTCCATTTAAGACAAAAGAGGTGCCTCAGGGCTAGGAATGGTTTGTATAAATCTTCTGCTCCAACAATTCAATGTTTGTCTTTGTACTTCTCCATATTTAATTTAGAACATTCTATCCTCAGTGGGTGGAACGTTCAAATAACCTTATAGCCCTTCTGCCTCATCTGCTGCTCGGGCCTATAACTTGGGTTAAGCGCCTTTAAAAACTGATATAGTCCTTGGTGGCAGGCTAAATAAAAACTCTGGGATGGCCCGCATGTGTACAGTCCTCTTTCTTGTATGGTCCCCATAGCTTCCAGAGCATTGCAAGCCACTCTATTGC
The DNA here is from genome assembly GCA_963921515.1 of Calotriton arnoldi. NCBI lineage: Eukaryota > Metazoa > Chordata > Amphibia > Caudata > Salamandridae > Calotriton > Calotriton arnoldi. Next base: position 103,515 of record CAWUFW010011009.1, on the reverse strand, counting down.
AAAATCATAACAACTCAAGATAAACAGGCCATGGAAGAAGCCTCATAATTTGCCATAACTCTCCTACAGCGATGGCAGTAGGCCTTTTTCTGCTTAATTCCAGTGCTCATCATTGTCTGAAGCTGCACCTTTCACTTGAGGAAAGCTTCAACACTCACAGCGATTCCTTTAGCCAGATGAACACCATTAATGAAAACTTTAATTAATGAAAATTTTCAAGTGACCTTCAGAAAATACGCAGTTATATACGTAATTGTACAGGCACTGCAGAAGAAGGGTTTTGAATCAAGTCTTTTTTTTCTACATCTAATTAAAGTTTAGTTTGGGGATCGAGCGCTGACTCGCCCGAAGGGCATACGTGGACAATTTGAATTGAATTCACTGCAAAGAACACCTCATTGCTTGTGCTACAGTATTTTGATTGTGAAGATTTATCAGCAGCCAATCCCTCAGCTTGCTGCTGTTGTGTGTTTTACATGATTAAATATACCGTGATGCACGATTGATCCGTTTAAACATTTATTTCAAGTTGTATAATCCACAAAAATATATACAATTCCTTAAAAATAGGAATAAATACAATGGTTCATCTTTCATTTACACAGCACAAAACACAAGTTCTGTTTGTTATCGATTCCCTATCATTTATTTTCGTAGAACAGGACAATCTATCGGTTCAATGTGGTGGCCAACATGTTTTCGTACAGAAGTTTCCACCACATTCTTTCCCTTATTCAAAGAATAGCACAGACCAATCAAGCAGCAACTTCCTATTTAAGTCCATTTCTGCTCCAGAACACCTACAACCATTCAACCAATCAGATTTCCCACAAAATGACCACCCATACCACTACTCACTCAGTTGCTAGAAAAGGACAATGGCCACTGTGTGCAGTAAGCGCGTTGATATGTATGACTACAAAAAATGGATGCCATCATCACAACCATCAAGGGTTAGGTGGATTGTCAAAAAGACCCGGACCCCATTTTGACACAGACCTCACAGACAGAACCCTGCAGACCCCCTCCCCCTGCATGCCTCCTCAATGACAGCAAACATTGGGAACCTCAGCAGTCCACAATACGATCCTTCAACTGGGTCAAAGATGATCTTTAGACAGCTCCCATGGAAGCCCACTCGTTGTGACCACACACACGGATGCATGCTCTGCATCAAAAGCGCTATGAGACCAACTAATTGGAGAAAGAGTACTATATACAACCCATGCAACATAGCATAACTCTCCCTTTCTTTTGATGGTGATTGTGTTGACTAGTAGCATCAAGCAATCTAAATTTTTACTTTCCTCCGAAAAATGCAGGACACAGTCCAGAACAATGGCGACTAAAGCAGAATTCTATCCAATGGTTGCAGAATATTTTATGTGAGTAAATACCACTGACCTTGTGGACAGAATATGTTTCTGAGTGTATTGTCCATGGAAAGGTTTGAAATAGAGATCAAATGAACAGCTGGCAAGTGTTCCCAAACTTGTAAGACCCATTCCTACCATGAAATTGGTTGGAGAGTCACTCCTGTCAAGAGTAGGAGTAAATCTCCCTTTTCTCACACAACCCCAAAACTTGTGGGGGCACAAGGGAACAAAACGTTTCCATGAGGGAATATATTTAGTATGTGGAGAAAAAAATAGAAACAATGGCACCATCTTGCAAAGGAGCTAGCATTTCATCATGCCTAATTGTACAACTTTTACAATTCCGCAAAAAACATCTGAAAAGCAAAAAAGGGACTCACTCAACTTTTCCAAGATTTTGCCTGGGAAGCTGCAGCTGGTGCAGGTTTACAGTCATAACATGGAAAAGATTTCTGACTTTATCAGAAAAAAAATATGACTTTATGACTTTATCACTATATCCGGTTCATGATCGATTTTAGTAAAAGAAATAGACACATTTTTTAAATACCTTATTGGACGATGTGTCTAATCCAAATGTGCTTGGTCCACATTACACATATGTATACATTTGATAGAGAATTTTTCATCGACATTTGCACCAGGGAAAAACACACCTTCACCTCCTCAAGCAAAATCTACCTTTGTGCTGACTTGTAAACATTTAACACTGGTCATTCAAAGCATAGAGCAAAACTGCGTGCCATTGGTGCCAAGGTGCCTTAATTGTCACATTAGCCTGTCAATTAGAAAGTTGAGGAATCATTTGTACTTGAGAAAGAAAATGTACTCGTGGGCCACACTCAAATGAACGTAAACGAGTCTTCCTTATGGTTCATGCATCCTCTATACATTGTTGACAGGGTGACAGAGGTTTGAGGAGCTCCTGTTTTTCATCTCAAGCAGTTCTTAAAGGGTGTGATAGTGATTTGATGTTGATTGAGCTTTACACAGGTGATGGTTCAATACAAATATAATTTTTGTATTGTGGAAGTTTGTGAATCAAAACATGCCTGGTGTGTCTGGTTTTTGTTTTATGGTGGTATACAGAAGACATTGATGCATCAACAGAAATTAAAATAAAATGTGACCAAAGCAATGCAACTCCAGACCCCTCCTTCATTATTCGATGATGGTCGTTTTCTTTACCTTCTCCCTGAAGGCAGGATCCCAAACCTTTCACCGGCTACTGCTTGCCCATACTGTCGGTGACCACCTTCTGCTGTTCCTCAGTTTCGGTCATTCTTTCCCCTCCTCCGCTTTCTTTTTATCACAGAGTGATCACAATCCTCAGAAATTGACTTTGATTCTCTAATTTTGACTCCTCCTTCATATTATTTTTGTTACATCTGGTGAGTGGGGTACATATTTAATAACCTTTCTACTTTTTGTAACTCTACCCAACTGGTAGTAAATATTTCCTGTGGTAAGGCATTCTGATATCGCCTTCATGTTCTCACCTCTTGACTGTGCAAGTATATCGCATCCTAGTTGTGATCATTATATTAATCATTGTGATGTTCATTCCCTAATTCTATTGGCTGGTTCCATAGTATGCCCAGGCCCGGATTTACTGTAGTCATGCAATGGAGTGCTGTTCAATAAACTTCAGTACTGTGTTGCACGGAGGACAATAAACAGTGCAGCACCAGAGTTACCAAGAGTCTACCAATGATGATGCCATCTGCTGCATTCGTGCTACAAATGCATGCGCTTTGAGGTGATCTGCTTCATGCTATGGTGCAAATGAGAGTCTGAAATGTCTAGCATAGGAATTATACTGGAGGTACACCCGCCAGTAGAAAGTCCCAAGTGTAGGACACTATACAGGGGTTAAACAAGTAGGATGTGTGTTTTCATGTAAAACACGTATGTTACACTGAGGCATATTCGGCAATATGACACTATACTGCTTGATTGAATTGAATTGAATGTTGTATTTATAGAGTGCACTGTCACTCCCAGAGGAGTATCCTGACGCTAAGCGACCATGCGTGTGGCTGTGTGAGCTAAATCATTCTTGGTGTGTCCATAGTGAAGAAAAGAAGTGCATCAGAGAATGAGTGAGTAGCAAAGATCATCTGGGAAGCCAAAAAGTCAGGTCTTAACCTGCCTTTTAAAAATCCTTTCAGGTTCAATTAATCTCAGCTCCCTAGGGAGCGAGTTCCAGGCTCTTGTACCAAGGAAGGCAAAAGATTTACCACCTCGAGTTTTGAGTCTGTACATGGGGGGTTTGAGCAGATTGGCTTGTGAGGACCTAAGCGGCCGTGTAGTCATATAGCGGGTTACTCTGGAAATTTGGTATTTTGGCCCCAGTTCTCTGAAGGTTCTGAAGATAAAAAACACTTTTTAAAAGAACCCTTCTGTGCACTGGCAGCCAATGTAGTAATTTCAGTGCTGCTCATGCAGAGGTTTCCCTTCGTTTTAAGGTTTGGCGTAAGTCTAAACCGCGCTACCTTAGCCTTAGATCACCTATGTTTTTTTTCACTGTCCAACTCCAGACACTCCCCTGTGCATAAATTAAAAGAGACTTGGCGTAAAGCTGTTATGACACTGTATGACAGTCAACTTTTGGCGCAAAGACCTTTTGCGTGTGAAAGTTGATTATCGTTCTTCTTGCGCCACTTTACGTCACAGGAGCACCAGCGGAAACCTTTAATAAATCTGGGTCTCAGTATCCTGTCCTTATTTGGTTCTCAAGTTTATTCTTTTTGAGAACTTCCGATCTTTGATTGGAGACTTTTTACTCTTCATGCCCCTGCTTTTCATTGCCATCTATTTCCTCCTTAGCTGCTGTCCATGCATAGCCTCCAAATATGTATTATGGTTTTTCAAATCCTTAATCCGTTTTTCAGGCCCGTTGCTTGGATTTTTCAGACTCTTCTTCCTTTTTCATGAAACTCAAACATACACTGCGTCTTCTAACCCTTGCAGGAACTACGTAAATTAGCTGAATCTAAAAAATTATTGGTTTGCAGAAAACAATAATCTGCGTTCTCGCTGATTCCAGTAACCTTTAGCTTATATCCCATTTTTTCAAGTTTCGTTGCATTTCCATTCCTTTCCTATTCATTCATTTGCATAATTCTTGGAAAGTCTGCGGAGTCATAGCTTTCATGTTTCTCCCTTTTACATGGGTTAGCTTTTTAGCAAACTGGAGAATTTACCAACCTTGCTGATGTGAAAGAAAGCATGTTTTAAATGGTTCGCATATCCAGTGTTCTCCTTGGATGTCGGCAGTAGGTGAAGTCCATCGTTAGCTCCTGAGGAAGCCATGCTTCTAGGAAACAGATGGTGAATACACCTTTCATGTTTTGGGGACTTCTAAAGATGTCTAGCTTTTCTCTCTGGTTCCCGTCCATTAAATTGATTTAGGCCGCCCTCAGATCATCAACTTATTTGCAGAGTTCACACACCAGATTCACTGTGTCCTTTACAGTTCCAATTGGATCCTCTCCTCCTCCTCCCGCAATCAACCTGTGAAGGCTTTCATATCTTTTTTGATGGGCTGCACTTCATGGTCCGTATTTTCCTGTCATATTCAATTGAAAATGGTTTGCATATATCTGTCTTGTAATTATGTCAATGCAATGGTGGCCACCACACCAGGGGTGGCTCCTCCATTAGGGAGGAGGAGCGTCGCCCCACTGCTTCCTCGCAGTGCGAGAAGCAGAAACATAAAATGGTAAAACTACCATTTTATGTTTCTGCTTCTAGCACTGCGGGAAAGCAGAAGGGTTTGGTTGGGGGCGGGGGGGGGTGGGTGGGTCTATTTTAGGGCAGGGGAGGAGTGGCTTGCCCATTGCTGAGGGCCCTGACTGTTTGGTCCGCCCTCTGGGGCCGACAAAACCAGTCATGCGCACTCTGCCTTTTCTCCATGTAGGCTGCATGCAGCTTACATGGAGAAAATGGCCTCCCCATAGGCGCCTGGCTGGGGGCCGTCCCAACCAATCACAACGCTGCCATTGCAGTGCCTTGAGACCCTCACGGGTGAGTAGCGCGCTTTATAAAAACCCTGATTGATTGATTGATTGATTGGCATTCCCCGACCAATGTTAGGTGTCCAGGGGGAGGGAAACACTACATTGATTTATGCTGTATGGTGCTTAAGATTAGTAAACTCACAATATTGAAGTCAATTTCACTTCTTCGTACACAAACAGATTATACAAATGATTGACTTTGTCACTTTCAACCAAAAGGGCAAAACCATGACCTGCTAAACTTGTCACTGGGGCCAGTTTTCAAGTTTGTGAAATGGAGAGCGGGTTGCTGTATATCCCTTTGAAAACAGGTTGACTAATCTGCAGTTTAACCATAGTTGGGAAGCACAGGAAGTCAAACGTAAACAAAGGTGATCAAGAGGCAGAAACAGATGGAGAAAAAAGTAGTGAGCTTTGAGGGTTGCCAGGTATTCACATATATCAAGTTCGATAACCTAACACTAAATCAGAACTATCTACTGTGGAAAATATTGCCAAGCAAAGATGTTTGAAAGATCACCTGACCCTGACACAAGTCCAAGTAAAGCATTTCGCAAATTACTGCGTAAAATGTAAATGAGTTTTATTTGGGCCTGTTTATTTTAACCCATGACAACCACGAAAGGTAAATTAGACATGTATTGCTGAAGGCAGTACTGATAGTGCTATGAATGTAGTTGTTGAACCAGCTCTGAAACAAACTATTTAATGACAAAAATAAGTTTTAAATAGGTGTGAAAGCGTTGGCATAGTTTTATAAAGTTAAGACATGCGTACGTTTTTGTCTTCTAGATGTCAACCTGTGGTCAAGTTCAGATTGATCGAACTGTCACCACCTGGGTAACCTAAGCAGCATATGTACCCGTAATTCCAGTGCCCCAATTCAGAAGGACTTAAACAGGTTTTGGTGAAAAAACAGACAAATAAGGATATTTTCAGGTAACACTGGAAGAACTTGAAGATAGCAGTATAGCCAATAGGTTTGCCTGTACTTCAGATATAAGCCATACTTTTTGGTTTTACCAAAGCCGCAGTTTGTATTTCAGAAGCTGATCAGCAGGAGTGGGTGAATCTTAGCAGTGGCCTGGTTGCTGAATGTGGTTGCCACAGGTGCTAAAGGGCTGTCCCTCTAATGGAAACGATAAGAAGCAATGCCTTTTGGCATCACAACCAATTAATTTGTTTTGCTCTAAAGTGAACCACTCTGCCTTGCAATGAAAACATAATACAAAAGGATTGCATTCTATAATGAATGCATGCATGAGATAAAGAATCGAATGTGACAAAAAAGTGTGATGCTTTGATGTAGCTCTAAAATAGTTGTCATGAGTTAGGCACTCGGATATGTCAAAGATTCTTTAGCATAAGGTGAGAGATTTGCACTCCTCTGGGCTGATTCAACATGTGGTTGTCACTGTCTGTAAGGAGGGATGTGAGCCCTTCTCAAGCAACCCCCCACAATCCTTGTTAGGGTGAACCACAAAGAGTCACTAAATTAACCTGTGCCTAACCCTCTGGTAGCTTGGAACAAAGAAGTCAGGCTTAACTTAGAGGCAATGTGTAAAGTATTTATGCAAAGAAACAATTACAGGAGTAAACCCGTTAACCCAGGTGAGACCGGGTAAAGTTTTTTAACATACAACAATGTCTCAGCTGGAAATCATTGACAAGGGCAATCAAAACAGTGAGATAAATCACATAGGGTAGGGGAACAAAGGAAGGGAGCCCACACTGGGCAAGGTAGGGTGAAGGAGTTATTATTTGTAAGTAGTTATGACAGCACTTCAGTACAATTAAATATACAATGACCATAACAAACAAGTGAGCACTGGGCGTGCTAGTGATGGTGGGCGGCGCAGTGACACATGGGTGAGAAATAACAGCGTGAACGGCGCAAGGCATAAGGAAAGTTACAAAAGTGGTCAAGAATACAAGATAAATATATACAATATGGTCTGTAGAATTCAGGGTAAATTAATTGACCACAACAGCGCCAAAGTTCTATGCTGGTTAGTCGACGGCGTTTCAACCTGATTGATATCAGGTCATCATCAGGACAATGGTCACGAATTTCAGAATTAGGCTGGTGAGTAACCGGAATGGAGTCGGCAGGAAGGGCGTTTCGTACGCTGTCACGGGAGACGGCGGGTGGTGGAAAGGAGCCAATCCTCTAGAGCGTGAGCTGGCGCTGGGCGAGTTAAGCGTCCGAATGCTCCATTCCGGTTACTCGCCAGCCTGATCTCCCTTTCCAGATCCTGACTTATGCGCTTCCCAATTCACGTGGATCTACGGACCTCCTCCCGGACCGGCAGCTCGCCTACTCCTCACACCGGTTCCAACTCTCCCACCTGGCTCTGGATTTACTTCTTCTTGGCCCATTGCTGCTGGAATTAATTCTTCTTGACGTCTCGCCCCCTCTGGCCCAATAACACAGCCAGAGTTACCCATTTCGCACTTGTTAGAACCGGGGTCTCCAGTTGGCTGAGGTAGGTACCTTAGTCCAAATAGGGACCCTTGCTTCTAAGTCAGGGAAAGGAAGGACACCTTCTCAGATAGCCCCTGCTCACCCCCTTGGTAGCTTGGCATGAGCAGCCAGGCCTATCTCCAAGGCAAATGTGTAAAGTATTTGCAACCACGCTCTCAGCGACACCGGGATAACACCACAAATGGACTCTACACGAGTTTCATAATTTTTTTTTTATATGTTTATAAAAAAAAGATATACGATGAGACCACACAATAAAAATCCAACATATGCGTATTTGTAATATTTCACCTTGCCGGTTATTAGGCCAGCACACACTGGTAGGTTCTTGCAGTATTAATGAGCACTTCTCGATGATCCAATGCAATACTAATGCAATGCTATGCAGTTCGTAATGCAAGAATTAGGCACTTTGTAATGTCAAAATAATGCAATTCGTAATGCAACAATCGGCAGTTCGTAATGCAAAAATAATGCAGTTCGTAATGCAACAATCAGGCAGTTCGTAATGCAAAAATAATGCAATTCGCAATGCAACAATCAGGCAGTTCGTAATGCAAAAATAATGCAATTCGTAATGCAACAATCAGGCAGTTCGTAATGCAAAAATAATGTACTTCGGCACCGATCGCGGTGCTCTGGACGGTCTCTATGCCACTCTTACTGACTCGCGGTCAGCTACTGCCAAAATATGCCCCCAACACTGGTATGATGGAAAACAAAGTACAGCTCCGCACTCCGGACCCGGTACCGCCACTCCTCGGCAAGAACAGGCCGCGATACGGACTTGAGCGGGGGCTCGCGCTGCAAAGATGGGAAAGGCCGAGAGTGTTTCTCTCGGAGCCCACACCCGCCCCCAGGCGGCGACACACACACGCTCGCTGAACGTTACCTGGGGGGTGCGATCTCACTCTCCTCTCCTCTCCTCGCAGCTTGGGCCTCCGGTGCGACCTCGATGATCTTGGGCAGTGGAACTCGGACCCCTGACGGTGATGGTTCGAGGTCTCTCCTTGGCAAAGGCAGGCTCGGGCCGGCGGCGGTGAATTCCCACAGCTCCTCTGGGGATGCTGGTCCGGGCCGATGGCAATGATGATCACAGCAGTTCTGGCCACGCTGTCGATTGAAGCAGAGAACAAGACTGCTCTGGGACACACAGTCACGGGGCAATTTCTCATGAAGGTCTCAGGCTGCCACAGGGCACATGCACACAGCGTCGCTGAGACTCACTTGAGTTCCGGGTGCACAAGATCACATGGCAATCCTCGCGAAGGTCTCAGGCTGCACAAAGCACACGCACACAGCGTCGCAGAGACTCACTTGGACTCCGGTTGCACACGATCACGGGGCAGTTCTTACGAAGGTCTCAGGCTGCAAAAGCACATGCACACAGCGTCGCTGAGACACACTTGGAAACTTTTATGTTCCTGAGTTTCCACATCAGGGAGCCAGGGCAATGCTCGCGAAGGTCTCAGGCTGCACAAAGCACACGTACACAGCGTCGCTGAGACTCACTTGGACTCCGGGTGCACACGATCACGGGGCAATCCTCACGAAGGTCTCAGGCTGCACGAAGCACACGCCCACAGCGTCGCTGAGACTCACTTGGACTCCGGTTGCACACGATCACGGGGCAGTTCTTACGAAGGTCTCAGGCTGCAAAAGCACACGCACACAGCGTCGCTGAGACACACTTGGAAACTTTTATGTTCCTGAGTTTCCACATCAGGGAGCCAGCTCTCCTCGGGCCCTTGGAGACACGCTACTTCAGGACACAGCACACAGCAAAGTCCTCACAAGCAGGGGGACACAGCACACAGCAAAGTCCCTTGTCCTCTCCTTAGTCAAACCAGCAAACTACAGGCCAGCCCCAGAACACACAGCAAGGGCAGTCCTTCTCTTCAGTCTCTTCAGCTGTTCTTCTTTGGCAGAGGTTCCTCTTGAGCACCAAGTAGGTTCAATCCTTTTTCAGTAGGGATTTCAGTCTAAAGTCCAGGGGTTTCAGCTCTCATAGTTATACCCCTAAATGTCTTTGAAGTCTTTGTGTTCAGGGGCACTGACCCCTGTCCAAACCAGTTCTGGGTGTCTCCCTGCCAGTGACACCTTCTTCCTTTGATAGTGGGGGTCTGGATATTCAATCACTCAGCAGGAGGTGGAGCCTTTGTTTTATGGCAGCAGCCCAGGCCTCTTCACCTCCAGGGGCTACTCCTCCCCCCTACACTCCAGATGCAGGTCAACACACTGTCTCACCTACTCCTCCCCTGGGTCAAGACATTTCCCAGATCCTATCACATTCAAATCCAGACAGTCAATCCACAACCAGGCAGAGACACACAGAATTGTTAGAACAAAAAACCAGCCACTTCTAAAAGCGTGGTTTCTAAACATACAATTCAAAAACCACCTTCACAGAAAGATGTGTTATTAAATTTTGAGCTCAGGCACACTAAACTTCACCTCTCCATCTTAAGCCTATGGGAAGACAGGCTGGAAACATTACACAGCCTCCCCCATTCTGTCCTAAGGGCAAGATGGCCTTGCAACAGTGAAAAACGAATTTGGCAGTTTTTCACTGTCAGGACATGGTACCCACCTTAGTACATGATCTACCTTTCACATACACTGCACCCTGCCCAGGGGGCACCTTGGGCCTACCATAGGGGTGTCTGATGTGCATAAAAAGGGAAGGGTATGGCCTGGCAAGATGGGGGCACTTGTCAGGACAACATGGCAGTTTAGCAAACTGCGCACAGGCACTGCTGTGGCAGGCCTGAGTTCTCTCTTTGGGGGCTACTTATGTAGGTGGCACAATTAGTGCTGCAGGCCCACGAGTAGCATTTGTATCACTAGCCCTGGCACACAAAGTGCACTTTACTAGGGACTTTACTAGTAAGACAAACATGCCAATTACGGACTACCAATTACCATTACACTTTACACAGGGAGCACTTGCACTTGGACACTGATCAGCAGTGGCAAAGTGCCCAAAGCATCTAAGTTGGCAACACCATGTCAGAAAAAAGGTCTAGGGGAAGGCAAAAAGTTTAGGGAACTTTAGCCAAAAAGGGCCAAGTCCAACACAACCCCCTCCCAGCCTAAAGCCAGGGTAGACCAATCAACTACCTTGATGGACTTCCCTGCTTGGGGCGATAGAACACGGGCGCGGGCCCGCTACCGCAGGGACACCCTCCTATTCTATGCCTTCCTGACCCCAGTGGGTTCTCTTGGTCACTACTCCCTGGGCCAACTATGCTGCTCCACGGGTACTTCCTGGCAGTTGGGGACCCTCTAGGGGCGCTGGTCTCTTGCCAACTCCCACCTAGAGCGAAACCCCTGGAAGACCCATCGGCCAGGATGCTGTCTCCAGTTATCCGGCCCTCCAGGTTAGAGGTGGGGTTACTCCGGTCACTTTTAGGGGACCTAGCCCTACTGTCTGGGCACTGTCCCATGGGTTTTCCCACAGGGGAACACCTCCCCCTTAACCTTCCATTTAGGTTTGTGTGCCTGCCACTTAGGAATGGCACCCACAAACTTCAGGACCGCGGGAGCTCTGGTTACAGACGCCCGCGACCTCCTGACGCTAGGTGTTCCTCCTTGCACTGCTGGCAGGTAGGTTCTAGACCTCCGCCCTGGTACTCCTCTAAGGATCCCTCCAGTCTCTGGGGTGGGGTTGTGGACCCCCGGGGACGCTGCTTACACTCTCTCCCTCTCCTTTGAGACAGGGTGCTAGCCTGCACGCCACCCCCCTTCTCTGGGACCTGACTGCGTCACTCTGTCGTTCTTCCCCCCCACGGGACTGGAAGATCCCTGAGTTGCTGCTGGGGTTCCCCTTTAGTGTTTCTTCAGACCCCCCGACCCATGACCAGGGGCCTGTCTCTGGTGCAAGCTCCTGGGAATCAAAGAGCTCGCAGTCTAACAGGTGTTGGCGCAACTCTGAAAAATGTTTACTGAGCGGAGGCTCCCTGGAGCCCAAATTGAGCAATCCTTTGTAATCATTCGCCATGATAACCAACACCCACTCATCCAGTGCACGCGTGTACTCATCCAGATCCTCCACCCGAGTACTGGATTTTAGTCTCTGGAAATCCCTGAATTTCTGCAGGTACGGTTCAGGAGTGAGCCCATACCTGAGGCATAAAGCCTCCTTCATATTGGCGTAGGTCAGGGGTCCCGCCCTCTCTAAAGGTGGTAAGAAATCCCTCCCAGAAGCCTCAAAGTGTTTCCATAGGCCCGCTCCCCAATACTTCTCAGGCACCTCATTCATCCTCAGTGCGATCTCATATGCCGTGAACCACGCATAAATATCATCACCCCTTTGGTAATCTCGCACTAAGTCTTTGGGAATGTACACCTTACCCGCTGGCACTGGTTGTGTGCTGCCACCATTCGAACTGGACTCCGTCTGTTTAGCCTTAAGGTCCAGTTCCCTCATGCTTAACTCATGAGCTAAGAGAATCTTCTTCTCTTCCAAGGCAAGAGCGTTCCTGCTCCCCTCTGCTTGCTTTTCACTTTCAATGAGCAGCTTTTTCTCTTCTGCTTGAGCCTTAAGTTTTAAAACCTCCAACTCATGCTCTCTGACCCTTTGGTTTTCCTCCAGCTCCTCTGGGGAAAAACTCCTCCCTGAATGGTTACTACCAGCCCCTGTGGCTGGTCCTTCCAACGGCAAATCCTGTGGACCAAAGCCATACCCTGGGTCATCCTCATCCACCTCAGCATCACCTGTCTCCTGAGCCTCTTTGGCTTCCCACCAGGCCCTCAAGGCCGTTTGCAGCTCCTCCTTCTTGGCCCTACTTTTCATGGGACATCCCAAAGCTCTGCAGAATTGCCTCAATTGATCAACTTTGTAGGTAAGCAATGCCTCAATGTCGAATTCTAATTCTGCAGCCTCACTGGCTTCCTGACTCCTTTGAGACATGATATGTGGCTTATAGGTCACTCAAAAATAGAACCAAAAATCAAAACACAATATGTGGTTGCATAGTGGTCTGTGCTAAACTAGTGATGTACACCAATCACTGTGAGTGAATTTGCAAATACACGTTCCAATCCCACACCGCTGACCACCAATGTTAGAACCGGGGTCTCCAGTTGGCTGAGGTAGGTACCTTAGTCCAAATAGGGACCCTTGCTTCTAAGTCAGGGAAAGGAAGGACACCTTCTCAGATAGCCCCTGCTCACCCCCTTGGTAGCTTGGCACGAGCAGCCAGGCCTATCTCCAAGGCAAATGTGTAAAGTATTTGCAACCATGCTCTCAGCGACACCGGGATAACATCACAAATGGACTCCACACAAGTTTCATAAAAAACAATTATATGTTTATAAAAAAAGATATACGATGAGACCACACGATAAAAATCCAACATATGCGTATTTGTAATAGTTCACCTTGCCGGATATTAGGCCAGCACACACTGGTAGGTTCTTGCAGTATTAATAAGCAATTCTCGATGATCCAATGCAGTCCTAATGCAATGCTATGCAGTTCGTAATGCAAGAATCAGGCACTTTGTAATGTAAAAATAATGCAATTCGTAATGCAACAATCGGCAGTTCATAATGCAAAAATAATGCAGTTCGTAATGCAACAATCAGGCAGTTCGTAATGCAAAAATAATGCAATTCGTAATGCAACAATCAGGCAGTTCGTAATGCAAAAATAATGTACTTCGGCACCGATCGCGGTGCTCTGGACGGTCTCTATGCCACTCTTACTGACTCGCGGTCAGCTACTGCCAAAATATGCCCCCAACACTGGTATGATGGAAAACAAAGTACAGCTCCGCACTCCGGACCCGGTACCGCCACTCCTCGGCAAGAACAGGCCGCGATACGGACTTGAGCGGGGGCTCGCGCTGCAAAGATGGGAAAGGCCGAGAGTGTTTCTCTCGGAGCCCACACCCCGCCCCAGGCGGCGACACACACACGCTCGCTGAACGTTACCTGGGGGGTGCGATCTCACTCTCCTCTCCTCTCCTCGCAGCTTGGGCCTCCGGTGCGACCTCGATGATCTTGGGCAGTGGAACTCGGACCCCTGACGGTGATGGTTCGAGGTCTCTCCTTGGCAAAGGCAGGCTCGGGCCGGCGGCGGTGAATTCCCACAGCTCCTCTGGGGATGCTGGTCCGGGCCGATGGCAATGATGATCACAGCAGTTCTGGCCACGCTGTCGATTGAAGCAGAGAACAAGACTGCTCTGGGACACACAGTCACGGGGCAATTTCTCATGAAGGTCTCAGGCTGCCACAGGGCACACGCACACAGCGTCGCTGAGACTCACTTGAGTTCCGGGTGCACAAGATCACATGGCAATCCTCGCGAAGGTCTCAGGCTGCACAAAGCACACGCACACAGCGTCGCAGAGACTCACTTGGACTCCGGTTGCACACGATCACGGGGCAGTTCTTACGAAGGTCTCAGGCTGCAAAAGCACATGCACACAGCGTCGCTGAGACACACTTGGAAACTTTTATGTTCCTGAGTTTCCACATCAGGGAGCCAGGGCAATGCTCGCGAAGGTCTCAGGCTGCACAAAGCACACGTACACAGCGTCGCTGAGACTCACTTGGACTCCGGGTGCACACGATCACGGGGCAATCCTCACGAAGGTCTCAGGCTGCACGAAGCACACGCCCACAGCGTCGCTGAGACTCACTTGGACTCCGGTTGCACACGATCACGGGGCAGTTCTTACGAAGGTCTCAGGCTGCAAAAGCACACGCACACAGCGTCGCTGAGACACACTTGGAAACTTTTATGTTCCTGAGTTTCCACATCAGGGAGCCAGCTCTCCTCGGGCCCTTGGAGACACGCTACTTCAGGACACAGCACACAGCAAAGTCCTCACAAGCAGGGGGACACAGCACACAGCAAAGTCCCTTGTCCTCTCCTTAGTCAAACCAGCAAACTACAGGCCAGCCCCAGAACACACAGCAAGGGCAGTCCTTCTCTTCAGTCTCTTCAGCTGTTCTTCTTTGGCAGAGGTTCCTCTTGAGCACCAAGTAGGTTCAATCCTTTTTCAGTAGGGATTTCAGTCTAAAGTCCAGGGGTTTCAGCTCTCATAGTTATACCCCTAAATGTCTTTGAAGTCTTTGTGTTCAGGGGGCACTGACCCCTGTCCAAACCAGTTCTGGGTGTCTCCTGCCAGTGACACCTTCTTCCTTTGATAGTGGGGGTCTGGATATTCAATCACTCAGCAGGAGGTGGAGCCTTTGTTTTATGGCAGCAGCCCAGGCCTCTTCACCTCCAGGGGCTACTCCTCCCCCCTACACTCCAGATGCAGGTCAACACACTGTCTCACCTACTCCTCCCCTGGGTCAAGACATTTCCCAGATCCTTTCACATTCAAATCCAGACAGTCAATCCACAACCAGGCAGAGACACACAGAATTGTTAGAACAAAAAACCAGCCACTTCTAAAAGCGTGGTTTCTAAACATACAATTCAAAAACCACCTTCACAGAAAGATGTGTTATTAAATTTTGAGCTCAGGCACACTAAACTTCACCTCTCCATCTTAAGCCTATGGGAAGACAGGCTGGAAACATTACACAGCCTCCCCCATTCTGTCCTAAGGGCAAGATGGCCTTGCAACAGTGAAAAACGAATTTGGCAGTTTTTCACTGTCAGGACATGGTACCCACCTTAGTACATGATCTACCTTTCACATACACTGCACCCTGCCCAGGGGGCACCTTGGGCCTACCATAGGGGTGTCTGATGTGCATAAAAAGGGAAGGGTATGGCCTGGCAAGATGGGGGCACTTGTCAGGACAACATGGCAGTTTAGCAAACTGCGCACAGGCACTGCTGTGGCAGGCCTGAGTTCTCTCTTTGGGGGCTACTTATGTAGGTGGCACAATTAGTGCTGCAGGCCCACGAGTAGCATTTGTATCACTAGCCCTGGCACACAAAGTGCACTTTACTAGGGACTTTACTAGTAAGACAAACATGCCAATTACGGACTACCAATTACCATTACACTTTACACAGGGAGCACTTGCACTTGGACACTGATCAGCAGTGGCAAAGTGCCCAAAGCATCTAAGTTGGCAACACCATGTCAGAAAAAAGGTCTAGGGGAAGGCAAAAAGTTTAGGGAACTTTAGCCAAAAGGGCCAAGTCCAACACAACCCCCTCCCAGCCTAAAGCCAGGGTAGACCAATCAACTACCTTGATGGACTTCCCTGCTTGGGGCGATAGAACACGGGCGCGGGCCCGCTACCGCAGGGACACCCTCCTATTCTATGCCTTCCTGACCCCAGTGGGTTCTCTTGGTCACTACTCCCTGGGCCAACTATGCTGCTCCACGGGTACTTCCTGGCAGTTGGGGACCCTCTAGGGGCGCTGGTCTCTTGCCAACTCCCACCTAGAGCGAAACCCCTGGAAGACCCATCGGCCAGGATGCTGTCTCCAGTTATCCGGCCCTCCAGGTTAGAGGTGGGGTTACTCCGGTCACTTTTAGGGGACCTAGCCCTACTGTCTGGGCACTGTCCCATGGGTTTTCCCACAGGGGAACACCTCCCCCCCTTAACCTTCCATTTAGGTTTGTGTGCCTGCCACTTAGGAATGGCACCCACAAACTTCAGGACCGCGGGAGCTCTGGTTACAGACGCCCCGCGACCTCCTGACGCTAGGTGTTCCTCCTTGCACTGCTGGCAGGTAGGTTCTAGACCTCCGCCCTGGTGCTCCTCTAAGGATCCCTCCAGTCTCTGGGGTGGGGTTGTGGACCCCCGGGGACGCTGCTTACACTCTCTCCCTCTCCTTTGAGACAGGGTGCTAGCCTGCACGCCACCCCCTTCTCTGGGACCTGACTGCGTCACTCTGTCGTTCTTCCCCCCCACGGGACTGGAAGATCCCTGAGTTGCTGCTGGGGTTCCCCTTTAGTGTTTCTTCAGACCCCCCGACCCATGACCAGGGGCCTGTCTCTGGTGCAAGCTCCTGGGAATCAAAGAGCTCGCAGTCTAACAGGTGTTGGCGCAACTCTGAAAAATGTTTACTGAGCGGAGGCTCCCTGGAGCCCAAATTGAGCAATCCTTTGTAATCATTCGCCATGATAACCAACACCCACTCATCCAGTGCACGCGTGTACTCATCCAGATCCTCCACCCGAGTACTGGATTTTAGTCTCTGGAAATCCCTGAATTTCTGCAGGTACGGTTCAGGAGTGAGCCCATACCTGAGGCATAAAGCCTCCTTCATATTGGCGTAGGTCAGGGGTCCCGCCCTCTCTAAAGGTGGTAAGAAATCCCTCCCAGAAGCCTCAAAGTGTTTCCATAGGCCCGCTCCCCAATACTTCTCAGGCACCTCATTCATCCTCAGTGCGATCTCATATGCCGTGAACCACGCATAAATATCATCACCCCTTTGGTAATCTCGCACTAAGTCTTTGGGAATGTACACCTTACCCGCTGGCACTGGTTGTGTGCTGCCACCATTCGAACTGGACTCCGTCTGTTTAGCCTTAAGGTCCAGTTCCCTCATGCTTAACTCATGAGCTAAGAGAATCTTCTTCTCTTCCAAGGCAAGAGCGTTCCTGCTCCCCTCTGCTTGCTTTTCACTTTCAATGAGCAGCTTTTTCTCTTCTGCTTGAGCCTTAAGTTTTAAAACCTCCAACTCATGCTCTCTGACCCTTTGGTTTTCCTCCAGCTCCTCTGGGGAAAAACTCCTCCCTGAATGGTTACTACCAGCCCCTGTGGCTGGTCCTTCCAACGGCAAATCCTGTGGACCAAAGCCATACCCTGGGTCATCCTCATCCACCTCAGCATCACCTGTCTCCTGAGCCTCTTTGGCTTCCCACCAGGCCCTCAAGGCCGTTTGCAGCTCCTCCTTCTTGGCCCTACTTTTCATGGGACATCCCAAAGCTCTGCAGAATTGCCTCAATTGATCAACTTTGTAGGTAAGCAATGCCTCAATGTCGAATTCTAATTCTGCAGCCTCACTGGCTTCCTGACTCCTTTGAGACATGATATGTGGCTTATAGGTCACTCAAAAATAGAACCAAAAATCAAAACACAATATGTGGTTGCATAGTGGTCTGTGCTAAACTAGTGATGTACACCAATCACTGTGAGTGAATTTGCAAATACACGTTCCAATCCCACACCGCTGACCACCAATGTTAGAACCGGGGGTCTCCAGTTGGCTGAGGTAGGTACCTTAGTCCAAATAGGGACCCTTGCTTCTAAGTCAGGGAAAGGAAGGACACCTTCTCAGATAGCCCCTGCTCACCCCCTTGGTAGCTTGGCACGAGCAGCCAGGCCTATCTCCAAGGCAAATGTGTAAAGTATTTGCAACCATGCTCTCAGCGACACCGGGATAACATCACAAATGGACTCCACACAAGTTTCATAAAAAACAATTATATGTTTATAAAAAAGATATACGATGAGACCACACGATAAAAATCCAACATATGCGTATTTGTAATAGTTCACCTTGCCGGATATTAGGCCAGCACACACTGGTAGGTTCTTGCAGTATTAATAAGCAATTCTCGATGATCCAATGCAGTCCTAATGCAATGCTATGCAGTTCGTAATGCAAGAATCAGGCACTTTGTAATGTAAAAATAATGCAATTCGTAATGCAACAATCGGCAGTTCATAATGCAAAAATAATGCAGTTCGTAATGCAACAATCAGGCAGTTCGTAATGCAAAAATAATGCAATTCGTAATGCAACAATCAGGCAGTTCGTAATGCAAAAATAATGCAATTCGTAATGAAACAATCAGGCAGTTCGTAATGCAAAAATAATGTACTTCGGCACCAATCGCGGTGCTCTGGACGGCCTCTATGCCACTCTTACTGACTCGCGGTCAGCTACTGCCAAAATATGCCCCCAACACTGATATGATGGAAAACAAAGTACAGCTCCGCACTCCGACCCCGGTACTGCCACTTCTCGGCAAGTACGGGCCGCGATACGGACTTGAGCGGGGGCTCGCGCTGCAAAGATGGGAAAGGCCGAGAGTGTTTCTCTCTGAACCCGCACCCCGCCCCAGGCGGCGACACACGCACGCTCACTGAGCGTTACCTGGGGGTGCGATCTCATTCTCCTCTCCTCTCCTCGCGGCTTGGTCCTCCGGTGCGACTTCGTTGATCTTGGGCAGTGGAACTTGGACCCCTGACGGTGATGGTTTGAGGTCTCTCCTTGGCAAAGGCAGGCTTGGGCCAGTGGCGGTAAATTCCCACAGCTCCTCTGGGGATGCCGGTCCGGGCCGATGGCAATGACGATCACAGCAGTTCTGGCCACGATGTCGATCGAAGCAGAGAACAAGACTGCTCCGGGACACACAGTCACGGGGCAATTTCTCACGAAGGTCTCAGGCTGCCACAGGGCACACGCACACAGCGTCGCTGAGACTCACTTGAGCTCTGGGTGCACACGATCACAGGGCAATCCTCACGAAGGTCTCAGGCTGCACAAAGCACACGCACACAGCGTCGCTGAGACTCACTTGGACTCCGGGTGCACACGATCACAGGCAATCCTCGCAAAGGTCTCAGGCTGCACAAAGCACAGGCACACAGCGTCGCTGAGACTCACTTGGACTCCGGGTGCACACGATCACAGGGCAATCCTCACGAACGTCTCAGGCTGCACAAAGCACACGCACACAGCGTCGCTGAAACTCACTTGGACTCCGGGTGCACACAATCACGTGGCAATCCTCACGAAGGTCTCCGGCTGCACAAAGCACACGCACAGAGCGTCGCTGAGACTCACTTGGACTCCGGGTGCACACGATCACGGGGCAGTTCTTACGAAGGTCTCAGGCTGCAAAAATCACACGCACACAGCGTCGCTGAGACACACTTGGAAACTTTTATGTTCCTGAGTTTCCACATCAGGGAGCCAGCTCTCCTCGGGCCCTTGGAGACACGCTACTTCAGGCCACAGCACACAGCAAAGTCCTCACAAGCAGGGGGACACAGCACAAAGCAAAGTCCCTTGTCCTCTCCTTAGTCAAACCAGCAAACCGCAGGCCAGCCCCAGAGCACACAGCAAGGGCAGTCCTTCTCTTCAGTCTCTTCAGCTGTTCTTCTTTGGCAGAGGTTCCTCTTGAGCACCAAGTAGGTTTAATCCTTTTTCAGTCTAAAGTCCAGGGGTTTCAGCTCTCATAGTTATACCCCTAAATATCTTTGAAGTCTTAGTACATGTCCTATCTTTCACATACACTGCACCCTGCCCAGGGGGCACCTTGGGCCTACCATAGGGGTGTCTGATGTGCATAAAAAGGGAAGGGTAAGGCCTGGCAAGTGGGTGCACTTGTCAGGACAACATGGCAGTTTAGCAAACTGCGCACAGGCACTGCAGTGGCAGGCCTGAGTTCTCTCTTTGGGGGCTACTTATGTGGGTGGCACAATTAGGGCTGCAGGCCCACGAGTAGCATTTGTATCACTAGCCCTGGCACACAAAGTGCACTTTACTAGGGACTTTACTAGTAAGACAAACATGCCAATTATGGACAACCAATTACCATTACACTTTACACAGGGAGCATTTGCACTTTGACACTGATCAGCAGTGGCAAAGTGCCCAAAGCATCTAAGTTGGCAACACCATGTCAGAAAAAAAGTCTAGGGGGAAGGCAAAAAGTTTAGGGAACTTTAGCCAAAAAGGGCCAAGTTCAACAGCACTCATGCTTGCAATTGCCTTGTTCCTCCCAGCACTAATTCTGAAATTTGTGACCATTGTCCTGATGATGACCTGAAATCAACGCCGTCAACTACCCAGCATAGAACTTTGGCGCTGTTGTGGTCAATTAATTTACCCTGAATTCTACAGACCATATTGTATATATTTATCTTGTATTCTTGACCACTTTTGTAACTTTCCTTACGCCTTGCGCCGTTCACGCTGTTATTTCGCACCCTTGTGACACTGCGCCGCCCACCATCACTAGCACGCCCAGTGCTCACTTGTTTGTTATGGTCACTGTATATTTAATTGTACTGTAGTGCTGTCATAACTACTTACAAATAATAACTCCTTCACCCTACCTTGCCCAGTGTGGTCTCCCTTCCTTTGTTCCCCTACCCTATGTGATTTATCTCACTGTTTTGATTGCCCTTGTCATTGATTTCCAGCTGAGACATTGTTGTATGTTAAAAAATAAAGTATTTATGCAGCACTTAAACAGTAATAAAATGAAAGCACAACACTAAAATAATCCCACATAAATTTAGAAAAGCAGAGTCAAATTTTATAAATTTGACACCAAAACAACAAAAATCCAATCAGTAGAACCGAAGATATGCAATTACCAAGATTTAGGGTAATTAAGCGCCAAAAGCACAAAGCGCCTGTAGGAAATTGGATTGCTGCTTGATGGGTTGAAACCCAAGCCAAGCAGCAACCACCATTCTTGTCAGGGTAAAAGACCAGCAAACCCCAAATTAACCTGTGCTTAATCCCCTGGTAGTTTGGCACAAAAGCAGTCAGGCTTAACTTAGAGGCAATGTGAAATGTATTTATACAGCACACAAACAGTAATGAAGTGAAAACACAACAAAAGAAAAAGTCCACACCAATTTAGAACAAAAGAGTAAAATGTAATAAATTATTTGACAGCAAAATGGCAAAAATACAATTAGTAAAACCAGAGACATGCCATTTTAAACATTTAAGTAAAAATAGAGCTCAAAAGCGCCGTTCACTGACAGAATATCGAACACACAAATATCGTGTGGACAGAATATCGTGTCAAAAATATCGAGGACAAGAATATCGAGTAGGTAAGTGCAAATAGATAGGTATAAATTTACTATTCTTAACTCCAGATCTACGTACCTTGAAGATATATATATCGTCAAAGTACATAAATGTGGAGTTATATATAGTAAAACTTTACTTACCCATAAGAAATAACCTTCATGATATTCTTGTCCTTGATATTTTTGACACGATATTCTGTCCCACGATATTTGTGTTTTCGATATTTTGTCCACACACCGAAAAGAGCAAAGCACTAACTTTGGTGATCTTGTCACGCCAGACTGGGACAAAGTCACAAAATCAGGCCAACCAAGACGGAGTGCAGGCCTGATACAGGGACCAAGTTAAGCCGGCAGAACAAAGTACCTTAAATCTTGGTAGCATAGTGTTGCAAAATTGATGATGCCTCATGCAATGGCGGTTCTGATGAGCTGCAGGCTGCGATGCGAGGTCCTGCGTTGACGATGCATCATGCAGCAGTGGTACAAAGGAGTTACGGAGCTGTGATGTAACGTCATGTGTCGAGGAGGCGTCGCTCTGTGGTAGTCCTGAAGAGCTGCTCGGTCCCGCGTCGTCAATGCGTCACACAGCGGCAGTTCCAATGAAGAGCTGCGGGGCGATGCCTCACGCTGCGTTGTTGCTACCCAAAAGACCACAGCTGGACTGGCAGAGCACCTTCAGGTCCATTTCCAAGGGTCCAAGACTGGGGTGGCACCACTTGGTGGACAAGACTCACAGGAGTCAGAGTCCAGGTGAAGGGTTCAAGTTGGTTGGAGACCAGCCAAACTAGCCCTTGGAATCATTCTGGTGGTCCTGTGTTCAAGATGTAGGTCCAGTCCTTCTCACTCAAGTAGCAGAGCAGCAGGGCTGCAGAGTAGCAGTCCTTCTTGCAGCAGAGCAGTCCTTCTTCTGAGTGTTCCACAGGTCCAGATAGGTACTCAGGAGTTGGGTCTGAGGGTCCACTATTTATCCTTGCTGCCAGCTGTGAAGAAGGAGAAGTTTCTAGAGAGTTCCACCCCCAGAGGTGTCTGGAATTCCCTGCACTGGCTCCAGCTTGTCTGGGCACATGAAAGACTAGTGTGAACCCTTTGTGAGTGTGCTGAGGCAGAGTCTTTGTCATGTGCAAGTGTGGTAGGTGACAGCTTCGCCTATCAAGTCGGAGATGGTCCGTCCTGCTAACACCTATTCTTCCGCTTCTCACTGTCTGGGTGCATTGCACCAAGACTGATTGCCAGCTACACCTAGTCATGTGACCAAGGTTACAGGCTTCAGGTACCAAATGGTTGGGACAAGAAAATGCCAACTTTCAAAAAACATTTTGATGTAATATCCAACATTACCAATAAAGAGGGTTTGAAATTACAATTCCTTATAAACCAAACAAGATATTCCTACCTGCTCCCAATTGAAAGTTATCACTTATTAAATGTAATAAGGTAACCCATGTTAGAGTGCTTCATTTCCAAGACATATAAAAGTTAAAAGTACATGTCCAACTTTTTAACTACACTGCACCCTGCACTATGAGCTACTTAGGGCCTACCCTAGGGGTGACTTCTATGCATTAACAAAGAAGGTTTGGGCCTGGCAAAATGTTTATTTTATCAAGTCGAAATAGCAATGTAAAATTGCACACTCAGGCTCCAATGGGAGGCCTGAGACATTTTTAAAAAGAGCTAATTAAGTGGGTGCCATAGTTAGTACTGCAGGCCCACTTTTAGCATTTAACTTACAAGGCCTAGGTACAGGTAGTACCACTTTACTAGGGACTTACAAAATAAAATGCATATTGGTTGAAAGCCAATGTTACCATGTTTTAGGGAGAGAGCACAAGCAAAGCATTTTAGCAGTGGTAGAGTCCTAAGGCCAGAAAAAATGAAGCCAGCAAAAATAGGGAGAATGAAAGCAAAAGGTTATGGCTAAACAGCGCCAAGGAAGTCAGGTCCAACAGTGCCTCTCGTCGTTATCTGGTAATGCGAAACCAGATGGAAGTCACAAGTTCAGGCTGAATGCGATGGAGCTGCCAGGTTAGTACTGTTAAAAAAAAGTTACCTTCTCAAAGTGCAGCGCGAAGAATCCACTTCACCATGAAGGAGTCTGTAAGGAGAGGGAGAACATCATGGATGGCCTTCGTTATAGCCAAGCTTCGCGGACAGTCATTACTGTAGCGCAAAGATCCTGTCGGACGTTGTGAACTATTGCTGGAGCTTTGCGTTGGTGGTCAACATGGGTTATTGATGCTGTAGCGTGAAGTGCAGTTCTCGCCTTGCTGGTTGTCACTGGTGGTTGTAGAAAGAGTAGTCGCGTTCAACTGGGCTTCGAATTGGCAGTCAGGGCAAGCAGCATGATCTTGGTGTGAACAGGCCTGTTTGTGGTCGAGAAGTGCTCAAAACGTTTGCAGTTCTCCTTTTCTTCCAGAAGGAGCTCAATTGATGTCAGCCAAGGGTTCAGGAACTGGGGAGTCACCTCCTGGGGACCAGAGACCCATTCTTGCAGAGGTCAGCAGGGCTCAAGTAGGTCCAGTTGCAGGTCCAGGCAGGTCCAGTGCAACAGGTAGGCTAGGCAGTTGCATGGTGGCCTCTAACTTGTTATGTCCCTGTAGATCAGAACAGGAGGTCAGTCAGCTGACCCTTGGAGTCACTCCAGCCTTGGAAGGAGGGAACAAGTCCATTCTTCCCTCCCAGAGAGCAGGGCAGTCCTTATTCTGTAGTACCCACAGGTCCAGTCATATACTGAAGAGTTGGTCTGAGTGTCCAATATTTATGCTTGGTACCAGGTTTGAAGTGTGAGAAACTTCTAGACTTCCTGCACATCTGGTCCTGGAATTTCCTTACCTACCCTACCCTGGTCCCAGGATGTCTGAAGTCACAAAAGACTAGTGGGAAGTTCTTTGTGTATGTGCTGAGGCAGCTCCTTTGAAGTGCAAATGTGGTTGGTGACAGCTCCGCCCCTTCCATCTGGTCAGGATGGCCCATCATGCCAATACCGGGCCCCCTTTTGTGATGCTTTCTGGGAGGAATACTCAAAGGCCAGCTCCCATCTACACCTAGCCATGTGACACAGGATACAGGCTGGAGGGGCCAAACCGTTAGGACAAGAAAATGCCAACTTTCTAAAAGTGCCATTTTCAGACTTGTGCCTTAAAATACGACTTTACCATTAAAGAGGGTTTTAAATTACAATTCCTCTAAGACCAAACTTGACATTCCTACCTGCTCCCAAACAGGAGTTATCACTTGTCAAATGTAATAAGGTAACCCGATGTTATTTATGGGAGAGGTAGGCCTTGCAGTAGTGAAAAATGAATTTAACAGTTTTTCACTACCAGGACATGTAAAACTTAAAATACATTTCTAACTTTTTAAGTGCACAGCACCCTGCCGTACGGGCTGTTTAGGGTCTACCCTAAGGGTGACTTATCTGTATAAAAGGAAAGGTTTAGGCCTGGCAAAGAAGTTTATTTTACCAGGTCGAAATGGCAGTTTAAACCTGTACCCACAGCTGCAATGCCACACCCATGTCATGTTTAACAGGCAGTGGCGGCTCACAGAGGTAACGCTGTGGGGCGGGGCTGGGTGCCGGGGTAGTGGAGTCCGACATAGGACGGCAAAGGTGAACATAAATAAATATCTGCCGTCGTATGTCAGACTCCACTACCCCCCCACCCAGCCCTGCCCCCCCGCCCCACAGCGTTACCTCTGCGAGCCGCCACTGTTAACAGGCTACTGTGGAGGGCACAATATGTGCTGCAGGTCCACAAGTAGCATTTAATTTACAGGCTCTTGGTACAGGTAGTACCACGTTACTAGGGTCTTACAGTACATTTAATATGGCAATTGGATGAAAGCCAATTTTACAGTGTTTAGAGGAGTTATCACAGGCGTTTTTGCACTTTTTAGCAGTGGTAAAGTGCATAGAGTCCTAAGGCCAACAAAACCAATTCAGCAAATTTGGAGGAATGAAGGCAAAAGGTTTTGGGGGCAACCAAAGATGTCAGGTCAAACACTGTCTCAAAGCAATAGCTGAAGGAGGATGTCCCAACACACCAATGGCTAAAAGGAGCTAACCTAAAATCCAACCTATGCTTATTGAAAGCAATAGGTGTTGCAAACAGCAGCTCTGTCAAACCGCCCTTAAAAATCATGGAAGTCAGTGTAGTAACATGACATGCCCTTCAAGCCTTGTGATAGACCCTGGCCTATTTCAAAGAATTTTGTTAAATAAATTCAGCCATGCAATGCACACTCTTCTGAATAAATACAGAAATAAACTGAAAAACAAATTTCAAACATGTTGTTGCCTTGTTTCATTATTGAGAGTACATAAAAAATAATGTGTTAGTATGAATATGAAAATTGTCCCCTGCAAATTAACAGAAATCGAAATGCATTAATAATACAAAGGAGTAATTTAAGCCAATAACATAGTTCAAATTCAACATATCTATATCAATTAATACATGTTTTTTAAAATGCATTTTTCTTCTCCCTATTATTTAGGAATATGTTTCTTTTTGTGGTACACAGTAGGGGAATAATTAAATCATGACAGTTTGTGGTATAAATAGTTTAAGTCCCCAGTTCTGTTCTGTGTTTTCTGACATTATGGGGCAAATTTATCAAGAATTCATGCAATGCAATGCAGCAAGCCACCTTGCTGCGCTGCATGAAAGGAAGAGGGCAGGAACGCGCTGTATTTCATATTATACAGCACATTCCTGCTCTCTTCCTGCCCTGGCACACATACTGCTGCCTAGCGCCAATGCAGACACCCTTGCACCATGGTGCAAAAGTGCCTGCGTTGCAGGCAGTATTGTTTTTGTGCAGGAAGGGGCACCTTCCTGTACAAAAACAACCCTCAGAGGCATTTTCCACTTTCTATGTGCTGCAGATTGCATCACACATAGAAAGAGGAAATAACGAGGCGAAATAAACATATTTCTCGTCGTTGCGCCTCACTTGGGGAGGCATAGCATTTTGATGCACCAGTAATGGTAAATCTGTGAATGCGCCAAATCTATGGGTGGATGCTTGGTAACACCCATGCTTCTCCAATGGAACGTCTCCCTGGGGCATAGTAACGCAAGGCAGTGATTTGCGCTGCCTTGTGTTTCTCCAGATTTATCAAGCCATGCAGGACCATGCAAGGTGACCTTGCATGGCTTGATACATCACTCTTAGGTTTTGTGTGGCCCTTGTGCCCCCTTGTGGGGCACAAGGGTGATGCAAAACCTTGATAAATTTGCCTCTATATCTTCTTTAGGCAAGCACATATTCATAAGATGTCAGCAACCTAGCTGATATCTATACCCGTATACCTTCTATACCATCATGTCTAAAATAGACACTCATCTGTATTGTGACTGTTATATTACTCATACAGCTTTTTATGAAACTTCAGAAATGTTAAATAATGTGAAGTCAATAGGATTAAGGTAATCTGCTATCTTTTCTTGGGAAGATTCAGAGTCAGGGTCATATAATGTTCCTTTGAAATCATTAAGGTCAAAGAGTGTGTGATGTCACTTCTGTTACCCGTGGAATTTTGGTGAATCGCATCCACCTGCAGAATGGGAGTTGAAGGAGTGAAAAGATGAGGTTTTATATAAAGGTTTGATAGATTGTATTTTAGCTTCTGTTCCATGCTTTTCACCAGAAATATTGTCCTACACCAGCATGATTACACTCAGAGACCAACAAATACTGCTAAGGGAACATTTTTAAATAAACAGATAATTCAGTAATGTGTTTTACTTTACAAATACTGCAAGGAGTGTGGGGCTTTTAAGATGTGCTTGACAGATGACCATTTGGTCTATGGCCAGAAAGTCAATTAAATAATTAAAACCATCCAGCCACGGTCTGCAGTCTCACAGGAATATCCAGCTGGCTTCCCTGGTACCATTAAAGTAAATACATTCTGGAAATGCGTCTAGACAAGTGGTTTTGTTTCAATGTAGCTATAAACAAAAAAAAATGATAGTGAGAAATTATAAGAGGAAGCATTAGCTTTTAGAACGTTGAAGACATTAAGGCATGTCTGTGAAGCATAGATCAAATGCGAAAGTTCGTAGATTACATCTCCCTCACTTTGGGAATAAAACAAGCACCAGTGCTTAATCTGTAAAGGAGTGAGTGCCTGTGCCCAGATTTTTCTCAGAAGATCGCTGGCGCTGCAGCTGAAGGTTGTGGTTGCCCAGCACAAAGAATGTTTAATCTTGATTTCACGCCATGCCTCTTTCTTGTTCCAACACACCCTCTCTTCCTCGTTTTCCCACTTTTGCAGAATATTTTTCATCCATGTTTTCTCCCTTTGCCACCGTTTTTCCATCTCTTCTTCCTCCTCATTTCTCCCTTTGCTGCCTTTCTCTCTTTGTACTGGGTCAAAGTCAGATGATTAAAAATAAGAGTCCCCAAACAAGTGTGCCGGTGGGCCTAGGGAGACAAGGCGTTCCGTATTTGCTGCGACACTCCTGGTTTTTCAACAGCTGTCCCGGCAGATTTCGGCATTTTTTTGGCTCATGTCCTGGTTTTTAGGGAGGGTCAACTGGAAACAGGGAAAGGTACTTTTTTAGCTGTTCCAAAGCAGGGCTAGTTAGCAGCTGTTATATGTAAGCACTTTCATTAACAGGTAAGATGCTGGTTTTAAAAATTACAATTTATTTGTTTGGTTAATCCTTCTTCTGTGTTTCTATGTTGAAGAGGGCTGTTATTCTTTGCTACTTCATTAGTGTAAAATTGTAGTCCTTCCTTCATTTTTGCGAAATGTCCCGGTTTTTGGGTCACAAGATCTGGTCACCCTAGCCGTGCGTCCCACTGACAAAAAAACTGGTTAAATTAAGCGCTGAAAGCAGTGGGCCGAAGTATTTCTCCTCCTGGGATCTTGTGGGCTTCTTGAAGCAGTGGAGAGCTCAAATGATTATGTTTCGGTAGATTACCTGAAGCTTATGCTGTACAGTAATTTCAGATAAGAAGCAAACTCGTCCAACAGGCAGGTAGGCAAGAGAGCTCAGTGGGTTAACTTACCCACTGTAGAAATCATTGAGTAACCTGTAGCTCACAAGTTCAAATAATAGCCTTTTATATCTCCAAATCAATAAAAGGTGTGTCATTGAGCTGATATTGCCACAGCTTTTCTCTAAAACGTTGGCTGTTTTGCCTCTTGACAGTACCAATAAAAGATATTGAGGAAAATAAGGAAACTAATAAAAAAGCAAGGTATTTGAAGCATTTGATTAGGTGTCTGTTGTCTCCATAACTGAGAGAGGATCTTAGAAATCGGTGTGCCAAGACTTTGCGCTGTCAATTCTTTGCAAAGATGTTGATGTGCAATAATTCACTGTTTAGTTACATGTCTGCACGTTTTAGATTGTAAATAAAACAGTGTGAAGACAAAACGGTAAATAGGCCAGCTTACTTTTCATTTGGCTATCGACAATGGCTTTGGAACTTCTGCTGCAGGCTGGTACACAATGCCCAACTAGCATTAGATGGCATCGTGCTCAGGGCCGGACTGGCAACCGAAACCGGCCCTGGCAAACTGCTCGGCCGGCCCACCCCCTGGGGTGAGGGGGGTGCAGCCGAGCAGTTTGCGAGCGCCGGTTTCGGCCGATTTTGTTACAGGGGCCGATATTGCCGACCCCCGGTAACAAAAACGGCCCCCCAGGGGCCCAAATCCGCCCCCACCCTAGCGGCCCACCGGGGAAACGCCCGGTGCCCGCTACGGCCAGTCCGGCCCTGATCGTGCTGTGGCTCTATCTGGCTCTCTCATGCCCCTGCGGGTCTCTCTCTTCTTGCAGTTTGCTTTACAGCAGCAGGTAGCTCTCAAACCTACTCCCGTGCTCATGTCTTCTCAGCAACAAGGCCAGCAGCGGAACAACGATCGCCCAGTCTGGCATCCTTAGCCGTGCATCACCGTACAATGTTTTTTCTCTGTTCTTCTTACTTGTATCACTCTCTTAAACATCTGACCATAGCCACATTCAACAGCAAACAGTTTGAGATTGCCACGCCAGCGAAGGAAGAAATAGTTAAGGAAAGATAACTGCAGCGGGAGGGATAGTAAAGGGTGAGAAAAAATAGGATATGTAACGTGGGCATTGGGACCTGTATGAAATGAAAGGGCTAAAAACAGTTGCAAGAATGTGACAAAATGTGTTATCTAGTAAGAACTAAGTTTGGCAGGAACTATAGTCCAAATAGTGTTTTGGACATAAAATTCGAATTATTGCTAGAAAGACACATTTTATCACACAAATTAAATAATTATTTTAACGTTTATGAAACTTCAGGGTGTATTTTATTCTGCGGCAGTGCAGAAATTTGCTTTTCCACTTACCCCTATGTTCTTAGCTATTTTGCAATGTTGCTAGTCCACAACACTTGGCGCTTTCGTGCTATGCAACACCAATTGAGAACATAACGCGCATGACGCACAAAGGCATTGCGAATTTGCTAACATTTGAAAATGGTTATTTGATTGTGCAAAGTGAATTTGCAGACCACAAAGTTCACACACCAAAATGTACCAGCACAACCATGTAACCGACTAGTTGTGCTTTGCAAGTCCATTTGTGAAAGTGCCAACACAAGCAACAACAAAACCACTTTGCAAAATCATTGTTGACATTCACAGAAAATGCTAACTTAGAGAAAAACACAAAAAACAGAGGCAAAGGTGCAAAATGTGCACTATGCCAATTCCGGTGCAAAAAAGTGGAAACTAAAAAAGGTCACAATGCTTCCATTGAGTGTCACATGGAGGAGGAAGATAAAAGGTATGAAGTGACCCACAATTATTTCTCCAGCAAGCAAAAGATGAAGACTAGTGCTAAAATACGAATTCATTTTAAAACCACCAGCCCTGACCCTTTTCCAAAAAAACACTCCAAGAGTATGCAAACCCAGCCTCTCCATTCCTTCCAACAAATATCACATGATTACTTTATGGCCCTGGTCAAAGCAAGCAGGCCTGCCGACAGCCCTTCTGACCCATGTCCACCACAAACCTTCAAGAAAATTCTTCTAACTACCTCTGCTGCCACACCAGTAAGAAGAATCAAACAATTCCTTAACTACCGGAATATTTCCAGAAGATCTCAAAAAGTCATACATATGCCCATTATTAAATAAAACAAACCCAGACAACTACAGACCAATTACAAATAGGCCTTTCGTGGGCAAACTAATAGAAAGAGCTGCATTCGCCCAGATGTCACAATTCATTGAAGATAATTCCATACTTTCAGACTTCCAGACAGGATTCTGTCCAGGAAAAGGCACAGAATCTGCCCTTGTTGCATCTGGGATGGCCTTAAGAACACAATTGACTGGAACGGGGTTGCTGCACAACTTCTCTTGGACCTCTCACCTGCCTTTGATATGGTTGACCATGACACTCTAGTACAAAGACTCTACGAAGCCGGCATGCAGTGGACTGCTTTTGAATGGATCACATCCTACCTCCAAAACGGAACAAATGCCATCCATACCTCCCCTTTCTCATCCAAACTGTACTTCACAAAAGCATGGGTGCCTCAAGGCTCTATCATCTCACCCATGCTTTTCAACATTTACATGAAGTCCTTACAGGCACTGATCAATCAATTTAACTTCACAATCTATAACTCTGCAGTTGCACACAAATACTCCTTAAACTGGAAAGCCCCAAAGACATTCAAAACTCACAAATTTTCAGTTGTCTCAGAGCCATGGATCAGTGGATGTTCATGGAGCCATCTCAAATTGAATGCTTCCAAAACGGAAATACTCACGTGTGGCGATTGGAAAAATTATGAGCCACTCGCAGCCTGGCCTGACAATCTGAGAACACCGCCTAAAATATCTAAGGAAGTAAGAAACCTCGGAATTACCATGGACTCCAACCTATCATTGTTGGACTTGGCCCTTTTTGGCTAAAGTTCCCTAAACTTTTTGCTTTCCCCCTAGACCTTTTTTCTGACATGGTGTTGCCAACTTAGATGCTTTGGACACTTTGCCACTGCTAAACAGTGTCAAAGTGCAAGTGCTCCCTGTATAAAGTGTAACGGTAATTGGTTGTCCATGATTGGTATGTTTGCCTTACTAGTAAAGTGCACTATGTGTGCCAGGGCTGGTAATGCAAATGCTACTAGTGGGCCTGCAGCACGAATTGTGCCACCCACACAAGTAGCCTTAAAGAGGGAACTCAGGCCTGTCACTGCAGTGCCTGCGCGCAGTTTGTTAAACTGCCATGTTGTTCTGACAAGTGCCCCCATCTTGCCAGGCCATACCCTTCCCTTTCTATGCACATCAGACACCCCTATGGTAGGTTCAAGGTACCCCCTGGGCAGGGTGCAGTGCATGTGAAAGGTAGGACATGTACTAAGGTGTGTACCATGTCCTGACAGTGAAATAATCTCCATTTCGTTTTTCACTGTGGAAAGGCCATCTTGCCCATAGGATAAAATGGGGAGGCTGTGTAACATGTTTTCCAGCCTATCTTCCCAAAGGCTTAAGATGGAGAGGTGAAGTTTAGTGTGACTGAACTCACAATGTAATAACACATCTTTTTATGAAGGTGGTTTTTGCATTGCGTGTTTAGAAGCCACTCTTTTAGAAGTGGCTGGGTTTTTGTGCTCTAACATTTCTGTGTGTCTCTGCCTGATTGTGGATTGACTGTCTGGATTTGAAAGTGATAGGATTGTAGTGTAGCTCCTATTTCCCTAATAGGCTCTGCACATTGGAATAATATCCCCTATAGGTTTGACATAGGACTAAGGTCAGTATTTCCCTATCGAGTATATTAAACTTAATTACTTGTGCCAGCTAGCTCAGAGGCCACTAGAAACTCCTTGACAAACAGGAAGGGAGTAGTTTCTGGCAGCCGCAAAACATGACCACTTTGTTTCCCTTTAGAATCAGAACGTGTCCCAGAGTCGTGGAAACAATAGATAACTATTTCACTCAGCTCACTCGTGCATACTTAGTTTTCCTCAAAGTTACACGGAAAGAACAGACGGGCGTTTCAATAAAAGGTTTATTGAACAGTCTTATTTCTTGTGTAAGTAATATGTGCTGTTACGATCACAAGACAGTATGCAAGATAAATAATGTACAGCGTAAGCAGTAGAAATAAATAATACTGCGCTAGCATGATCTTTAGCAGATATTCATTTTGTTGGACTTGGCCCTTTTTGGCAAGTTCACCCCTAAACTTTTTGCCTTGTATGTTAGTAGTTTTAAGTCTCTGGGCACTTTAGCACTGTGGTCCAGTGTAAAGTGCGTGCGCGCTGTGTGCGTGTGTGGTGAGATTGGCCTGCCCTCCCATAGGAATGCAGTGAGGATGAGTGTGTCAGTGGTAATTCCTGTTATGAGAGGTGCAGCATGGTCAAGTCTAGTATGTCTGAATTCGTGAGAATAAATGCTGCGCAATGGTGTGCGCAGATTTATGGTGACTGGTAGAGAAATGCCACTTCTAGAAGTTAGCATTTCTGTGTGCTCTGTGTCTGCCTGCCTGATGTGAATTGCATGTCTGGCTTGTGAGTGACAGGGGCTGGGAGGTGTGTGTGGCTCCAGGAGGGGCAGGGTGAGTCAGCGCAGGGCTGAATGGAGAGATCTCCATGTAGATGGGTGGGAGGAGTTGCACCTGGGACCTGAATAGGGCTGTGCCTTCCCTCCACAATGCTGGCTCCACCTCCTGTGGTGCGTCTGATGTCCCTAGCGTACACTCTGAAAGGAGAGAGGAGCTGAGATAAACAAAGTGCTCCAAATCCCCCCTATACCAGTTCTGACTGGTATCCCCAAGCCCTGTGCTGTGACACAAAAGGAAAAGGGTGTATAAAAGAAGGGGCTGTGACCCCATGTTGTTGTTCTGTACCTGATCCAAAACCTGCGGGGGGGCTTGCTGCTGCTGGGGCCCAGGAGGAACCGCCATGGGGGCTGCCTCCCTGCTGGAGGGCCCTGTGTGCTGGCCTCCCTGGGCCCTACATTGCCCCTTTTTCCCTAAGGACTTCAAGGACTTTAATCCTAGCGCCTGGTGAGCGCTTTATTTCTATTCTCTGCAGAGCGCTTTATTTATCCTGAGAAGGAGCGCTTCTATTTTCTACTTGCAGCGCTGGGCTGCGATCATCTTCGAGGAATCCCGACGTAGGGATTCCCCCGCATTTCGGGCTTCCAGCGGGTGCCCACCCCGCATTTGCCGATCTCTTAAGAACGGGTGCCCACCCCGCTTTATGCCTAATTTACTAGCGGGTGCCCACCCCGCTTTTTGGCTTCTTTTAAACAGCGGGTGCCCACCCCGCGTTTCACCGCCGCAGCCCGAGCTAGCCACCGCGACCAGGAAGCCAGGCGAGGTGCCTGACGCTGGGCGGGGCCGAGAGGAGGAGGCTGCCGCGGCCGCCAATGGTAGCGCGGCCGAAGGAGGAGGCGACCCGGAAGTGCACGGGGCTCCCGAGAGCTGAGGGAAGCTTCCTTTTTGTGGAGTTCCTTTTTGTGGTGTGCATAGTATGTTGTTGCTGGGTGTGTGTTGAGCAAACGCTTTACACATTGCCTCCGGGATAGGCCTGACTGCTCGTGCCAAGCTACCAAGGGGGTGAGCAGGGGTTATCTTGGGTGTGTAACTCTCTTGCCCTGACTAGAGTGGTGGTTTCTGCTTGGCTTTGGCGCAAGCCTTAGCCAACCAGAAATCCCATTTCTAACATTGGTGATCAGCGGTGGGATTAGGACTTGCGTTTGCGCAGTACCACAGCGACAGCTGGCTGCACTACAAAGCTCTGCATTTTAGATAGTCACATGGAAAGGGATTATTGTTCTAAGTTTGTTTAAGTGTCATTTCATTTTTGAAATGTGTGTTCTTGTTGCACTGTGAGTTGAGTGTCCTGCCAAGGACAAAACCAGAGAACCTGGAGGAGTGACTGCCCCTATGCTGCGGTTGGTGGGGTTGGCCTACAGTGGGGACTTAATTGGCATGGAGTCACTAGCTCGGGAGGGTAGATCATCCTCTAAGTGCGGTGAAAGTTTTCTGGAATCCCCAGATGGGTGGGATCCAGTGGTGGCAGCGATATGTAGTCCAGTGCAGGATGTCCCATTCCCAGTTCCCCGAGGATGGTACCTGGTTCCCGGTTAAGGAGGGGGCGGGTTGAGATTCAGGGGCAGTAAGATGCTATCTCACCAGTCTTGTGGGGGGAGTGTGGATAAATGTTGTGATGCACTGGATGTTTGAGTGATTGGTTGTTTTCCGTGTTGGGGAGTGACCCTAGAAGAATGGTGCAGGTATCTCGACAACCCTCGCGGTTGAAGATGGTTCAGAGAAGCCCAGCTAGGTACCCTTATTGTGAGGAGGTTGTGTGGCCTCATGCCCAAACTCGCTGAAGAGGGCGTGAGACTGGGTCGTATTCCGAACCCCAACCTCGGTCTCCAGGACTGGTTGGTTCCATGAGGGAACACCAGGTAGGGAGCCTAGTCTGTCCTGTTGGACCGTTCTTTGAGGTGGTCCTTTCCGTTTTAGGTGAGCTGGGAGTGTCTGTAAGCAGAGCCCCAGTAGTTCTGGTGTCTGGCAGTGCCGCTCCAGTTGGGAGGGTGCAGAGGTCCAGATTGAGGGGTGAGAGGGGGAAAGAGTCCCCAGTGGGAACCAGTGGGTCAGGGGCCAGCCAGAAGGGCTGAGTCGCCAATGATTGGCCATGGTGAGCGCCACTTCTGTCCTGGGGCATCTTCACGCACTGTCAGAGGGACAGGAGGTCGTGAGCTCTGCGCCAGGCAGACTGTCACATGACACATTAGTGAGGTGTCACCCTCGGGAGGGTATATGTGCTCCCAGGAAGTCCTGGTTCTCCGGGCAATTGTGAGGTAGTACCCCCCTGAACACAGGTGGGGTCCAGTTTTGAGGGGTGAGAGGGGGAAAGAGTCCCCAGTGGGGACCAGTGGGTCAGGGGCCAGCCAGAAGGGCTGAGTCGCCGATGATTGACCATGGTGTGCGCCACTTCTGTCCTGGTGCATCTTCACGCACTGTCAGAGGGACAGGAGGTCGTGAGCTCTGCGCCAGGCAGACTGCCACACGACACGCTAGGTATGTGTCACCTTCAGGAAGTCCTGGTTCACCGGGCATCTGACCAAAGGGTATCATCCCTGGGTTGGGGAGCCAGGTTCAGGTGTTTGCCTGTCCTGGACAGCAGGGCGACTGTAGTCAGTGTCCTGTCTGGTTTGCCTTCTAGGAGTACTACCCTGAGAGCAGGTGGGGCCCATCTTAAGTGAAGGGACCCTGCTCTACAGTAGGAGGGTGCAGAACTCTGGAAGGGGGTGCAGAGGGAGGGAGTCCTCGCCTCTGACCCCGGTGCATCCGGTGAATTTGGATCCCAGGTGGTAGACGAGTTGATGGAGAGAGGTCCTGAACTGGTGGGAGAGTGGAGAATGGCTATTGGATGCCAGGGGTTACTGCCCCCCACTCTGTGGATTGGCAAGGACCAGTGGCATCTGGGTGGCCTAGGGCCTGGTCCTGGCCGTGGACAACTAAGGAGTACCGGTGGGGTAGCCTAGTTGGTCCTGAGTTTTTTTTGTTGTCTCTTAGATGGATTCCATGGGTTTCAAATGGCGTAGGACCGGAGGGTGTCCCTGCAGTGCGGGCCCGCGTCCGTGTTCTATCGCCCCAAGCAGGGAAGCCCATCATGGTGGTGATTGGTCTACCCTGCGTTTTGGCTGGAAGGGGGTTGTGTTGGACTTGGCCCTTTTTGGCAAGTTCACCCCTAAACTTTTTGCCTTGTATGTTAGTAGTTTTAAGTCTCTGGGCACTTTAGCACTGTGGTCCAGTGTAAAGTGCGTGCGCGCTGTGTGCGTGTGTGGTGAGATTGGCCTGCCCTCCCATAGGAATGCAGTGAGGATGAGTGTGTCAGTGGTAATTCCTGTTATGAGAGGTGCAGCATGGTCAAGTCTAGTATGTCTGAATTCGTGAGAATAAATGCTGCGCAATGGTGTGCGCAGATTTATGGTGACTGGTAGAGAAATGCCACTTCTAGAAGTTAGCATTTCTGTGTGCTCTGTGTCTGCCTGCCTGATGTGAATTGCATGTCTGGCTTGTGAGTGACAGGAGCTGGGAGGTGTGTGTGGCTCCAGGAGGGGCAGGGTTAGTCAGCGCAGGGCTGAATGGAGAGATCTCCATGTAGATGGGTGGGAGGAGTTGCACCTGGGACCTGATTAGGGCTGTGCCTTCCCTCCACAATGCTGGCTCCACCTCCTGTGGTGCGTCTGATGTCCCTAGCCTACACTCTGAAAGGAGAGAGGAGCTGAGAAAAACAAAGTGCTCCAAATCCCCCCTATACCAGTTCTGGCTGGTATCCCCAAGCCCTGTGCTGTGACCCAAAATGAAAAGGGTGTATAAAAGAAGGGGCTGTGACCCCATGTTGTTGTTCTGTACCTGATCCAAAACCTGCGGTGGCTTGCTGCTGCTGGGGCCCAGGAGGAACCGCCATGGGGGCTGCCTCCCTGCTGGAGGGCCCTGTGTGCTGGCCTCCCTTGGCCTTGCATTGCCCCTTTTTCCCTAAGGACTTCAAGGACTTTAATCCTAGCGCCTGGTGAGCGCTTTATTTCTATTCTCTGCAGAGCGCTTTATTTATCCTGAGAAGGAGCGCTTCTATTTTCTACTTGCAGCGCTGGGCTGTGATCATCTTCGAGGGAATCCCGACGTAGGGATTCCCCCGCATTTCTGGCTTCCAGCGGGTGCCCACCCCGCATTTGCCGATCTCTTAAGAACGGGTGCCCACCCCGCTTTATGCCTAATTTACTAGCGGATGTCCACCCCGCTTTTTGGCTTCTTTTAAACAGCGTGTGCCCACCCCGCATTTCACCGCCACAGCCCGAGCTAGCCACAGCGACCAGGAAGCCAGGCGAGGTGCCTGACGCTGGGCGGGGCCGAGAGGAGGAGGCTGCTGCGGCCGCCAATGGTAGCGCGGCCGAAGGAGGAGGCGACCCGGAAGTGCACGGGGCTCCCGAGAGCTGAGGGAAGCCCCGCACACGCCAGAGGAGAAGCCCAGAGCCTCGCAGGCTCCATGTGCAAGTCCCGGGTCCCAGGAGGGGGCCCGGGTGAAGAGGAGACGCTGTAGGCAGACGGGAGCCCACCCCGCCTGCGTGGTTGCTGATGCTGGTCGACGGGGCTCTCAGAGTGAAGAGAGAGCCCCGCGTAGTGCCGTCCAGGTCCAGAGAAGTCCCGGGTCCCAGGAGGGGGCCCGGGCAAAGTGAGGAGAGGCGGGATCGTCGGCGGGGCTCCCATGCCTGGAGAGAGCCCTGCATGCTGCAAGGAGACCGGGAGAAGTGCTGCCGGTCCCGCAGCGCTGAGAGGAGACACGCGGCAGGAGCACCGGCGACGAAGAGAGCCGGTGAGTTAAGATGGCCTGGGGGGGGAGGCGAGATCGAGGCACAAGTACCGGTGCCTACCTCCTGAGCGGCCCCACATGACAGAGGGCCGCTCCATAGTGGGCATGGTTTTTGGTTTTAAGAGCCCGTGTGCTCCAACGGGGGCCATCTTTGTTTAAGGGCCCCAGTGGGGGTCCCGAGGGCCTGTGGTGCCCGTGCTTCCCCGTGTTGGCCATTTTCTACAGCTGCCCCATTTTGCTAGAGGGCAGCTGCAACATTATGGGGGCAAAGTTAATTTAAAAGCCCCAGTGGGGCCCCGAGGGCACGGTCGTGCCAGGGCCCCTTCCCATGTTTCTCAGCTGCGCCGCACCAGTGCGGGCAGCTGCAACGTTTTACATTGATTCAAAGGGCACCAGGGGTGCCAGGCCTTCGCTTGACTCACAGCTGCCCAGCAAGTAGTGGGCAGCTGCAACGTTTAGGCCATTTTTTCTTTGGGGGCATGTCTTATGAGGTAGGAGTGAGATATACTTCTCTGCCCCAGTACTTTCCCAGCTGCCCAGCAAGTAGTGGGCAGCTGCTACATTTAGGTTTGCGCAATTGCGCACCCTTGACTTCTGCTGCATTGGCAGCGCACCCTGACTCTTGGGACATAGGGCATTTTAGCCCCTTTTTGAGATGGCCAGTGGCCAGGGGGACTGTTAGGTTTGTAGGGCGTCAGGCCCTAATGTGATTTATGCCTCTGCTATGGTTTCTACTGTGAGGTATGTGCTAATGTGATTTCTGTCCTAAAATGTGGTGCTAGGAAGTGTGATGCATTTACTATGGTTTACGCACCCTGTTTCATACCTCTAAATGTATTTCTAGGATTATGAGGTTTTGCATAATGTGTTTATGCTTGTGAGGTTATTGTTTCCTAATGCGTTTAGGTTGTGAGTTATTCTCCACTATGGGTTATGCCTAAAGTGATTTATGCTTAGGATGTTAGTGTCTAATAGGTGTAGACTTATGAGATGATGGCATAATGTATTTATGCTGGTGAGGTTGGCGTATAATGTATTTTGCGCCTAATGTGATACTGTGCATAATGTGGTTTATGTTACAGGTTGATGCGGAGTATAGTGGTTACCAGTGATTACTGGTTGTACGTTATGATATGTCCTACATTTATGATATGTTCACTAAGTGATGGTTCTGACAGCGGCCCACGTGGCCCTGTCATGTGTAAATAATCCCTTGTAGATATTGCCCAGTGCCAGTTGGCACCATGTGTATTATGTGAATACTATCCTAATGTATTATGAGAATACAAAGGCTATTTTTGATATACCCTTGTGTGGAGTTCCTTTTTGTGGTGTGCATAGTATGTTGTTGCTGGGTGTGTGTTGCGCAAACGCTTTACACATTGCCTCCGGGATAGGCCTGACTGCTCGTGCCAAGCTACCAAGGGGGTGAGCAGGGGTTATCTTGGGTGTGTAACTCTCTTGCCCTGACTAGAGTGGTGGTTTCTGCTTGGCTTTGGCGCAAGCCTTAGCCAACCAGAAATCCCATTTCTAACACATTTACATAAATAACACAGACTAAAAATGCGAGTACTCATACGATGCGTTTCTAAGCTACTTCTACCCCAATGTTCCTAACCTAGGTGTAGGGAGAGGTATGAAGTAGGTGAAGTATTCCTTACTATGGTATACTAAGAGTATGTTAAGCCTAGTATGCCTAGTATGCCAAGAGTCCCTCTAGGTTGTAGTCAGCTCCATACCTTGAGAATGAGAGAGGTAGGAATCTCTTGCCAGACTCGAACTCCAACACCCCGCAAGGGAAATCAGATCACTGGAAGCTGGATTCTCTGCGTGCAGGGATGACAGCGTCTTCTCAGTGCGTCAGGCCTGGAAACGGGCTCCTCTGAAGTCGAGGTCTCCTCTAGTTTACAAGGGCTAGGGAAGGTATATTTATACCTGAGCGGTACCTCAGAATGTTCGCATTGACGTGGATCGGACAGCGGAAGACGTCATGAATGAACCCCTAAGGTATAACGGTTCATGCATAATAGATGAGTCCTTGAAGAAATCAATAGTCCTGTGCTAGGGAAACTCCCGAAGCCTATGGGTCTGTTCTTCAAGAACTCGTTGTGACGTTAGGGTGGACGGATGTCGGAGACCATGCCTGTATTTGGAGTGCACGGTTTAATGCCTAAATAAGGACTGGGATTTTATGCCTATATAAGGGCAGGGCGAATTGTGCCTATATAAGGACATGATACAGGAAAACCTATATACGGACACGCTAAGAGGAATACAACACCCACTCCACTTTCTTGTGTACGATAATACTAAAATGCTAAACAGTTAAAAATGCTAAACATTAAATGGAGTACCGCATATTGCTAAAATATTACTTAAAACCATTTAAAAGGCATTTAAAAAAAAGAACCTATTAGAATGCAAAAGGTACTGTACATTTTTAAGCATTGCTTTTCATTTCAGGCATATATTTTAAAATAAAATGCAATTTGAATGAAATAAGCAGTAATATATACATATGACATAAAAAAAAAAAAAGATAACTTTTTTAGACACACAAGATGACTAAGTGTCTGTGGAAGTACCGCGAAGTCTGTACTATAAGGCTAGTTCTACTTCAAGCAGATTGAATTGCCATTTTAGTTCGAAAAATGGGAAAAAGTTCAATTTGGGATGAGTTCCAAGTTTTTCAATTATGAAGGCCAAATTGTTACCGCATCTCTGGAATACTGTCGGCTGAATCAGAGTCAGTTTTACGGGTCTGGCGTAAACATGAGATCATCTATTTCTGTAGAAAAAATATCGTCCACTGAAGTTGGTGTCAGTTGGAACACCTCGTGTAGTAGATTAATTGCACAGAGATGTGAAGCATCGCTTTCAGCATAGGATGCCGCAGCAATGGTCGCGTCCGTTGTTACCTGTGTGCCTGCAGATCTTTCTCGTACCTCAGCAGCAGCCGGAAGCGACTGAGATCTCAATGAACGCTGTCATCAGTATTGGTAGCCTCTGGGGACAACACAGAGCATGGGCCGTTATCGGGACCAGCAGAGTATCGACATCCGTTGGCGTTGCTGATGGAAATGTTAGACAGGTTTCTAAAACGCATTCTTCACCGCATAGCAGGCATCGTAGGACAGGTAAGATGCAATCTTGCCAGATTGGTCTGAATGACAGGAACCACGTGGTATTCAGGTCCCGTAGACGAGTCATGCCCAAAAGCTGTACTATTCGCTCACGGCACTTTCGTTCAAGGAGAGCTTTCTCCATTTCACTCGGAGTGATGTCTGCGAATAGGCTGGCCATAGCGTAATAGCAGGAAGAGAAATAGAATTCCGGCAACAAGTGCTAGAATTAATGGTATGCCACCAAACACCGAATGTGCAAAGTTCGGGATGATTCCGATTATTGCCTGGAAAGGTGCTAACAGACCGGAGCAGATGCTCTTAAATACATGTACAATTCCGGTTGTATCAGACATGTTAAAGATACGTCCTATCATTTCTACGAAATGTATAGGGCAGTTTGTACGTATTAAAGTCTGTATCTCAGCAGAAGTCCTTGCTACTTGTGGATCATAGGTTTCTTTGGCCGAGGTCAAAGGCACTGTTTGCTGTAAAGGCATGGCTTTCATTCTGCTCAAAGTATCTAATCTTATAAAAAGAGACGTTCAGCGAAGGCCACAAAGGTGACTCCCTGACTGTGTCTATTGGGGCAAACAATACTTGCATACAGCAAGTGACCCTGGAGTTGACCGTTACTAGATATGGGATGCCTGGCAACATGCCGCAGCAACTCTGATCATTCAACATGAGGTAACTCCCATTAGAAAGTTGTCCAAACGTTGGATTAATCACAGCAGCTGGTGTACCCTGCTGGTGGCAGGACAAATTTGCCACAGAACCATTGCAAGCCCCGTGTAAAGAAATGTCCTGACATATAAGTGAACCGCTCAGTGCACTTTTACAGTGTGTACCGCTCAAAAACACTTCACGATCCCCACTCCAACATCTATATGTATACGGTAAATCCCAAGATGTCTTAATGTATTCCTTACCCAACCTTTCATATTTGCCTGCTTGCATTTGTCTGAGGCAATACTGAAACTGAAAAGTAGTCACAGGTAATGTGATTTTGCCATGAATGAGCCATTCTGTAGCTGGTTTTTCTGCCACTGTGAATGGTAATTTTTCCAGTTTTTCAATGCTCAGCACTGAATACCTTGCTCCTCTTTGTGCTAGTTCGATCTGTTTATCAGTTAGATTGTATTCTGCAAACAGAGCTGACGTGTTGATGAAACGCCAAGGCACATAGCCCGTATGCAAAGATTGCAGTGTCCAGCTTAATAACACAATAGAACGTAATTGAGATTGGCCTTGCTGTAACATCGCCAAATCTTGTTCTAGTATGTCGATAGCAGAGGATACAATGCCATCCAATGAATATATTCTGGAGGACAAAGTTGTTAACCCATTGTCGACCACAGAGAGGGTTTTCTCTAAATTAATACGATCAAGTTCACGTATTCGTTCTGCGGCCTCCATCTGTGACACTTTCCATGCTTCATTATAGGCAGCGTAAATGCCGGCATATATGAAACGTTTTTGACGCTGTTTTCTTGGTCCAAGCAAGAATTCCCTAAGGTCTGCGTCTTCTTTAAGTAAGGATAAGTGTTGTTTCACATCCTGTAGTGTAGATTTCTGAAGCCAATGGAGGCATAATTTACCTACACTGTATGTTGTTACTACCCCCGGATGCTGTCTTTGGACGTATCTTGGGTCTGGCCTATGAATAGTAAAGCCCTGAGTTTTATTCAGGAATCTTTCCTGACAGTTGTTCGTGTCTGTGGGCCAGATCAACCATT
Source organism: Calotriton arnoldi (assembly GCA_963921515.1). Taxonomy (NCBI): domain Eukaryota; kingdom Metazoa; phylum Chordata; class Amphibia; order Caudata; family Salamandridae; genus Calotriton; species Calotriton arnoldi. Next base: position 60,718 of record CAWUFW010011009.1, on the reverse strand, counting down.
TTTTCCAATCAGGATTAGATCTGTTGAGTTGTAGTATATTGTCAACTGTCACCGCTGCCTGTGTATTATTATCACTGGCAGGTGTTGGTACAGAAGGTGTCTTCATCTCTTTGATCTTGGCTATTCCAAGACAAGATGTTTGTTGGACAGTTTCATTCAAAAACATTATTTGTTCAGGGATGATACAGGCCCTAAATAAAGCTTCCATCCCCTGCACTTGCCAATCTTTAGTACCCCACACAGTTTTTGTGTCTATTGTGTCTTTCCATAAGTTGAAACCCTGTCTAGACAGTTGGGCAATAAATGTTGCACAGTAAATCTGTTTTGAATTAGTTAACATAATTTTCAGTCCTGTTTTGTTTACATTTTTATAGTAAAACGTTTCTGGATCAGATGTATTGTAACCTGAAAAATATGGAAACTTGTTAGCAAATGTTTTTGAACTACCTTGTGGTGGTGTAGGACAATGCTCCCATTGGTTAAACATAAACACATTTCTAGGGTATGCAGATTTATGCAAATAATGATGACCATAGTGGTTATAACAATACAGTTGTTCATAGTCTGATGAACCCTCTAAATATTCATTTTTAGAAAATGCAGCAGATTTTTCTAGGTCAAACATTATGTCATTAACAGTCTCAAAGTCCCAATCATCAGAGTAGGTACTGGACGAAATTAGATCACTTAGTGAAATTTTAAATAAATGTGGAATGTTCAATTTTTCCGTCGGACCAAAGATATCAAAATCTGTTTTGTCCCACACTATACCATCCTGTATAGGAACAGCTGTGATGTTCACTGTCGACAAGTCTCTTGCTTCATGATGGGAAGATTTATGAGGTTTCAAAAGTACGTTCACGTCTTTTCCTTCAGTATTCACATGGATGTATCTGCCACTTATAAGCACGCTCACAGTTGTAACCAAAGCTAGCCAGAGCAGGAAAACAAATAGTCCAGATGTAATCCAGAGTTCAATCCATGGAGAAACCAAATAGGTCTTTTTCAGAAAGTGAAATAAGTCTTGTACTTGCTGCTTGAGTTTGAATGAAGCTGGCGTTGTTTCAGGTTCACTCGGATCTTCTGAGAACGTATCAAAGTTAATGAAATAGCCAGAAGCAGTTCTGTCAATTGTTGGAATTGCATCAGGATTTGTAGAAATCGCTGGAACCAGTTGATCACTTGCTACATTGGTGTAGACAGGTGTATTTGGACGAACTGTTACTTGGTTTTCAAGAGGGATGAGTTCCATAGCATTGTTGCTTAGTCCTTCATCTGTTACTGCTGAAGTCCCAATTGTTATCAGTCTTTCAGTCTGAACCTCTTGGATAGTAGCGAGAGGAGTGCGTCTGCTACTAGGTCGGAGTCCACGAGGCCTACTATTTAGTATTGGCCACATACTGTGGTTTGATGAGGTCGATGGACACAAATCTTTTCTCCTTTCTTCCAGCAAGGGGCGGCAGAAGTACTGTTCTTGTTCCTTGAACTGCTAGGACAGGTACTGGTTGTCTGTAAGAAGGTCCAAATTCCTTCTTGTCCGCAATCTTTTCTCTGACTAGATCCCCAACTTTTGGAATCCAGACAGGCCTTGCTGGGACCGCCGGTTTTTCCCCAGTGGTGGTTGACTGCAGGAATACGTTGCTTTGTTTCATTCTTAACTCATTCAGTTCCTGTAAAACAGCCAAACGATCTTTGATATCAAACGTTTTATTTTCCACCACTGTGCCTACGTCATTGAGATCTGGTACCCACATTCTTGTCCCAAATAGGACCTCATATGGAGTGACCCCCCCTAGAGAACTTCTTGGCAGGTTATTTAATGAGCGCTGGACCCCATAAAGATGTTTGACCCACCCGTCACCCGAACCTAATACCCTAGCGGTTATCGACTGCTTTATGTCCCGGTTTTTCCTTTCCACAACCGAATTTCCCTCAGGATGGAATGGAGAGGAGTACCGCAATGCAACGCCCAGACTGGCCATGGCTTCTTTGTAAGCCTGAGAGCTAAACGCAGGGCCCTGGTCAGAATGTAGCGTGCCTATTGCGTATGTGCCGATAAAGACTCGCAAATCTTTTATAACAGTTCGAGCGTCAGCCGAGCACTGAGGCCATATCCATAGGAACCTTGATTCAGTATTTGTGGGATTGCATTTGTCCAGAAGGACGCATGCACCTAGATAGTCTAATGCTGTCTAACAGTGGTGTCTGTACTGGGCAGCTACATTTGTAGCATGGTGTCTGGTGGCTTTCTCGCTGTAATTTACAGTCTATGCAGTTATTGGCGAAGATGTGGATTTCTGTATTCATCCCAGGCCACCAGTACATCTCTTTTAATGTCAAAATTGTTTTAGAGATCCCTTGATGTGACAGACCCTCCCCCAAATGTGCCTCATAAATCAAAGCTGCTCTTCGTTCCATGTTTGGAATCACCCTATCCCCCACTCCAGGGATTCGAGCAAAAGGAACGTTGTTCGCATCAATTACATAAGAGTACTTGAGTGGAAACTTTTTTGGTAGCGCTGCACTGCTGCCCTTGCTTGAAGCATTGACAGCCAACATTATCTCACCGTCTATTTTTGTTTTTGAACGAGTGATCGCAGCTACGGAAGCCGTCTGAACAGCCCCCTTTGCGGCTTCATCAGCCAATGAATTCCCTGCAACGTGAATGCCATCACGTTGATGACTCAGTGTGTGGATCACGTGAGCCTTTGGTAGTTCGTTTTTCAACTGAACTACTTGCTCCCAAAGCGTTTTGTGCTTTATTGTGCCTCCTTTCGCATCTTTGAAACCATTTTCAAGCCAGTTTTGTATATATTCATTATACGACTGAACACAGTAAAAGGAATCGCACACTATTAGTGTGGGGAATTCTCGATCTGTACTTTCAAGTGCCAGTTTGAATGCTTGTAGTTCAGCTCGCTGAGCTGTACAATCTCCTAGAGATTGAGTTTTTGTGACCATAGGTCTGAAGATGCCATCTCGCATGCGACCTTTAACGATTGCACATGCTGCACTGTAAGCTTGCTTACTCCCTGTTGCGGGCTGTGCGGATCCGTCAGTGTAAATTATAAATTCGTACTGATTGAGAGGCAGAATCTCAGTGGGCAGAGGACATTCTTGTTCATATTGCAGGAATGCTTGTGTTTTTAAATCTGGATCAAAAACAGATTCAAAATCTGTTGCAGCAAGAGAATTAACCCATTGTATCCATCTTGGATGTAATGCTTTAGCATTTGGAATGCTTGCTTTTGTGACCGCTTCTAAAGCTGGTACTGGGGTTACGACAATAATGCGTTTCCCTTGTGCTAGGGCTCTTTCTTTTGCTACAGCGGTTTGAACTGCTGTCAGAATTTTTTCCGTTGAAGTGAAGCGCATTTCCGCTTGTGTATACAAATGAGATTTGTATGCGATTGGTATTTTTTCACCCTCATTAAATGTTAAGTAGGTGAATCCGCATTGACCCGAGATTATTCGGATCACTAGGTTGCGTTGACTTACGCGTGTTTGTAAGTGATTTGTTGCTAACATGTTAGCCTGGAGTGAACGCAAGATTTGTGTGTGTTCCTGTGTCCAGTTTTTGATTGAAAAATCAGGTTTGATTAATGCGTAGAGTGGTTTAACCCTTTCTGCGTAATTTAGAATGTATGTTCTTCCAAAATTGAGGAAACCCAGGATGGATTGTAAGTTTTTTAGCGTTTTTGGAGGTTGGAGCAGCGCACACTTTTCTAAAAAGTTAGCTGCCAAGCTCTTGCCTTCACTTGAAAGCTCATATCCTAGAAATAGGACATTGAGATGGGCAATTCTGGACTTTTTAAAGTTGAATTTGTAGCCCTCAGAGGCAAAGCCCAGTATAATGGTGCTTACCCTGTTCAAGTGTTTGTCCAGGTCATCGTCTGTCAGATAGATATCATCGACATAGGACAATGCCTCATTGTCATAAATTTGTAGTAACTCTGTTACTCTCGCTGAGAATAACCCTGGGCTGTTCTTGAACCCTTGTGGGAGTCGACAAAAGTGACGCTGGGTCCCCATTATGGAGAATGCTGTTAAGTACCTGCTTTCAGGTGCTATGTTTTGACAAAAGAAACCATTTGAGATATCTAATGTGGTTTTATATTTTTTACGCACAATGTTATTCATTAATGCTGTGCTATGTGCATTTTGCACTGCAAAAGTTTTAGAACAAGTGTTTAAGTGTCTGTAATCCAAAACTAGACGATATGTATTGTCTGGTTTGGAGACAGGAAACAAAGGATTGTTCATTGAGGAGGTGTATGTTTCAATCACCCCCTGGTATTCAAGTTGATCTAAGATCTCCTTGACCTGTTTTTTAGCTTCTTGCTTTATTGGATACTGTCGTTGTGCAGTTGGTTCATGTTTCAGATGTATTTTATGGTGAGGGGAGTCCTCGTCCCATCCTACATGATTTTTATATAATGCTGGGGCCTGGGCTACTGCCGATTTCCTGGCATATGTATATTTTAGGTGAATTGGAATGTGGTTGGAGAAGGCAGGCATAATAATGTCTTCGCCATGTGGGCACTCCCTGACAAATTGTGGTGGCCAGTCTTTTTCTGCTAGAAGTATGTCATAGCCCCTTGATAGTCTTTCCCCAAAAAGTGCTTTCACCTGTCTAGGTTTGTCTCCCTCCATCCGGAGTGTTATTTCATATAACTTTTGTGGAGTACTAACCCTGATGTCTACAGTCTCAACTGTAATGTACTCATTCAAGTCCACTATCTCCAGAAGTTCCTTCAGGTTCTGGCGAGCTATTGTGACTTCTGCTGCACTGTCCAGCATTGTCTGAGCCCATTCTCCGTTCTTGAGTTGTGTTCTCAGTATTCTCGGCATGTCTGATCTTTAGACCTGCTACTTTCTTTTTGGAGAATTGAGGTTTTGATTTGTTTTTCGGAATGTGTTTGTCGTCCTTGGATTTCACGCGTTCTTCTCTATGTTCTGACCGTCCTCTTCTTTCCGAAGTCTGTGACGAGATCTGAAAGGGACGAGAGGAACGTGTATCAGTATCTTGATACCTATCAGGTTTTCTCAAATTATCCCTATTCCTGAGGTTATACCTCCTTTCAGAGGGCTCCTTTTGAGGAGACCTACCTCGGGATTGAGAACGTTTTTCGTTTGAATTTTGTTGATTAGTCTCCCACTTCTTTTTAGAAGATGTAGTAGTTTGTTTAATAGAGTCCTTCTCAGGACTTTCAGATAGTTTCGGCTTCACTGGTCTTCCACCCAAACTATCTCTGCCTAATTCTGCATAAGATTGTTCTATTATTCTGGGTAGTTCTGTCTGATGTTCTGTAACATCAAATTCCCTTAATTTTTGGCGGATCGCCACTGCTGCTGCCTCCCCTTTAATATTAGATAATATTATTGTTGAGACCTGGTCGAAATTTTTCAGTAATTTCATACCTAAATTTAGAGCAGGTTCTGCCCCGTATTCATTTTGAATTTGTTTCAGGACATCAGGTATTACCGCAATTGACGGAATGCCATGTGTTTTAGTATAGATGCCAGCAAAGACCGAGCCCCAAGTGGTGCAGTCTTCCAGTTGTGGTGTGATCCCCATTGGTAAACTGATTGTCAGTATTCTGTGTATCTCATACGGGCTAGTATTTGGAAATACTGCTTCGATTTGAGTAATTTTTTGAGCGATCCAGAATGGAATTTGCTCACGTTTTGTGGGCATTTTACCCATGACTGCGTATAGAGTCTGTGGTGTAATTTTTAGTGTATTCCCCTGGTGAGGAGTTTGATTTGGAAGTGTCAATGGTGGTTGGACTGTGAAAGTCCGCATGACATATTGGACCAATTGTCTGTAGATTTTTATTAATTCTTGTAGTTGAACAAGTAGTTCCTCATCTGACATTATATCCAGGTCAGGATGAGGTGTGTAGCCGGCTAGAATCGGCCATGTTGCTCCTGGTCTACCTAGTGGACCGAGCCTGGTAATGTTTCTGTGATGTTTTAGGGCGCCTTTAAACCAGAGCTGATGCTCCTGGTATGTTAATGGGATTTCAATATCCTCGAAAGGAATGTATTCCTCTGGTGGATCATCTTCTTTGTAGAAGTGAAACATGTGTGTTACTGGATTGGATTCAGGAAATATTACCCATGAATAGAATACCTCTGTCTGAAAGGATTCATGTGCCTCTATCACGAAAACTGCTCTACCGCCTCTTGGTGGTAGGCCGTGTTTTATAAGTTTTAGAGTGATGGCTCTTCTTAAGTTTTGAGGGATGTCTATAACACCCTCCTTGGTTTCAATAAAACCTGTGATGTTATAAGCTGATGCAGCTGGCTGATCCGCAGCTCCACCGTTTCCGGTTTCAGTATCGGAGTCAGGCATTTTTGTTGTTTGAAAAATGTAGAACAAGTTTCAAGGAAACAAAGATAAGGTGCACAATATTTTGGAACACTGTATCCTTCAACGTTGAGCAAACCAAACAGCTAATATATATAGGGTGTTTCCCTATGTAGCTGTGGTGGATACTTAACCCTGCCCACTCCAGACGTCTTTTGGAGTATATGGGTAGGGGTCTCTGAGAGAAAAAAGCACAGCTGAGTTACTCAGTATCTAACGTTGAATTACCGCCTTACCAAACCGTTGGGCGCCATGTAGTGTAGCTCCTATTTCCCTAATAGGCTCTGCGCATTGGAATAATATCCCCTATAGGTTTGACATAGGACTAAGGTCAGTATGTCCCTATTGAGTATATTAAACTTAATTACTTGTGCCAGCTAGCTCAGAGGCCACTAGAAACTCCTTGACAAACAAGAAGGGAGTAGATTCTGGCAGCCGCAAAACATGACCACTTTGTTTCCCTTTAGAATCAGAACGTGTCCCAGAGTCGTGGAAACAATAGATAACTATTTCACTCAGCTCACTCGTGCATACTTAGTTTTCCTCAAAGTTACACGGAAAGAACATTCAGGCGTTTCAATAAAAGGTTTATTGAACAGTCTTATTTCTTGTGTAAGTAATATGTGCTGTTACGATCACAAGACAGTATGCAAGATAAATAATGCACAGCGTAAGCAGTAGAAATAAATAATACTGCGCTAGCATGATCTTTAGCAGATATTCATTTACATAAATAACACAGACTAAAAATGCGAGTACTCATACGATGCGTTTCTAAGATAGTTCTACCCCAATGTTCCTAACCTAGGTGTAGGGAGAGGTATGAAGTAGGTGAAGTATTCCTTACTATGGTATACTAAGAGTATGTTAAGCCTAGTATGCCTAGTATGCCAAGAGTCCCTCTAGGTTCTAGTCAGCTCCATACCTTGAGAATGAGAGAGGTAGGAATCTCTTGCCAGACTCGAACTCCAACACCCCGCAAGGGAAGTCAGGTCACTGGAAGCTGGATTCTCTGCGTGCAGGGATGACAGCGTCTTCTCAGTGCGTCAGGCCTGGAAACGGGCTCCTCTGAAGTCGAGGTCTCCTCTAGTTTACAAGGGCTAGGGAAGGTATATTTATACCTGAGAGGTACCTCAGAATGTTAGCATTGACGTGGATCGGACAGCGGAAGACGTCATGAATGAACCCCTAAGGTATAGCGGTTCATGCATAATAGATGAGTCCTTGAAGAAATCAATAGTCCTGTGCTAGGGAAACTCCCGGAGCCTAAGGGTCTGTTCTTCAAGAACTCGTTGTGACGTTAGGGTGGACGGATGTCGGAGACCATGCCTGTATTTGGAGTGCACGGTTTAATGCCTAAATAAGGACTGGGATTTTATGCCTATATAAGGGCAGGGCGAATTGTGCCTATATAAGGACATGATACAGGAAAACCTATATACGGACACCCTAAGAGGAATACAACAGGATCTGGGGAATGTCTTGACCCAGGGTAGGAGGTGAGACAGCAACAGGCTGACCTGCATCTGGAGTGTAGGGGGGAGGAGTAGCCCCTAGAGGTGAAGAGGCCTGGGCTGCAGCCATAAACCAATGGCTCCATCCCCTGCCGAGTGATTGAGGATCCAGACCCCCACTATCAAAGGAATAAGGTGTCACTGGAAGGGAGGCACCCAGAACTGGTTTGAACAGGGGTCAGTGTCCCCCTGAACTCAAAGACTTCAAAGACATTTAGGGGTATAACTATGAGAGCTGAAGCCCCTGAACTTTGGAGAAATGGATTGATCAAGATTGAACAAGACTGAAGCTACTTCGTGGTCAAGAGGAACCTTTGCCAAGGAAGAAACAGCTGAAGATACTGAAGGAAAGGACTGACCCTTGCTGTGTGTTCTGGGGCTGGCCTGCAGTTTGCTGCTTTAACCAAGGAGAGGCTAAAGGGACTTTGCTGTGTGCTATGTCCCCCTGCTTGAAAGGACTTTGCTGTGTGCTGTGTCCGGAAGTAACTTATCCCCAAGCGCCCGAGGTGAGCTGGCTCCCTGTTGCGGAAACTCAGGAACACAAAAGTTTCCAGGAGAGTCTCAGCGATGCTGTGTGCGTGTGCTTTTTGCAGCCTGAGACCCTCGTAAGAATTGCCCTGTGATCGTGGGCATCTGGAGTCCAAGCGAGTCTCAGCGACGCTGTGTGCGTGTGATTTTTGCAGCCTGAGCCCTTCGTGAGGATTGTCCTGTGATCGTGTGCACCGGAGTCCAAGTGAGTCTCAGCGACGCTGTGTGCGTATGCTTTGTGCAGCCTGAGACCTTCGTGAGGATTGCCCTGTTATCGTGAACACCCGGAGTCCAAGTGAGTCTCAGCGATGCTGTGTGCGTGTGCTTCGTGCAGCCTGAGACCTTCGTGAGGAGTGCCCTGTGATCGTGCACCCGAAGCTCAAGTGAGTCTCAGCGACGCTGTGTGTGTGTGCCCTGTTGCAGCCTGAGATCTTCGTAGCATCAGCGGCCCGGACCGGCAGCCCCAGAGGAGCCGAGCCGCCGGCCCGAGCCCGCCGTTGCCAGAGCGGGACCTCGAACCAACCTCGTCGAGGGAGGGCCCAAGTCCCACTGCCCGGAATTCACAAAGATTGCATCAGAGGCCCAAGTCGCAGGAAGAGGAGAGGAGAGGAGAGCGAGGTCACACCCCCCAGGTAACGTGTGTCGATGCCTGGGGCGGGGTGCGGGCTCTGAGGGAGACGCTCTCAGCCTCTCCCATTCCTGCAGTGCGAGCCTCTGCTTCGGCTCGTATCGCGGCCCGTACTTGCCAAAGGAGTGGCAGTACCGGGGCCGGAGTGCGGAGCTGCACTTTTTGTTTACACCATACCCATGTGGGGGCAACTGTTGATAGAGGCTGACTGCGAGTCAGTACGAGTGGCGGAGAGACCGCCTGAGGCACCGTGATCGGTGCTGGAGTGTATTACGCATTGCATTGTTTCTGCATAACGAACTACCTGATTATTGTATTACGCATTGCATTGTTTCTGCATAACGAACTACCTGATTAGTGTATTACGCATTGCATTGTTTCTGCATAACGAACTACCTGATTGTCGTATTACGCATTGCATTATTTCTGCATAACGAACTACCTGATTAGTGTATTACGCATTGCATTATTTCTGCATAACGAAATACCTGATTGTTGCGTTAGGCATTGCATTATTTTTACCTTGCAAAGTGCCTGATGCTAGCATTACGAACTGCATTATTTCTACATTGCAAAGTGCCTAATTCGAGCATTACGAACTGCATTATTTCTACATTGCAAAGTGCCTGATTCTAGCATTACGAACTGCTTAGCATTGCATTAGGACTGCAGTGGAACGTTTAGAAGTGCTCATTAATATCGCCAGAACTTACAAGGGCTGGCTGGCCTAACAACCGGCCAGGAAGAATATTACAAATACGCATATGTTGGATTTATATTGTGTAGTCTTATCGTATATCTTTTTATATAAATTTATACTCGTTTTTATGAAACTCGTGTGGAGTCCATTGGTGGTGTCATCATTGGGTTGCTGTGAGCGTGGTTGCAAATACTTTACACATTTGCCTTGAAGATAAGTCTGGCTGCTCTTGCCAAGCTACCAAGGGGGTGAGCGGGGGCTATCTGAGAAGGTGTCCTTCCTTTCCCTGACGTGAGAGCGAGGGTCCCTATTTGGCCTAAGGTACCTACCTCAGCCAACCAGGGATCCTGGGTCTAACAATCATTGAATGCCCAAGAGGACAAATTAGCAAGATCAAGCTTTGTTTCTATAAAAACTCTGCGACGCATCTTCCCCCACCTGAGATTTCCACACAAGGTCCAGGCTACTATCTCTCTTGCATTGTCTAAACTAGATTACGCCAATAGCCTCTTTCACAGATCATCTTTAGCAACTATGAAAAGACTACAACGGATTCAAAACTCTGCTGCCAGACTACTCTTACATATAAAGCCACAAGCCCACATCTCCCCTGCCTTAAAGGCCCTACATTGGAACTAGTTGCCAGAAGATCCACATTCAAGCTGCTTTGCATTACCCACAAAGCAATACATGGAACAGGACTGCTCTTCATCAGGAATAAAATCCCCAAATACATTCAACACAGGAACATCCACTCTAGATTGGCACCTCGCCTCAAAATCGCACCATACAAGAAAAAAAACGAAGGTGGCACATCCTTCTCTGTTCAAGCAGCCAAACTATGGAGTTCTTTACCCCCAAACATAAGATCCACAGATAACTACCTTATCTTCAGAAGACTACTCAAGAATTGGCTCTTCTCCACATAACTACCATACTCAAACAGATATATACAACATATCCCTCTGTATATAAGCATTTATTTGGACTATAGATGTGTACTACATATGTGTATTTCTTTGTATAAACATATTTAATAATTATGTTTATAAATCTGTAGATATTCGTTAGTTCTGTTTAACAATTGTACATATTACTTATGGTTATCATATTTTATGTTTAACATGTATATAGGTGAATGCGTAAATAAGTCATTCTTTTATCGTAACTATTTATCGGCAATTGCTTCACGATTGAATTACAAAAAATATATAAAAACAAATAAATTAACTTAAAGTACAGCAACACGTGATAGTCTGAGTTTATTAAATACAACTTAAATCTACATATTTTACCTTCCTTAAACATATATACCTTCCATGTACTTATGTATCATTATATTTATTACTTTACTTCTTACTCAGCATCTCCAATGCACTACTCTATATCTCACCCTATACCTCTTTCAATATATCGTCAACCTCCACTCATCCCAAACCTCATTCTGCTACTCTCTCCAATGCACTAACCTATTTCTCACCCTATACCTCTCTCAATATATCCTATACCTCCACTCTCTGAGTCATCCCAAACCCCATTCTACTACTATTATCCACAAAATAACCCTTTCTAGACTCTTTCCTCTTCTACCCCTTCTTGCATCATTATTTTCCCATTGACTCTTCCCCCTCCACCTCCCCTTTAACTCATGCAAAACCTCCTCCTACTGCTATAAGCACCAAAAAAAAACACTTTCCAGACCCTTCCCTCTTCTAACCCTCCACTATCCTTTTCAATCCAACTAACAGACTAACATGTCCACCGTTCAAATTAATTTCATATTACCCTATACTAATTCCCCATTATTCCTGTTTGGGTTTCGGAGTAGCGTGCTACCCACCAAAAAGCACTTTGACACTTCATCAGGGGTAGCAAGCTCTACATAAATACAAACCCTTTCCTCTTCTACCCCTCTACTATCATTTTAAAATCCAAATAACAAACTCACATGTCCACCGCTGAAATTAATTTAATATCTCCCTATACTAATTCACCACTTAACCTTTTTGGGTTCCAGAGTAGTGTGCTACTTGCCGAAAAACACTTTGACGCCTCATCAGGGGTAGTAAGCGCTATATAAATGCAATTACAATTACAATTACAATATCTGAAAGAAATCAATGTCTCCTATATTGACCTAATTTTGGGTCAATATTGCTGATCAATGACCCTCTTGGCTTTGCAAATGTAGGTCTGCATGCTGGCAATATTTGATGACTCACTGTCAAAGTGAGTGGTCGCAGGGTTATGTGTGATGCCAATTATGGCAGTCAACTGCCCAATGACTGTGACAATTTGCTACAATCCATGGCCAATTCCGTATTACTACAAACCAGGTCTTATGAAATCTGACAGTTCTCCTCCAGAGTATGGGTTTAGAATTGTCCACTGAAGCACAGAGTGATTGTGTGTCCCATTTGTCATGTAGAAGGGGGGTCTGTCAGCTACCCTGGCCTTGAACTGCACAATGCCTTTTATCACCTTGCTATATCTGCGAAGGTACTCGTGAGGTCACCTACACAGTGACCAGTGGTGCTTAGAGGACAAAGCTGCTCATTTAATATTTTCCTATCAAATGTGTAGAATTGATTGAGGTTGACTCTTTGCTGCTGTGGCTTTGGGAATTGGGTGGTTGACACTGATGGGTGGCACACAGCAGACGTCACACTGAGAAATGGTCTAGGTTGCACAACATCCTGACTACACTGGAGGCGCATGACTCAGGCATGTGTCTGGTGGCATGATGGTGCTCGAGCCATCTCCTCTATGATCTCATCTTCCTGCGCATGCACATGCAATATTGGCTCTGAGGACACATGACCTGGAGCGCCATTTGCCCTTCACCTGACACCACGTGTCATTAGTTTCATGCAAGTCCACAATTAGAGTGTTGGGTCATGGTGACTGTAATGCAGGGCGTGCCACAGTGACTTCACCGCACATCCTTTTTTATCACCTACTGAAGGGAATCAATGATATTCGCTCCTCTACTCCCAGTTGCAAATCAAATTGTGATGCTCAAGTCAACATGTATCAAATAAAATACCCCATGTGCCTTATGAATAACTTCCATTATACTGTTATTGTGCTGCTCACACTATAAATAGGCATGGCTTACAATACATCACATCAAACTTTTTTAACTTTTAGAACACGCTGTAATTTGATATAAAGTACAATAAACTGTTCTACTTGAAATTGTCTGTAAAGGGATCTTTTCAAAAGCTATGTAAAATAAAGTAATGAATAAAAAAACAAAGGTATAATGAACCTGCATCTAATTACGCATAAACATCAAATCAAAGACAAACAGACACGGTTTAATCTAGACAATTGCATTTGAATGAAAATTAGACCATTTAAATATAAATTGATATTATAAGTGCTTGGGGTTAAGATGGGGATAATCAATAGGTATTGTAGAGGAGGGAAACCACCTCTAAAAACTCATAATAAATTGCACTGAGTATAAAGCTATTACACTTAGGTTACAGGGCCTACGAAGTATGTTTGACCCCAGCCCCCTCCACTTCATTGCAGACTATGTATCTATATGTAGACCCCACTGAATTTAGATCCCCCTGATTTTCATGAACTTAGTGATATTAAATCAACATTAGATGTTCACTACAGTACCTTCTCTAAGGAAAAGTCATTGAGGAGTAATGATTTTTCTCAAATCCCACTGAACCAAGTTTCTAATTAATCTGTATGTTGCACGACCACTTAAGCGACCTGTAAACGTAATTGGCTCCATCCTTTGCAACTGTATCATGGCAACCACTGTTTAACGAGGAAGGGCAGCCGAGCTTCCAATTTTCTCAAAACATCGCTATCACATTTATCTTCGGGTACATTTTATGAAGATCATACGTCAAAATGATAGACAAACATAGTATAAAATGAGTCTAAAGTTGAGCTAATTATTGAACATAAAAGTATCAGGGATTTCGAATCTAACAATACATGCACCATGTGAGGCACAGAAGCACTTCTTGGCTCATTTTTAGGCCTGAGAAAAATGTCAATTATGCTGGCAAACTTCGAGTGATTCAACCCATAAGAACTGCACTGAATTGTGCTCACGGGATATGAGCCACTAATGTACAGCAAATTAAACAATACTAAAATACACCGTAGCACAACTGAAACCAATGGAATAGTATAGCAAAGTTGTGTTTACAAACAAGGGCAAGAGTTCCAAATGTACGTAAAATGTAACATATCTTATAAAAAACGAACAAGTAATCAATTAGAAGCATGAACAAGCATTTGCAATGCAATAGGTCTCGCATTTATGCGAGTTTAAGCTATTGGCATTGTAATTGACAATGCCTTTTATTTATGTTTTAATAACGAAAACAAAAATAAAAGGCATTGTTATTTGCAATGTCAATAGCTCAAACTCGCATAAATGCGAGACCTATTGCATTGCAAATGCTTGTTGTCCTCGGTAACTCGATAGGCAGGCATAGCAGGGCCAGCTGTCAGCGGACGCATTGTGTGACACTGAGTCACTGGAGCCTTTGAGGCCTAGGATGTGGGACCCAAACGGCATTCCGTAGCGATGACAGCGGCCCCCCACGTCATCCGGAGCATCTCAATCCAGGCCGGGCTTTCTAGCCAACAGAACTCTGCATGCCGGGAAATGTAGTTTCAAATATATGAAGCACTGGTGAAACTACGAACACAAGCATGCGAAGCATTGATTGCTGAAAAGGAAAATGGGACTTGTCCATAGGCCGTTCAGATGAGCTCATTTGAAGTTGTTAGTGGGTGTGATGCGCACTCTGCACGAGAAAGAAGTGCACACATGTGGAGGGCATCGAACTTCCACAAAAAGTCAGATCACAGGCTCCAGGCGAAGGGTTTTGTATTTGTGAACTGGAAGCCAAATAGCGGTGTTTCTTTTTAAGTTAAAAGAAATCATTTAGCGTGTAATGAGTTATTATTTCAACTGAATTTCAATAAAGTATATTTGATTTATAGTTAAAGTTGGCGAGTCTGGGACAGCGCGCCTGCTTCTATGAAAGTGAACGCGGGTACGGCGTGAGATAATTAAAAACATATGGCCCATGCGCGCCTGTAGACGCTGAGGGGGGGTGGGTGGGGGGAGTGCGGCCGAGAGCACACACAGCGTTTCCTTGCGGGAGCGAGCAGGGGCACCATCTGTTTGCAAGATAATTACAAACAGATGTCGCCAAAGCTCGCTCCCGCTAAGGAACATAAACGTGCACGCGTTGCCATTGAAAGCAATGCAAAGCGTGCACGTTTTTGGGCGAAAAAGCTAATCGATTCCAAGAGGTCTCCTCCTATGCAACGCATGCGCGCTTCGTAGGCGAGACATAAAATGGGAGCATAAAACAAATCAGTGAGCATTGACATACATAAAAACAAGCATTTGCAATGCAATAGGTCTCGCATTTATGCGAGTTTGAGCTATTGGCATTGTAAATGACAATACAATGCCTTTTATTTATGTTTCGGTTTTTAAAACAAATAAAAAGCATTGTCATTTACAATGCCAATAGCTTAAACTTGCATAAATTCGAGACATATTGCATTGCAAATGCCTGTTTCTGTTTTTATTGCACGCATCTCCTTGACAGGGGAGCAAGGAGGGGGGAGGGGCTGGGCTGTAAATCCACATTCGCTTCCGGTGCCGTGCAGAAACAAAAGCGTATGTTGAAGCACGGCGCTCACCTCGGCTTCCTAAATCTAAATTCAAAGTGGCACCGTTTATAAATAAAGGCCCGCACTTGATGTGAAAGCAGCGCCGTTCATAAATGCATATGCTGCATTAGACCGAGCAACGAAAATCCAAAACGTGCAGTACGGCTTCCATGAAGCGCCCGCCTTGCTGATACATGAGCAGAGGCAAAGCAAAAAATAGTGCTTACTAGACTAAATAACACGTACCGTGTAACAACCGAAGTATAAGGGCCAGTCGCCATTGGAGGTTACAAATGAAGACAAGGCGGTACTAAGGAGGGACTAACAAGCCTATTTACGAATCAGAAGACAGCATTTACGAAGGACAATGACACAAGTCAATGACAAATATGGGCGGAGAGTGGGCGGGGCTTCTATTCCATACTCTACTACAACAAGCCTTGCAGAGCAGCGCATACACGCTGACTCTAGGCTCGACCTAATGAGGAGCACAAGACAAACATGTACATTTTAAGGTGCAAAAAAAGCGGGAGCAGAGGAATTATTGGAGAAATTCAAATAATTCAAACTTTTTTCTGAAAGTGTTTTTTATCCTATCTAGAAGGGATGCAATGCTTTCTCGGTCGGCATGCCAGAAGCCAACCTGACACCACTGAAGTACATTTTAGATGTAGCAGCCTGTCTCTTTAAAGGTCTTATGTTAGAAATGGGATTCCTTTTTGGCTGAATAATGCACCCAGGCAGGAACCACCACTCTAGTCAGAGTAACCTAAGTGCACACTAAAAGATAACCTGTGTTCACCCTCTAGTAGCTTGGCACAGAGCAGTCAGGCTTATCTAAAGAGGCAATGTGTAAAGTATTTGCCCAACACACACACACACACAGTAACACAATGAATACACCAGGAAAATGACTCTATACATGTTTATAAAAATAGATTATTATATTATAAACAAAAGAAGACCAAAACAACAAAAATCCAATGTATAGAAGTTGAGATATTGAATTTTAAAGTAATACATGCAGTAAAGTGCTTAGAAGCCAGTAGCGCTAAACAGGATACTTTAGGTCATGCTGGACTAGGGTGAAGTCAAAGTTCAGGCAGACCGCAATGGAGCGCCGGCTGACTACAGGACCCATGCGGGCCCCGGTGAACAAAGTACCTTTCCTGGTCGCAAGCAACGAGATGCAGAAATCTTCTCAATGCACAGGTTCCCGAAGACAGGTGCCAGAGTCAAGAGGCCCCTAGCGATGCGTCATTTCCAATCCACGCAGTCGGGTCGATGCGTGGAAGTTGAGCCTCGAGGTCCGGACCTCAGATAGGTGCTGCGTTGCAGTCGGGTCCCGAATCATCATTGAGCTACGCAGGGCTGTCTCTGGATTGGTACTGCATTTGCATCAAAGGGCACTGCGTTGGTTCCGATTGGCGCAGTTGTGACGATGCATCAATTTTGTCGTAAAACAGCTGCAGAATCCACTTCTGAGGCCCAGAACTGGAGAGGGTACCTCAGGCAAGGGTAGGACTCACGGATGGCTGAGTCCAGCAGCATCAATATAAGTGCAAGAAGTCTTTTGTGTCCCTGAGACTTCAGAAAACTGGAGGCAAGCCAGCAAGCCCTAGGAGATCACTTGGAGGGAAGCAGAGTCCAGCGCTCCTTCAGCAGAGTCAGGGAGCAGCATGCCCCAGGGCAACACAAGAGAAAACCAGGCCTTCCAAGTCTGCAGTCCAAAGATGAGTCCTTTAAGCAGCACAGCAGTCCTTCTGACAGAGGTGCAGTTGAAGATCCAGAAGTGTCTGATTTTAGGGGTTCCTTTACTTTGGGGGGTGACTTCAAAGCAGCCCTCTGAAGTGCACAAGGATCCCTTCCAACCCAGTCCTGTCTGCCAGGCTACCTGTGGGGGTTAATCAGTCCTTTGAGTGGGGACATGACACAGCCTATTCAAGTGAAGAGTTAGCCCCGCACTTTTATCCTGCCCAGGCAAAGAAATCAGAGTGCAGATGTATGTGCAGATGTATGGGTGCTTGGACACACCTATCTTTCCTGTGCTGTATCTGTTTATAGGGAATGCACAAAGTGTAGCTGTCACCCACGCCAGACGTGTATTGGAGGCAGGCTGTCAGGCACACAGAGCAGTAAATGCAGAGAAATGTCCACTTCTAAAAGTGGCATTTCTAAAACAGTAATGTTAAATCCAACTTCATCAGTAAGGAAGATTTATCATTACCATTCCAAACATTTGAAACATGAAAGAGCTACTCCACTCTGATCAAGAATTACAGCTTAAAAGTGTATTAAGGAATTCCTAATGCTAGCCTATGAGATGAGTAGGCCTCACAGTAGTGAAAAATGAAATAGGCTGTTTGTCACTACCAGGACATGTAAAACATAAAGGTACATGCCATACCTTTTACTTACATAGCACCCTGCACTCAGAAGGTTACTTTAGGCCTACCTTAGGGGTGACTTATATGTAATAAAAAGGGAGTTTGGGGCTTGGCAAGTAGTTTTAAATGCCAAGTCGAAGTGGCAATAAACTGCACTCCCAGGGACTGCAGTGGCAGGCCTGAGACAGGTTTGAAAGGCTGCGTCTGTGGGTGGCACAATCAGTGCTGTGGCCCATTAGTAGCATTTGAAGTACAGGCACTGGGTATATGGTATGCCCCTTTACAAGGGACTTGCCAGCACAAAAAATATGCTAATCAGGTATCCACCAATGCCATCATGTTTTGGGGAGATGCACATGCACTTCAGCACTGTTTAGCAGTGGTAAAGTGGTCAGAGCCCTATGGTCAACAATATGAATTTGCAAAACGTGGAGGCAAAACATCTGTGGGAAATCCACCCTAGAGATGCCAGGTCTAACACCTTACTAAATATGATAGAGTTAACCGAACCCTGGGAGAACTCCATTGTCTCCCACTGTTTGCAGGCATCACTTTGAAAACCGGCTGTATCATCGACAAGGCTATCAACATGGGCACCTACTTAGCTTTGCAATCAAGGAAAACATCTCTGGCGGAAAAAAGACAACAGCATCAGGAGCATTTCCAAACAGGGAATAAAACTTTGTAACAAGGAAAAACTGAGACATTTCTGCAACAAGGCCAGAGTGTGGAGACTAGGGAGAGGATGTGGCAGTACATCCAGAGCTGCAGACTGTGGAACTGGGCACCAGGTTTGAGTCTTGGCGTCAACTCAACATCCTGTGATTCTGGGCAAATCACTTATTCTCCCCCTGCCTAACAAAAATGAATGTGTCCTTGTGTAATGTAACTAGTGTTCATGGAAAACACTCCAATCCCTTTGGGTTGAGTTTGTGCTATATAAAACTGCAACAAAAAAAAAAGCTTGCCAAGCAAATCACCATCACTTCATAATCCTCACTTCCATTTTCTTTCAATTGCACCCTGCCCCATCTGTTCAACCTCATACCAGCTCATGCTCCCTCTTGCCCTTTTAGCTGTATTTCTTTTGCCCCTGTGGATAAACAGGTACCCCCTCGTTGCACTTCCCATGACCTCCCTTACATCTCTCTGTTTCCCTGCACCTATTTATAAGGAAAGGTTTCTGCTGTGCAGCATTTCATAGTTTTCCATACATGTTTGCTTTTTATAAATTACATAAATACAACATTGTGAATTATTGGTGGCCTTTCTTGACATATTGTGGATATCATTGTAATAATGGAGGTTTTCCCCAGCATGATGGTGGGCTTGGTGTAATGGTGTCCATCTCTTTCCTATTTTGGGAATATCTGGCACAATATATCAAAAATCACCACCATTACACCAGAGGAGGCTCCATCAAACCAGCGATGGTCCCACAATGCTGGTGCCTGGCTCAAGAGGCTAGGCATTATGGATCAGTGGTTAATTAGGTTACTTATTAGGTCCCTGCTAAATGTAGGAGGCAGAGTAAAATGCACTTGCACTCTTTCCTTTAGACACATACATAGATACACACACACAAACACACACACACACACACACACACACTGACATTCAAGCAAATATTTCAGAGACATACACTCACACTTGCACTCCCCAGAGAGCCTTCTCCCCACCTCTCCTGCGGCAATATCACAGTTTTTTTTAAACATACCTGTCTCCATCTTATATCCTCACTCATTATTATCATTTTATTTTCCCCATTGCAGTCAGTGGTGGGGTGGGACTGGGGCTGGCCTGATCAGGGGAGGAGTGGTGTGCACTTCCTACATGCACATGAACTGTTTGGCCAGCCCTCTTGGGCCCACCAAACAGTTCATGTGCACTTTGCATGTTCCTACCAGGCTGCATTACACAGCCTGGTCAGGAACATGCACAGGCTCCCTGTTCCAGTCTGAGTGCCGATCCACGGCGCTCAGAACAATCACAATGCTGCAATGCAGCATTGTGATTGGCTCAGTGGAGCCTGTCTGCCCGAGTGCTTCCTGCTGCTGCCAGCCGGGACAGGAATATTAAGAGGACGAGGACCGAGGACGGAGGAGAGGCGGCGGCCGTCCGTTGAAAGTAAGTCCTTTTTATTGCATTCCTCCCCTCCCCCGCCACACAACACCCGTCCGGTAGCAGCTGCTACTGGCAACACAATCATTCACTGATTGACTGTGTTTGTTGCGGGTCCCGCCACAGGGTGCTGCCAAAAACAATGATGCTGTTGGTCGAGCCCAGTGCCGACTTAGTGACACCACAACAAAATAAACGTTTGCAGACCATTGGATCAGTGCTGGACAGGAAACCCCAAACAGCACTACCAAAATTATTCAAACCAGCTCCACACTGCAGGAGTTGTGACTAGAATGGGGACTTAGGGACTTTCATATTTAGATCTTGACATGCCATCCAGCTCTGAAAGCAGTCCCCTAGACTCCAGCTCGACAAGAAAATGCCAAAGTGGTGCAAAGGCCAACTGGCCCCGGGAGGGGTATGTGTAAGGGTCCACGAAGGAAATGTAAGCCAGGTCAGCCTCCACCTTACTTCCCCACACACGCAATCCCCTAGCCCGACAGGCTCCCAATAAAATAGATGCTGAAAAGCATGGCTAAACTATGACCTTGCATTGATAAACCCCTTCTAGCCATAGGCTGTCGATGAACATAAAATGAGTTAAATACTAAACATTCCTTTGAAAGAAAATTAGCTATCACCTTGACCAATAATATTGCAAACAATCCAACTCCTCATCACTCTATCGCCTAACACCTTTAAAAGTGACTTATCACTATGCGGCAGGACTACAGACGGCTAGAGTGGAGCACAAAGGTATCTTGTCACCTTGAAAGATGTTTGCCAGCATGATGGTGGGCTTGGTGTAATGGTGTCCATCTCTTTCCTATTTTGGGAATATCTGGCACAATATATCAAAAATCACCACCATTACACCAGAGGAGGCTCCATCAAACCAGCGATGGTCCCACAATGCTGGTGCCTGGCTCAAGAGGCTAGGCATTATGGATCAGTGGTTAATTAGGTTACTTATTAGGTCCCTGCTAAATGTAGGAGGCAGAGTAAAATGCACTTGCACTCTTTCCTTTAGACACATACATAGATACACACACAAACACACACACACACACACACTGACATTCAAGCAAATATTTCAGAGACATACACTCACACTTGCACTCCCCAGAGAGCCTTCTCCCCACCTCTCCTGCGGCAATATCACAGTTTTTTTTAAACATACCTGTCTCCATCTTATATCCTCACTCATTATTATCATTTTATTTTCCCCATTGCAGTCAGTGGTGGGGTGGGACTGGGGCTGGCCTGATCAGGGGAGGAGTGGTGTGCACTTCCTACGTGCGCATGAACTGTTTGGCCAGCCCTCTTGGGCCCACCAAACAGTTCATGTGCACTTTGCATGTTCCTACCAGGCTGCATTACACAGCCTGGTCAGGAACATGCACAGGCTCCCTGTTCCAGTCTGAGTGCCGATCCACGGCGCTCAGAACAATCACAATGCTGCAATGCAGCATTGTGATTGGCTCAGTGGAGCCTGTCTGCCCGAGTGCTTCCTGCTGCTGCCAGCCGGGACAGGAATATTAAGAGGACGAGGACCGAGGACGGAGGAGAGGCGGCGGCCGTCCGTTGAAAGTAAGTCCTTTTTTTATTGCATTCCTCCCCCTCCCCCGCCACACAACACCCGTCCGGTAGCAGCTGCTACTGGCAACACAATCATTCACTGATTGACTGTGTTTGTTGCGGGTCCCGCCTACAGGGTGCTGCCAAAAACAATGATGCTGTTGGTCGAGCCCAGTGCCGACTTAGTGACACCACAACAAAATAAACGTTTGCAGACCATTGGATCAGTGCTGGACAGGAAACCCCAAACAGCACTACCAAAATTATTCAAACCAGCTCCACACTGCAGGAGTTGTGACTAGAATGGGGACTTAGGGACTTTCATATTTAGATCTTGACATGCCATCCAGCTCTGAAAGCAGTCCCCTAGACTCCAGCTCGACAAGAAAATGCCAAAGTGGTGCAAAGGCCAACTGGCCCCGGGAGGGGTATGTGTAAGGGTCCACGAAGGAAATGTAAGCCAGGTCAGCCTCCACCTTACTTCCCCACAAACGCAATCCCCTAGCCCGACAGGCTCCCAATAAAATAGATGCTGAAAAGCATGGCTAAACTATGACCTTGCATTGATAAACCCCTTCTAGCCATAAGCTGTCGATGAACATAAAATGAGTTAAATACTAAACATTCCTTTGAAAGAAAATTAGCTATCACCTTGACCAATAATATTGCAAACAATCCAACTCCTCATCACTCTATCGCCTAACACCTTTAAAAGTGACTTATCACTATGCGGCAGGACTACAGACGGCTAGAGTGGAGGACAAAGGTATCTTGTCACCTTGAAAGATGTTTGCCACCAGGCGGTGTTGAGACTGTGTTTTACTTGGTTCGTGCATATGCCTCTGTCTGCTTCCTTGATACAGCTACAATCCATACAAAACTTTCCCCGCTTTTTAATTATGAAGCATTGCTGCAGTCTTAGGGGTCCAAGGAATCTACATATCAGTCTACAGCGATCTGTTTGTAATTCTAACTAATTACTTCCCCTGTCAGGAAGATATCCCCGGAAGCCTTGGGAGTCCTATCGCCAAAACATCAGCCGCCCATCCCACCCTTGCCAAAAATCTATCAATAGCTACATGCTAAAAATTCATTATAACGGGACAGGTACAGACGTGTTAGAAAGGAACTAATCTTTGCACTGTCAGCATGCCTTTACCTGCTGCGCGTAACCCCTTGTAGAGACCGCTAAATTTAATTGAACAGCTGCACAGTTTAATTGGTTTGTTTTCATTTGAGCTCTTGCATAGAGCAGTGACAAGGGCTGAAGAACTTGGCGACGGATGAATGGCTTTCTGAATGTGCTGAGTCATGCAGCGCGCTGTCAGTCAGCCATTATGGATTCCTGGAGCAGTTAGCATCTTTGCTCAATTCTTCACGACTCTAATTACAAACATGCTTGCTACGTACGCTACGCACAAAGTCCATCTACTCTTATTCTCTAAAACAGCCTTATGACCTCTGACCCTCATTACGAGTAACATTACTGGAGGTTAATCCAGGGTGAAGTACCCGAACCTGAATTCCAGCTATTTCCGGACCTGGAATAATCGGAACTGAAAACTTAAGACCCGATAATTACAGGCCCGGAGACAATGACAAGTCACAAATGCTGGAGGGCAGCAGCATTAGCTGGTCTTGACCCTGCAGCAGAGCTGGGCGGAGCAGACAATGCTCATCCCCCACCGGGCATGCACAAGCATGCGCCCTGGACTCCTCACCTCAACCCCTCCCCTCTCTAAACCTCCAACTAATACTCCGGCTGAAACTTTCTGTCTACTCAGACCTGTCGAAAAATGTCAGCATTTCTTTTGCTGACATTGGGAAAAACTGCCTGGTAAAACACCGGCGGGCTTATGTACAAGTCCCTTATCTCGCTGGTGCCTCACTTTTTCCCATAGAAAAAGTGAGGCACCGGCGACGCAGGGGGCTTGTAAATCAGCCCCCTGGGTAACTACGGGTCTGAGCATTTATTCACAGTTTCAGGGAAAAAACTCTCAGGGCCTCATTTACAATATTTTGATGCAAGGCAGCGCAAGCCTTCCTGCTGTGCTGCCGTGCGTCAAAATAAAAGGGCAGGAATGCACTGTATCTACAAGGTACGGCGCAATCCTGTCCTTCTCCCCGGCGCACAAACAGCAGCCGTGCACCAGCGCAGACACCCTTGCGTCATTTTGCAAGGGTGCCGGCACTGAGGGGCTGCTTGTTTTTGTGCAGGAAGGAACACCTTCCTGCACAAAAACAATCATTTAAGGCATTTTCCTCATTCCAGGGGAGGCGTAGGATTCCGACGCATTCCCAGTTTTACAAAATGTTGAAAATCTGGGAATGCATCAAGTTCCATGGATGTTGCATGGGAACACCCACAGCAACACCCATGGAACGCTCCTTTCACGCAGAGTAATGCGTGAAAGGGAAACATATTTGCAAGGCCATTAAAAGTCCTGCAGGGTGACGTTACATGGCCTTGTAAATATTGGGAAGACCTTTGTGCTGCCGTTGCGTCAATAAAAGTGACGCACCGGCGGCGCAATGGGCTTGTACATACGCCTTAATGGCCGGACTTCCGTGCAGAGATATTGGCCTATAATTTAAAATCTGGACCTCTGATATGTGCGCACCACAGCCCGGCCAACTCATATCTAAGTCCTCTCTGTTTTGAATGAATTCCCACCTTATTCATTGCTCTGGCTCTCTGGAAATCGGAAGAATGCAATAATTCTTCTGTGCAAATATTTTACTCTTCTTTGCTATTGGAGTAAATAAATTCTGTGCGAATATTGGCCATTCACTATTGCAGCTTCATAAAGATCTAGCAATTTACAGTTACTGGTGTTGCCAAAACGCCAAAACGATTGTGCAAATTCAAGAACATTTTGTAAGAATATCCTGCTTTTAGTGTTTCGAAGACTACTCCGCTTAACTTGCGAGATTTTATTTCTGCAAGCTTGGCGTTGGAAGAAATGACTGTGTATATTTAATTAAAAAGTTGACCATTGTTTGGTTTCAGTAGAGAATGACAGTGCCTGGGAAATTTGAAAACGTGTTTTTTCCTTTGAAAATACACTTAGAAAAACATATTAAGAGGTACCTATTGCATTAGGAACATTTCTGCTGGCAGAGACAACTTTAATTCTGACAAATATGAACTGCAGATGAGTCCATGGTCCTCAGCTGTTAAATTGTATGCAAATTCAAGGTAAGCGGCACTGGGGTGTTAGTGCCCGGCAATCAAAGCCATGCATGGATTCAAGGACAGCAGAGAGCTTTCATGCATGATGGACAACTGAGAAATGGCTTCATTTGCAGGAGGGAGAATTTAGCAAAGAATAACGATTTCAGTGGCAGGCTTGTTCTGCGTTCAAACTCCTAAAATCAATGCAAATCCTCAGCAGAATATTAAGAGGCCCAGGAACCAGTGAAGGGTAGAAGCAATTGGCTATTAATAAAAGAGAAACTTCTCCCAAATCCTTAGTAGTGCTTATGCATTGGAATCATACAGGGTCTCCTTAGGAGTGCTCAGGTCTTTCCAGTGGGGCCACCAACAAGCGTTAATGGCCCTATTACGATATCAACAGGAACATTAACTAGTGAGTGCATAACACCATTTTTTCCGAGAGAACCCTAGTGGATTCACTGGGAAAACCTGTAACTCAATTCCTCCCCCCCAACCCTCCAGTAACTAAAGCCTACTATGGTACTCGTTATTTAGAGAGGTGGGGTTATGGCTCCAGGGCTTTGTTATGAGGCCATTGACATCAAACTCTCATTCTTCCTGAAACTTCTCTTCCCACAATGTTTACCACTCTTAAATGTTTAGTGTCAATTTTACGATCTGTTTAAACCGGTTTGCTAAGCCAGTGAGTTTATTTGGAGGGAGGAAAGCTGTGCTATATGAAATATAAGAAACCTACTACCTGAAGAACTAAGGTGTCAAAATGACTTTCTACAATTCTGGAAAAAAATAAAAACATCTGTTTAATTCCTATTTGTCCTTTTGGGGCTTTTTGCACTCTTTATAATTTCCTTAGTCCCCTCTCTTCTGTTAGCTGCCTCTTTGGCCGTCATTACCTGCCAGGTAGAGTGATGTTCCTCAGTGTGATACTGCACACGCTAATCATATCACTGGCCTGGTGCTCTGGCACCAGTTTTCCCAGGTGTGGGAATCCCAGACCTGACTTTACCGCTGGTAATTCCAGCTGGTAAAATTGCATAGGCTTTGACTGCAACAGCAGCTAAGCCTCTGTCCCTGTCCAAAGATTTTTATTAACAGCGGGGAAGCATGCAGTGCTCCTGTTTGCTAAGGCACTTTCCCCCCCTTCCCTCCCCTGCACGCCCATCCTTCATCCTTCTATCCCCATCCAGTAACTGCCTGACAGCACACAATTACCTCTGGCTCGGAGCAAATAGTAAATGTGAGCACTAATAACCCAAGAGCATGGAAAACGGTGTGGAATTCCATCTGGTAAAACTAGGTCTGCACAGTTACCCAATCTGGGGGACTCATGTTGCACGCTATTGGTGGGCTGTTACCCCACCGTAATGTTAATTTTGTGTGCAGAGTTTGCACCTCATCAGAATAGTGCAACTAGTAACGAGGGCCTTTATGTACTGATTTTTAAATGTCCCTGTCCTCTCGTTGGTCCCACCCTCACTTCTTATACACTCATTTTGCAATTCTTTGACATTGTTGTCAGCACCCTAGTCCTCTCTGGTCTATGTGTATGATTGCAATGAAAAAAAGAGACTCTAATCAGTACCGGTAGTTACTGTAAAGCACACTAACACCCACTAAGGTATAGATGCACTATGAAAAATAAAAAAAATTATTAAATAAAGTAAAATATTATCCCTGAATGGATATGACACAATCATCAGTCTGTTGTTTGTCGTATGTAATTCCCTTGTTTACAATGGTTAGAGACTCTGAAGGTAAGAGTCTCGCTCAAGCGTACCTTCCTGAGCTGCAACTATCCCATGGGCGTGAGATTGACTAAGGCCCTGATTCAGAGTTTGGCCGAGAGGGTAATCTATCACAGCAGTGATGGAGGAGCCTCTCCGCCACACTGAGGTTCTGCCCACCTCATTTAATGTTAGGCGAAAGTCCAGTATGCTAGTGATGTAGTCTGCGCTATCTCCACCATTGATATACACCTCTGCCAGTCTAACAGAGTAAGGCAGCCAGAGGTTTGGCCATTTGATCATCATTTTAGAATGGACAGTCAAATGTCCAGTTTTTGCAGTACGTCAATGCCAGTTAAAACGTAGTGGTAACGGGTTCCCATGAGGCGTTAATTTTCTTATTTCCAAAACAAAGTCATGTTTTGGGAGTTTGTCTTTGAAAATAAAAAAAAGTTAAAGGTTTGATTGACAGTACCATCATGTTGACAGATCTGTCCATCAAGCATTTAATACATTGACAGGTAAACCCACGATGGGAGTTCCTGCCAAGGAAAGTATACGTCTGCTGGGCCAGCGGAAATTTCTAAATTCGAAGGACAGCTACTCCTTCAGTGTTATGGAGTATTTTGTTCCGTCTCCCTCAGAGATGTTTTAAGGGATGGGCAAAGTGGGTTCTCGCCGAGGGCCCCAGCCTTTCAGGCGGCATCTTGATAGAGCTGAATCTGTTCTCCGCACAGTCCGGTTCTGAAATCCCTTGAATGATTTTCAAACCTAGATTGTTTTAATGCCATTTTCCTCTCATTTATGTTTAATATAGGTAATGTATGGGCATCTATTACAGGCATTTTGCAGAGAAATTTTGTGTTTGTTTTTCAACACTATAAAAAAAGTTTATTTGAGATCAAAACAGGACCTCACAGATGAGAAATGGCAGTGGGCCACAGAAATTATTTGCAATAATATTAGTGAGCTGGTGCTGTATTACACAATTGGAAACACTCATCACTATCCCTGGATGTTTAATGGAAACACTTTTAGATTTTGGACTAGTCTGCCTATGCAGTGTTTGTAACCTGGCCAAAGAGGGCATGAAAAAGCTGAAATTTGATTGTAAATTCAAAGCTGGTCCCCAAAATCCTTAAGATGTCCCTGGTCTCCCTGACAGAGTAAAGATCGTCCTATGTGGTCTAAATAGGCCCCTAAGTCTGAAACCTAAATTTGTTTGTTCTTCGAAATAGAAAGATATGGATATTTGGTGAAAATGTTTATACTTTCATTGTGGTCTGAGCTCTTGCAATAGCCTATGGGTGAGTTGCCCTATTTCTATAAGAACTAATCCATGCACACTTTTACACATTATCTCTGGTAACAGTTGCCATTATCAGGTAACAAAACAACAGCCTGAATACGAATTGAGTACAGCAAAATCAATTTTTTGTTAAATCATTCTCGACAATCAATTATTTGTTTCAAGAATAGCATTTTTTTCCAAGAAAAACTGTAAGAAATCTACGAGGCAGGCTAAAGGAGAGATACATGCCACAAACCTGATCCCACACAACCCGGGAAGTTGGAACTTTCCTGGTTTTGTGGAGTGATAAAGTTTGTTTTCTAATTCCAGGACTGTAAGCCTGCCGAATGGATTCATTGTTAGTGGAGATGGTTGCCAAAAATGAGGGCCATCCCAGTACATGGTGGCCCGCACTCAGGGGGAATTGACCAAAATAATGATAGGTGGCAGATCTGTGTCTAATCCATAGAAATGGATATGAGTACAAAGGCATGCAGGACTTCCCTCAGGAACTACAGGCTTTTCATGATCCAGTTACTCGGTATGCTCATTAAGAATTAGCCAACCAAAGAAACAACAATGAAAAAATGAAGACCAGAAGCAACAAAAGACAGTGCAGTGAAAATGTGTACTTTCCATGCAGTGTCATCACTCATTTCACCTGCACTTGTAGCAGTATGTGTTTTTGGAAGCATGTTTCTGGACTCCGGTGAGCTTCAAGGCACTGACTTCATGTACACTCCTTGGGATTGCTGGGGATTTCCGGAGGGGCAAAGGCAGCAGTAGGCAGACCAGAAGAGCTGTGGCAGAAACCTTCAGTCTTGATCCTAGTTAGCAGGAAAGGGCAGATCTGGACGCTTAGTCTTAATACAGGTCTGTGTCTTTCGCTGTCGGATGTACGGGTGACTGCTTCTGGAAGCAAAGGTGTCACCACACATTGGAATATGTGGCAGGCAAGTACCCTTGAGAAGCTGATAAGTTCTCAGGTGGAAAAAGGCAAAGGCCTAAAAAACCTGCTTGCTTGACATAGACCGCAAGGTTGAAGAAAACTAGCACCCAGAATCAGATAGTGAATTTTTTGAGGAGTAAGGAGTTAGGAACAGTAAGTGAAGGGAATGAGGAAACAAGCAAAGGAAAATGGAATTGTTGCAACATGTCCTCCAACCAGCCAGAAGCCTTTATATTGTAAAAGAACAGGAAAAGGAAATGACATCAAACATCACACGACAGGAGGAAGGAACAGCAGCTATGAGCCCAGGAGCGCAGGGAAGGCAACCACAGGTGAGTGAAGCTCACAGTACTCAGCAGCGGACTCCATTGGGTATTTCTTGAGATCCGGGACCCCTGGGACCACACAAGGTACTCTAATTCTCAGGAGCCTATGCCGCCAGGACCCCATGGTCAAAACAAGCATCCAGCTCCATGTTTAGGAAGCACACTGAGCCGCACACTCCACATAGATCCAGGTCCAAATATGTTCAACAAATGCTAAGTTTTAAAGAGGTGAGAGGGGCATGTACTTAACAAAATTTCAAACAATACAATCAGATGATAAACAACATGAAGGTCCAAACTAAGAATTTATGTCACAAACTCTAGTACACTATACATTGGATGGAAGGTATACACTACATACTACAAGTTAAACATTACACTATACATTATACCCTAGAGGGGAGCTTCAGTTTATATGTCAAGATCAGGAAGCTGGTCAGTGCCCCACAATCAGGATTACTGCATCCTCTAGATACAAAAGGTACAACCAATTAAGCTGGTGAACAGTTTCACTCCTGAAAGAGCATTCTGAGAAAGTCATATCCCCAGAATGCAAAGCAGGAGTCACTGTCTACATTCAGATGACTAGTTACATCTTCGAGAGGATTGATCTAGCAAGAGTCCTTATGCATTCTATCCAGACAGCTCTGGAAAACAAAGGATTGCAGCAGAAGATGAAGTGGGGAATCTGATTGTTCTTGGTGGGACACACCTTCCTCCATCTCAAAGCCATCATTCTTACAAAAATAAATGTCCATGAATAGCTATGGGCAACTACAATGACAGGTGACTGGTAGTGCTCACAAAGCATGTTTTGTGTGCACACTTTAAGATGACGACAGTTATTTTAAAAAGTTTTTTCATGTTTGCAAACATCCACCTGTACATTAGAACATACCAATGAAGGAGACCCCTTCAGTTGCAAATATTGCCAAATATTGTCCTTAATTTACTTGAAGCGACAAGTAGGAAGATCCCTTTGGTCGAGATAAGCCCCTCAAAAACAGATATTTGTGCTTCCATCAGCCATGGCTTTTAGAGGGGCACTGAGAGAGCTTCTACCCTAAGACAGAGTGATGAGGTCAACTGACAGTGTCCTTTCTCTGGATACGTCAAACTGTTGTTGCCGAGGAGCGCTTGTTTGCAGTTTAAATGATCCTCCTTTCATATTCCTCCAAAATATTATATCTAAAATATTAACTGACACAAATATTGTGTTGAAAAATTGAGATGTCAAAAATATCGTGGGACAGATAATTGAAGGTACAAATATAATTTTTTAAGCCTTTTACATTACTTTTTAAATATAGTTATACTTAGTATCACTTTTTAATTAACTTGTCTACTTTTAATATATATCATTTTATATGTTGTTATTGTGGTAATGTTATGTATGCTTAATTAGTTTTTATTGTACTTTTTTTTAATGATTTGATAATATATTTAAAGTATTTTTTTATTTTATTTCAAATTTGTTTGGCGAGTTGTATTTGTAGCAGAATAGGTTGGGAAGTTGTTTTAAATATACATTTTTTATTTGATTATTTTAAAAAAGTTTTAATTTTATGATTTGATTAGTAATTATGTATTTTTTTACATTTATTTAATAAATCATTTTAAAAATGTAGTAAATAACTTTTTAAATTGTTGATTGGATAATTAAAGATATCTGATTTTCTAAATTATTTAATTGGTTTTGTATATTAATTATGTTATGTTGTAGCTTTTTGTAATAATAATGTGTATTTTTATTTCATTTTCTTAATTTAATTTTTTTTGTAGTTGTTGAACGTTTAGGGCAAATGGGTGGAAAGTCTGTTAAATCTGTTTCTTAAATTTCTTCAATTGATATACTCATTAATATAATTGTATGTATGATCTTTCATGTTTATTTAGTGTTTTAAATTATTTATAAATTATATAATGTTAAAATAAAATGTTTCATATGGTTATTGAAATATATTTTATGTTTTTTAATATATTAAACACTTTCCCTATTGATGCTTTTAATAGGAGTGGGAATAGTAAATCTGGCCTCTCCAAAGATCAGCACTTTCCCTGCAATTGCTTATGTCAGAATGGGAATAGT
This sequence comes from Calotriton arnoldi, assembly GCA_963921515.1. Classification (NCBI taxonomy): domain Eukaryota; kingdom Metazoa; phylum Chordata; class Amphibia; order Caudata; family Salamandridae; genus Calotriton; species Calotriton arnoldi. The sequence goes on along the minus strand of CAWUFW010011009.1, from coordinate 29,659 downwards.
ACATCTGACCTCTCCAAAGTCCAACACTTTCCCTATGATTGCTTATGCCAAAGTGTGAAAAGTAAATCTGACCCCTCTAAAGCTCAACACTTGCCCTACCATTGCTTATGCTGGAGTAGGGATAATACATCTAATCCTTCCAAATCCAATAGTTTCCATACTGTTGCTTACATCGGAGTAGAAATAGTAAATCTAACCCCTCCGAAGACCAGCACTTTCCCTACTCTTGCTTATATCAGAGTGGGTAATAGTAAGGGCAACCCCTACAATGTCCAGCATTTTCCCCTACTGTTGCTTTTGCTGGAGTCATATTAGTAAACCTAACCTCTTCAAACTCCTGTACTTTCCTTGCTGTTGACTATCTTGGAGTGGGAATAGTAAATCAACCTCTTCAAAGTCCAACACTTTCCCTACTGTTGCTTATGTTGCTGTGGGAATAGTAAACTGACCCCCTCCAGTGTCTAACGCATTCCCTACTGTTGCTCAGGTTAGAGTGAGAATAGTAAATCTGACCCATTCAAAGTTCGACACTTTTCCTACAGTTGCTTACTTTGGAATGGGAATAGTACATCTAATTACTAAAGTCCAAAGCTTTCCCTACTGTAGCTTATGTTGCAGTGGGAATAGTAACCTGACCCCCTCCAGTGTCTAACACGTTCCCTACTGTTGCTTATGTCGGAGTGCTAATAGTAAATCTGACCCCTCCAAAGATCAACACTTTCCCTACTATTGCTTACTTTGAAGTGGTAGTAGTAAATCTGACCCCTCCAACTTTTAACACTTTCATTACTGTTGCACTGGTCAGAGAGGGAGTAGTAAAGCTAAACCCTCCAAGTCCAAAAGCATCCCTACTGTTGCTTAAGCTGGAGTGGGAATAGTAAATCTGACCCCTCCAAAGTCCAACACTTTCCCCATTGTTGGTCAGGCTAGGGCTGAAGTACTGAATTCAACCCTTCCAAGTCTAATTCCTTTTCTATCTGAAAATCTTTAAACTGTATTAACATATGCATATATATACACAAACACACACGCACATATATATACAAATATATATACTACAGAAGATCTCTACACATGTATATAGGAATCCCTTTTATAAGTCAGTAAGGGGGATTTTTAAGATTCTAAAGCTACATCATTTTTAAATCAAATCTTTTTTAGCTCATGATTTTAGGAGGGATTTGATCCTATGAACATCAATACTATTAGTCATTGGAGCTGCGACCTACATATATAAGGGGATTAAAAAGGGAGGATATTCAATATCAATGGAAAGTATAAATAAAAAGATACTGAGGCTGCCACCTGACCTTAACCAGAAAAATAATGGTTTTTTAATTATTTGCTATTTGCACATTTAGGGTTATATTAACTTTTTAGAAGGTCACTTTTAAGGTCCATATCCGCATTGTTGAGGAAGCGGAACACATCATGCACAGGCACTTTACACTTTATTTTTATATAAACATTCTTTTAATGATAGTTAGTAGATAGCACAGGACAGGATGAGGAAAATCACAGACAATACTAAGTTGAAACATTAATCATAATAATACAAATTGCATTTAAGCAAATATGATAAAAATGGTTTTTATGGGGTTTTTGATTATAAAAAATATCTTTACATTCCGTTTATTTACATAGGACTGACTAAAACAATTTTAATTATGAATTGATTAAAAATAAATTTTAGCCTTTATTTATTAACATATATTATAATGTATGAAAATAAGTTGCTATGGTATTTATTATATGCTTATTTATGGTTATCTCTATTCCCACCCACGATTAAAAGGCAATGTTCGACAATGTAATATGATATTGGAAATACACAAAACAAGTATATTAATTGTGGAGGAGAGGGAGAAATATAGAAAAAATGGAAATGTATCAAAATTGTAATACCTTAAAACCGCAGTATGTCTTCCATGTCCATGGTGAAATCACCGGAACTTTGCACTAATCACTGTCACTTTAAAAGGGGAGAAAATGGTAATGAGCGTTGTCATGTGATCAAGGTCCAGGAGGGACCGAAACGCGTCATGGCCGACTAAGAATAAACATTTCCTGCACAGAAACGTGGTCCGTGTCTGCTTTCCGTTTCCAGGACTGGTGAAAGCATTTGGAAGCAGTACGAGAGGATATTAGGCTGTCCGAGCTTCTGACAGCCCAACACGGACCCCCACTCGTGAAGAGGCGACGACTGAAAGAAGCGAACACTTCCGGGCTATCTGCCGGGAGCAACTGGACTGTGTTTCCCCGTAAGGATACGAGTCGTTGGCCCCCCCTCGGTCAAAGGAAACCAACTGCCGGAAGCGAACTCCTCCGGAGCCGTGTCGGAGGACGCGTAGTCAGAGGATAGAACGCGGAAGGTAGGAGGTACGAGACATTGAGGGGAGAGTGGTGTGCATGTAACAGGGACAACGGGGTTTAATTTAAATTCACCCGACTCCTGTTTACAAACACGTTAAAAATATTACAATGTCGGCGGCTACGCTCAGGGACCGGGAGGCGGCAGCCTCAGAAATGTTTACCAACATATCCCCAAGCAGCCTAATCACACCGGAAATTGCCACAAATCCAGCGAACAACAATGGAAATATTAAGGAGAAAATAAGAGCACTAGAAAGGCTGATGAAAGCGGAGCAGGGAAAATGGTGGGAATATAAATCCCTGCAGCGTTACCTAGACGTAGGAAGAATCCCTAGGGGCTTAAGGATACTAATAGCCCCGAGTTATGATCAGCCAAACCCCAATATGATGAGCGATTGGGCGCAAAGCAATTTGTAATCGTCAAAAAGACTGGTAGAGATCTTGGTGAAATATGCAGAAACAGACCGGGTGGCTATCCAAGAAAAAATAGAAAAACTGAATGAGGAAATTGCCCAACTTAACAAACATGAAGAAGAACTGAAATTAAGAGAAGAAATGCTAGCACGCCTAAAAAAAGAGGAAGATAAGATAAAGGAACGTAAGACATTCAAATTTCATAGAGATAGGGTGGACTATGAAACTGGGCGCATTTTCACATTTTCAAAAAAATATGACGCCATGAAATCTAATAAAATGAAAATGCAAAATGAAACAGGAACCCAGGCATCTACCAGGAGAGACAAACATGTTTACACCTCAAATTCAGACCTGAGCTCCAATATAGAAAGTGAAGCGGAGCTGGATGGACAACAAATGGTCCTAAGACCCACATTAACCAAACTTTCCCCAGCTGAAGAAATGAATTTTTTAGTGGAGGAAAGAAGGGCGACACTCCGCCCGAGGATGCAGCAGAACGCCAGAGGAAGAGGCGTAACCACAAACGGAGGCAGAGGAGAAAGTCAAATAGATCGGCCAAACAACAAAAAGACGAGAGGGAGAGGGAGAGGCTGGTGGAACCACAAATAAACACCAGTGAGATTCAAAAAGAAAAAACAGTAATCAACCTAACTGACACAACTCTCACAAAAGCCGAACAACAAATCTTGGCACTAGGACTCTCTTTCTGCCCCGAATCAAACTTCAATTATGCAAACACCCGGATGGATGTTTACCGCTTCATAAGAAAACTAAAGCTCAGAAAACATCATGCCTTATCAAAAGAAAAACTAAAAGAGAAAGATAAGGCATTGGAGGAGGAAAATGGTCAGACCGAGGTTCCAAAAGGATTAACAAATAGCGGAGATTCCACCCTACTAAATACGCTAATGGAATTACGAATGGAATCCATTTCACCAAGGGCCAATAACACCAGTTTGGAACATAATTCCCAAAAAATCAGGGAGACAACACGAGCAGCAAATATACTAGCTGAGGAGGATATACCCACAAGAAAAACCACACCATTCAAAAGTAAATCAACATTTAATCCAATAATGCCTAGAGCTAGCATTGACATCTTTAATGAACAGGTGATCAATGGAATCAAGAAACTAAATTACAAGATTCAACATACCAAACAAAAATGGAATTCAAAAGACAGGCAATATAAACAACTGATTGCCAAACTACAAAGTAACAAAAACATCATTGTGAGAAATGCGGACAAGGGTGGTAATATTGTCTTATGGGACAGAAAGAAATATATGGAAGAAGCAGCAGGGCAATTAAATGACAGATCATGTTATAAAATCAGCAATGTGTGGACATTAAAATCAATACAGGATGACTTTCATGGGAAACTCCTAGCATGGAAAAGCGCTGGAGTTTTAACGGCGGCTGAATATAAATTCATAAAAAAGGATAATCCCACCATCCCAAATATATACTTCATCCCAAAAATACACAAGGATGCAAAAAATCCCCCAGGCCGTCCTATTATCTCGGCACAGAACAGCCTGTTAGAAAATGCAAGCCGATACATAGACTATTTTTTACAAGAATTGGTGCATTCCTTGCCATCGTATATCAGAGACACAAGTGATTTTTTAGCAAAACTGCAAAATTTTGAATGGAAGGAGTGTTACAAATTAATGACTTTGGATGTAGTGTCCCTTTATACCAGTATTAGACACATAGATGGTATAAGGGCATTGGAATACTTTCTGGGAAAAAGAAAAACAAGACTGTCTACCCATAATGTAATGCTTAGCAATCTGACCCAATTTTGTTTAAACAATAATGTATTTCTATTTGATAAGTGTGTCTATCAGCAGATGCGTGGTGTTGCAATGGGGGCCAGCTTCTCCCCTAGCTACGCCTGTTTACACATGGGGTGGTGGGAGGAGCTGGTCCTTGGTGTAACACACAGGCACTTTATGGAAAATCATATAAAAATGTTTCTTAGATTTATAGATGACATTTTTATTGTTTGGGATGGCTCTATAACACAAGCAAATGAATTTGTAAATAATATCAATGATAATGGCATTAATTTAAAGTTTACATCAACCATCAGTACCCAGTCAATCAATTTCCTTGATGTAGAAATTTTTATCAAGCATAATAAATTGGAAACAAGATTATTCAGAAAGGAAACTGCGGGAAATTCAGTTTTGCATTCAACAAGTTTTCACCCACGACAGCTGATTAATAGCATCCCCTATGGTGAAATGTTGAGAATTAAAAGAATATGCAGCAATCCTAAGGATTTACAAAAAATGCAGCTAGAATGCAAAAACAGATTTCTAGCAAGGGGATATAAATGCAGAACAATAGACGCAGCTATCAAGAAAACCAACAGTTTAGAGAGGGATTCCTTGCTAAAACCTAAATCTGTAGATAAAGAAAAGGAAAAAGAATCTTTTCAATTGCGGCTTATTACAACTTACAATAAGCAAAATAAAACCATCAAAAATATTGTACAACGCAATTGGCCTATAGTACTAAATGACCCTATTATAGGCAGTACTTTACCTAAATCCCTGGGTATAACCTACAGAAGGGCTCCTTCCATGAGTGGAAGTCTAGTAAAGAGTAGTCCGGAGGTTGTTAAACCAATAAATTGGCTCACGCAACGAAAGGGGTTCACAAAATGTTCAAACTGTAAGGCTTGCAAGCATGGCATAAACAAAAAAACATATAAAACCCCATTCTGTGATAAGGAGGTAGAGATCACACGTGCTCTGCATTGTAAAACAGATTACGCCATATATATCTTAGAATGCCCATGCAATCTAAGATATGTAGGGAGTACAAAACTCCCTGCAAATAAAAGAATTTTACAACATCTAAGGGCAATAACAAATCAAGATCCAACCTACCCTGTGGCTAGGCACTTCCAGGAAACCCACAATAATGACCCCAAATATCTCCTATATTACCTCATAGACTCGGTACCAAAAAACAGAAGAGGAGGAGATAGAGAAGGAATACTGCGAAAACTAGAAACTAGATATATTCTAAATCTCGACAGTAAATTCCCGGGAGGCCTTAACACTACAGAAGATCTCTACACATGTATATAGGAATCCCTTTTATAAGTCAGTAAGGGGGGATTTTTAAGATTCTAAAGCTACATCATTTTTAAATCAAATCTTTTTTAGCTCATGATTTTAGGAGGGATTTGATCCTATGAACATCAATACTATTAGTCATTGGAGCTGCGACCTACATATATAAGGGGATTAAAAAGGGAGGATATTCAATATCAATGGAAAGTATAAATAAAAAGATACTGAGGCTGCCACCTGACCTTAACCAGAAAAATAATGGTTTTTTAATTATTTGCTATTTGCACATTTAGGGTTATATTAACTTTTTAGAAGGTCACTTTAAAGGTCCATATCCGCATTGTTGAGGAAGCGGAACACATCATGCACAGGCACTTTACACTTTATTTTTATATAAACATTCTTTTAATGATAGTTAGTAGATAGCACAGGACAGGATGAGGAAAATCACAGACAATACTAAGTTGAAACATTAATCATAATAATACAAATTGCATTCAAGCAAATATGATAAAAATGGTTTTTATGGGGTTTTTTGATTATAAAAAATATCTTTACATTCCGTTTATTTACATAGGACTGACTAAAACAATTTTAATTATGAATTGATTAAAAATAAATGTTAGCCTTTATTTATTAACATATATTATAATGTATGAAAATAAGTTGCTATGGTATTTATTATATGCTTATTTATGGTTATCTCTATTCCCACCCACGATTAAAAGGCAATGTTCGACAATGTAATATGATATTGGAAATACACAAAACAAGTATATTAATTGTGGAGGAGAGGGAGAAATATAGAAAAAATGGAAATGTATCAAAATTGTAATACCTTAAAACCGCAGTATGTCTTCCATGTCCATGGTGAAATCACCGGAACTTTGCACTAATCACTGTCACTTTAAAAGGGGAGAAAATGGTAATGAGCGTTGTCATGTGATCAAGGTCCAGGAGGGACCGAAACACGTCATGGCCGACTAAGAATAAACATTTCCTGCACAGAAACGTGGTCCGTGTCTGCTTTCCGTTTCCAGGACTGGTGAAAGCATTTGGAAGCAGTACGAGAGGATATATATATATATATATATATATATATATATATATATATATATATATATATATACACACACACACACACACACACATATATATACACATCCACTCACATACCCATTGAGACACTCACTAACATAACCACTGAGACACTCATGCACTCACTCACAAACTTACTCTCAAAGGTTACCGGTTACAGTTAGGAAATAACATTAAAAAACCATAGAAATTCACTGGAAAAAAACAAAGGTTACAGGGGCATTATAGTTTGGAAATAGAATTTAAAAAACCTTAGAAATCCACTGAAAAAACAAAGATTACAGGGACATTATAGTTAGGCTAGGATTTCACTCGTACAAAACCAGTGAAATTCAGCAGTTATAGTTACCTGAGCTAACTATAACTTATGCCCCGTAATGCACTGCTTATGACCTCACATATTACATCACTCATGACATGATCAGTGACATCACTCATGACATCTCAAATGAGATGCTCAATATTTTTGACTTTACATAAAAAGCATGTAAAATTGACATTTGTGTCTTCGACATTATTTTAGTAATATTTTTTGTTGCAGATTTTTTTGTCTGTGATATTTCATCATTCAACCCCTGCTTTAACGGGGCCACACACACTGTTGCCAAAAAGCAAAAAGACTTTGAACTTTCAAGGACAAAGGAAAAATGATAGGGATGGAACAGCTGCACCAGTGGCCAACCCAAATTTTCCTTATATCAGCAAATGCTAATCTGGCATGTCACACCAATTGGCACCATTACAGTGTAATGCTTTGTTCATTATATTGTGGTACCCAATGCCATGAGCAGTTGTGTCACTGTGGTAGGTGAATAGGTCCGAAGGCATTAAAATCTAGAATGGTTGAAAAACTTAGATAATTTACTACAGTTCCACAGCAGATTTCAAGAGGGGAGGGAAGGATTATTTGTCCCGTAGTCCTGTAATGGCTGCCACAACATATTGTTCATGTTATGGTCAGCCAATCAGAATTTATTAGTTCCCTTTAAACTGACCAGTCAAAGCATATCTGTACACCAGCAGTCCAGGTTTACCTAACTTTTAATCTCTTTATGCCTATTCTTAGCCCTTCTTTAAACACTAATTTCTCCCAAATAGAGGACATGATTAACACCACATCACAAAACGGATGCTTTCTAAGTAAAGTTTAAACCTTTAGCCAAATTTGATGTAATTCAATCAGCCATTTTTTTCTGTGTCTGACAGCAAACCTTCCTATGGGAATTAACATTGAAATCAAATTTTTTGGTCTCCGCTTGACTGATCAATGTGACACTTTCCATCAAGGAGCCCAAATGGATGAACTTATTTTTTGGAAAGTTTCGTGCAAATTTGTCAAATGGTGCCAAAGTTATCAGCAAAACAAAAAACACACTTGCGATGGAAACTCTGACCTAACTATAAGTACAGATTGGCAACCACCACAGTATATATTATATATATTTTACATGCACACACAAATAGTAGTTAGAAATACTTCTTACCACCTAAAAAGCAATGTAAAGGTACCACAGGCTAAAGCAATGTGATGTAATGGTATTCACGATGTGATTACCACTATGTAACATGTGGTGATCAAATGCATCGCGTTGCAGCAACTGATATTCCTCACAGTCACTTTGAACCTCGTTCGCTAGCCACCTTTGTCCATTTCTTCTCTGCAATACAAATGTTTCTCATGGGAGCTGCAAGTCTTTCACCAACATACCTCATCCAGCATTTCTCAGTGGAGGATGAATTTGTATCCCACTCTGGAAGACAGGCAATGATGGAGATGCCCTTGCTGCATTTAAATATAGTTGCATTTATTTTCATTAAAATACTAGAAAATTACTTCAGACTAACTAAATTACAAGCTGGGGTCACAAGTGGCAGAACACTAGCTGCAAGCAAAGATATATATTTCAGATATTGGCACCCAAAATTAGAATAATAGTAGTTTTTTAATAACAAAGCACTCTGGCATCTAAGAATTGAAGGAAGCTTAGTCCTTCACTTCTTCCTTCTTTCAAAGCCATGAGCGTAGATGTCTGTCTTAATGCTTAAATAGGTAACTGACTCACATTAAGATTGTGAGAGCATTTCACTGTTTTCCCTGTGTAGGCCAGAGAGAGTGATATAAGGTGCAACAGTATGCTGATTCACCAGTTTAGGGGTAGAATTTTAAAAACCTGAAATGATGCCGGGTGTAGGAAAGTCATCTTTTTGCCCTGATCACCTCCCATATTAGGACTGATGCTGGTGGTTACTGCCTCTGAAAGTGCCCTGGGTTCTGCTAACCAGGCTCAGGACAAGTGCTCCATCCTCTAAAGCTATATTCTGATTGGTATAATTTTAATTGTTAAGGACAGCCCACCTGTAAGTCCCTAGTATATCTAGGATTAGCGACTCCAGTCGCCTTAATACACTTAAGTTTTCACTACTGTGGTGTCTGATGTCATTTTAAAGCCAGGCTTGCCTTGCAGGCTGGTTTTAAAATAGAACTGTGTGTTTTATTACTTACAAGTCACCACTAAGGTATGTGCTAGGTGCCCTAAGGGTAGAGTGCATAGCTATAAAAAGCAGAGACAATATAAAATATGTTTTATATGCCCCGGTGAGGAAAAACAGCCAAAGTTCCCTATTATAGTGCTGCTAGCACCATAGGCTAACATGGGGAAGACTTTGTTAAATTTAATAAAGTCTAACAAGGCTTTGGACTAGCTAGCCATATCAGTCAAAGTATCAAACTAATAGTTACATTTAAACCAACAACTTGCCAAGGTCAGATTTAATATAACTTTTTCAAGAAAGTAGTTTTAGAACTTACTATCCTGAAACTACCTAAACAAGCCATGTAGCAGCCTCTTCTGATTGGGCAGCCCTTGACAGTCTACGCCAAGCTGGATGATGAGTAGGTGTAAAGAGGACTGGGGCTAAAACAATACAGCCATTGGGTAGGAGGAGATCTCTTTCCTGGAGAAGCCAGGGAGAGGAAGGGGACTGGGTAGATAAGCTGGCAAAGACAGGAGCCTCTGCAGAAAACAGATGTCACAGGACCCAGCCATCCCACTTCCTTGGTCTCTATCCAGATGGGAGCTCCCTTATTTTGATTAGGAGAGGGGCTCGAAGGGGAGTGTTTTCAGTTGTTAGCTACACCTCTGGGTTGGGTTACATAGATTCAGACTGCAAGGAGAGATGTTCTCCATTTTTGGGAGAATGTTGAATTCTGTATAGAAGTTTGCCACACTTCCCAGGAAGTGGTCACACAAGAGGGAGGCAGCTTTGTGCCTGTTGGTTAGGGTGCCCCCTCCCTCAGGCCTAGAAATAAAGGATAAATAAGGCAGCTCTGCAGAGCTCACCAGATCACTGCTTGGAAAAGCAGAGAAAAAGGACTGCCCTTTATCAGGAAAAGTGTCCGTACAGTAGGCTGAATATCCAATTCCCCTGCCAAAGCCTGGGTATCATGGTCCACCGCATGGCATTACAGGGTCTTTCATCCCACACTTCATCATCATGCATTTCATTTGCACTGCACAAGGGATGTCACATTGAGGGTGGTACACTGGGGAATACACAGGGAGGCTGCGTAGTATGCATTAAGGGTGAAACACTAGGGGATACACGGTGAGGCTGCTCAGTATTCTGTTGTACCTTACTCGTGTCTCTCTCCAGATATCTCCTGTGGATCGCCTGGTGGAGAATTCCCTTCCTTAAAGATTCCCCAGGAAGGCCTCATCTCAGCAGGACAGGCAGCACAGTGAATGATTACCTCACTGCTGCTGGAACAGTACTTTGTTTCGGCCGGCCCTTTGGGGCTGGGGCATGGAGCTCAGCCTGTTCTCATTGGCTGGAGCTGTGCTTCTGACAGCCCGTATGGCCCTTTACTACTGAGGCTGTACTGGAAAGTCCAGGTGGCCATCTTGCATCCAAAGGTATATAAACCTCACCCAGAAAAGTGCTCAATACTTCGCATTGAGCTTCCTGATGACGGAGCTGATGGCTGGCTTCCTCCCTTCTGGTGGGTGTTTCTCTTGGCGGTCCAGAACCAAGGTGCAGCGCTCTCTTGCTATTAGTCGTTGAAGTCTCCAAGATATAGCAGTACCGTGAGTACAACCCCAGAGCATTACTGACACTCTTCTCAGGATGGTCGCAAGGACCGATTGGTGTGCAATGCCTTGAGAGTACCCATTATAGCTTTACAGTCATACCTCCTGGGTGCCTATTTGTGTGCTACTCTGCATAAAGGTCTCTTTTATTGTTTGGCGCGCAGAGAGCCCTACGAGGAATCATTCTGCTCCATGAACATCGCTTCCCTGCCGGGGCACTTGGAACTGGTGGTGTGTCATGCCAAGAGTGTGTTAAAAGACAGCGTGTTTGAGTGTGTACTTTGGTCTAGGTCATTAGTGCTGCATGTTTGCGGGGTGATTACAGAAACTTTTGCTTAACCCTATGTGACTCTGTTTCCCTGTGACGCTTTAAAACGGAGCCTCTCCATTTATAGGCTGTACCATATTTGGGCAAGGAATCTGCATTGTAGGTTACTAGATCCAAATAGCATCACCAAGGTGTAGAGGAGACATGACCAGTGAGTCATTCCTGACTCTAGGGCATGGGTACTCACAAACTTTCTCTCGGGGGCCAAATTTACAGTGTGGTTTGTGGCCGAGGGCCGCACCAGTGGGGGCGGGGTCAGTGGGGGAGGGAGGCGGGGCTAGAGCAACAAAAAAAAACCAATGACCATGAGGTTACACACAGGCACCTGCAGCGGACGCCTTCGTCCACTGAGCCACCAGACCCGGCATACACACATCTCTCTCTCTATCTATCTCTCTCTCGCTCTCTCTCTCGCTCTGTCTCCCTCCCTCTCTCTCGCTCTGCCTCCCTCCCTCTCTCTATCTCTCCCTCCCTCTCTCTCTCTCCGTCTCCCTCCCTCTCTCTCTCTCTCTCTCTCTCCCTCTCTCTCTCCCTCTCTCTCTCTCTCCCGCTCTCTCCCGCTCTCTCTCCCTCTCTCTCTCCCTCTCTCTCTCTCCCTCTCTCTCTCCCTCTCTCTCTCTCTCTCCCTCTCTCTCTCTCTCTCTCCCTCTCTCTCTCTCTCCCTCCCTCCCTCTCTCTCTCTCCCTCCCTCCCTCTCTCCCTCTGTCTCACTCAGTTTGTCTCCCTCTACCTCTGTCTCCCTCCCTCTCCCTCTGTCTCCCTCCCTCTCTCCCTCCGTCTCCCTCCCTCTCTCCCTCCGTCTCCCTCCCTCTCTCCCTCCGTGTCTCCCTCCCTCTCTCTCCCTCCGTGTCTCCCTCCCTCTGTCTCCCTCTCTCTGTCTCCCTCTCTCTGTCTCCCTCCCTCTGTCTCCCTCCCTCTGTCTCCCTCCCTCTGTCTCCCTCTCTCTGTCGGTCTCCCCCTGACTGTCTCCCCCTGACTGTCTCCCCCTGACTGTCTCCCCCTGACTGTCTCCCCCTGACTGTCTCCCCCTGACTGTCTCCCCCTGACTGTCTCCCCCTGACTGTCTCCCCCTGACTGTCTCCCTCTGCCTCTCTCTCGGTCCCCCTCTCTCTCGGTCTCCCTCTCTCTCGGTCTCCCTCTCTCTTGGTCTCCCTCTCTCTTGGTCTCCCTCTCTGTCTCCCACTGTCTGTATCCCTCCCTCTGTCTGTCTCCCTCTCTCTTGGTCTCCCTCTCTGTCTCCCACTGTCTGTATCCCTCCCTCTGTCTGTCTCCCTCTGTATGTCTCCCTCTGTATGTCTCCCTCTGTATGTCTCCCTCTGTATGTCTCCCTCTGTATGTCTCCCTCTGTCTCCCTCTGCCTCCCTCTGCCTCCCTCTGTCTCCCTCTCTTTCTGTCTCCCTCTGTCTCCCACTGTCTCCCTCCCTCTGTCTGTCTCCCTGTCTGTCTCCCTCCCTCTGTCTGTTTGTTGCCCTCTGTCTCCCTCTCTCTCTCTCCCTCTGTTTCCCTCTCTCTCTGTCTCCCTCCGTCTCCCTCTCTGTCTCCAACTGTCTGTCTCCCTCCCTCTCTCTGTCTCCCTCTCTCTCTCTGTCTCCCTCTGTCTGTCTCCCTCTGTCTCCCTCTCCGTCTCCCCCTGACTCCCTCCCTGTCTCCCTCTGCCTCCCTGTGTCTCCCTCCCTCTGTCTCCCTCTCTCTCTGTCTCCCTCTGTCTGTCTCCCTCTGCCTGTTGCCCTCTGTCTCCCTCTCTCTCCCTCTCTGTCTCCCTCTCTGTCTCCCTCTCTGTCTCCCTCTCTGTCTCCCTCCCTCTGTCTCCCTCCCTCTGTCTCCCTCTGTCTCCCTCTGTCTCCCTCTGTCTCCCCCTGACTCCCTCCCTCTGTCTCCTTCTCTCTCTGTCTCCCTCTGTCTGTCTCCCTCTGTCTGTCGCCCTCTGTCTGTCGCCCTCTGTCTGTCGCCCTCTGTCTGTCGCCCTCTGTCTGTCGCCCTCTGTCTGTTGCCCTCTGTCTGTTGCCCTCCCTCTGTTGCCCTCCCTCTGTCTGTCTCCCTCTCTCTCCCTCTGTTTCCCTCTCTGTCTCCCTCTGTCTCCCTCTGCCTCCCTGTGTCTCTCTCCCTCTCTCTCCCTCTGTCTCCCTCTGTCTCCCTCTGTCTCCCTCTCTCTCCGTCTCCCTCTCTCTCCGTCTCCCTCCCTCTGTCTCCCTCCCTCGGTCTCCCTCCCTCTGTCTCCCTCCCTCTGTCTCCCTCCCTCTGTCTCCCTCCCTCTGTCTCCCTCCCTCTGTCTGTTGCCCTCTGTCTGTTGCCCTCTGTCTGTTGCCCTCTGTCTGTTGCCCTCTGTCTGTTGCCCTCTGTCTGTTTCCCTCTGTCTCCCTCTCTGTCTCCCTCTGTCTCCCTCCCTCCCTCTGTCTGTTTCCCACTGTCTGTTGCCCTCTGTTTCCCTCTCTGTCTCCCTCTGTCTCCCTCCCTCTGTCTCCCTCTCTCTGTCTCCCTCTCTCTGTCTCCCTCCCTCTCTCTGTCTCCCTCCCTCTCTCTGTCTCCCTCTGTCTGTCTCCCTCTGTCTGTCTCCCTCTGTCTGTCTCCCTCTGTCTGTCTCCCTCTGTCTGTCTCCCTCTGTCTCCCTCTCCCTCCCTCTGTCTCCCCCTGACTCCCTCCCTCTGCCTCCTCTGTCTCCCTCCCTCTGTCTCCCTCTCTCTCTGTCTCCCTCTCTCTCTGTCTCCCTCTCTCTCTGTCTCCCTCTCCCTCTGTCTCCCTCCCTCTCTCTGTCACCCTCTCTCTGTCACCCTCTGTCTCCCCCTCTCTGTCTCCCCCCCTCTGCCTGTCTCCCTCTCTCTGTCACCCTCTGTCACCTCACCCCGCACGTGTGTCAGCCCGGGGTGAGACAGCTTCCCGGGCACACACACAGCCGCACCCGAGTACTTCATAGGTCTTTAAAAGACCATTCACTTGTTAATGAGGCTTTGCTGTATTTCACCTCTTCTTAGCGCCCCTGGAGATGCAGGGGCGCTAAGAAGAGGTGAAATACAGCAAAGCCTCATTAACAAGTGAATGGTCTTTTAAAGAATCGCCCGGCCCCCATAGAGCCCTGCTGCAACCGGCGGTGTTTGGTGACACTTAAAAAAAAAAAAACACAGGTAGGATATCTGCAAGGTCCGCGGGCCGCCAAGGAAGGCTTGCCGGCCGCTGGCGGCCCGCGGGCCGTACTATGAGTACCCCTGCTCTAGGGTATTATCAGGTAACTGTGCTGTTCTTATTTCACCTGTGCCATCGTGTACCTCATCTGTGCCAGTGCACACCTCATCAGTGATACTGAGTACCTCACTTGTGTTATTGCTGTACTATTGCACACTCATCCATCAGTTCATTATTTTCTTTTGTTTTGTTATTTTATTGTTTGTTCCCAACCCCCCTTCCCTTGTGTTGATCCATCGGCACCCAGTTGACTCTATATGCTGGCCATCAGATACTTTCAGGGGCTTGCGGGACCATGCTGCCTCAGTGACTGAACGCGGGAAGAAGAACGCGTTGCATCTAGATCGATTCTGACACGACGCTGGACCCCTGGACTGAACCAAAGAGAGGATTACACTATCAAAGACTGCACCTACTGCACTCACATGGCTCCACAAAGAAAGGACTGTGCCTGACTCTAAAAGAAAAGGAATGAACTCCCTGACGAGCAACAGGTACAAAACAGCTGAAGAAGTCACCAGCAAAACCAAACTGACTATTTGTAACTGGACTTGTCCTGGACTGCACAAGTGCATTGTGGGAGACTGAGTCCTAGCCTCCAAGTTGCAACCCAGAGCCTCTGAATCCCTCGGACGGGCGCTAGAGCACAGTTATCTCCCCAAAGGAACGAAGAAACAGCTGGCAGTCTCATGGGATCCAACGCGTGTCACTGCGAAGCCTAGCTAAGCCTCGCCGCCCAGCTTTCAGCTTCAACAGAAACAACGTGAGTTGATGCGAAAGCCTCACAAGGCGACGAAGCTTCATCAGAACCAAAGCAGCATGACACAACTTGACGCAGGACCTCGCATCGCAGCCCTCTCAGCTCCTTGGAACCAACACTGGATGACGTAAAGTCTCGCTAAAGCTTTGATGTACAGCTTTATCAGGACCGACTCATCATGATGCAAAGCCTAAAGGCAAGAACTGATGTAATATCGTTTTTCAGCTGAATACACTATTGTACCTAGAAGATGAAGTTGAGTCACTTAAGGTTGAAGCTCTAGGAAGGAATTAAGCATACTCTGGGAACTACTCTCCCAATATTTGCAGCACAGCTCCAGCTGGTTCAAATACACATTGTGCATCATTGAACACTCAGTATTCTATGCTATGCTTAAAAAAGTATGAAAACTTTGTTTTGCAGAAATGTAAAAATAAGATTCTCCTTGGATATGTGTTCTGTACAAATGTTGCCCATAACTCTGAGTTCTTTTTTATATTTTAAATCATGTACAAAAAAATCAGAATAAGACAACATAAAGCCATTCGTACATTATTAAGATTGGACTGCAAATTCACTGAGCCATGCTAACTCGGATTGCTGGTCAGTGAAAAGAACTGATACTACTTGGCAACAGTGAAAAATAGCTTTAGTCTTGTCAGTACATACTTCACATTGTCTTCTAGGCTATCCATCTATCTAAAGGTTAATTTGTAAATTGAAGCACAGCACACACCCAGAAGTGTTTCTTGGTGCACCAGAGATTGAAACCCAGTAGAAAACATAAGAAGAAAACAGAATTTAGAAGATGCCTTTCCCTATGGCATTGCAGTTTTTGAACTTTATCCTGACGGCTAGATGACTGGAGATGGGTTTTAGGAGCAAGGATAAAGACTTTCAGCTTTTCGCAGCCTAGAAATGGAAGCTCTTACCTATCCATCAAAACTTAGCTTAACTTAAGACTCACTGTTCTGTTAAGAGCACAAACATTGAGAAGGATTTTATTTAAAAAACTACTAGCCAATGATACAATACAAGAAGTAATGTAGATTTGATTAAGGGTGTAAATAGTTTTGAACACAGTGCGCTTCTCCAGAGTGAGCCAGTGCAACTGGAGAATGTGGGCAGACATGGAGTCAAATTTATTTAAGCCGAATAGGGATCAAGCTTCAGCTTTCTGAAAATGCCACAGTTTAGTCAGAACTTTTGCCGGAAGGCCAAAGTAAATTGAATTTCAAGAAGTCCAGCCAAAATAGAACTAGCAAATTTGTTGCCACTATTCCATTGTGTTGGAAAGTCATCCTGTGCCCTGGGCACCCCCCAACTTTTTGCTGACTGGAACTGGTGGTAACTGACTCTGACTGACCCTGGGCTCTGTTTAACCAGGCCCAGGGCCAGTGCCATGCTGAAACACTTAGATAACAGTAAAGCACCTACATACACTAGGGTACACTTTGGGTTGGGGTACCCCTGTAATTGGCATGACCTACCCCATGAGCCCCTAGTATATAATAGGGCAGGGGATTGAAACTACCTAGAAGTCCCCAGTATCCTGGGGCATGGCAGTTTAGAGGCCAGCAGCCTTTTTGCACTTGCATGTGTGCACTGCTGAAGCCTGTGGTCAGTTTAAAAGCAGCTCTGGGTGCCAGGACTGCTCTTAAACATGCAAATTGTGGCCAAACTCGACTTTGGGGTTTGGGGCACTTAAAACTGGTCAACCTAAAATGTTTTTGCATAATAATGACCCCCAGGGTCTCCCTAGGTATCCCAGGGGTGGGGGGTCAGGTATCTATAAGGTAGACCCTTATAAAATGAGTTTATAAATGCCCTGGGTTAAGTGAAATTCACATTTCACTCTCCCCATTGTTTAAAGTGCTGCCCAAATTCGACTTTGATGCTGGGGGCACTGGGCCTGGAGGATCTGCAATATTTTTACAGATTCAACACCCCTAGGGTCTCCCCTAGGTGACCTATGGGGTGGGGGTCCTGTGAAAATAAGCCAAGTACTTATAAAATATGTTTTTGTAGGTCCTGGTGCTGGAAAAATGGCCCACGTCATTTTTCCCATTGCAAACCCCATGGCCCATAGGATAACATGGGGGAAAGTTATTAAACAATAACTATTAACAGGACAGGGATAAAGATTCCATTCAAAGACTCACTAGAATGGTATGGATAAATCCTACAATATGATGTTATTGAATTTTTCCCAAAGTGAACAGACAAGAAGTTATAACACTTTCTTAGTTGTAGTTCCAAATCCAGCCTGCCAGTGCTCTGCCCTGATTGGTCAGAGTTAAGAGGATTAGCCAGCCTGCCTGAAGAGGTGATAAAGATCCCCTGGGGTCAGCCAGATGGACTGGGAGGGCAGTGAGCTGTTCTGCAGGAATGCCAGGCCAGGGGAGGGGTCGTAAACAATGAGCTTCAAAGGGGCAGAGCCCAGAGCAGTGTCATTAACAGCTTTGAACCCCCACCCCAGCCAGATGGCAGGATTAAGGAAGGTATGTGCAGATGTAGGGAGGAGAGGCTAGGTTAATTAGCCAACTCAGTGGGAGTGTTTAGCCAGCTCTTACCTCCTTGCTGGAAAATCAGCCATTATGGATTTGGAAGCTTTGTTGCACTCTGGGATAAAATAATGCCACACTCTGCAGGAAGTAGTCACTCAAGTGGGCAGTTACCCTACTCCTATTGGTGAAGCTTGACCTCCTGGATGACCCAGAGACTGTGGAATAAGTATCTGAGAGAGGCCCAGCCCCTCAGATCTGCTGCTTGAAACTGAAGAAAGCAAGACTGGCCCTGCTGGAACTTCTGCTGTGCAAAGACTTCTAAGGCCTGACCTCTGGAGACTGCACCCCCTGAAACTACAGCTTTGTGGACTAACTGTGCTGAGTAAAAGAACTCAAGAGTGGACTCCCTGCAAGCTACAGGTTAACAGAGCTCATCTGGACCCTCACCACCAAGAATCACCAACCTGGGGAACTACCAGTGGATTTGTAAGGGTGACGTCCAGTGCATTGTGGGAATTGAAGTCCTCAACTTTCAAGGACCATCTTGGAGCTTCCAGACCCTTGGAGTAAGTTTGAGACACTTTGGGACCCTTTGAGGAACTTCAGGAAGAAGTTCAGGAAGTTTGGGGAACTTTGGAGGAACTTTGGAAAAAAGCTCCATAGGGGGACCGACTCATCCTGGTCAGCCAAGCCGCCTGCCTTCAACCGCGAGCCGGCCAAGCCCACCAGGTTCGTCCCGCTAAAAGCTCCATCGCATCGACTTCCAGAGATTGACCGGGACTAGAGAAAATCTGAAGCCGGCGAACCCTCACCGGATCCGGCTACATGAGGAGCATCGAGGGACCCCACGAGAAAAAGCTCCAGAAAAGCTTCTAAGTCCGCTCGTAAGAAATCGACCGGGAGCAACCGCGAGCGCCAATCCGCCTGCCTTCCATCGCGTGTCGGCCTGGATTGTTGGATTGCCCCGCTAAAGCGATCTTGAAAAAGTTTCTAAGTCCGCTCCAGGGAAGTTCACCGGGAGATCGTCGAAAGGCTGCCCGGCGGAGCCGCACCGGATCCGGACTGACGGAGAGCGTCGAGGGGCCTCGAAGAGAAAAGCTCCAGAAAAGTTTCTAAGTGCGAAGGTAAAAACATTGACCGGGACCTTCCGCGTGGAGTATCCGCTCAGGGCTCCATCGCGGTCGGCCTTAAACTTTGACTTTGGCCCGGTCTATCGCGAGGCTATGTCCCAATATGGTGCTATATGCTTCTAAGTGCTAGATTTTATTTAAACTTTGAAAATTCATATCTCCGGTTCCCTACATTGGATTTTTGTCGTTTTGGTGTCATTTTAAAGATAAAAATATTTCCTATTTTTATAAATTGGTGTTGGATTTTTATTATGTGTTGTGTTTTAATTATTTACTGAATTGGTGTTTTTAAATGCTTTACATACCTGTCTTTGAAGTTAAGCCTGTCTGCTCGCAGCCACGTTACCAGGGGTTGAGCATGGGAATAATTTTCTTAGACCTATGCTGAGTCCTATCAAGTGTTTGTGGTCTTATTACTAGTGGCAGACCTACATTTGCCCCTACCAATAACCCACTTTCCAACACATGTGAACTCAAAAAGGAACACATTCCGAGTAGAGCTCTAAGACTGCGAAAGCTGCTTTATTGACTGCTTCATAAGAATCAGGATTGAGTAAACCAAGATGTCTAACTTCTTCACTAGCTTAGATGGTCCAAGGTTGAGCACCATACCGAACATTGCCCAACAATGACTACATTCGACAACAAGGGGCCCCTTGCCTCAATACGGTCTCCGTTTCTGATAGATCCAACTTGAATCAGTTTGTACTCATCCACCACCAGATGGACTCCAGAGCAAAAGATCAACTCAGTTAAGGAATGTCGTCCAGCTTCCTGCATGTTCAGCAGGATTTGGGTAGTGTAGGTGTGCATGAAGCAGGAAAACCCAACTTTAAGCCTCGATTATAGGTGCTGTCCTATATGTAAAAAGTATCCCAGTAGTGTTTTAAACACCTAAACAGTACTTTAGTCAAGCATTAATCACATACATAAGACAGCCTCTGCAAGGTTCCTTGCAACCAGTGTGTCAGTCTAACACTAAATTAATATCTTTGTTATTTTTGTGTTCTGAGGCACACAAATCAGTGCTTGGCTGACATACATATATAGGGCTTGAGTAGGGCCCCTACTTATACTTGTAGAAGCAAGGTCTGCTATCCTACACTGCTGAAAGTTGTAAATCTGTGTACTCTATAATGACATGCTGACAGGCTCTTGCACAGCAGTTGCACATGGGCCGTAATAGAAAAAAAGTGATTTTAAAGGACTGTAGGAAAGCAGGCCTTGTCACACCCTGACCTCCTATATGTTTTGCAGGGGCAGGGGAGTCTGCAAGTTAACATGTGAATGGTGCACCTAACTATAGGTACACCTAACCATAGCTGCACCACTTTGTTAACTTCCATTGTACAGACAGCCTGCACTGCACTGTGGGGGCTGCACTGGCAGCATTAAAATATGCCATTTAAAACCCCTGCAGTGTGACAGAGAGCTGTGGCTCTGGCCAGCCCTGCTCTTCACAGTGCAAGCTGCTCTCCAGACATAGGGTCCTAGTACCTTAGCTCAATATAGGGAAAATAATCCATCCGATCTGAAATCCCATCACTGTCTGCTACAAATAACAAGCATTTGCAATGCAATAGGTCTCGCATTTACGCAAGTTTGAGCTATTGCCATTGTAAATGACAATGCCTTTTTTAAAGTTTTTGTTTGTAAAACATACATAAAAGGCATTGTCATTTACAATGCCAGTAGCTTAAACTCGCGTAAATGCGAGACCTATTGCATTGCAAATGCTTGTTAGAACTTGTGCCGTGGCTCCCCTGCACGATATGCTGAAGGGGCCCACTAAGTATGGGTAAACCTCGGTCCCCCCTCCCCTCCCCGTACCGCGGGGGCCTTTATTACGCCCCTCCGTCCCTGGGTGCGACTCTGCTCTTATGAGAAACTTGCGTTTTCGTGAACTTCTCCGGTGGGTATTAGGTTAAGCGGACAATATATTAAGTCAGATAGCAGAGGAAAGCTTGTGAACGGTGCTGAGGGCGGAGTCACAAGGAAGGGGTTGGAGTTCAGCTTTTCTAGTGTGCCACACTGGGCACAAGACAGCGGAAGGGAGTGCTGCTAACCGGAGAGCTGAAGCTTGTGGTCCGAAAGGCATCGCTAGCGCAGGAATCGAAACATGGGACTCTCTGTCCCGTTTGTCTACGGTTACCTCGGAGTTCTTGGGTTTTAATCTCTACATGGGAACCTCTAAAATGCCGCAAGGGGAGATATATTCCCTAAAAACAAAATGGAGTGTGCGGACAGCTTTCGAGGAGAAAAGAAAAGTAGGAAAAGAGAGACGCATGCATTCCTCGTGACAGCCTGCATAGCGCACCGTCTCCCGTCAGCCAAGCAGCGCTTGATAGAGGGGCTTAGATCTCGCAGAAGCTGTTCGTGTCCAGCCCTCTCTGAGGTTGCTTGCTGAAGAATAAACGACACATAGGGAAAGGAGGAAGTGCCTCGTCTGTTTTGACTGCTGTCGTGATAATCAGTCACCGGGCAGCTACAAGAGGAACTCTGGGAGTCCGCGCTGGCTTGAAGTCTCGCAGTAGTGAATATTGCTTGTCCGGGTGATTGCAGTTAGGGGTGAACACTTGCGGGGTGACGATGGGTAATAAAAAATATACACTTTAGAGCGCATAGCGCTGCTGCCGCCGTGGTGCCCATCAGTGTCCATTTCCCAAGTAGTGCGTGCTTACCGACTAATGAAGGAGACTGTGTAACGTCGCAAGTAAAAGATCCAGTCCGGATGGGCCGTCCCAAAAGGAGACAGGGCGGTAACAAGGAGGGACTAAGAAGCCTCCTTTTCAATCGGAAGCCAGCGTTTAGCATGGAGGATGACGCCAGGCAATCAAAAAGATGGGCGGGGCTTAAACTCCACTTCTGAAATGTCCCGATTACAAAAAGCCTCGCAGAGCGAGCAGCGCATGCGCGCTGCAACGCAGGTCTGCGAGACCTAAAAATAGACCTCAATTTTTTCTCAAGGCACTATAGGAGAAGTAAGGAGCTATTTCTTCTCATCCATCAGCAACCACAATCTACTAGTTACTTCAAAGACATCCCAAAATCTTAAGCGGCCACACTCCTGGGAAGTCCTGCAGAGCAGTGTAGACAGTCTGAAGTTTACTGCTTCCTAAAATGGGGAAAGGTGACATCACAAACAAATGTCCTCGCAGCAGGCCTCAGTCACAATCACTCTTCCTTTCCAGCTAATTAGTGTAGTCTCTTTAAGGCTCTGGCCTAGCAGATGGCTCACGCAGTATATTTTATAATTGTGACGACGTAGGAAGTGACGGTTTTTCTCCAACCACAATAGGGAAATATCCATTAACCCATTCAACACGACCCAATCATAATACCCCACATTATATAAATACCGAACTAAAATGATGTGATTTTCCTATTAATTACTTCCTCATTTCCGAAATCCAACACACGATGTAATTTTTATTTATCCTGAGAAATTGCTCCGGAAGCTGAGTTGCCCTGGATCCGTATAGGTTTATAACCTGCATAACATTTACTTTGAACTGGTGGCAGACATCGTGCTCTGCATTTCCGACCCAGACGCAAGAGGCAAGATGGACCCACTTAATAATGCCTTATAAAAGGCTGGTTATTAATATACTGTCATTCTTTAATGTCAGCCCCAGAATCTGGCAGGAAGCCAGGTTAGCTGCATGGTATCAAGGGATGTACTGGGAGATCAAAATCACATTATTTTAACAAGGCATGCACGGTTCAACCCTGTTTATTTGGCCTCAGTCCACATCAGAGGTAGAAAGCATACAAAGAAGGGGAAGCATACTATGGAGATGGAATTTCCTACAGTAACATCCAGGACAAGACTAAATATGTGACTGTAACTGTTTTAAGAGTAATTAAACAAATACATTGTGTGGACATCCTCCTGAAGATGGGAAAGATAATAGTAAATGAAGCGTAATGGAAATAAGCTTTAATGGGAAAGTGTAAGCAAGAGCCAGCAGTGGATTGTGACCAGGGGCAAGGGTTTAAATAGCCATGTTTGCCAACTTTTGGAAAATCTGGTGGTACAGCTCATTAAGTACACAGGGGTATATTCTCAAGCCCTGGCGATAGTTATCGCTAAGGCCAGTTAGCGACAGTATTTTTATCGCCGCCTAACCCTGAAAATTATCGCCTTGTTAACGGCTTATTACCAAGTCGTCGCTACATGGCGATATTTCCAGGGAACGGCGGTGAAAACGGCCGCTAACATTAGCACGATGACGATAGGGAAACCAGCGTTAGCGTGCGAAAATCAGCGATAGGCCCATTAGCGATAAAAAAAACTCACGTTAGTCAGCCCAACGTGAGCTTTCTTGCCTCTAATGCAATAAATAGCCCATCAGTGACCCCCTAATAAGAAATAGGCATAAAAAACAACAACATGCAGAATGGAGCAGCCAGGGCCAAGTGCAGCACACATCAACTACCCCTGCAAGCCAGCCAACAACCAGGATGGCCAGGATGAGAGCCTGGATGCCTCGCTGAACCTGCGTCTTGAGCCGGGATGCCTCGCTGGACCTGCGTCTGGAGCCGGGATGCCTCGCTGGACCTGCGTCTGGAGCCTGGATGCCTCGCTGGACCTGCGTCTGGAGCCTGGATGCCTCGCTGGACCTGCGTCTGGAGCCTGGATGCCTCACTGGACCTGCGTCTTGAGGCTGGATGCCTCGCTGGACCTGCGTCTGGAGCCTGGATGCCTCGCTGGACCTGCGTCTGGAGCCTGGATGCCTCGCTGGACCTGCGTCTGGAGCCTGGATGCCTAGCTGGACCAGCGTCTGGAGCCTGGATGCCTCCCTGGACCTGCGTCTGGAGCCTGGATGCCTAGCTGGACCAGTGTCTGGAGCCTGGATGCCTCGCTGGACCTGCGTCTGGAGCCTGGATGCCTCGCTGGACCTGCGTCTGGAGCCTGGAGTGTGATGCGGAGGAGCTGTGGAGTAGCTGAGCCGTGGCGGTAGACATTGATGGGCGGCGATCGCCCGTACCTGGTGGTGAAGTCTGGCAGGTCGCATGGAGACACGTTGCTGACCTGTGTGAGAAGACCGCCATGAGCCCCTTGGAGCTGTGAATGGCAGAGGCGCTCCTGCGCTCTATCGTAGGGAGGTCTGCATCGCATACTTTGATCCACCACTACACCGCGGTGCATGGAGGGGATTACCAATGCTGTGCAGCGCCTCACTGCATCACAGTCCGGATGATCTTGGCCTGGCCGTACGCTGTGGAGGGTGAGGCCCCTGTGCTACGTCTAACTTGTGTGGTGTGAGCGCTGCAACTTCACGCCTAAGGGGGCCCTGCTGCATCAACTGCATCGGGAGGTCCACCAGCGGACTAGGCAGCGACTGCTGTACCCAGCCTAGTGAAATCACACCTGGCTGAGGCTCCTGCTGGCTGAGTCACAGATTTGGAAAGAGTGCAGTGTATTGCGCCACGCTGTCAATGTCCAGGTAAGGAGAAGGTGGGAAGCGTAGTGCAGGAGGGCCGGGGGGAGAGTCGCTCAGGACTATCACACGTAGATGACGCACCCCCAGTGGCGGCTCCACCGCTATGGCGGAAGAGCGTTGCCCCACTGCCTCAAGCAGTGCAGAAGAGGAACAATCATCACATGATGATGACTCAATCAATCAATCAATCAATCAGGGGAATTGTAAGCGCGCTACTCACCCGTGAGGGTCTCAAGGCGCTGGAAGGGGGGGGCGTGTCCCCAGATCTGTTAGCCGAGGAGCCAGGTCATGAGGGTCTTCCTGAAGGCGTACAGGGAGGGGGTGCATCTGATGTCTGCCGGTTGCTCGTTCCAGGTCTTGGCTGCAATGTGGGAGAAGGATCTTCCGCCTGCTCTGGCTCTGTGGATGCACGGGGTTTTGGCCAGTGCGAGGTTGGAAGATCGGAGGTATCTTTTGGGGACGTGGAAGTTGATACTGTCATTGAGGCATTTGGGGCCGTTGATGTGTAGGCATTTGTAGGCATGAGTGAGGATTTTGAAGGTGGCTCTCGTCTCCACGGGGAGCCAGTGGAGTCTTCGTAGGTGTTAGTTGATGTGTTTGTGCCGGGGGATGCCGAGGACGAGTCAGGCGGTGGTGTACTGTAATGTCTGGAGTGCGCAGAGTATGGACTTGTAAATACCGGTGTAGAGTGTGTTTCCATAGTCCAGTCTGCTGGTGATGGGTGACTGTCTCCCTTGACTCCGGGGGGATCCATTAGAAGGACTTGCGGAGGATGCGGAGGGTGTTGAAGCAGCTGGAGGTGACGGCCTAGACCTGTCGGTTCATGGTGAGGGATGAGTCGAGTACGATGCAGAGGTGTGTGCCGTGGTCCGAGGGGGTAGGTGGGCTTCCGAGGACGGTTGGCCACCAGGTGTTGTCCCATGCTGAAGGGGTGGTTCCAAGGACGAGGACTTCTATCTTCTCGGCGTTGAGCTTCAGGCAGCTGTTGGTCATCCAGACTGCGATGTCTTGCATTCCTTTCTGGAAGTCGAGTCTGGCGGTGGTGGGGTCTTTGGTGAGTGAGAGGATGAGCTGGGTGTCATCAGCGTAGGATACGATGTTGAGGCCGTGTTGTCGGACGATGGCGGCGAGGGGGGCCATGTAGATGTTGAAGAGGGTCGGGCTCAGAGATGACCCTTGTGGGACTCCGCAGGTGTTTCACGTGGGATAGGAGAGGAAGGGTGGCAGTCTGATCCTACGGCTTCTTCCGGTGAGGAATGATCAGAACAAGTCTAGGTCTGTTCCTTGTATACCGGCGTCGTGTAGTCTGGCGACTAGTGTGCCGTGGGAGACAGTGTCGATGGCCGCTGAAAGGTCGAGTAGGATGAGGGATGCGGAGTGGCCTTGTTCCAGGAGGGTGCGGATGTCGTCTGTGCCGGCAAGTAGGGTGGTCTCGGTGCTGTGGTTGCTTCGGAATCCGGATTGGGACGGGTCGAGGATGGCGTTGTCTTCAATGAATCGTGTCAGTTCCCTGTTGACTATTTACTCTGCAACTTTGGCCGCGAAGGGGAGGATCGAGATGGGCTGGTAGTTCTTGAGGTTGGTGGGGTCAGCTGTGGGCTTTTTGAGCATGTGCCAGACTCCTGTGCGCTTCCAGTCATCTGGGTAGGTGCCTGTTTTGAAGGTGGTGTTGATGGTGCGTTGTAGTTCGGGTGCGATGGCGGCCGTGGCTCTGTGGTAGATGTGAGGAGGGCAGGGGTTGGTGGTGGCCCCCGAGTGGATGCCTTTTATGGTCGAGGCGGTGTCGCCGTCTGTGACCGGCGTCCAGGTGGAGATGGTGGGCTGGCTGGTGTGTCCGGGGGCCGGGGGGTCTGTAGACGAGGGTTCCTCGGAGTGTGGAGTTGTGGCTGGTCTGGATCTGGAAGTGCAGGTGTTCAGCAGAGGGGAATGTTCCGCAGGAGGTGGTGAGGCGGAGGGTGCTCTTGTGGGCGATGTCGAGGCCCAATCCCGGATGGTTGGGGCGGTCCTTCCTCTGGATCTTGTATCCGTCCGGGATGGCGGTGTTGATGTCGGGGGCGGAGGAGGCGTAGGTCCAGGTCTCTGTGAAGAAGGCTATGTCGGGCGAGAGAGAGTCGAGTAGGTTCAAGTTTCCAGGCCGTGTTTGTGCACGGAGTGCACGTTGAGGAGGATGCATCTTAGGGTGTCGCCGGGGCTGGCGTCGGCTGGGTTGGAGTCCGGGGTGGTGGTTAAGGTCTGGCGGCAGTGGAGGCAGGAGAACTGGCCGTGGGTCGTGTTTGGCGAGGCCTGTTGGCAGTCTCTGATTTTTCCAGGGTTGAGTGCGTGGAGGGTGGCTGTGCTGTAGCAGTGGGTGGCTCGAGATCCAGGGTTCCTGGCGCTGGTCGCAGTCGGGTCACGGACAGGCGCAGACGGCCATGCCTTAGGCGCGCCTTTGGGGAGCCAGCCGCACCCGTCCACTGCGTAACCGCGCAGCGGCCACCATTAAGTGGGGGAGGGACGCTCATCTGGGAGGCGGGAACGGACGAGGACATGGGTGCGGGGCCAAAGGGGCAGCAGCGGGGGGAAGCGGGAAGCACGGGCTCAGAGAAGCCAAAAAATAATATTCAAAAGTGAAAAAAAAGGGATAACTAACTGATGTAATCATGCTATGTATCCTCAGGGGGTGGGAGGGTGGGTAGGACTGCTCCAAACACAGGCAGGGCATGGGCGGATTGGCATGCCCACTCAAGTGTGCAATGAATGTTTGCTCGGCCCACTCAGGCCGCCCAAAGCAGTCATGTGCACCAACCTGTTAGCAATGCAGGCTGCATTACAGCCTGCATGGAGAACATGCCCACCCCTCTGGCCCCGGGCTGCATGACTTGTCCTGTTGCCATTTACCATTCCCACCGCCGTATTGCAGCGTTGGGATTGACTTAGGGGAGGGAGCCTGGCTGCCTACTTCCTTTTCCTGAAAGCAGACACAGGAGAGCAGGAGCTACGAAGACACGGGACCCGGCTTCGAGGTAAGACTTCCCTCATTTGAATTGTTACCACACCCGCTCACACACACACATCCCCACGTCCACGCCCCATCCAGTGTTCTTACCGGCGTTTACCACCTCACAGCTGTCCAGCCCCCCCAGCACTTTTCAGTGGCGGACGCTGTGCGCCCATGCACAGTGGGCGTACCACTCGTGTGCCAAATGCACATACGTAGTTGCGACGCATGCCATAACATCGCATTACATTACAATGCATACTGATACTAGGCACATTGCAACAGTAGAGTAGGTGTTGCATAGCGGAGACATGAAGATCATTATTCACACTTCAGTGAGTGCAACCCAAAACTAACCTTTGCACCCCAAACCCAAAGGTGAACCCTGGAATTCCTTTTTGAGCACCCAAAACACACCCAAAAATCAGATTTTGAGCCAAATGCACACCCCAATTTTCATATTTTACCCCACAACACACCCCAATTTTCATATTTTACACAACACACCCCAATTTTCATATTTTACCCCACAACACAACACACCCCAATTTTCATATTTTACCCCACAACACACCCCAATTTTCATATATTACATCCGAAACACAAACCCACCCGTAAACTTAAAATTACCCCATTACTGACCTCTCAATGCGTTGTCATCAAATGCGATGTAAATGCACCTGCGTGGTGGGAGTTGCGCTGTTCACGATGTACCGGCTGCGTTGTTATGGTCGTCTCCTGTGCCAAAGGCAACCCATAGGCTACGCCGTTTGCGTCCGTCTGCCCCCGGACCGCGCTCAGCACCAAGGAGCATTCCTCTTGGTCACTCCACCGCTACGGCGCCAGCACCCTCCTTGCCATCAACCCTGGACGCCACCTCGCCTGCCAGGACCAACCTCTGCTCCGGACCGGACATCGCCTTCGCCATCACTGACGGCTGCAGTATCACCCGCAAGGAGCACCCCGACCGTCAAGGAGGAGGCATTGCCATCACCTACAGAAGCCCACTCCGACTGACCACGCACTCTAATGACCCAAGGGTGACCATGGACCACCTTAACTCCCAGATCCGGAACAAGCCCAAGAACATCCTCTGCGGCACCTTCATGTGCAGGCCCCACGGGCCATGGCCCCCCATTCGCCAATACCATTGTAGGCATCATTGCACCCCTGGGTCTCCCATCCACCGATGACATCCTACTCAGTGAACTCAAGTTCCACCTGGACTACCCCAGTGACCAGGACACCAACCACTCCTGGGGTAGGTCCCCTACATCAGACGCAAGCAGCAAGCCACTGCAACAAGCCACATAGCAGGACACACGGTCGAGCACATCACCTCCGCCAGTGGGAACTTCTACTGCAGCCACGACACCGGACTCTCCTGGACCGACCATCATTCGCCACGTCACGTCTTCACCTTGCCCACCCGACGCCACCGCCATCATCGCACCTCCTTGCAGCTGGATCAAGGCCACCGAAGGACGTCTCATCAACTCACTCCACATCAACACTCCGCCAATGCTTCCAGACGATGACACCGCAGCACGCAACCACCACCGATGGATCTCCAACAGCGCCCACATTCGGGCACCCCTCTTGAACGACACTGCTTCAGTACCTTCTGCCTGCCTGATGGCAGGTGTGAGGGTGACGCAGTGCCACAGGGATAGGCTGGCCCCATGCATTGATGGAGTTGCGTCATGGTTGTGACACGACTGCAGCAATGCGTGACTTTAGCGCAGACAGACACGTCATGATTCCTGACGTATCTGTCATTACTTGCATCATGGAGCGCTGTCCAGTGAATACAGCGCATCCATGCTGTCGCAAGGAGGGCGTAGTGAGAAGTGTTGCAACGCAGTCTTGTCGCAGCGCAGCAACACTTCCTGCACTGTAGTTTTGTCGCTGGGCAGCGCTGCAACGTTACTTGCAGCGCTGTCCAGCACCAGAACCTGCTGTGATGTGGCCACAAGTGTTATCCCCATTTTTAAGACCAGCTTTTTTCTGGTCTTAAGTTCCAGCAGCTAACGGGCCTTAGCGTGTATTTTTTAATCGCATCACCGGTCCGGGCGATCGTTGAGAATATCGTGAAGTGGGGTTAGCGTGCTTTTTAGCACAGGAACGCCTACACTGCATATGATTAGCGTTAGTTGTCGCTAACATCGTTGGCGATGTTAATAGCGGCCGCAATCACATGAAAGCTGTCGCTAATGGCTGTTAGCGACAGCTTGAGAATAGGGCGATAAGAATATCGCCGCATTA